>JASGLE010000017.1:12500-1227500 GCA_030179965.1 Cyperus esculentus
AAAATTTCTTAATACCAGATTTCTTTAGATTACAATTTTGTGGTATTAGGAATAGTGCTGAAACAGCGGAACAGCAAAAGAAGATGGCAATAGACCAACTAAATAAAATACAACTTTGCGAATTAACATATCTAAACCTTGCAAGGTATAATGAAACTTTTAATAAGTTACTTTTAATAATAAAAGAACCTTATAAACGTGAATATCTGGACCTATATTTCACTAAACTCTCAACTCCATGGGACAGTTTAATGAAAGAAGAGTATAAACCAGATGCTTACGATTGTCTAGGAACCAGAATGCTGGCTCTAAAACAATGCATCGAAGCCCTATGTAAGGAACGCCAAATAAGAAAGGCGGCCTCACAGAACATAAAATCCTTATGTGCAAATATAAAACAACCAGTCTTACAATTTGGATCTAGCACAGTAAGGAATTACGACTCAAAGCCAAAATATACTTCAAAGAAAATAAAAAAGTTTAGACATAGAACGCCCAAACAAGCTAAACCTAAGTTTAAACAAAGAAGTGCCAAATTAGTCAAGAAGCCCGAAAATCAAGTCCGATGTTTCGGTTGTAGACAATTAGGACGCTACCTGAATGCATGTCCAAATAAGAGAAAAACCCCTATACAACACATCAGGATGGTCGAATTAATACAAAACGCGGAAACGCAAGGATTTGTATTATAAGACGAATATCTGACAAACTCTGAAGAGGAATATGAATTTCCCTCAGATTTTGAGGAAGATCAATCTGAGTCAGAATGAGTAAAAAATACCCTGATAATCCTATAGTAGGAATTCTTGCTAAAGCAATAAAGCAAGACTGGGTACAAACTGCATCAACATCTGAGCAAAACAATACTCAAGATGAAATAAACGAGTTAGTTGTAGACTCCTAGTTCAGGAGGAACGTATTAATGAACTCGAAAGAAAAATAGGATTTCTAATGGAATTTTGTCTCCAATTAAATGAAATTCCTATAGAAGAAGGTAGTAAAGAAAAGAAAAAAGCAAAACTTCCGTATCCGACAACCTATATTAGTAATCAACCAATAAATAATAATACTGATAAAGAGGATGTATAGAGTAACAAAAATGATACCCACTCTGAAGACGATTCAGAATGAGTCAATACGTAGAACTCTTGTTTACATTCCCTGGATATAAACCATACAAAGTATATGCTTTGTATGATACTGGATGTTCTTTATTACTAGCAAAATATGGTGTATTTCCACCTGAAACATGGCAAAAAGGACAAACGCAAATACTTTCTTACGCTAATCAACAGCAGCAGAAAGTAAGCAGTATAGCTAAAAATGTAATGTTCCAATTGGGTAGTCAAACATACACAGCTACCTTTACATTACATGATCCCATGAAGTATGATATAATGTTAGGTAACAAATTCTGGCTTGCTCTTGCAAGAGATTATTTGTTCTTAACAGAAACACAGGGACGAACCAGGAATAATGTGTTTAGTTTCCACTATACATATTATCCTATGGAACTTCAACCCTGGCACCATCAAGCTTCAAATACGCGAAAGTGTGGTGATATGGTTACTGTAGCTACATTAAAAATTCTTAAGAGAAAATCAGATCGTTTAAAGAAAATTATAAATCACAATGAAATCGAAATCTTAAGAATAAATTCTGAAATCTCTAAAGAAGAAAAAAGATTAACTGAGCAACCGACAAATACTCTTAAAAAAGAAAATTCTTTGAGTATAGGTGAATCATCCCAACAGGAAAATCCACACTGGAACCATAGAGATGAGGAAGAGAGATATGTAGAGCTATATGCAGCAGATGAAGAAGCTCTGGATATACTCGGTGTAAATCCGGCCTACAATCAATATGAATACAGCCAATATGAGTACGAAATGGACTCTGACCTGGAGGACACGATAGCAAACCGAATGGAAAATTGGTAAGTTCTCTAAGGCACCAAGATGTTAAATTCTAATAATATCTTGAGTGAAATAAAAGAATTATTACAACGACTCATAGCCAAACAAGAAGCTATAGAATTGGAACAAAAACAACATCTCGAGGTAATACTCCAAATAGCCCGAGAACAGCTGACTACTGTTAAACATAATGATAAAAATAAACACGAAAATAGTATTGTGTTAGCAGTAAGAGATTTGTTAAATACTACTAAGACTTTACCACAAGCTATAGTAGAACAAATCAGGGGACAAATCACCCATTCTATGGTCTATACTATGCAAGAAGCACATGCCGACATAACTAAACTCATAGATAAGGTAATAACTCAATTACAGGATATTTTAAAAGAATTAACATTTGATCCTGATAACCCCAAACCAATTGAACTGCGAACTGAACAAAATAGTAAGCAGATTCTAGCGTTGAGTGAACAAGTAATTCCTCTAGTTGTCAAAATTCAACAACTTCTGGAAAAACATGATCCGGTAATTAGTAAAATGTCAAAAGCATTGAGTTAGTAAATGAAGCAAGCGGCATTCGCGCTGCGTAACGTGGTGAAGGGGTAACCTATAAACATATCCTTAGTAACCCTAAACCCCAAACCCCAAACCCCAAACCCGAAACCCGAAACCCGAAACCCTAAACCCGAAACCCGAAACCCGAAACCCGAAACCCTAAAATCCGAAACCCTAAAACCCGAAACCCTAAAACCCTAAACCCTAAACCCAAAACCCTAAACCCGAAACCCTAAACCCTAAACCCCATTTTTATAAACTTAATAGTGTTTTGTTCTAACATTTAAATTGGTTTGACAATTTTGTTTTTTGATGAAAATATTACAGTGGTGTACTGCAGTACTGGTGTATCGGTCCAATCTATGAGATTGCCCTCTCTTAGAGAAGAAAAAAAGTTTGAGGAAAGGTAATTTCTTTATCCTTCTTTGAATTTTGTCAGAGCCAAGTTATCAGAAGAATAATATGAATACATGATTTCATGGTTAAATTTCATCTAAGGTAAATAAGAAATCCCAAGTTTTGAGGGGTATATGGAAAATAAACCCTTAATTTATAGTTTCAGGTTCAACTTTGCATCTTAAAACATGAAAAATGTTGGAGGTCCTATAATGTGGTATGTTAGATTGTTAATTTATTATCCTGGTGCATAATTTTCTTAAAAAAATATATCAGTTTTTTTTTTCTTTTTTTTTCTTTTTATATGCATTTCAATGTAAAAAAGTTTTAAATTTAATAAAGCTCTTAGTTTTCACTTTTCAGTTATCATGCTCTGTCTTTCATAAGCATTTCTTTAATTCATATTGGCTTTCATGCATATATTTATTCTACAATTTAGTATTTTATAACTATCATGGTATTTATTCTGCCCCATATATAATTTGCAAAACATAACGTTTACTCCTCTTTTGCAAATCATTTATGGAAATGAAAAGCTGTTATAAAAGTAGCAATTAAGGTTCTATTTCAAAAAAAAAAAAAAAAAAAGTAGCAACTAAGGTTGTAATGTGATTGCAATAAGAAACTTATTGTTGTAAGCTTTCCTATTTGAAATGACAGAATCTAACAAATATAGTATAGGCTCATTAATCCTGTCAATGAATTATTGGCGATTCATAAATTATCACATTTATATCATTCTTTTAAATTAGTGTATTTGAAAACAAAACTTATGGAATTTTAATTGCAATTAATACCAGACATAAATTAAGGAAAGTATTTCTTTCTTGAAAATTAGTACTGCATATTTTCAACGACACATTTCTTTCCTAAAATGAAATTTCTTTTTAGTTATAATTCAATTTCTGTGTTCTTATATATATTCCAGCTGAAAGTTGAAGGAGAGGAAATTAAAAAGCTGACAGAGGGTTTCTTGTTGAAAGAGAATATATCAGATATAGTCACTGATCTACCAACACGGAATATATAATAAGCAAGCCCTTTTAGCTATTGGAATACAAGTATGACCAGTCAAGTCAACTTTTCATAAGAAAGTTCCTTAATGTTAATATTTTTTTTTTTTTCTGGTGGAAGCCTCCACGATTGTTTAACCATCCAATCGAATTTGAGATTGATTTTTAACAGAACTACATGAGTTGCATTTTTTAGTGCTATTGGCACAACTATGAAATGACTAACACAGGAAAAACATTCTTCAAGTATCAACACATTGTAAGTTGATAGCTTCTATCAACTCTTCGAAAAAAAAGTATCAACACAATGAGTATCTGACTATCTGTTAAGTTACTTTTGCAACAGTTATGGTCGCTCAGATTTAAATATGAACAATGTATAATCTTTTAGTTGTTCATTGTATTGTGTGATACTTTAAATTAAGAATAGAAATCTCAGCGAATAAGAACGGGTGCACTTGCTTATTATATTAGTTTTCTTGTGGGTTCCCTTTTGTGAGCTAAATAAGTTGACATAGATTAATATCGATCTACGGCTGTGCTCAAATTAAACTTTACATTTCATTTAGAGCTGTTATTAAATTAACCCGTTGCAACGCATGGGCCTTTTACTATATCAGTATATGTATGTACTGATCCGAGTCCTCGACGGGCGACGGTGCATGTGAGCTCGACTCTGTCTCGACTGACTGCATGCAACACTGTCTGTACTGGAATGGATAAGAATAAGATGCTTTAATTATGCATATTCACAAAGACAAAGGCAAATTAAGCCACCTAATATCTATCTAACAACATGCACACAACAACTGGCAAAGTGGCAATAATATATACTGGCCTTACGTACAGACGTACAGTCCATATTGCAAATTATTTGCCTGCGTCACCTCCGCATCACACTCCCGTCATAAGGTAATGTACGTCGATATTTTATTATTGTTCCAGTGTATAATAATAGGATAGGATTATAGGATGAGAAACATCTTGCGTCCATTTACAAAAACATCCCTTTTTCAGAAAGATTTACAGGAATATCCCCTTTTTCAAAAATATTTTACAAAGAATAATCCTACCTTGAAAAATATTTATGCAAAAGTACCTTAAACATTTTTATAAAAATGTACCTCCGACCAAACAATTTTACAAAAATGATCTTCCGACCCCATATGCCAACTCATCACAGAATTGTGAGGACAAAGTTGGAGGCATATTATCACTGTCCATCACTCATTACAGGATAGGAGTGCGGACTCGTTTCCGCTTGCCTTTAATTGAATTTCTCTGCATCCGTTAGTCGAGCCTTCTATAGTTGTATTCCACATCTTTTAATCTGGGGAACTCAATTAATTTGCTCATATACAAAACCATCCAGAATTTCATCAAATTGGTGTATTTTTTTTTCCATGATCTTGATATCAACCAAAATAATGTTTACATTTTAAAATTCTTTCATATACATATAAAAAGTGATATTGATCATATCTAACCGCTTTATTTTGAAAATTTTAAAAATTTTGTGTTATTATTAAATTAAAACTTGAAGGCATTGAACCCTTCTCATTATGATATTATGTCAAGTCTAAAAATTCACCTGGCAGACAATAATTATTGTATTTAGATTCCAACAATATATAATGCTCAAATTGAACTTTAATAATAATAAAAAAAAGATTTGGATATAGATATACGGTTGTTGATATCATATTTGATACTGAGATCTTTGATTGGTCAAACATTGTATTAACCAGTCAACAAATAACATGTTTTGCACTAAAAGTCTAAAACATTATTAATAACTAAAAAGTCATGCAAGGATTCAATATAAGAAAAACAAACAACTTAAAATGTCGACTAAATTCAACTAAACTACAAATAAATTTCAATTAAAACTTCAATCTAATCCATGCCAACTTTCTGCAAAATAGGTTTACAAATTAGTAATGACATTGATACTACAGTGAATAACTTGAATATTTTCTAATAAAACTTACATATTGACAAAAAGACTGCAACTAATTATCAGTAAACCCTAATTTTCTGGTTTTCTTACCAAAATACAGATATCTTGAATACTACATGGTATAACTTGAATACCGACTCCTATTGCATCTAAACCCTGATTAATTTCTTTTTTTTTTTTACTGAATACAGATATCTTGAATTATTATAACTTGAATATTTTCAGGTATAACTTGAATACTGACTCATACTGCACCTAAAACCCTGCATATCGAATTTGGTATCAAAATCAGTATCGATATAGAATTTTCCTAAAAAAAAAAGTGAAAGTTGTCCAAATTGTTATGCAATTTATAGCCGTCTTTTGCTTGCTCTCGAGTCTCACAAGAATATCCCTAGTAATTATATCCATTAGAAAATAAAAAAAAAAATAGCGTAATTAATTGAAGAAAATCTTGGTCAGACTTCAAATCTTTCAAAAACCTTGCTTTTAAAGTAGGATGTTTTTGTTAACTACTAGTAAAGAGTCTATGCCTTACTTTGGGCTAAAATTATTATTTCTTATAATAAAATTTTAAGAGTAGAGCTAAAATTGTTATTTCTTATAATTAATTTTTAAAATGGTATGCATACCGATTATTTGATTGCATACCATTGAATCTAAGGACACACATTTCCTTATTTTACACAAGAAAGGGTACAAGCGTCTAGTCCATTAATTTATCGGGGTAAAAAATATTTGGCTCCCTTATAAATAGCTGCCAAGCTTTTAAAAACCGTTTAACGGTTCTTAACGGTGAGTTGACCATTTAACGGTTTGATGTTAAAACGGAATTATACGGCTGTTAAATCAAAAAACGGGTACTCATTTTCTATATATTTTTATATTTTAAAAGGCCAGACAATACACTCTCATACAATTGTACTTAATAATTAAGTACAAATAACAATTACAAAAATAATTGAGTACATAAAAAGTTAAAAAACTTAAGTACTGAAAATTGTAACATCAAAAAATTAAAATGAAAAAATTTAAGACAATAGTAATAAAGAGTTAAATTTCTTTTAATTGTTAATATGCAAAGAATAAACATCATTGCAAGCTTCTAGACCGTCAATAATGTGCTAACATATTTAAACGGCGTTTAAACGCCTCTAAAACATGGATTTAACGGTTTTAACTTTGGTAATAACGGTTTTTCCACAAATAACAGTTCTTGTACAAATACTTAACATGAGAGAGTCCAAAAAACGGTTTAACGGTTTAAACGAATTTAAAACTAAGTTTTTTAAAAGCTTGATAGCTGCTGATTGCTCCTATCATAATTTGGTCAGCCATATATGAAAAAACTAATAATACTTCTCTAGGTTTCAGCGATTAAATTCTATTAATCATCTTTGAAATGTCATGTGATTTCAGCATAATTATGACATGTGTACAGTTCATACCATATATATGTGTTACAAATATAGGCTTGAATTTATAAATCGATCAAGTTATTAAACTTTATGTGATTCAAAGTTTGCATATTTGTGTTTTAATTATCCGTTCTCTCATTTTCGAAGTACTTATTTTTATTTTTTTTAAGTGACTATACAATATTAATAAAATAATCAATGTATCATATATAAATTTTAAAAAAATCCAATAATAAAAATTAAAAAAAAAAAAGAAAAGAAAATTTGTGTATACCACAAGATTTTGATATAAAGAATTTATGAAATCATATGATTTGATATGTTTTTGAACTTTATTTCATGAAAGACCTCTCTGAGCTTAAAAACATTGTAGTTACATATTTATTAAACTATATATCTATGATCCCAATTAATATATTATCTTGTATATGAAGATACACTATATATGCTTTTTGATTTATTAGTTTTGAACTAATATAATAATTACGGATTTGAATTTACATGACAATATCATTGGAAAGTTGGTCTGAGTTACCACAAGTATGGTTCCAATTCCATCCACATAAATCATGAGTATTGTTCGAATGGTATAGCCTCTCATTACATTTATGGCAGCATATACCCTTTTATCAATGCTGAAGAAGGAAATTTTCTTTTTGAATCTGAATCATTAAATCCAACAGTATGCAAATGATAAAGGTATGCAATTAAAAATCGGTATGCATACCAAAAAAACTCTTAAGATAATATGTAATGGAACTTAAATTGAGAAAATCGATATATATAGGCCTTAAGTTTTAATGGGTTGAGACATTAAAGTACGTCAACGGTAATGATCAATCTAAGTAAACAATCAACGGATGAGTTTTATTCTTTTGGAAAAAATAGAACTTTCATGTCAAAAATCCAATCTCATTTTATCAGGACTAAGAACATATATATATTAGCTAGCTAGCCCACTCCAAGTGGCAAAATTAATGGGGGCAACCTATCGTCCATAGTATAGACATCCATAGGATGTAACAGTATCACTTACAAATGGGACCAAAGTGGACCCATTTGCAACAACCATAGTTACAAAAAGTGATTATAGATGTATGGAGGGGTGGGCAAATTCAATGGACGCAAGATATATGTTTCCCAAAATTAATTAGCTGAAACACGTACGAGATCATAACAGGAGGATTTAGCAGCACTGCACCAAAGACCTATGCATAGTTGAAGTTGATCGATGACATGTGACAAACCTAAGGAATAAATCAGAAACGATAAACCTAAACACATCTATCTCTACGGATACATACAGGCTACAGCCAACACAAGGGTAAACAGAACAGCTCACGAGGGCAAGTCCCCCATAATAAGGGTTGTTGGTTTGTTACTTGTTGCTTCCTTCACCGGGAAATTCGCTCCTCCCTCCCATGTGACTTGTCAATATTGCCATCTCCAAAACTCCAAGCGTTAATATTGTTCTTGCTCCTCTTCCTCCCAAAGAAAGGCTAAAGATTTATTCACAGGTTTAAGTAAACAATCAGTGAATTAACTATCTCTATCTGCCAAGTGTACTCAATCTGTCAAACAAGTGATCACTGTTTGCTTTGCCGTATGATCAGCGGATTCGTTCTAGCTCACCTCTGAAGAAGAATAACCAACTTTTCAGCTATCACTTCTCTGCGTTTTAATCTATTTGGAATTCAAATTTAGAGTCGTTTTTTTAAAAATCATTAAAAATAATTAGAAATCTCTAAAATTAGAAAAAAAAAATTGTATTCTATGAGATTTCGATATGTAGAATGCACCAGTCAAATCAGATCGATCATTTGAGTTACGGTTCTTAAAATACTAGTACAAAATAAGAACTTCATTTTACTTTGCAAAAAGTGTTTCTTTTTCTGTATAACAAACTTCTTCACTTTTTTATTTCATTTTACATAGATCAATGATTTATGAAAATCAACATCTAAAAATTTCTCATATTAGTGTATTTTCTTGAAGCCCTTCATGTCAAACAAAGTAATATTTAAAAATTTTTATGGTTTTTCACATATACATAAATGAAATGGTACAGATTAAATCTAACGGTTTTGTTTTGAAAAATTAGTTTTAATTTTTAAATTTGAGTTATTTAAAATTTGAAGTGGAGGCATGACGTAGGCATTGAACCCTCCTCTAGTATATAGATACATATATACCCAGGGGCGGACCCAAGGGGGTACCAGCCATGGCCCTGGCACCCCCTTCGCCCCGTAAAAATTATTGACCCTAGTATTAATATTTGTTTAATTCAAATTCATATTTGGTGTTATATTTATCAATTTGATGATAAAATTCTTTTCTTACATCAAAACATGGACCATGATTCACTATTTAAGTACTTTGTTAATTAAATTTGCAATTAACTATTGATTAAATATCTGTTTTATTGAAAATATTCATTTCTAAAAGTTGTATATCGTGACAATTCTTTTCTTTTGATCTAAATGTATAAGAAACTAAAATTAATATTTATATGAAAAATGTTATAGAGATACCAAAAGTGATACTAAAAATAATAGCGAAATTGATACTGATTGTATTAGTAATAATATCAAATAGGATACTATATTCAAACTAATGGCTTTACTATGCCACTTATTTTTGTACAGTGTAAACGAATATCTTGAGTAATAAATGAGTAAATATAAATATTAACCCATTTAACTTAAAAACCAACACAATTGGTATCGATTTGTTATCCATTATGTTATCGATGTATCAATTTTATTTAAAATACTTATATATGAATTGGCCCCTCCGACACTCCCTACCGCTCAATCTTGGATCCGCCATTGTATATACCTATTTCAAGTTTGAGGTATGCTAACTTTCCCTCATGAAATATCCACCTTAAAAGTCCTTCATCAATACACCCTCTTGTACATAAGGTATGAACACCCCAATGTAATAGATATGAACACCCAACAATACATTATATGAATACTCAAATTAGGGCGGATGGTCATTCATTAGAACGTGGAATCTTGGATCAGTTTTGACAGAATCATTCACCAGAACGTGGAATATTAGATGGCCCACGCAGAATCTTCAATGTGTAGGTATGAACACTAATTGCATCGGCTGTGAACACCTCATCGTGGGAGGTATGAACACCCCCACAGATAGGTACGTATATGAACACCAGATATGTACAGACTATTATTTATCATAACGCTATGATACAACAAATTTGACTATTAAGTGGCGGGACCCGACTTTAAGAGTCAAAATAGATGTGTAATTAGCGAGAATATGAATCTTAAACTAGAATCTTAATAGAATCTTGGTGGGGATAAGAAAATTTTCTATTCAAGTTTATATATATAGACAGGTTAATTGACAGGGATCAAACTTGGAGGGACCAACAAATCTCAAATATAAATGAAGGGAAATGAATAAACAGTTAAACACTAGTAAATAAACACGTACAGTAATTAACGATGGATGGATGAGAATTACAGCAGCATGTGGATGCACTCTAATTCCTTAGGATTGATGTACGCGTATCGATTTGCCTTGCATAGTTGCATGGTGCCTCCAGTACTCTTAGTTTAGCTTAGCTAGCTCCCAATTAGTGACGTACGGCGATGAAGCTAGCTGCCAGATATAAAAGGGGACACACACACACACACACGGTGCTGTCAGTACAGATAAGAAATGCAATTAATTAATTAAAACTAAAAAAGTTAATTGCCAGCATGTTACCTCCCAAAGATTCTCCAATTGGCCATGTGACTATGTGATGAGGCCACAAACACGGAAACTATTGATTAAGTTGATCAGCATATATAACTTAACTATATATATATAATTTTCTCCCACAACTCCTCTACCTAGCTAGCTATATACCTGGGTATGTTGCTTCCTTGATTGATCAAGATCTATATATATAGGCATGCCATGCATTGTGCCCTCTCTTAACTCCTAGCTAGTCAATTTAATTCCCAATTAACAAAATGATGGAGACAATGCAACTTCCAAAGTGCAGGCAATTAGTAGCACCTGAGGCGATCGACAGGCTTCATGGCGCCCGCATTGTGTCACGGGAAGAGGTCGACGGTGCAGTGCGCCTCAAGATTGTTTTGAGCAAGAAAGAGTTGAAGAAGATGGTACGGGTCGGATCATTGCCAGCTGGCCAGATCAGGCAGAGCACCGGCGACCAATCATTCGAGCAGATGTTGCATGTTCTAAGAAAAAGACACATGAGAAGAGTTGCTGCAGCGGCGGCGAAAGAAGACCAGTTGCCGGAGTGGCAACCGGCTCTTCAGAGCATTCCTGAGGAGATGGAGTCGTACCGAATAGAAGAATGATCGATCGAGCTGCAATTGCAAGCTGCACGCATTAATTAATTAATTAATTCAATTATATTTACTGTACAGCTGGCTACTTAATTTGTATGATAAGTTAATATAATGTGATCGAGCTAGCTAGCTAGCTAGCTAGATCGATCGATGCTGTTGGGTTTTCCGGATTTTAATTTGGGGCTACTGACAGAATTAATTTTGTGATTGAATTATTTGTTCTTCGAGGGTCGATCTCTTCATTATATTTAATTAATTTACCACCGCAGTAATTTTTTGTTCAAGAATAGTGAAATTCTAGCCCTTTTATTTTCATATATTTGCGCTTGTTTTAATAACTAAATTAAGCGTTCTTTAATTAATTTTCGGTTCTCCTCCTCTCTAAAGGGAATTAATATTATCGGTTAGGGCTGTGTAATTTGGTTACCACGGATAACATAACTCATGGCAAATCGATTAATTGAGAAATTAATTTACTCTAGTTATCCTTTTTTAAAAAAAAATCACGTGGAGCTTTCAACGGAATTCCCAACCTAACTATAATCATTTGCTAAAATTCTAAACTATATACCTATTATCTTTTACGAGCAAGGTTCCAATACCACAAGATTTGTGTGCCACAAGATATCACAAATTCTCTTTTTTATTTATATTTTAAAATTTTACATTCAAATTTCAAATCAAAACCGTTAATCTTATTTATGTTCACGAAAGATGTATGCATATAAAATTTCATGATTTTTTGAGCTCATTTGATACTAGATTAAGCGGCTTAAAAATGAACGTATCTAGTTAACTATGATTGATTAATTTTAATACATCTATCTTTAAGCCACTTGATCTAGTACCAAATGAACTTGAAAAATCATAAAATTTTATATGCATACATCTTTTATGAATATAAATAAGATCAACGGTTTTGATTTGAAATTTGAATGCAAAATTTTAAATTATAAATGAAAAAGAAATTTCGTGACATCTCGTGGCACACAAAACTTGTGGCATTAAAACCTTGCTCATCTTTTACACTGTAAAGTTTGCTTCTTTTTTTTAGTCTGTCAGTTTCGGCACATTATTGAAAAGAGTCTATATATACATATTTCAAAGTTGATATATACCAAAACAGATATCAAATTATAATATACAATATATTGAAATTGAAATATTAATAAGTTATCTTAATACATTAACAGGTTAATATTGTAGTATTAATTAAGTTGAATAATACAAATAATAAAATTAAATCATCTACTTGAATCACTATTGAACCATACATTTGAAGTTGCTAAGAGAACATATAAGAACAAGTAGAAGTGGAAGAGCAACCAAAAAAATAATCATCATTTGTGTTTCATTTTAATCTTATTAGGTTTCTAGATTAACTTTATACTATTTTATTTTGATTGCAGCATGTTTCAGGTTAACTTTGTATGGCACTTCGTGCACTCGTGGACGTCCTAGGTAAAATACAAAAATATATAATTGAAATTTGGAAAACCGCAAATTAATTTTAGATGTGTCGCGGATGTAGAGACTTGGGACGCCATGGTCTCTGGCCCGATTTTACTGCTAGATGCTAATGGAGGGGGGGGGGGGGGGGACAAGGACAGTACACTAGAGAACTAGAAGATGATCGGAACGTTGAATATCTGGACACGTAGCGTCTTCCTTTTTCATTCTATTGTAAGGAAAAAAGGATAATAACAATAGTAATAGTAATAAGAATAGTAATACTAATAACAATAGTAATAGTAATAGTAATAGAAATGTAGATGTGTGTTTAAAGTAGTTTAATAAACAGATATAAGGAAGCTGAAGATTAAATCTAGTGATGAGAAACTTGAGATCTAGGAAACCAGGACCAAATATTAAAATAAAAAATAAAAAATGTCTTAAATATCAGGTGGTTGCTCTGCTTAAAAGGCATTGAAAACTCATGACCATGACATGAGGCATAGAGCTAGAGGAAGATTGAAGGAAAGCCTCCGATCGAGCAGAGCTAGGTAGTCAAACCTCTTAATTACTTGGCAAGATTAATTAATTAATGAGTTAGTGTACTACTGTACAATATATATATTTATTATTATTAGAGAGATATAGTAATATATATAATATGCACGTACTTGGTCAACCAGCTGAACCTTATATATTAATTTTTTAGTTAAAATGGTGCTTGCTGGTGCATGCACATCAAGATCAAGGCGATTAGAAATGATTTCAAATATCCACGACCACACCTAGGCTAGCGATCGGCGATGCGATGCAATCATGCAATTAATAAGAAAAATAATAAAAAGAATTAAAGTATATATATATAGTTAGTTGACTTGCAGTTGCAGATGAGAATAATAGTATAATAATAATAATAATAATTTGATAATTTCACATACGTGAAGACAGAAAAGAATTAAGAGGAGAATAGATGAAGCAGAAGCACATAGAAAGATGGAGACCTGGGCCTGATTAGAGCCCAGCCCAGCCCACAAGTAAAGTAAGTCCGATCCAGGCCCAGCTTCTTTTTATTTATTCTTTGTTTCTTGCTTTCTTGATTGGAACTTGGAAGGCGTAGCTTGCCTTGTTGGACTGGGATCGGATCGGATCGGATCGGATCGGATCGGATCGGATCGGATCGGATCGGAAGGAAGCCGCCTGAGAAGAAGGAAAGAAGCTAGGCTGTGGCTGTGCTTCCCTTCCCTTCCCTGAATTCCCTTCCCTAGTTCCCTTCCCTTCCCTTCCCTTGGGTGAGAATTTCCTTCTTTTCTTCTTATGTTTCGCTAATTGGCTTTTTTTATGGGATGGACCAATTCCTGCCCTGTCCTGCCCTCGCATACCAGGTGTTTGTTGATATGCCTCTGTTTCTAAATATAAATATATAGCTTCCCATTCCTACCCCAACCAAACCAAACCGAACAGCACGGAGCAGAGCAGCACAGGCTGCAACGCCATACATGGACTTACAGGCATTCATTCTGCGTGCCCGTGTTTTCAAGCTTTATAGACAGGCCCTGCGCATTACTCGCCGGGCCCCTCCTCACACTCGCTGTACGTGTAACGTATCCTCTCATCTTTAACTTTAGCTTCCACTCCTTCTTTCGAGTTTCAGTTACTTACTCACCTACACACTACGCTTTTACTCATGCTGCAGATGAGCTCAGACAAACCATACGAGCCGAAATTGACAAGAATCGGTTCTGCAACGACAAACACCAAGTTAAGTTTCTTATTAGTGAAGGATTGCAGAGGCTGAAAGGCCTTGATGAGATGCTACACATGACAGGCCACAATTAACCAATTCCTAAATCATGATTTCGATGTTATGTGTCATCTATTAATTAATGAATTCAATGTCAATGCTCCGGATAGTATTAATTGTAACGCTTTCTTCATGGTTAGAGATCAGGTTCAATCTTGTACTAGTATTTTCAGAAGCAGATGCCAACCAAACACAAGTGAATTTACAATTTACAATTTACAATAATATAAATAGATAACCATGCACCTCCCAGAGGCTAACTAAAATCTTAAAGAAGTCACAAATAATTCAAATTGCCTTCTTTTTTACAAAGTATTGCATGCCAATTAATTAATTGCAAGGAATATCATGCCACAAGCTGGTAAAGTAGTATGAGGTAGCTAAGATTCAGAAGACCCCAGAAGAAGTTGCAGTGCACATCTGGTATGAAGCTGAAGCTGAAGCTGGTGGGCAATAGCTGAAGCAAAATTTCTGTGGCACGTAAGTGTAGCTGCCAAGCATAGATTTGCCTGCGGGTTGGTTCAAGTAAGCATATTTACTTTTTGTCCACCTGCATTGCATGCGCCAAAGGCCATTAGATATGATAAATAAACAGAATATACAACAGATTGATTGTGGGTTTTAAGTGGGTCTTGACTTTGAAGGCACTGGACTTGGGATTGCTAGGCCATTAGATATGATATGGCCATATGGGTTGGATGATCATTTCCTTTTTCTTTTCGGTGCCGTCCCATGGCCCCATGGGGTCCACACACACACTGAAGAAGAAAGCTGAAAGCTGAAAGCTGATATCTGAAATCTGAAATCTGAAATCTGAAATCTGAAATCTGAAATCTGAAATCTGAAATCTGAAATCTGAAATCTGAAATCTGAAATCTGAAATCTGAAAGCAGTGGTCCCGTCACAATCATCGGTCCAACTGCTTTCACAAATCACTCACTTTGGAGTTCTCATCAACGGTAAAGATTCCTGATGTTGATCTTATAAGAAGAGAAGACCCAACAGATTCTCCTTCTTTGTTCAATTAAGGAGGCCTCATTGGACCCCAGTTCATTATTATATTATGCATTTGTGTGTGTTGTCCATCTTTTTCTTGACCGCTCCATTTTGTCCCTTTGCAGCTACTTCTTTTATTCTTTATTATTATTAAAGAAATATTATGCTTAACGTTAGAAAAATATAAGTAATATCTAAATCTAATTGACCTGGTAAGGTTATCTATTCTTACACCTTATGTTAAGACGTCACTATCTAATGCCAAGTTGTCACTTGTTTATTTTTCAGGATATAATTTTTCTAATTCTAACCTTGGAAGAAACGCCCAATTTTAAGTCTCAGATTAATTGAAGGCAACCAATTGCAATGCATTCTTAGTCGACTTATTTCTACCAAATTCCTATCCCTAGTCACTGCTTTTGCATTTAAATATATATATATATATATATAGCTGATGTTAATTTTTCTGCATATGGGACCATTATTTTATAGTAGGGAAGAAATTAAGTAACAATTAATTGAAATCACAAAGTACTAGAATAATTTTGGGTAAGACTATCAGCTGCCTAGACTAGAGGTTGAGATATGAGGAGGAGGAATGCCTACCAATCTTTGATCCCTGCTTTTGCTTGTTCCTCTTTGCTTGTTCCCCCTCCATTATTTCTTGCTTTCCCTTTCTCTAAATTATCTTCACCATCAATTATCTCTCTCAACAGTTGCTCAAATTGCTTATAATCTTGTTCCTGTTCTCCAAATTATATATAAATTAAAGCCAACCATAACATATACACAATTAATATATATCACAAACGGTGAAAGGGATATTTTTTCCGTAAATAACTTGAACCAAACAATTAATATTGGTCATAATTAAAACAATTTCATTTGTTTATAGTAAAATTGAGAGAGGACCAGCCGGGGGTAATCTGAAATCGCCCTTGTGAAGCTGCAAATTAAAACCTTGATCGATCAAGCATAATTTGGCTGTTTATAGCTAGCTAGCTAGCAGTTAATTAGTATTCTGGTTTCTAAATTAAAACTCCTCAAAATAAATATGATTAGTTAGTTACTGATTCTTAAGATTATATATACTCCATGGGTCACAAGAAAGATCGATCTCTTCCATATATATATACACGTACATAATTAATTTCAAGGGTGTCGGAATTAAAGTAAGATTGTAACCTTGAGAGCCTTGGCCCGGAGTCTGGCAGCAGCTTTTTGTGCGGCCATGAGATGTTCCTCTTCGACCATCTTCTTTCTCCTCCAAAAGATATCGATCTCGTCCCTGGTGACGCTCGTTACCTCAAGCGGCTTCTTCATCAGTCTGTTTCTGTTTCTGTTTCTTTGAGGAGGCGGCGGTGGAGCACAAGGTGGTTGGCTTGAGGATTTTGAATTGTTGCACTTGGCCATCGTTAACGTTGTTCCAGTAAAGCTAGGTAGCCAGTATAGTATATAGGCAGGGATCGATATGTTCTCTTGTGGTTGGATTACTCTCTCGGATCCTTACCTTTTGTTTTTGGTGTTCAGGCTGTGTTTATGTTTATCAATAGGATTTATAAATAAATGCAGTAGCAAACCTAGCAGTCATACTATATAACTACCAATCTGCGCAAGCGCAAGACTTGCAGATATCTCACGCTTCCACTTCCATCTACTCCATCCAGGGAGACTTGGTCCACTTGACCTACCCTCGGAACGCAAAGAATTAGTGAATGAACCATAATAACTAATAAATAACCAGATAAATATATATAAATTAATTAATAAATAAATAAATAAATGAAGTATATGTAAATCTTATTAAGAAAATTGGATTGTACGTACCATGCGAAATCTATACAACGAAATCTGTTTTCTCAAGTAATCATATATAAAAATAATTATGTTACTATTTTGTATCTTTGACGCTGCAAATTGTATTTTTTAAAAACGTCTCTTGCGCTGCAAAGTCGTTTTACCGTAATGTATCTCTCTCTCTATATATATATGGATTTAATTGTATTGAAACATTTCTTATACGCCATGAAATTCAATAAGAAGATGCTAATTATCCATATATGGTGATACATTTAACTTCGTCAAACGAACTAATTATTCAACTTAACATGCTAATTGACATCAACTTATAAGTTGAATAATTATATCAATATAAGTTGAATAATTATAACTTCATCTCCTGATTATGCAATTAAACATATATTGTGCTTAAAACAGAAAAAAAATAATTACATAACTTCAAATATTAATTATTCAACTTAACATGCTAACTATTGAACTTAAATCAACTTATAAGTTGAATAATTATAATTATATCATATATGTTGAACAATATAAACTAAACAGTTTTATGATGTTCCAATGTATCATTGTAACATTTTTCAAGTTGAAAGTACCGTCATGGCAATTTTCTCCCCGGATAGTTTTTTCCACTCAAGTCGAAACATTTACGAAAATGGAAAGCCATTATACCGATTTTATACCGATTTTGTACTGATTTAAAAAGGTTAATTTTTCTGTGGGGGTGTGAACCATAATTGAGAATACATGTACAAACATAAGTTGAGATCAATGTTATCAAAACCGGACCGGACCTGTTAGGAGTTACGGGTTGATTCGTTGGAAGGACCGGCGTCCGTATCTGCTGAGATCCAGGACCGGCTATGCAATTGGACCGGTGAAAAACGGTTCGACCACCTGGTTTGATAAGAAAAACAAGAATTGGGCCATTCAAAATAACCGGTTTCAATGCTTGTATTCCCCTTCTTGTCCTTTTTGGGAAGTGGAGCCAACCAATCAACAAAAGAGAGAGGGAGTATAAGGACAAAACACCTTTAATGCCGTTCCACCTTTACAATTTGATTTATCCATAATTTTGCAAATATGACCCTTCAATTTGAATAATACTAAAGGTTCAATAGTTTACATTTTTCTTACGAATATATTGTATATTATATATACAAACAAGCAAAATAACAATTGTATTTTTTGTTTATATTATTTTGTTCATCTTCTATTGCAATAATTATTTTTCACGATGAATTATTTTTTTTTATTTCTATATTACAAAGTTAACATATTATATGCGAATGTCGTTACATTATTATATGCGAATTGACATATTTTCATATTTTCACATATATAATATCCAAGTTTTTATATGCGAATTGACATATTTTCATATTTTCACATATATAATATCTAAGTTTTTATGTATGTAATAGTCATCATATGACTTAAAATATATGAAATATTTATAAGTACTATATAAAAAACCAGTAATCGATCCAGTTGACCCGACGGTCCGACCAGTAAACCGTTGATCCAAAGCTTTACCGAGTTGATCTCTGGTCCGGTTATAATTACACGGGTTGACATACTAGTGTGCTAAATCTAGCCAAAAAAAAAAATCTGAAAAGGACAAACAACATCCGGTGTATAGACCAATTCCTTGTGAAGAAAAAATTTGTATCATTCATTGATTTCTCGAGGACTTGATGGTGCCGATAGTCACACAGCTCATGGTGCAGTTGATTGTGAAAAAAAAATTTCCTGACCCTAAAATAATAACAAATCTTAATATTATCCATGTTTGCAAACAAATATCACAACTATGTATACTTTAAGGATAGAATGAACTGTAACCATGACCGCTTGTCAAGTAGGTATAGCTGTGAGATTTGTTTACACAAACATAGATAATATTAAGATTTGTTTTATTTTAAGGGTCATACCAGAAAATTATTGGTTGATTGTTCATCCAGATCCACAATTCACACAAACATAATTATTCGTTGATTGGTCGTGTATCGGGTTGACGGTTGCTGGTATTTTTTTTTGTCGGGTCAGGTCAGGTGGGATTTTCGGGTTTGATCAGATTTTTCACCTCTATTCCCGGGTCAGGTCAGGTCGGATTGGGTTCGGGTCAGTCTGTCTTTCCTTGGAACACGGGTCGGATTCAGGTCAGTCTCACTTTCCCTGGAACACAGGTCGGGTCGGGTTCGGGTTAGTTTGACTTTCCCCGAAACTCGAGTCGGGTCGAGCGGGTCGGACGGATTTTTCGGGTCAGGTCAAATTTTGCCACCTCTAATGTGCTATAGATTGTTACCGCAACAAGTGTTATTTGCCCCCTTCTAGCACATAGATACAGGTTTTTCACAGATTTTCAAAATCTTCAGTGGACAGTCAGATCGAGTGAAAATTTTATCTGATCTGAGTGCAGGTGCTTCAGGACTGAGAATGCTCTATTCCATGCTCCAAAGCACCTCCAATACCAACAAAATACAAAGTAAAGGGAAAACAAGATAAAATTTTAAAATGCAATACTTGCACATGATTTGAGTCAATTTGAAGGTCGAAAACTAAGCAAATTGTCTTTATGTATTAGCGATATCATCCACCACACTTGTCACGCCTCCCTGACGAAGCGCTGTGGAGACAGTATTATCTTTGGAAGGATTTCAGATTTTCTAACATATGGCACGGTGCCATATAGCACGTGGGCCGTTGGATCTTCTTGAGATTTGTGCTGGCCCAAATCTACTGTTAGGGAATCGATGCATAGAGCACAGTAGCTTCCCAGATGCTGGCGTATTAATTAGCTGAACCAAGTTGAGGATGATGAGCCTACGGGTGACAATGATTCTGTAAAAGATGATGGTGAAGATTATCCTGAATTGATGTTTGGATTTTGAACTATGTTAATATTATTTACTTATTAGGATAGTGTTTGTGTAAGGAGTGTTTTGGAACAATACTTTTGTGAGTTGTGACCAATGATTATTTAATATTATATCTTCGGTATAAGATATAAGTTCTTGCAACTTCATCAAAGATAACTAGGTTTGCGTAACATCACCAATTTGTAAATGAAGTTTCTTAATTTTGCGTTATCTCCTGATCTCCAGTTTCTTTTAGAAATCTTTAACTCACAAAGGAAAAGATAAATGGACAAATCTCTCTTTTTTTTTCGTCTCATTATTTCCTTCCGCTTCGCTGATCTCATGTCGCTTAGCACTTTAATATAATCCGTAAATTTTGCAATCACTTAGGACTCTAATATAATCCATAAATTTTGTGATTGACAGGCTGCATTGACATACGTGCGCATAGAAATTATGCAAATACTATATATTCATTTCGTTCTAGCGGTAATACATTGAATTCATTATGAGCCATCTCATGATAAAACTTTGGTCCAACTTTTTCTGGTGCACTGTAGGCCTGTAACAAGTTTCTACAGTTATCTCTGGTCCTTATTAAGGAGCTAAGCTTCCTGATCCGGCGATGGCTAAGATTTGTTTTGAAATTTTCGGAAGTGAGATGAGTCGTTGGATGAAAGGTTAAGAGAGTAAAACTGCAGTCATTTGTGTTGAAATCTTCTTTTAGTTAATTTTACGTATGTTATAAGTTTTCTACACAATCACCTGTTTCTCAAAATCCCGACCACCCTAGCCCCTGCTCCCTCCCTTTTCTCACGCTCCGTCTCAGTCTCCCTCTCCTCACTCGGTCACTCCCTCTCCTACACAGATCTACGCCGCCACATCTCTCATGCAAACAAAAGGCACCCATGGAATGCTTTTCGAATTCACTGAACTCTTATACCACTCACCTTGTCATTGCCGATTTGCCGTCTTCCATGTCTTTTCCTGTCCGCGCTGCACAAAATTAAGTAGCTATGGCAAGAGGCATTGTTGTGTTGCTTGTGCATCCGTCCATCTAACCATGTGTGATTTTCCTCCCTGCCCAGATTGGTTATGATCGCACCAAAAAATACATGCACTTTTACCTTGGAAAAGACTTACATAATTAATTCAAATCATTTGCATTTGCACTCATTTACATGCATTTTCTAGTGTTTTATGATTACTGTTGTGTTTATGGTTGTTTCAGGTCAAATGGAGCGAAAACTGAAAAATATGGAGCATTTGGAGTAGAACTGGACCTGAAGCCCACCTTATAGATCGTAAGGTCTACCCTTACGGATCGTAAGGGTTGCATCCGGGAGCAGAGCAAATATGGCAAGAATTCTAGATTTGTCAGATATAAAATCCAGGCCTGAGCTGCCGATTTGGGCATCTTTTACATAGTTTTCCAGCCGCCTTAGAGAGGTTTGAGAGCGCGCACTTTCTTGGAGAGGAAGCCACTGGGAGTTAGTCGAGACGTGATAGGTATGAGCCGGCAAGCCGACGAGCGAGTACACGCGCGTGCACACTTGGAGCCGATCTTCACACTGTTCTTTCTCTTTTACTTGCTTGTTGTGATAGATTTGTGTTGTTTTGTATGTATGATGACTTATATTACTTGTTGCATTTGTTTGTTTGTTGCTATCATGGCCATATCTGGCTAAACTCGTAGTTTCTATGATTAGGATGATGTCATAACTTGGTTTTTGGTTTTTATGTGATTCCTTGGTTATCTTTTATTTTAGTTCTCTGTGTATTGTGTATGATTGAAATTGCATCTATGCCTAGATTGTGTGCTCGAATAGGTAACCAGTATGTATTGGCCATACCCTAGGTTTAAGCCTTAGTACGGATGTGATTAGGTCTAGTTTGTATGCAAAGTGGGTTAGAGATCTGAGAGGGCAACTAGACAAAACGTGAGAGCTGAGTCTTACGCTACCCGAGAGGGAGGTACACTTTGGGGTACCAATACCGGTACCTAGGTTAGGCTTACAAGTAAGAGCTGCGGTCTGTACCTTTGTTGGTTTGAATTGTGTTAGGAATTAAACCTACAAGCGAGAGCTGCGGTTTGGTTCTTGATATTGTTTAAACTAGAACTAAACGAGTTAATACCAAGAATCCATAAATACTAGTTTACTTGTGTTGCACACAGTCGTACGCGAGAGCAACGACTGGTACACTTCTATCTGACAGACGCGAGAGAGCAGTTCAGTGGTTGTGTGGATTCTACATGACAGGTACAGTTAGCGTGGCTCGAGGCCAAATATCGACTAATCTGAAGTCCTAAAAACGTCTTTTATCTTTTGCATTAGTCTTTAATTGTTTTGCTTATTAATTTTGGAAAATTACCAAAATACCCCTTTGAGAACAAACCCTAGTTTTTGAAATAACCAAAGTCTAGTACGGTTTTGTCAATTGTCTCTGTGGATTCAACCCCATACTATACCACAACTTAGTCGTACACTTGCGATTGAATTGCAATCTAGTTGTGATTAAAAGTAGTGCACTTTCGAGTAAACATACCACAATATGCACGAGCCCTGCAAGGTGGCAACAAACCTTTGCTAGCTCGAGTCCTGCACTGTGCCAACATCCCTTGCTCCTGTGGTCATAACCTGCTGCTCCTGCACGATGCCAATAGGCCTTTCACTCATGCAACCACAAGCTGCACGACCCCTTGCTGTCTTTGAACCAAATGCTTCATATTAGTTCCCCGTACCAGGATCGCGACAGCTAATTCATTCATAAGCGTCACTACTCGGATGGTAGGCTGATACATCAATTTGTTGCTTCAGACATATTGGTACTGTAAATCTACAAAATACTGTGAAGAAAGAAACAAAACGTTATGCAAGTTAGCCTGAACATTATTAAAAAATTTATTGTGTTTGCAACTTTGAATCGTTGATCCAATTAATGTACAAAATTAATATTTGATAGATCCTTTTCACTTGATGCGAGTTTTCACTTGATTACGACTGAAGAGATTTTGAGCACGTTGTAAACTTTTACTGGTAAAGTAGACAGAATTACTGGTAAATTACTGTTAATTCATTGTATCTGTAAGCTTTTATTCTTCTGAAAAACAACGACTCATGCATGATTTGTTTATGAAATGAAATCATTAAAGTTCTATATATGTTTCTTATATGCAACCAAGAAAAATTTTAATTTGTGCAAACTTATAGCAAGAATTATTCTTTTATACTTACAGGACTACATCTACACAGCCAAGGCTACAAATTATGAGCATTGGTTTAGCCATGTCACCCAGTGGGAGGTTTCGTAGCCCACTCCGACTCCCAATGTCCCTTCACAATATGTCAACGAAATTAAAGGACAAAGGGAAGCGACAATGTCCGCTAGAATGTTGTGTCTGTAGGATGACTGTAAGTGTACCATTTTATGATTTTAACTCTTTATTTTTCTTGTAAGTGTTAATTTTGACAAGATGTGATTTCAATCACTTTCAAAGTGTTTTCAAACTTATATGTATGCATTATGATAAAAAAAAAAATGCAAGAAATTTGGTTCTTACCTGCTTTCAGAAAAACATGAAAGCTGAATGAGCAACTTCACATGGGTAAAATTGTCCTCAACTTAATTTTTTTGTTAACAGTATGCCAGTTTCTATATACAGTCTGTCTTAGAACACTCTTGGGACATATTTCATGTATAGTAACCTTTTATTTGAGCACATTTTTTAACACTTTCTAGCTAGGCTTTATAGTGAAGGGCAAAGTTGGAAATTGGAATGTCACTGTAAGAGCATATTTCCTTGCATAATCATTTTCTAAGTCACAAAATGGTGAAAGTATTATATTGATCTGTCAAGATAATTTGGCCAATGGAATGCTATAGATAAGACTTTTTGCATCTCTACTCCCAAGCATCTGCAGGTAAGCAGCAGTAACAAACTGCACTTCACTCACTATTTATAACGTCCTGCAGCAGCTTCAACACCTATATATATCAACTCGTAGAGTGACAAAGGCTGAACTTGCGATTGTTTGGAAGACCAAGGCTCCACCAACAGTCAGTCTTTTCTACTTCATGTTGTTTAAGGATAAACTCTTGACAAAATTAAGAAATCATGCTGAGTATGACAATTGCAGGGGGATGTGTCCTATGCGGTAACTGTCCATCAGAATCGGCACTACATCTGTTCTTTCTCTGCCCCTTTGCAATAACGGTTTGGAGTAGGTTGGAGGAACTATGCAAAATACCACTCTTTACTCCGCAATTATCAATCAGTGTTTCAGGTAAATCAAAAGGGTTTCGATTACATTAGAAGATTGGCAAATCACAAATTGGATCTATATATGGTGTACCATTATGATGGCCACATGTTGGAAACTTGGAATATATGGAAGCATAGGTATGCATTTTCCTTTGGCGAGGTGCCGGGACATCCACAGTTACCAATTCAAATTATGGTGAATCAAGTCACCTCGGATCATGTGCAGATGTGATGTAAATTTTGCTAGCATGACTGCACTACTGTTTGGTTATAGGAACAATTTGGATGAGTTCGCTGGCCCAGCTAGCTTCCGGTTGTTTATTATGTTTCTTTCTGTTGTAATGTGTCTATGTTCTGTTTTATGCCTCTTTGTAACAACTTCAGTTCCTTAATAAATTCCTTGACAGCCTCTGTCAAGTTTTAAAAAAGAGAAAAAAAGGACGTTTAGGCTTTAGACATTGTAATTTTACATTCATTGACATATTTGCACACACCTCCTTGGGGGTGGTCCTGCACTTTGCGTGGACTTCAAAATACTTTTACTGATAGGATTAATTGTTCTACAATGAGCTCTTTTTTTTTTATCTTTTCTTTTTGCGAGCAAATTGAGCAGTACAAATGATTTTTTTTTTATATTTTCATTGATCTACACTAATATCGTCACCGTAGCGGCGCACGGGTATATTACTAGTATCAAATAACATATATATTGAGTTGGGTTATGGACCTTATGGTGTTATGCGTGCATAACAAAATGACGTCGGTGTTATGTGTTCGTATCTCAATAACCGTTACTCCGATGATCAATCCGATTTGACTGGTGCATTCTATGTATCGAAATCTCATGATAGGATACAATATTTTTCTATTTTTAGAGATTGCTAACTATTTTTAACAATTTTTGAAAAAACGACCTTGAAATTGAGTTTCAAATAGATTATTTTATTATTATTTTTTGTATATTTTTCTAAAATCGTTAAAAATAGTTAGCAATCTATAAAAATAGAAAAAAAATTGTATCTTATGCGATTTCGATATGTAGAATGCACCGGTCGAATTGAAACGGTCATCGGAGTTACGGTCTTTGAGATACCAACGCATAACACCGACGTCATTTTGTTATATATGCATAACACCGTAACCCAACTCCATATATATTATATATATGAGCCCAGCAAATATTGCATTTCTCCTTAATTTTGTTCGTGGGACCCCAAAATATATCTTTTGCTTTTGCACCATGAGTGGAGAATAATTGTGCTTTGCGTTAGGCAACAGCTAGCACTCTTTGAATCGTTACCTTTCTTTCTTTAGTCCCCAAATGCATCCATTCTCTGGGCTTTTTTTCTGCACAGATTACAACTTTGAATCAATTCCTCTCTTGTAGAGTTGTAGCAATGCATGCATGTCCATATATACTCCATATATACAATACATACATATATATATAGCTAGGCCTGGTACTGGTACAGTGGTACATATATATGTAAATTAATGATTATTGTATTGTCCATATATACCTGATCAAGAAATTATTAACTACCTAAATTAAGATCGACTATATATATCGATCTCTGTACGTGTATATATCGATCCTGCAGCTTCTCGATCAATCATGGGCCTCTGTTTCACAAGAACAGCAACATATGACATACCAATCACTGAAGGCCCCCCCAAGCCATCGGCAGCACCCGCCCCTCTTCCATCTTCCGCCCGGAAGCCTGATTCTTCTTCGTCCTTTACAAAGGGCCACATGACTAGTCAACTTGGCCCTATATTCCAAAAGCCAATGGTCAATATAACCTCTATCTTCCTCTTGGATAGGGAGCTCGGCCGAGGCCAGTTCGGCATCACCTACCTGTGCACTGAACGGTCGACAGGGCAGAAGTACGCTTGCAAGTCAGTGGCGAAAAGGAAACTTGTGAGCAAACGAGACATCGATGACATGAGAAGAGAGGTGATGATATTGCAACATTTGAGCGGCCAACCGAATGTAGTGGAGTTCAAGGTGACAATTATATATGTGCTAGCTCTAAGAAATTAAACATTAATCCATTATTGAGTATGATTACTGATGAAGAAGAAAAACATTGATTTCTCCATATATATACCCCTATATAATAGTTTTAAGCATCTCACAAATTAAATAAAATAGACCTGTTCGAGAATTGAGATTTGGTGCATTTCAATATCCATTCATCTTCGATTCTACATCAAAAAATATCCATTCATCTTATAATAAAAGTTATGTGTGTCCTGACAAGGGACAAAAAAGATCATGTACTATATATTTTCTACATATAATTAAAGACAAATTTGGCAACTTTGATCAGAATTACACTTTCATCTAATTAAATTTGAAGGGGGCATATGAAGATATGGACAACGTGTATTTGGTTATGGAGCTTTGCTCAGGAGGGGAGCTTTTTGACAGGATAGCAGCCAAGAAAGGTGGATACACCGAGCAAAAAGCAGCTGCTGTATGTCGGGATATTGTGACGGTGGTGCATGTTTGCCACTTCATGGGGGTGAACTACTTTTCTTTATTGTTTTGTTATCTTCGTTTAGCTTTAAATTATTTATATATATATATATGCAGCGGCAGCAGCGCTGATTACCTAGCTAGCTAGCTGCTAGCTAAAAGAAGTGAAGAACTAACGTGATGAATAATTAATATCAGTACCTAATGAACTTATGCTACAGTTTTACTGTTGATTGTTGGCTATTTTCAGAAAAAGAAATTATGTTTTTCGTTATTGTATTATACTTTTGTTGATGATTAATTCTCGCGATATAAGCTTAATTAAATTGATGCTCAAGCATTAAATAGGCATATAACAGGTCATACATCGTGATCTCAAGCCTGAGAACTTCCTGCATGTTAGCAAAGCTGAAGATTCTGAGCTCAAGGCTACTGACTTTGGGCTCTCTGTTTTCATTGAACAAGGTATATCGATCTTTAACACTAAAATATTATCATTTTTTTATAATGATAAATTTAAAATAAATTTATTACTGATTTCAGGACAAACATATAAAGATCTTGTTGGAAGTGCCTATTATGTTGCACCAGAGGTATTACAAAAAAACTATGGTAAGGAGATCGATGTGTGGAGTGCCGGAGTTATCTTATACATCCTTCTATCTGGCGTGCCTCCTTTTTGGGCAGGTAATGAAATCACCTGCATATATATATATATATATATAAATATATATATATATATATATATATATATATTATTCACTTTTAGAAATTACAAATCTAAAGAATATACTAATTAAGGTGTTGAGTTTGTTCAACCAAGCAGAAACAGAGAAAGGGATCTTTGATACCATCCTACACGGAGAAGTGGACTTGCATAGCAAGCCCTGGCCCTCAATATCAAATGATGCAAAGGATCTCATCAGAAAAATGCTAACCAAAGATCCAAAACGGCGAATTACTGCGGCCCAAGCCCTCGGTCAGTATAGAACTTTACATTCAGAAAATTCATCATAGTTTGTGTAAGTAATACTGGTTACTTAAGTACATGAAAATGAACGTGTAATTACCATTATCGGTACAAAATATGATTTAATAATTTAATTGAAATAAATGAGTAGAGCACCCGTGGCTCAAAGAAGATGGTGTTGCTTCTAGCAAGCCTCTTGATAGTGCGGTTCTTCTGAGGATGAGACAATTCAGGGCAACGAACAAACTAAAGAAACTAGCACTTAAGGTCAGATTGCTTTTTTTTACTGGTATATATATATATATATATTATTATTTCGTTGGATTCCTTTTTTTTTTTTTTGTTGAGCTCATTAATTATTGTGTTAATTGAATTCTTATTATCAGGTCATTGCAGAAAGACTCTCAGAGGAGGATGCAAAGGGAATGAAACAGATGTTTAATAACATGGATACAGACGGTAGCGGCACAATTACTTTTGAGGAGTTGAAAGTTGGTTTGTCGAGGTTAGGTTCTCAGCTTACGGAAGGTGAAGTGAAGCAGCTTCTAGAAGCAGTAAGAACTAGAACTTTCAATTTTTGTTGTTATTTGGGAATAAAAAGAGTGATATTCTTTTTTTCTGAGTTTTGCTTATTTTGTGAGGCTGATGTTGACAAAAGTGGGGCCATAGATTATATCGAGTTCACGGCGGCCATGATGCATCGCCACAAACTTGACAAGGAGGAGAATCTGAGAAAGGCATTTGATTATTTTGACAAGGATGAGAATGGGTATACAAAATTTATTAGCATTTTAATTTGATCCATGTACTTGCAACTTAAGTATGATTGCAGCTGAAGTGAAGTCAGTGAGGGAAGGCAGGCAATAAATTAATTAAGCTTGTAGATAATTAGTTTGCAATGAACATGAGTTAATAATAATTCGTAATTGGTGCATGCCAGGTACATTACAAGAGATGAACTGAGACAAGCGATGACAAAGTATGGCATGGGTGAGGAAGCAACAATACAGGAGGTACTAGACGATGTTGATACGGATAAGGTATATACTTTACTTTAGTGGAGATCTGATTTGAAGAAGCTTTTAATTTTGTTTGTATCATTAATGGTGACTGTGGGTGTTACTGAATTGAATTGGCAGGATGGCATTATCAGTTATGAAGAATTTGTGGATATGATGAGAAGATGAGGATATATGTGACGGTGTGTCTGTACTGTACGTGTGTGTATGATACATAACATTAATTAAGATTGTAAATTAGTTAAGTTGAGTGAGTTGGAGCGGGAAATGAGATCGAAATTGAAATTGAAAGAGAGATGAAGTAAGTAATTGTTGGTTAGTTGAGTACTTGAGTTAAGACTTAAGAATGTAGAGTGGTTGAAGTACCTAGTACTGTAACTGAATGTATGAATGTATTAATTTCCCTTTAATTTAATTGTACGAGTATGGCTATTGGCCTGGTGGGTAAATCATAAATGCCGTGAATCGTGATGATGAAGAATTGAAGATGATGTTTGCATATTTGCATAGAAAACTCTATACTATATTACTATATGCGGGCCAGCATAGGAATGGACTGCAGAGTGCAGAGTAGAGCCATTGCATGCCATGCCATGCCATTAATTGTAGGATAAATATAACTTGCCACAAACAATGCCCCCAAAACACCCCAATGCACTTAAAAAAAATTTACAAAAATATTCCTCTTTTCAGAAAATTTTATAGAAATATCCTTTATTTCTAAGAAAATTTACAAAATTACCCTACCATAAAATTTTTTTTACAAAAATGACTCTCATAATCTTACAAAAATATACCTCCGCCCTACAAAATTTTAAAAAAATGACCCTCCCTACTCATATGCCACCTTATCACAGGGTTGTACGGGCAAAGTTGTGGCATGGTATCATTGTCCCTAATTGTATTGTAGTGTGGTTTAGTAAAGGACAGGGCCCGGCCCAGCAGCCCAAGCCTATTTACTAAGGGCCTATTCGGCTGGTCTAATTCCCTTGGGAACGCCAGGGTGAAATGACCCAATCGGTAAATTATCCCAACAAGCGTTCGGTAGACCAATTTAATTTTCCTGCTGGGTGCTTTTTCCCTAACTTCAATCCCTCTAACAACATGTTCCTATGGGAAAACGAAAATTGGGTCCGAGTTAATTTTTTTCTTCCCATGTGCTTATCTCCGTCGTCTCTTCTCTCTCTCCCTCCGTAGAAATCTCAGCACTATGGTGCTTTTGTAAAAAGCATAGTGTATGAACTTTGATGCACTAACTTCCATCTTTATTATTAATTAACTATTGATTTATTAACATTTAAGCCCAAAAAAATATTTATTATTAATTAGTATTGTAGTATTACTTTTGTACTAACAATCAGAGTTGTGGCTATTAATTTAAGAGGAGGGATCCATTGATAATATCTATTTTGACAATCTTGACAATCCCAATTTTAAAAATTTTGAAAAAAAAAGTTGGAAATTCTCAAAAATAGAAAAAAGTTTACGGAACTATTGTTAAAGTTTTAGATTGATTTTGTTTCCGATTATATTTAATTTAAGTGACGTTTGATAATTTTTCAAAGATCTGTTAAATTACAACCGTTAAAAAATGTATGAATTTTTGATAAGCCATCAAACAATGTTTAAATTAATTGAAATTTGAAACACTATCAATCTATTAGTTAAATAATACATCTATCAACTTTTTTTTATTTTTAAAAAATTTATATGATTTTATTCAAATTTTTTTAAAGTTGAGATTGTCAAGATTGTCAAGATAGGCATTATCAATGGATCCCTCCTCTTAATTTAAACAGGAACTTCTCAGTTTCCCAATTAATTACAAGATGCGCATTGACCTCCCTATGTTTGAAATTGAATTTAATTCGCTCCAAAATAAAAAAATAAATAAAAAAAATAGACACAGCAAGTCAACATTGTCTTATTAATCATTGTAGTGATAAAACAAAAATGCTAAGTGCAAACTACAATATGAAATGTTTACTTCATATCATGTATCATATATATATTGCTATAATATAAAATATTAATTAAGAAATGTTAAAAATATAAAACATTTTAATTCTTTTTGTTTAACGTCAATCTTTGTTGTTAAACTTACTAAAGCTAAATTAATAAATTCATCATTTTTTTAAATTGTATTCTAATTATACATGACTAAAAATAGCCAACAATCGTTTTCTACACCGAATTAATTAGAATCATAAATTAATTTATATTGTCAATAATGAAAATTTTCTTATTCATTCCCATTCTCATTCCCATCAAACACCCGAACACTCATTTTCATACATTCTCATTCCCATTTCCATCTCAATATTTTCCAAATCAATACTTTTGGATTCCCGTTCCAAAAAATTCCCATCCCGTAAAATCTCGCGACCGCCGAACACGCCCTAAGGCTGTGCTCCAATGGAGGTTAATGGGGTGGAGGGGAGGGGAGGGGAGAACTATTTTGTCACTTGCTCCCAAGTTATTTTTGAAGGGGTGAATGGAGGTGAATGGATAGTAATGGGGGATAACTCTTCTATATATTTGTTCAAAAATTGTAACCCCCAAATTTGGGGTATAACAATACTAACTTACCATTTATTCCCTTCCCTTCCCTTCCCTTCCCTCCCAAACTCGGGAGCACTACCTAAGGGCCTGTTCGGCGAATCAAGTTTTTTGGGAATTCCAACCATGTGGGTGTGGGTATCTTCATATCCAATTTCTGAGTTCCCAACCGTAAGGTAGAGATGTTACTGTTGATCTGGGAAAACAAAAATTCAGTCCGACTGAATTATTTTTTTCCCAAACTTTTATATTGGAACGGGGGGTTTTGCTGGGAACAACTGCCCAAACCCAATCCCTTCAGCAACATACCGAACATGTCATGGGAAATTTGATCAACAGGGCAGAATTTCCCTTATATTCCCACGTGTACCCAAGACACCGAACACACCCTAAGGCCCTGTTCGGATGTCATATTTTTCGTGGGAAATCACCGAAAATTTGATCCACGGGGAATTTCTGTCGAATACGCGTTCGGTGAGCATTTCTCTGGTGCATGGGAATGGCTATATTCCCCACTTCTTTTCCCATCTCTTCACAATTTGGTGGGCAAAAAATAATTCACTCAGAACTGATTATTATTTTCCCACTGAGCTCTCAGCTCTCGCTCCTCCGTGCAAACACATCACGCTGTCTTTCTTTTCTTCTTTTATTTTTGTGAAATTAGAAATCAGGGGCTAACACATCAGTCAGGCTACCATATTCTCTCTCGCCCTTCTTCCCATGGTGAGTTGAATGGTACCGCCAGAGCCGGTTGGCTCGATGCTTGCTGCTCAAATCACGACGGTGTTGTCGAAGAAACTGTCCCTATTGACATGGTGGTGCCGGCATGCCGCTGAAGATCCAATTGGTCTCTGGTCCCTCTATCCGTTATTTTCAGGCATTACCATGCCGCTATGTAATTTCTGTGATTCCTGTTATTTTGTACCTTAGTGGTACCAATCAGTACCAATTTACCAGAGTTACTGGTATAGAGTTTATGCATGGACCAGGACCTCTATGATAAACACTAACAACCCTTCTAATAGTTGCATATCCGTAAAGTTCTCTAGGACATATTGATAAGCTATAAATTGACCATAATATTTGCTGAAACCTTGTTTTATTGAGTAATAATTCATTTGATTTTTTTTTCTTACCTACAGATCACTGATCACATGATGGGATCATATCTGAAGAGTCGATTCTTTATTTATTTTAATAAGCAAATTTTGTCAAAATTGTGTCTGATTTTAATTGAAATTTGTTTACTTTATTAATAAGAAGATACTGTACATATAAAATCCATTAAAAGAATAAAATAGGATTTCCCATAATATTTTTCCATAATACAATCGAACACTCATTTTTGTATACCCGTAACCATACTTGTGAGTATGGGTTCCCATAAATTAAATAGTGGGTTCCCGTACTCATAAAATTTCATCCCACATAATCCCATGACAACCGAACACGCCCTAAGTGTTTAGTAATACAGGGCTTGTTCGGCATGACAAAAGAGACTCAGGCTTAAGAAAATAATCTTCACAAGGGATCACCTGTTCGGCAATGCAAAAGTAAGGATTATAAATGATCTGTCTAGGATGGCGTGCATACTAATATAAAATGATAAAAAAGTACATCTAATCTTAAGGACCTCAACTTTTTTATGCCAATCATGTAATAAAAAATGAGCTAAGGAGGCTCCTTACAGACAGATCCGCTAAGGAAGGGGATGTGCTTCCTTAAGAATTTAAGCAAAGGAGGGTCACTAATCTAAGCAAAGGAACCAATGTTCGGCAATTTTTTGTATGACTTAGACCTTAAGGCTGTGCTCCAATGGGGGTTAATGGGGTGGAGGGGAGGGGAGGGGAGAACTATTTTGTCACTTGCTCCTAAGTTATTTTTGAAGGGGTGAATGGAGGTGAATGAATGGTAATGGGGGTTAACTCTTCTATATATTTACTTCAAGATTGTAACTCCTAAATTTAAGGTGTAATAAGAATAACCTACCATTCATTCCCACTCCTTCCCTTCCCCCCAAACTCGGGAGCACAGCCTAAGGAGCTCCTTTAGGCCTTAAGGAAGTTGTGCCGAACAGGCACACAGAGATTGGGATTGAGATCTTACATTGTGGACGAGAGACGGGAGAGACGGGAGAGCCAGAGCGATCATGGATCAGCTGATGGAGATGGCCGGTCTGAACCTCGGCTGCGTGCTGGCGGCGCTCTCCGACCAGCGCTTCCCCTCCAAGGATTGCCTCCTCCCCCTCATCTCCAAGCTGCTCGGCTACGCTATCGTCGCTGCCTCCACCACCGTCAAGATACCACAGGTAGGTTGAATCCATTCATTCATTCATTCATTCATCTTCTCTTCTCGATGAGATCGATCCCTTCAATTAAATCAATTCATAATTGCAGATCGCCCGCATCCTCCAGCACAAGAGCGCCCAGGGCCTCAGCCTCACCTCCTTCCAGCTCGAGGTCCTCGGCTACACCATCTCCCTCGCCTACTCCGTTCACAAGGGCCTCCCCTTCTCCGCCTACGGTGAGCTCGCCTTCCTCCTCATCCAGGCCATCCTCCTCGTCGCCGTCATCTGCTACTTCTCCGGCCCCATCACCCCCAGGACCTGGCTCCCTGTCTTGCTCTACGGTGCCATTGCCCCCACCATCCTCGCCGGTCGCATCGATCCCCTGCTCTTTGAAGCCCTCTATGTATCCTATTCAATTACTCATTTGCTCCCTCCCTCCCTCCCTCAATACATCCAAGCCTATCAAGTAATTAATTATTACTCCTCTGTCTCTTGCAGGCCAGTCAACATGCCATCTTCATTTTTGCAAGGCTTCCCCAAATCTGGAAGAACTTCTCTGTCTGTTCCTTCTTTCTTTCTTTCTTTCTTTCTTTCTATCCCCATCCCTACTGTTACATACCAGTTACTCATCTTACTTACCTTTCCTCTCTAACTTCTCATCATGCAGAATAAGAGCACAGGCGAGCTCAGCTTTCTTACTTGTTTAATGAACTTTGCCGGTTCCCTTGGTACTAAACACTCTCTATCTTCTTCACTTTTACACTTCTCATACGGATGCTTCCATCACATACATTTCTTTGCCTTTTATATTTTGCAGTTAGAGTTTTCACTAGCATTCAAGAGAAAGCTCCTACCAGCAGTATCCTTCTAACTCATTCATGCTTACATCACATACATTTCTAAAACTTATCTCTAATATTTTCTGATAGACCTGCAAGGCCTCAATGCTCCACAAAAGCTATTTTCTGTATTCCGTAGTTTTATGGGGATGAGATTTAAAATGTGCATATTGCCTTAAACGATGTTTCAACTGTTTACTTTGCTAAATTGCAGCCCCTTTCTGTGAGTTTTGTTTCCCACAACAAAAATGATGCCACAATAAGGAAAATTTTGGCATCTTACCGTGCCACTGATTGTTATAAACCAAATTTAAGATTTGTTTCTAGCACATAGATCATTGATATGTTGTTTAAATCATTTTGATTTTTGGAACCTTAACTACTTGGAAGTTCTGATGGGATATGTCACGGGTATAATCATGAATGGCACTCTACTCAGCCAGATACTGGTCTACCAAAAGTCAGCTCCGAAGAAAGAAAAGAAGTTGGATTAATTTCAGATGTGTATTAATTTGTGTAATTTAGTGGAAAGACCAATTTACAACTGAATCTCACTTTGAAGCATTAGTGTATAGGATTTTTTGGGTTATCTATGTATTTTATCACTTCAAATCATTAGTGTGATTTCCTTTTATTAAAAAGAAATGAATGAACTGGCGTTTTGTTGGATCTTCAAATATAGATTAAGCATTTGTTTGAATCTCTCTCCACACTATCACCAGTTTGTTGTACACTCTTGTATCATTTACTTGAGAAAAGACAGTCCTTACAATAAAGTACAGTATGCTGATCTATTCTTTCAATATTCACATTTGTACGATTTTGAGAATCTCAATTCTAGTTTGCCATACCATGTTTGTGGATTGCAAATTATAAAGCAAGATTGTATTTCCTGAAGCTAAAGGAAGAACTCTGAAATGGGAAGTTGGGAGAATATTTCATTTGCTCTTCTATTCAGGCCGCGTAATGCTTCAATGTGAGCCTCGTCTTCCTCGACTGATATTATTTTTGCAAATTCTCCCTCGCCAAGGTAGTCAACCACTCTATTCGCAGCTTCAAGCCCTGTCACATATGCTTTCTCCTGCCACAAAACAAAAATCAATTCAAAGATGGTTGGAAAAATTCTGGAGCACAGGAAAATCAATATATTAAGTATAGATAGGATGCCATTATAAGTATACGTCTTTAGCCACCTTTGACCAGGATCCATGCCGGTTAATTATCCAATCCCCAGCCATGAACAAATTTGGAAAGCTTGTGGCACCTCGCATCATGTACTTGTAGGAACCTGGGAATCACACACTAATTAAACAAGAACAAAATTAATTGTAGGCGGGTCTAGATACAGTAATACAAGCTATATTTCCGAAAGCGATCTAAAAGTAATTAAAGGTCGGAGGCCTCTTCTCAAAAAAAAAAAAAAAAAAAAAAAAAGGTCAGAGGCCTTTATTAAAGATAAAAAAAAAAATAAGAAAAAAAGTAACCAAACAGCAGGTTTGGGCGGGCAAGCAGTTTATGACCAGAAGACTCTGGCTGGGGTCTTATTTCAAGGAAACTTGGTCAAGTGCGCTAGCCAGCAACATAAAGAAGTTACCTGGAGAGAACTGAGTTGCAGACTTTGGGCACCTTACAACTTTTTGTTGCACCACCTTTGCATCCGCAAATTCTGGTATGCATTTGGTCAGTTTGGTAATAGTGCTCGCAACAATTTGTTCATCTTTCAGAGGTAGCAAGTCACTGGCACAGGACTGGTATGTAAAATTAAAAAAAAAAAAAAAAAAAAAGGTCAGAAGCAAATATGAAAGTATCATCCACAGGTTGTGTAGTCTTTTTCAACTTTAATTATCAACTGCGTATCATTGACGCACCTTTTGGCACATCTGGTCAGTTTAGTGGTAGTGCTCAAAATACCAATTTACACATTCATTACACATCCTTCAGGTTACATAGTCTTATAACAACTTTAATTATCAACTGATAGTTATCGTTCACGCATCTTTCTTGACCACTGGTTGTACCATTAAGACCCAACATAGGCGATTTCAGTTATAACACCAGACCTGTTCAACTTATTTTTCTTTTCGTCTAATTACCATTATAGAACAGTTCATTGTTAAATGAGGCTAAGTTCTCTGATTTAGTTGGGGGTTAATTGCATAATAATTGGGTTAGCATGAGGCTTAATTGTACAAGTAAACTGAGAGAAAATAGAAGCTTCATTGAGGCCATATCAAGTTATCAACTAACAGGCAAAAGTGCTTTTGATCAAATAAAGGCAATAACAAACAAAAAAAAAAAAAAAAAAAAAAAAACACTCACAAACTCTGCCTCCAAGATAGTATTGGGTTCATCTTTGTATTCATCATAAACAGCACTCAGATCATAAAAAGTCCATGCGATTGAATCGTCAAAGCCGTAGCACACATTTGCTACGTTTGGAATATTAACCTAAATTTATAATGAAAATGAGATGTTAAACAGAGAAAATTATTAGACAAGGAGAAATATTGCCAAACTTGAAACTTTTCTAACCTTCTTATCAAACCAGAGTTTAACATAGACCACATCAGACGTAGATAACTTAAGAACATTCAAGAACTCCTGTCGCGACTGTAACACACGGCTATGTGGAAGTTAATAATTAAACTAGGATCTAAATTTAAAATTAGGAGAACAGAAAGTTACTAATATTTCAACCAATATTATATTGCAAAGTTTAACTGGAAGGCCCTATGAAATCACAAGATATCATGTATGCTCCTGCAAAGCAAGAAATATCATATAAACCCCCCTTAAACATATAAGTGGCACCTACAGAGTTGTAGTGTTAAATTGTTGAGATATAAATGCACAATTCTTCTCAGTTCTACAGTTACAAGGGGAATGGATATAACATTTGTTACAATTTTAAACCACAAAGATGGAAACCTGTTCAGAACAATGGATTGCAGGGAAGAGATGCCAAGAGCCAAAACAAATGCATCTGCCTCATACACATCCCCTTCACACACCACTTGTGAAATACACCCTGTATCTTTGCATAGAGTGAAGTAAGTCGCAACACTGTTTTTGCAAAAATTTAAACCCTTTGATAGCAAGGATTGAAGCCATGGTGTTAAGATTTTTTCGCCAACATCTCCCCGGCACAAAACAAAATCGAAGTTTTGCTGAAGAAACACATAAGATATAATGAAATTTGTTGCAAGTAATACTATGACAAATGGAAATCAAGTCAGATAACTAGCATATGTCACTGCTTCCTTTCCTATCATCATGCCAGAAAGGAAAAACTCAGAATTTATAACAAAACCAAACAACAATCATAACCAGAGGCACCGATAATCATAGAAAATAAGGGATACAAATGACCACAATACACACAAATAATTCACACAGAGACTAAAGAAAATATAGATCACTCGAAGATAATATTGCCAAAGTATATTTGTACTTCCACAATAGTGAAAACTGAGTCTCTACAGGCAAAAGAATGGTCATATTATGGACCTGCAATGTAAATCATAGACATGCACAGAAGTCATTGGTCAAGTAAGCGTGCTAACCTGATGGGAAAGAAGATAATAATATAGCATGCCCAAAGTTGCAGCAGCACTTGCCTGCTCTCCAGGAGCAAATAAACCTGCCTGGACTGCTGGTTCGAAAACCTCTCTGTAAAGTTTCTGAGAGCACCCATACTGCTTGAAAAGCTCCCTTGCTGTAACTGTTGGTAAAAGCTTGCAACATGAGAACTTGAGAATATGTTCAACTTTGGAGGTATTTTATTGAAAAAATGGTGATATGAAGATTTGGCTCACTTGTGTCATACTTTGTCCATGCAGTGTCAGTGTTGTCGAAGTCGATTACTAGATGAGATAGAGAAATCAATATGGGTTGTTTGATTAAGATGGGAATTTATGAGTATGAAAGGATGCATGCATACCAGGAGCAATAAGAGGAAGGGATGTCAACCGATCGAGCAAAGGAAGTTGAGGGAACTGCAGGAATGAGTGGGTGAGAAAATAGGAATGATAGGAATGATAGGATAGGAATGGGGCGGAAAAGTTGGAAGAAATGAAGTAGGAAAGAAGAAGAGAAGAGAAGAGAAGAGAAACCTGGGGATATGCAAGAGCTGCAAAAGGAGCAGGCAATTGAGGTTGATCCTTGAAAAGAGGAAAGGTGAGCTGGAGGCCGTGGGGTGAGAAATAGGAGGCATTGATGGCGGAGGAGAAAGGTTGCTGAATTGCCAAGTGGTCTTGGTCTAGTAGAGAGAAGATGTTGCGATAGGGATACCAGAATCCTCTCAAGGCGGGGGAGTCTTCAGTGGGGGCAGGTGCGGAGTGGAGGAGGGTGACATGGAAGCCCTGCTTGCATATTAATAATTGCAAGGAAGGAAGGAAGGAAGGAGTGAGTAGATTGAAGTTATTAAGAGAGAAAAAGAGTAGAGGGAGATGGACCTGGTGAAGGAGGTGATGAGCAGCAGCGAGGCCGGCCCAGCCAGCACCGAGGATGAGCACCTGCTTGTTTGGCTTTGGCTGCAGAGGGGAGAGCTGGGCGCGGCAAAGAAGTCTTGCTGTTCTGCTTGTTGGCGCTGGTGGTGTTGTTCGATGGAAGGGGAAGCTGGGGAACTGGAAAGTAGGGGAGGAGGCCATTGGAAGATGCAAGTACATGTGCATCAGTGGCCAAGGTGAGGGTGAAGGGGGAAGAAGCAGCACCTTACACTACACTTGGAGGACTTGACTTGACACTCATATCAGTCATATGTCTGTAGACTGTAGAGTGTACTACTGTATGTTATGGGCCTGGGCCTCCTCCTGGGCTGAAAATGAAGGAAGCAGCAATGAATGAATTAATGAATGAATGAATGTGGTCAACGGAACGGAACCGAGGGAGGGGGGGAGGGAGGGAGCGACAGAGCGACAGACAGACAGACTCCCTCACTCCATCTCCATGGATCTGCTGCTGCTGCTGCTGCTTCTTCTCTCATCCGTCGCCGTCGCCGTGCCCCCTCCCCTGCCCCTCCTGCCCTTCCCCTCCGCCCCCCAGCTCGCCTGGCACCTCTCCGAGATGGCCCTCTTCCTCCATTTCGGCCCCAACACCTTCACCGACTCCGAGTGGGGCTCCGGCCATGCGCCTCCCTCCCTCTTCGCCCCCTCCGCCCTTGACGCCCGCCAGTGGGCCCATGCCGCCAAGCAAGCCGGCTTTGCCCGCCTCGTCCTCACCGCCAAGCACCATGACGGCTTCTGCCTCTGGCCCTCCGCCTACACCAACTACTCCGTCCGCTCCGCCCCCTGGCGCCACGGCCGAGGCGACGTCCTCGCAGATCTTGCCTCAGCTGCAGCAGACTACGGCCTTCAGCTCGGCCTCTATCTGTCCCCCTGGGACCGCCACGAGCCCTGCTACGGCGATACCCGCCGCTACAACGAGTATTACCTTGCCCAGATGAGGGAGCTGCTCACCAGCTACGGCCAAGTGAAGGAGGTCTGGTTGGATGGCGCCAAAGGCGAAGGCGCCAAACACATGGACTACTACTTTGATAGCTGGTTCCACCTCATCCATCAGCTTCAGCCAGACGCCATTATCTTCTCTGACGACGGCCCTGACGCCAGATGGGTGGGCGACGAGGCCGGAGTTGCTGGCTCCACTTGCTGGTCTCTCTTCAACCGCAGCGCCGTCCAGATCGGACATACCACCGAAGAATATTCTAAGCAAGGCGACCCCAAAGGGACAGACTGGGTCCCAGCGGAGTGTGACGTCTCCATAAGGCCTGGCTGGTTCTGGCACCAATCAGAAAAGCCAAAAAGTGCAACAAAATTACTCGACATATACTACAAATCAGTTGGCAGAAACTGTCTCTTAATTCTGAATGTACCCCCCAATTCCTCCGGCCTTATATCCGATGAAGACCTTCAAGTGCTGACAGAGTTCACCAACATCCGCACAGCCATTTTCTCAATAAATCAAGCAGAAAATGCTACTGTATGTGCAAGTAGTGTGCGTGGAAATGGCGATGTCAGGTTTGATGCATCAAATGTGCTAAAGGAAGGTATATATTCGTACTGGGCACCTGAAGAGGGGCAGCCTGAATGGGTGCTGTCTCTTGATCTGGGCAGATTCATTTCATTTAACGTGCTTCAAGTACAGGAACCCATTCAAATGGGTCAGCGGGTCATAAGATTTCATCTGGATGCAATTGTTGATGGTGTCTATAGAACGGTTGTTAATGGCACAACAATTGGTTACAAGAGGTTGCTCCGGTTCCCTAGTGTTGACACAAGGTACTTGAGGTTAGTTATAGACGAGGCCCGAGCTGATCCATTGATTTCTTTTGTCGGCTTGTTTGTTGATTCATTTTCAAGCACAAATTATTTGAATGAAGATGATACAGGATCTTTGAAAATTAGTAGTGCGGTAAGGAGGCGATGGCCTAGACGGCATGGACAGTATTGGGATGGAAGTACAGCTGCAATCTAATAAATTATCGTTTTGAAGTAGCATGCATATATATGTGGGTCTTTTCTTAGAGAAAGCATGATATGATATTGTGATGTCATCCGTACAGCTATGGCGCTCTGCAGCGAGGCTCGAATGATGTGAATAATACTGTTTTCTTTTTAAGCATTCTGATGCTGTTTAATTGGATGGTTGTTTTGTTATCATGACAATATGCAAAGTTTCAATCAGCTTGTACAAAAAGTACTTGTTCAGTTGTTTGTTTCGAGTTTACAGTTTTTAGTTTGGCACGCATTATGACATTAAACCCCTGTTCCTAGGCTTGTTAAACATCATATTAATCTTCAGCTGAATTTTTGAATTCCAATTTTTGGTAACAACGAAAAGAAAGAGAAATTAAACATCAAATATTTGAAAAAGAAATGATATCTAACTAGAAAGTTTTATAGAAAAACTGAAAAACACGTTCCGTCTCGGATTAAGAAAGTTTTTCAATAAGAAAGAGGCCACTGCCAAGGCCGTCACTGACCACACTGATGGCTTCCATGCGAAATCTACAACCCATTAAGCAGTATTTATTAGGTCCCAGATCCGCTTCAAAGTGTCTGCATTAGGTGGGGGCACCGATTCATTCCGTCTCAGCTCTTACACCCATGTGGCAGTCTCTGGTGCATGTGTTATCGACTACTGACAAGGAAGCAGGTAACGAAGTTGCGGGATGTAAGGGGAGGAGATGAGAATCATGAGATGAGGCTCAATTATTTGTGCAACAAACTTATAGTTAGTTAAGCTAATTAATTGGTCGAAAAGGGTTGAGCACACTGAAAAAGTGCCAATTCAATCACAGCTTTGATCAAATGCTGAGACTGAGTAATAGGATGAGCTCCAGTTTGATTTGAAGAGCACACAATTTCCATGCCTGTTGTTCTGGTCTCATGGCTTCTAAAAGATGACCTCAGAAGGACGGAAATTGAGTCTACATTGACATATGCGCGCAAGACGATGATAAGTACCATTCATTTCTGGCTGCTAATTTGGGGCAGCAACAGGATGAACGTCCAATTATATTGATAGGCCGTTGGTCATTAATCTGTCACTGTTTCTGAAGTATACTAGTTTGTCTATGCTTCAGTAAGAAGCAGTGTTTGTCAGATTGTTACTTTAAGCAAGCATTTCAGATATGAAAAGCTGACAATGGAAATAAAGTGTTAAGAAAAAACAAGACGATCGAGCTGTATACTTTAAATTTCCACAAGTAATTGCTTCTAATAGTAATAGGCCTACCTCTACCTAGTGGCAACTGGCAACAAATGCTAATTAAGAAGATGAAAAAGCAAGTCAAGAATGCAACCACAAGCGGTCATGAAGCCTCTGTTCTCCAGCACCATACATCTCATCGACCCTTTCTCCATCACGGTAGAATTGGAAGGTGGGAGTGTACCTGATGTTCTGGGTGGTCTGGGGGCAATCATCAATGTCAGCATAGACAAAGGAAAGGTATTTGAAATGATTGCTGAGGCGGCGAAAGGAAGGGAGAATGTGGGTGCAGACCTGACACCTGATAGGCAACTAACTAAATAAGTAAATTAAATGGGAAAGGAAGATTAAAGAATGTTAAGGCAAGGGAGAAAGTGAGAAACTGACCATGAAGCGCCATAGTTGATAACGGCCTGTATGAAAAGAAGAAAGCAAAAGGCAAATTAAGGAAAAGAACAATAAGATAGATAATGAATTATGGCAATGCAAATTATGCAATGCAACGGGTAGGTAGCTTAGCTAGCTAGCGAATTGAATTGAATAAGAGAAATAGAGAGAGAGAGAGGTACAGGGGATTTAGAAGCTCTGATTTGGGAAAGGATCTCTCTGAGCTGCTCATCGCCGGAGGCAGTGCGCAGATTGGGAAAGGATCTCTCGGGCCCTGGCTGCTGCTGGTGCTGGTCCATGACTTATTGTCGCATAGCTCAGCTGCAACTGCAAGCGTCTCAGCCTCGATCTCATCTCATCATACCTGATCTGATCTGATCTGATCTGATCTGATCATATCTGATGATGAAATGAAATGAAAGAGAGGCAGAGGAGAGCAGACGGAAACTAAGGAATGCAGGCAGCCCTGCCCATAAACATGAAAGCAGGCCCGGCCCAATGCATGAACGAAATAAAATAAAATCATTCTTCCTTGCTTTGCTTTGCTTTGCTTTCCTTCCCTTTTCGATCGATAGTCTCGACGCAAGGCATCATCCCATCGCATCGCTGCCGGCGGCTACCCAATATAGTAAAAGATAGTGATGGCGAATCAAGGTGCCAAGAAGCGCAGGGAGGAGAACAAGAAGCACATGACCACTCTCCTCCGCCTCATCCTCGCTTCTAATGTACCCCCCCTACTCTCTTTTCTTATCTTCTTTCTTTTCTCTACACTAGACTAGATAGATCTACTAGCTTCAGCTTCCATTCCTATCCTAATATCCCCTATCCTCCAAGGTACCAAACTAACAAACAAACAAACCCTTATCCTCCAAGGTTGGATTGAAACCTAGCTGCTCAACTACCCATTTGTTCAAATTCCAAATGCTACTAATTTGGTCCTCAAATTATAACACCATTCAGCAATTGGGCCGGGACTTCATTTGCACACTACAACCTCTACTTTCTCATTGCACTGCACATCCAAGGCTCAACTTTCTTTCTCCATTATCCCTAAACAATCAAACTCTTTTGCAATGCTTCTTGCTATATTCATCTAATACTCTTTACATATCACGATTCAACAAAAGCATGCTTCAATCAATTATGGTATATCATCATATCCCTTCTGAATTCCAATCATACAATACAGGTAATTTACATTATTGTCAGAATGATCATAATGCATTCAAGCTTCACATGGAAGCATTGGATCGGCCTTCTTCTCACTTCTGCTGCATATTTCTTTCCTTACAAACAACTTGAAAGTATGTCTAAGCCTACCTTCTCTCAAGATGGTGAATTGCTAGATGGTGGTTTTGACATGTCAACTGCTGGTATTTGCGGGTACGCCCTCCTCTCCAATTGTTTTACATGCACATTATGAGAGCTGATTGCAACTTAAGCTTTCTTTTTCTTGCAGCTATTTGCATGATGTTATTTATATAACAGTATTTGTGCAAATCGCATCCATCATTTCTGGCAAATTTTGGTGGACCTACTTAGTGGTACGTCTTATTCATGTGTATATTAGTTTTAACTGTTGGTGGTTATGTAGTCTCATTGAGGCACTTTGCATTCCTTTTTTTTAAAAAAAAAAATTTTCAGATTCCAGCTTTTGGTGCGTACAAAGCTTATGGTCTCCTAAAGGGAACATTTTTGGGTGGTTCTGAGGTACATCATCATTATATCATACCAGATTCATACCATAGATTCCTGTACGATATTGTTGCAAATAAATGTGGTGAATGTGTTTTAGGATGGCCCGGAGGATGAAAAGGCACGGAAAAAGAGAGAGAAAATGGAGAAGAAGGCTTCGAGAGGCAAATTTGTCAAAGCACGAGCGCGATGATTGATTTGGTGTTATTCTGTGAATGTAGGTTAATAATGTTACAATATTAGACAATGAGGGAGTCACTACTCTGATAATCTGCTTAAACTGTTTCTCTCCTTTGGTGCGCTGGAGCACAGCTCATAATGTATTATTCTAAACTGAATTGTGTTAGGTGTAATTATTGGAGCATTATAATAGTTGAGGTTTTCAATATCTTTGATTCCATGGAACATGGCATCGATGTGAATGAAGTGTGATGCGATTTAATCTTCCAAGTAATTTCAGGTCCTTTCCAACTTTTTTTAGTCCATCGGAAGATTCAAAATGGCTGATCATGTAACATTGACATTGTTGATGAATTAAAGATTGGTTTGCGTCTTCAAAACATGCAGTGCAGGCCGGACAAATAATGCCTGTTGGCTGTTGATTAATACTTGAATAGCTTAATCAAAAAATTAGTCTGTACTATCTTGCTGAATCGATTATACAAACAGTCCTCAAATGTCAGCTGTTTGTAAAACTTAAAAAGTATTTAAAGGATATCTTACCAAATAACAACATTTAGTATTTTATTTATATCATAAGTTTAGGGTTAATTATTACAAATGAAAACTTCAAGCATTTTTTTTAAGAGAGGCATATGTATGCCCATTTCTCATTGCTGAAAAACACCCTTACAAAGTCTCCAACATTTACAGCAATAGCACAAAATAAAAATGGACCACACTTATCAGACTATATCCCTAAAAACTCTCGCTGGAATATATAGACATCTTGAGCTTCATAGAAGCTTACCACAGCACCAATACCTTGCACTGAGACAAGCTAATGAACTCTATTTACAAAATTAACTTTCGGAAGAAAAAAAAAAAAGAGAGAGAGAGAGAGAGAAGAAAAGAGGAAAACTGGCCACAACCTAGCCAGTTACCTATCCAAAACAGCCCACAAGACTAACAACCATTTTATTTTGAGCCAACAACCTATATACGTAAACAGAAACTTAGTTTCAAGTAGCACAGCTACACTTTCTTCAAGCAGGAAGAGCTGTAAGTGGAGGCACAACCTGGAGAGGGATGATATCCAGTGATCCTGGCAGCCAAACCTTTATCACCGCCTTCATCTTGAAAACTTCAAGCATGCAAATAATAATTTACACTATTCTTTTTGGCCACAAGAGTGAAGTACTGACCCAAAAAGAATGGGATGCAAACACAAGAAATTTAAAGGATAAATGAGTAAAGGCGAAAACTTTACTACATCTATACAATCAAAATGTTGAAATGTATAAAAGGAAGAGTGCCATAACAGATCCATCAGGCCAGGAGTGTCTTTCTTAGGTCCAATTACATTTCTACAAGCAATTCCTATTAACACTGTAAAACTTACAACGGCACTCTCTTTCCCTAATTAAAAGAAGAAAAAAGAACGTAAATAATCCTGTATAAGAATAGAATCTGTTTGCTTAAGTGCCAAGATCCTTGTTGATGCTGAATAAAGAACCCAGAATGCCAGTAAAAATGCTTTCTTCTGCTATAAGAGATTTGCAGCAGGCGACATTCGATTTACATAGAGGCCGTCAACCGGCATGTTGATGCTCCTTATCATTCTGGTTAGAGCTGGAAAGAATCCAGTACATGAAAGCAGAGATGAAGAAGCTGACAAACCATGCATTGTTGTAAGCTGTGAGGAAGAGCTTGGAGGTGTTGGACAGAATGCCTAGCTTGTGCAGAAAGCCAGGCACAATAGGCAGAACACCTGCAGCCAGTGCCAGCAATGCTACCATGTTGAATCCATGTTGGTAGTAATATGGACCATCGACACTATCCGAGTACAGCCCCGCCAAGTCTAAGCTCATACGCTTGACCAAGTAGTAATCTGACAGAACTATCCCTGCGATTGGCCCCATCAGAGCGGAGTAACCCAGCAACCAGGTGTACACAAAGCTCTCGCTGGAACTGAGCAGCTTCCACGGCTGGAATGCAATGCCCAAGAGAGCAGTAACAAGAGCGCCTCCGGTGAATGTGAAGAGCCTTGGGTTGAGGCTGACGAGTGCGTTTGCAGGAGCCACCACATTGGCAGCAATGTTGGTGGTAATAGTGGCGAGGCTGATCCCAAAAATGGCAATGATTTTGGTGAAGGGGCCGCCAATCTGGCTGAGCAGCTGGATGGGGTCGGAGATGACCTTGCCGAAGATGACCTCTGTGGAGGAGGTGACGGCCAGGCCGGCAAAGGTGAAGAGGGCCATGAAGAAGGGAAGGCCGAGCTGGCCAAGAACCTGGTCCCTCTGGGAGCGGGCATAGCGAGCGAAGTCAGGGATGTTGATGGCGACGGTGGCCCAGAAGCTGATGTTGGCGGTAAGGGAGGGGAAGAAGACGGGCCAGAAGCGGCTGGGGGGGAGGCGGGAGGGGAGGGAGAGCATGGGGCCGAAGCCGCCGGCGGTGAAGTAGGCCCAGGCGAGGAGGGAGGAGACGAGGAGGACGAGGAGGGGGGCGGCGTACTTCTCAAGGGCGCGGATGGCGTCCATGCCGCGGAGGACGATGGCGAACTGGAGGGACCAGAAGAGGAGGAAGCAGCGGAACTGGAGGGCGAAGGAGTGAGATGAGGAAGCGGAAGGGAAGAGGAGGAGGCAGAGGGCCTGGCCGCCAATCCAGGACTCGATGCCGAACCAGCCGCAGGCGACGAGGGCGCGGAGGAGGGAGGGGAGGTGGGAGCCGCGGGTGCCGAAGGAGGCGCGGGCGAGGACGGGGAAGGGGATGCCGAGGGCGGTGGCGGGGTAGGCGGTGAGGAAGAGGGGGATGAGAAGGAGGGCGTTGGCGAGGAAGACGGTGGAGACGCCCTGGAGCCAGGACATGCCGAGGTCAACGAGGCTGCCGGCGAGGTAATAGGAGGGGACGCCGACGACGAGGCCGATCCAGAGGGTGGCGAGGTCGAGGGCGGAGAAGGAGCGGGCGGAGAGGGGGACGGGGGCGAGGTCGCCGTGGTGGTCATTTGCAGCAGGATGGGAGCGAAGAGGGAGGAGCCTTAGTGTCTGCCTGGTTGCGGTTGCTGTTGCTGTTGCTGTTGCTGGTGGACGCCAAGAAGAAGAAGATTGTGAAGATTGTGAATTAGGCCGGAGACGGGAGCCCCAGGGACATTGCAGACTTTGCAGCTGCAGCCCTCCAATCTTGGCGCTGCAATTGGATAACGCTAACGCCCTCCACTCCATTTCCCTTCCTTCATTCAATCATTACATTAGCTATTTAGCTTGCTTTGCTTTGCCTTGCTTGCCTACCCTCCTTAATGCCAGCCTAATGCTATCAGTATCACACCACAATTAACTTACTGTTTCTACCTAATCATTTTTGGCTTAACATCCTCTCTCCTCTCCTCTCCTCTCTGCTCACATGCTTTCAACACTATTCTTCCGTCTCCTGCGACAACTTGTACAATCATTAATCAATTACTGTACATAATCTCACAAGTTACAACTAATTTCTCCATCACTATTTTTCTCAAGCCCTTCTTCCTCTCACAACAAATTCATGCGTCAACACATCTTCTTTTCTATAGGAAAGTCTATTTTCTTGTCCCTAAACTATTGTGTTTGGTTTAAATGAATCCCCAAAACTATTTTTCAGTTCAAATTGCCCCCTCAACTCTTCAATCAAGTTCAATCACCCTCTACCATCAATTATTGTTAAATTTTATGTTTGACTCTGCTTTCTTCATCCCAACAGACCTTATCTTCCTCTTTTTAGGCCCCGTTCGGACGGCCTAAATCCCATGAGAATAATTGGGTTATCAGACCCAATGGGTAACTCATCCCAAGAAGCGTTCGGCGATCATTTCAGCGGAATCAATTTGGGTAGCATTTCCCAATTTTTGTTCCCACTTCTATACAAATCGGTGGGAAAAAATAAATTGAGTCGGACACAATTTTATTTTTCCCAACCACGCCGGGTGGTATTAATCATGACACTAATGATAATTATTTTGTCATCTCTAATTCCATGTGTATGATACACACTATATTTCAAAACAATTCAACAGTGCAACGAAATATTACATTATTAAATTAATTGTCCATTTCACTACACTAATTGTTCATAACGTCATTATGAATAAAAAAAAATGTTACCATTAAACTTAAAATATTCAAAAAATTTTAGAAAACTACTAAAAATATTTTGGGATGAAAAACAATTTTCAACATATAGATTTAATTTATTTTAAAAATTTAGATATATATAAAGAATAACGTTTAATTATATGCATCTTTGTACAGTGTTTTTTCATATACAATATGTTAAAAAATTATTAATGAGAAAATGAGTATACATATAAATTATTTTATAAGAAAATAGAATTTCCCATGATATTTTCCATAATACAACGGAACAATTATTTTTGTATACCCATAATCATCCCCGCGAGTATGGGTTCCCACGAATGAAAAAGTGAGTTCCTGTTAATTGTACAATCATTATAAGTGGTAATCTTTTTCTCGTCTCGTATACACAAAACCAGGTTTAAACCGATTAGACAAATGAGCATCACTCGATGCATTTGAAATTTGAAAAAAAGGTTAACACTGACCTAGATACAATTGGTGACAAAGAAGAACAATGATGATAATAAAAAAATTGACTCTCTAAAGACAACATTCCGAGAAATTCGAATCCTACGAGCCTTTGGATCATAACAACGAAAACCTTTTTGACCTATTGCATAACCTAAAAAAGCACATTCTGCAGATTGTTCAGTGAGCTTTGTGAGTTCAGCTAAAAGAAGATCCACCACTGGGTGGTGTGTTTTCCTTGGAAATGCTCTTATTTCATGGAAATGCAAGAAACAAGATTGGGTCTCTAAATCTTCAACTGAAGCAGAGTATCGGGCAATGTCTTCTGCATGTTCTGAGGTTGTTTGGCTACAAGGTCTCTTGACTGAACTTGGGGTTAAACAACAGTCACCAACACCACTACATACTGACAACATAAGTGCGATTCACATTTCGGTTAATCCGGTATTTCACGAGCGTACTAAACACATAGAGGTTGATTGTCACTATATTAGAGATATAGTTGATCGAAATCTCATATCACTTCCTCATGTGCCTTCTGCTCTACAGATTGCGGATATATTCACTAAAGCACTCATTGGTATTCGACATGAGTTTCTTGTCAGCAAATTGATGCTGGTATACTCACCATCATCAATTTGAGGGGGGATGTCAATATTGTATATTTAGTGTAGAATATAGATTTGCATTATGTACATAATTGTGCAATCCGTAGTTATAGAATATGATTTACTTATTAGATTATAGGCTGGATTGTAGGGATTAGAATATTTTCCAACTAATGTACAGTATCTAAATGTAATCTATAAAAGAGGAGTCTGGATCTCATATTGAGGCAGACAAAATTATTCAAACATTTTATCTCTCTTGAAAAGTTGTCACTGTACTCATCAAACCCCACTCCGCACAATCTCATGACAACCGAACATGCCCTTAAGTTTTAACCTATCATCATTTCTTATCTAACTTTAAAAGATATTATATTAATCTCTACTATTTATAAAAGGAGGAGTTAATTTGAGACTCAAAAAAAGTATTTGTCCAAAATAATTTTCAACCGTCATATTAGACACTAATGCTACATCGTGACCGTTTCCATGTAATCTCCAAGTCGGATTGCTCTTTGTCTGAAAATTCATAGAGCGCACCATCCATTAAATGATGTTGTCTTCCTATTCATCTCTCTGTAATTAATGTTGAGGCACCCAAAGCCTTTGATGTCATCTATCTATTATAGGTAAAATATATAAAGAAAAATATATGAGCTAGACTATTGGGTTAACGATAGCATTTCGATTTGAAATGTTAACACCTTAAAAATTATGTCATTTATCTGAAATTGTGATTTATAGTGTTCAATAAATTTTTCATATAAAAATATTGGGGAATACAAAAAATTTTCTATTTTTAGAGTTTTCTTAGTATTTATTTTATATTTTTAAAAAAACATGTACAAACATCAAATATTTTATTATTATTTATGAGCTCTTTTAAAAAAATTCAAAACAAATAGCTAAAAGACTCCAAAAATAAAAAAATTTTTGTATTCCCCAATATTTTCATATGAAGAATTTATTGAGTATCATAAATCACGATTTCAAATACAGTAATATAAATTTTGAGGTGTTAGCATTTCAAACCGAAATGCTAACATTAGCACAATAGTCTAACTCAAAATATATATATAATGGTCAATAATACGAATAAATACATATAAAAAATATTAGCATGCCACTGCAAAGTGTAGGCAATATACTAATATAGTATAAGCAGGGAGTCATATCATACAGAAAAATCGAGTTATTAACTTTCTAAGAGAATAGCATTGATTTTGGTCAATACCAACAATGACGAAAGTTTCAACGCAGTTAATCAAAATCACAACACTGATATTCTACCGATCTGATCGTTTTCTCGATTGGCCTCAAGTGGCAATGAGATTTCTCAACCACACGCACCGGCGAGATCATTGTGCCCATGTGGTGCAGAGCAGTTGATCTCATTCGTTCAAAAGACTGTTGAGCAGCCAGGATTGCACATCGACAAGATTGCAGGGCAGCCGCTTCGATGAGATCGGCAGGATGTAGGATCGTGTGTTGATGAGTTTTCCGGGCTGCTACGATTTCACCTCAATGATGCTCGAGCGTTGATGAGATTACCAAGCTTGTGCGTTAATGAGATCGCCTAGCGGCCATGTTGATCATATCGCCTGTATCAAGCGACAATGAACTCTCATGTCTTGCTGCCAGAAGGTCAAATCAAATTTGAAAGAAGAAAAGAAGGATAAATATTCATTCGAAAGTGTACTACTTTTAAAATCCCAACTAAACCGCAAATTAGTCGCAAAAGTACGACTAAATTGTAGCGTAGTACGAGGTCGAATCCACAGGGACAGTTGACAAAATCGGATTAAACTTTGTTTATCCCTAAAACTAGCTAGGGTTTGTTCACAAGCAGCAGTGTTTTTGGTATTTTTTCTAAATTAACAAACAAAGCAGTAAAGGTCTAAAACAGTAAGATAAAAAGGCGTTTCTAGGATTTCGGACTAGTCGTCACTCGGCCTCGGGTCACGCTAACTGTACCTGTCACGTACAATTCACATAACTACTGAACCGCTCTCTCGCGTCTATCAGATCGAAGTATACCAGTCGTCGCTCTCATGTACGACTGGCGCACACCACAAGTGAATCGGTATTTATGAATTCTTGGTAGGGGTAATGACTCTAGACATCCCCGAACTTTTGGGTTTCGACTACGCCCCCCCCCCCCCCCCCCCCCCCAACTTCTAATTGTGACGAACATCCCCTTAAACAAGAGAATTTGTGACAAAGTGCCTCCCGACCACAATTTTGCTTCTTAATCTTTATTATAAATCATTAAATGACCAAAATACTCTTCAAGATACATATATGATATTATTGTTGTCATGCTTATATTTTGTAGATTTTATTTTAAAATAAATCAGTAATTAGAGATAAATCATTTACTTAGTCATAAATTTTATTTGATAATAATAATAATATATGACGTGATTATTTTGACAATATATTTTGATTATTTTTTTTGTAATTGTTAATATGACGGTAAAATCAAATTAGAATAACATAAAAATCTCTCATTTTTTTAATGTACATTTAGTTTATAAATTTATATTATTATAAATAGTTTACTTTTTAATATTCAAATAAATATAAGCATGACAACAATAATATCATATAGATGTTTTGAAGGGTATTTTGGTCATTTAATTATTTATAATGAAGATTAAGAAACAAAATTGCAGCCGATAGGCACTTTGTCACAAATTCCCTTGTTTAGGGGGGTGTTTGTCACAATTAGAAGTCGGAGGTCAAGTTAACCCAAAATTTCGGGGGTGTCATGGGTTATTATCCCTTCTTGGTATTAACACGTTTAGTTCTGGTATCAAACAGTATCAAGCACTAAACCTCAGCTCTCGCTTGTTGGCTTAATCCCTAACACAATTCTAACTAACAGAGGTATAGACCGCAGCTCTCGCTTGTAAGCCCAACCTAAGTTCCGATACTGGTGCCCCAAAGTGTACCTGCCTCTCGGGTAGCGTAAGACTCAGCTCTCACGTTTTGTCTGGTTGCCCTCTCGGATCTCTAACCCACTCTGAATACAAACTAGACCCGGTCGCATGCGTACTAAGGCTTAAAACCTAGGGTATGGTCAATACCTACTGGTTACCTGTTCGAGCACACAACCCAAGCATAGATTGCAGTTTCAATCATACACAGTACACAGAGAACTAAAATAACAGATGCCTAAGTAATCACATAAATACCAAAAACCAAGTTCAGAACATTATCCCAATCCTAGAAATTACGAGTTTAGCCGGACATGGCCAAGTAAACAAGCAAACAAGTGCAACAAGCAATACAAGTCATCATACACATAGAATAACACGAATCTATCTTAAAAAGCAAGTAAAAGAGAAAGAACAATATGAAAATCTGCTCCGTGTGTGCACACGCGTGTGCTCGCCCGTCGGCTCATCGGCTCGTACCCATCAAATCCCCGACCAACTCCAAGCGGCTTCTTCTCCAAGAAAACCTTCTCTTCCTCTCCAAGGCAACTCTCAATTCTCTCTTTAAGCGGATGTAATATGTGTATGAAACATGCCAAAATCGCGGCTCCAAATCGAGATTATATAGCAATCAATTAGAGTTATTGCCATATTTGCTCTTGCTCTCGGGTGCAACCCTTACGGACCGTAAGGGGTGGTTCCAGGTCCGAATTGCTCCAAATGTTCCATATTCTTCATCTTCCGCTCCGTTGGACCTAAAACAATAAAAAACAAAGCAGTAACTGGAAAATACAAGATATTGCATGTAAATATGTGTATATGACAATGATTTAGATTAATTCTGTAGGTGTTTTCCTAGATAAAAGTGTGCATTTTTTTGTGCGATCAATAAAGACAAAAAAGATGTGCAATGATATATGAGCAAAACAGATGTGGGGAATAATCATTTTCTATTTATCTATTTCTTTTGGAAACAAAGTTGGGCAGAATCAAATTTGAGGAGCACTGCTTGAGTCAAAGACGCGAATAGAGTAGTAACATCGGATTAAAATGAACAGAGTAGGAACAAGACAGAAGAGGAGACGTCAAGACTTAACAGATTAAATTAACAAAGGGGGCGATTTGAACCCAATTGAAGAGTTGTGGGGACGATTTGAACCAAAAATTATTTAGGGACTCATTTGAATCAAACTCAATAGTTTAGGGACTAAAAACAGTTTCCTCTCTTTTTTATTATAATTATACTCTCCATAAATGGTTGGCCTCAAATAAAAACACTAGCCCTTTATGAAAGGATGTGTTTTGAAAGTTATTTATGTTTATGATTAAATGTGTTTTTGATATGCATTTATGTTCTTTGAAATTTAATAATATCATTCATTTAGAAGAATTCAGGAAGATGCTCTTGGTCCTGAATCATAGAACTCTAAAGATGGGATATGTATTTCTAAATTAGCTCATGATCTTGATAATTAAAGAGGAACATTAATTATCAGTAAGATCATCATGTTGATAAAAGTATATTGTAGTTCTATAAATATAAAGTTTATCACTATAAACATGAGTGTATAAAATTAGATGGATATTTTATACATTGAGCATGACCAATTTAAATGAAACATCATATGGATTGTGTTTTGTGTCATTGATGTTTCATTGTGTCTTTGAATCTACGATATTTGATATGTATATTTTTCACATGAGTAACACATGATGTGATTATCATTTAAACCCTATCAAGTTATAGGATAAAGTGATAGTTCGTTGTGTGAAACTTGTGCGAGAGAAATCTATGTATCAACAATATCATTGTCACTCAATATGAGTAGTGATATTACTGGGCCCCTTGGTAAAGTGGGATTATAATGCTAGCAATATAACTGGTATCAGTTATAATTATAATTCACTTATAGAGACCAAGAAAACGAATGCAGTGCAAAAATGACATGTTCCTATTTTGCGCAGCATTCAGAATATCACGTGACAAGGATAGACACAATACTAGAGGATTTGGTAAAATAATGTGCAGCATTATTTATGTTATTTGAAGGACTATATGTAATGATATAACCTCTATAGTCATTTAATATAGACTAGTTATATCATAACTTCAACATGACATAAATCCCTAAACGGTCACACCAAATGAATAAGAAACAACTAGGTTCTATATCTTATAGATTATTTCATGGTTGAAATAATAAGGATAAGATATTAGAATTAACTTTCTAAAATTACTTTATAAAGTAATTAGATGGAATTATTGGAGGCGGTTTTAACTATCTAATTTAATTTATAAAACAAATAGGGGTGTTTTTTTTTTTGTCATGCCGAAATGGGAAACAAAAATAGGGCCATGCTATATATATATTAATAATAATATTAAGAGCGCTATTATTAGTTTGGTGCTATTATTAAGTTTTTTCTGATCTTCGCCTATAAATATAGGCGATCAGATCACAAACAATGATCATCCGAATATTAGTAGTTATTTTCAGCCTCCCTCTTCCTCCATTGTTCTTCTCATGTGTTGAGAATTAAAGAACAACTAATTCCATTAGAGAGTGCTAGGGTTAGGTGTTCATCTATCGTGAACACCGATCGCGAGTTGTTTGTAGATTCAAGGTGAACTAAGGGCTCTTCCTCACCGCTGCCTCGCCTTGAAGTCGATCGATTCAGGAGGAGAAGAGGAAGAACGAGCAACGAAGAATAGCCAATCGCCTTATCAATTCTGCGCAAATCAAGGTACAACTCTTATGTCGTCTTTGTGAATTAATTAGAGTTTAATTAATTGAGAAGATGATTGGATTGCATGTGTTCTCCCATGCAATCATGATAGAATTGTTTTGTGTAATATGTTAGAATTACATGTGTTCTCCCATGTAATTAGATGTTTGATTGTTGCATTAACGAAGATCTTTCAGTATAGTTATGAACTTGGGGTTAAAAATTTTAAAAATTCGACCCTAAGCTATACATGAAATCCCAACACTTTATCACTGAAAAATGAAAGGTTCTTTAATTCAAAAAAAAAAAAAATTACACTTATCTAATGCATTGCTCCTTTTTCAAGTATTCATAATTAAAGATCTTTCACATTTCATGCAATTTATGTGTTCTTACATAAAATATCAAAGAGCCTAATTTGATATAATATTTCATGCAATTTAAGCCAAAGTTTGATTGTTGATTCTGCTATGAATTGGCATAAATATAAACTATTCATTTTTCATGATCATATATGTTCATGGCACTTCTTAAGGAACAATTAAACAGAGAATATCGATCATACAAAAGAGAGCCGTTCATTACTTAGCCGATTCATAACATAATACATCATTTTTAATTATTCATGATGGACGATAAAATGTCTAAATTGTACAAAATTTTGAACACAATCAATCCATAAGCACAATATTAAACTGAATTTATTTGAAAATATTATTAAATTTATTTAAAGTGCAATTGAATTGATTGTCAAGATAACTATCAGTTATTCTATTCGCATATTAGAAAAAAAAAAATTATCAAAATAACCATATAAGAAATAGAACTCAGCTGAAATTAGAATGATTTTTTTCCGAAAAACTTGGACCTAATTGTATATTCCTTCAAGTTTAGAAATGAGTGTTGTTGTTCTTCTTTAAAATAATAATTGATAAACAGATGGTAAAAAAAATAGAAATAAAAAAAATATGGGATTATGGGATAGAAGAAAAGATTGCTGCAGATTCATTCAAACACGACGTGAACAACTTCATTTAGATAGAAGACGTTGGATCAAATTATTTGCAGCGTGTCAATTAATTATTGAATGGCCCAAGCCCAATCATTATTCATTAACTACTAATTATATACCCATTGAGGTATTCATGTGAATAAACAGTATTTTTTTTTTATATTTTAAGAAAGCCCAGGATACATATTCCATAACAATTATTTATTATAAAAACCAATTTCAAATAAATTTGTAGAAAATCCAAAAATTGAAAAAAATTTACAAATATGTTTCAATCAATTTGACTTTAATTTGATATTCCATAAAAACCCATTAAAATTGCATAGAAATTATAATGATTTAAATTTAATAATTTATGATTGACTATCAAAAGACACTAAAATTGAATGAAATTTGAAACACAAACAATCTATAAATATATGAATATGTTTAAAAATTAAAAAATATTTTTTTAATTTTTAAGAATTGTTTAATGAATTTATTTGAGATTGATTATCATGGTTCTCAAGATGAATAAATAGTTGTAATAGATCTCCAATTATGACTATATGTGGAGTGTGATATTATATTATGATGTTAATTATAAGAGAAAATCTCTCGGTATCCCGATGGCTGTACCCCACTCCCGTCCCCCAGCTTGAAAGCCCGTGCGCTATATCACATTTGGCCCATCTCTCATTTAGCCTGCCTAACTTGATTTTAGCTTTCTCAATTTGCAATTTTTTTATTTTTATTCTTTTTTTTTTTTACTTCTTCCTCGCACATGTCAACTAAGGCATTAAACATACTAGTAGAAGCTGCCGAGGTCCAGGGAGAGGATTGGTGGCTTGCTACCACTTAATTTATCTAAATGAGTGGAAACCAATTTTACCTAAATAATGATAGTTCAATTGAAAATGAAGTAGCTTATATACATAAAAGTGCAAAACAGAAATAGAATCATCATCACAACAATAATGCCACAACCAGCGAACGAGTCTAATTTGAAATGTCATTCAGCCACAAAAAAGAAAAAAAAAATTGCACATTAAATGTACTTGGTTTTTTTTTTTATTCTCACGTCACCTCCCCGTAAACGATAATATAGAGGAGTATTTTTTTTTCCTTTTTTATTTTGAAAGAGCACAAAATTCTTACAAAATCTTAAAAAAACCACAAAAAATAAAAAAATCAGAAAAAAGCAAAACCAAGCTCCCTTGAGATAATCAGGTTTATACTAAAAATATCGGATTGATTGGGTGGCATATCACTGATCTATGCGTGTACTCAGATTTTGACATTGCAGAGCTCAACAAGCTCAGAACATTTTCAAAAGGCTAATCTCACTAATTGGGTGGCCTATCACAAATCTAGCCCTTTTGTGGCTTCCGTTCTCCTCCACTATATGTCATCAGGATAGCTTTTCTCGTATCTGTTGGAGCATACTCTGTGTCAAATAACAAGGTTAAGAAAAATGAGAACTTATAACCTGACATATATATAATATATGAAAAAAGAACCAAGAACCACCTGATATTATGTTAAAATATCTGGTTAATATTGAAGCCCTGTTAACCATGCATCTACCAGCTTCGAACTAATAAAATAACTCCAACACCACCCCTTCCCTCCCAATCCAACAAAAAACAAGAAGAAGAAAAGAAAAGGAAAAAGAAAAAGAATGTGATGATAAATTCTTCTACTGTTTATTTTATGCAGATGAGAAGTAAATAATTGTTTTACTAAAGATGCAGATGGATCATCCATTCCAGATGTGGAGAATCCTAGTTGCGGTCTATGCTCTCCTCCTTGTGGAGAATCCTGGTTACTCCAGGTTGCAGCCCTCGCGTGATCTTTCGGTTGCAACAAACAGAAGTAAGGGGAAGGAAGAGAAATCAGTACAAGAGTGGAGTGAGCAACCAAGGAGAATCGAGCCTACGCGGGCTATCCTTTTTGTTCGATCAATCCATTGAGAGAGAGAGAGAGAGGAGACGTGATGGATAAGAAAGTTCTTGGTCCGCCATGGTTGGGAAAAAAGAAACAAGGGTTTAAGGTAGGGTTTTGAGTTGTGAGAGGAAGAGGTAAAAACTTTTTATTTTTTTGGTGTACTATGGTTGAAATTTTAATCGATGAGACCAAACTGACGGAAAAAAATGTGGAGATAGACAGAAGAATGGACAGAAGGGTGAGGTTGACCAGTATTCAATAGTCTAGAGTGGTATTTGAACCAAAATAAATTTTAGGGGCTTGTTTGAATCAAGAGCAACAGTTTGAGGATCTATTTCAGGTTTTCCTCTATATGTTAAGGTATGTAACGTAAACAAGATAATGGTGTTAATACATCGTTATCTTGAAAGCTAATATACATTCAAATGGCATTATCATAGTTTTTATTTAGTTTCTACTTCAAAATAGTATGCTCAACCTGTTTGGATTGTCAATCGTTTTATCTCTATTGTATGCACTATATCACCAAAAACATATTCAAAATGCTTTAAATATAGTTCTCTACTTGTTTACATACACCTACTAGAAAATAAAGGTGTCAGTATTGTGTCACCACACCGCTTAACTTCAAATAGCAGCATAAAACACATCTAAAACCATATTTAAATAACGATTCCATATTTTAATAAGCTTTTGTCTCAATTATACATATTATATCATCAAAGTACTTTTCAAGCGCTTCAAATAATATATACTATTTCAAGAACCGACCTTTGGTCTAGTGGTTAAGGGCAACGCTCTCTGTGTGAGATGTCGCGGGTTCGAAACCCGGACGAAAGTCTTTTATAGATATTTAAATTTGAGTGGCTTGACCAGTTGACCCTCATTTTATCTCAAAAAAAAAAAATAATAATAATAATCATATACCCTATTTCAAATAGAAAATCACTCTCTTTCCATTCCATATATAATTACTAGTATAGTGCCCACGCTTTGCAGTGGAATGCTAATATTATATATATAGAGTATAACTATTGTGAAGACGTTAGCATTTCGGAACAAAATGCTAACATTTTCATATTGGTCTAGCTCTTTCTCTCTTTATATATAGTAAAACTACTCCGTGAGCTTAACACAAAAAAACATATCAAATCATATAGCATGCAATTTTTTTTTTTTTTTTTGGAGATTTTTAAGTATTTATTTTGGTCAAATTAATAGTAAATATACAATATTAATAAAATAATCAATAACTCGTATGTAACTTTAAAAATATGAAATAAGTACTTAAAAATCTCTAAAAATAGAAAATTTTTGCATGACACAGGATTTTGATATAAATAATTTATTGAGCCATATAAATCAAAATTTGGATATGATTTGATATGTTTTTGGTGTTAAGCTCACAGTGAGCACCATAGTTTTACTCATATATATATATATATATATATATATATATATATATATATATATATATATATTCCGAAATGCTAACTGTTCAAATTATATTTTGTCATGTCCGAAATCTTTGATTACGTGTATTTTGTCAAAAAGTAAAGGAAAATGGAGACTTAATTAAAGGGTTTCAAAGTTTGTACGGGTCTCATCCTCCGAATTCATATCCCCTACTATATGCATTGTGTAGCGCACAACGAAAGCCATTGGATTGTATTAAGATTCGTGCCAGCGTGAATTGCGAGATGATCTAGTGGTTGGCATGGTAAATTGCATAATGCAGTAAGTGAGGGGATGAGCACTCCTCATCCTCCACCTGGATCCGACACAAATAATTGACACGGTGAGGCAAACTAACACCCCCAATCATTAACAAAATAACAAAATTGCCATCGAATGGACACCAGGCACATGGGCAGTTGTTGGGTTGACCCAACATGTAGTGGCAATCTTTGTAATATCTTTAAAGTCGAAGTGTTTTTGGGGGAGAGAAGAGAGCATTGAGTTGGAGCGATCCAAAGAGCGGATTGCTATGTGGACGGTTCAGATGTCCGGATTTGCTCCGATCGGACGGTCAAGAATATGTCTGGACAGAGACTCCTTTTAGTTCTAAAAAAAGTCCTCCTTTTATTATTAGTAGGGATAAGAGATTTTAAATACAATTATCTATGTTCCCGGTCCTGTTTCATAGTCGATTTTAAGAGTCCAATTTAATCATTTATCGTGCTTGGACCTGCTATATAAGCACCTTGGGCAAATTCTCCATGCACATATATGAATTGTATACAAGTTGTTTGAAGTTATGCTTAAATTAAACTTCCCACTCTTTGGTGGTAAAATTTGCAAAGGTTGTGCATGCGATATTTATACTCTTGGTGGATTTCATTTGAGTGCAATGGTTTAAAGTCCAATTTAAACTTGTCTCTGATCCCAAACCCAAGTTTCATTTAATCAAAAAAAAAAAAAAAAAACTTTGAAGTTGAATGAAAAAAAAATTGAGGGAAATTTTGTAGAGGTTGTGGGTTTCATTTGGTAGAAAAGTAAGCGTAAAAAGAAATCAAAGACAATCAAATTGTTAATTATCAAATTATAATCATCTTAAAAATGCAAAATTAAACACGTGAAATAGAAATATAAACACATGAAGTAAAAATATAAACACACATATCAGTCAAGTTATAACCGTCTAAGCGCAAAATATAAATACCTGAAACAAAAATATAAACACCTGAAGTAAAATATAAACACATATATCAATCAAGTTATAACCGTGTAAGCGCAAAATATAAATACCTGAACAAAAATATAAACACATAAAGTAAAATATAAACACATATATCAATCAAGTTATAACCGTCTAAGACGAGAAATATAAACACTAGGACAAGAAATATAAACACTCAGACGAGAAATATAAACACTCGAATGAGAAATATAAACACCTACGATGCGAGTAGTCGGATGAGAAATATAAACACTCGGACGAGAAATATAAACACCCGCGATGCGAGTGGTCAGACGAGAAATATAACACTAGGACGAGAAATATAAACACTCGGACAAGAAATATAAAGACCCGCAATGCGAGTAGTCGGACGAGAAATATAAACACCCGCATCGCGAGTAGTCGGACGAGAAATATAAACACTCGCACGTGGGTTGGGTTTGGATGATAGACGCGGGTGGCTGGAAATGGATGCTGGGGTCCGGGGTACGGAAATTGCTAGAAATGGGCTGGATGATAGGCGCATTAATTACGGGGTACAGTTGCTGGAGTACTATTAGCACATCTCGATCCGCGTATTAAACCTACAGGAGGCTAGTAGGCTACAGCCCAGTTAATTTTGAGAGATTTAAGGAAAGCAACCTCTTTTTTACACACAGCCCATTTGAGCCCAAATTAATTGAGTAGTTCAGATGCTTTTTACACACTTGTCATGTGGCAGTGCCACTGCGGGCTGCGGCATCATGAGCAGATGATGCGATGAGCTCCCCTAGCCCTCCCTCTAGGCACTGGCAGGCAGGCCCAAGTCACCAGAAATTAAGGAAAGGCCGGAAGGAATGCAATGGAATGGAATTGTTGTTAGGCCGGCCCGACTTAATTAGTCTGAACATGAACATGAACATGAAACCATCCAACACCAACACGGACACGGCCACTCAAGTCAAGTCAATAACAGAATCAATGTGATACTGATACTAATAATACTGATATACAGGCTCTGGCTCCAGTGGCTCAGGAGTGCTGGCTCACTGTCACAGCCTCCCTTTTAATTTTACGACAGCTAGAGCTAGCTAGGTGTCTGATTCTGTTTCTTTCATTTATTAAGCCCAAGTTTAATTACTTTTACCTACCACTGCGACTGTAACTGGAGTCTGGAAGCAGCGAGGGAGCCTCTATTTTCAACACCAATCAATTTAATTAATTAAGCCACTAATCTAATTTCAAACACAACGTACAACATCAAATTCTATTTCAATTTCAATTTCAAGTTCAATTGATCCTGCTGCTGGCTGGCTCGCTGGCTGTACGTAGTTATACAATTTGCCCTTTGAACAAACCAATAACTCTGTCACTTCAATTCATTACAAACTCTCAAAAGATAAGATAATCTATATATATATTCATCCAGACCCAGTCAACCGCACGCGTGCAATCCCAATAACAAACAATTCAAACCAAATCAAATCAAATCAAATCAGATCATCTCTGCAACTGCAAGCCCAATCAATAAAATCAACAATTAATAAATTAAGACCAAAACTGCATTCTGTGTCGTGCCGTGCCATGCCGTCTCAGATTTCGACATCACAATAGACCCGATCAAAGGAAGTTGCTGCATTTGGCGCGAAACCCACATTCACCGGTGTGCAATACGCTCTCAACTTGTAATGCATCGACTTCACTATTCCAACCTTGAATCGCATCCTTGACCGCACCCTAACCTCCAGCCCCAAGTTTCCCGTCGACTGGTCGTGCCTCAGGTCCTTTGCCACTTGCTCTGCCAGTTGGGTCGAATTGCTCACGGCTCTTACGTCAAGCCTTGTGCTATTCCGATGTCGCTGGAAGAATGGTGAAGCCTCCGTCAGAGCAATCATCTCGTTCTCGTACCTATATATATAGAACATATAATCAATGTACCTATATATGTATATATGAATGTATAATCAATCCGTCACAAAGAATAGCATGATATATATGAAATTACCAGACAGAAATTCTGATGTCATCATAGTATACCGCCACCTTATGGTTGGGATTAATGGCTCGGAGTGTAAGATTGAATGCTGCATCCAGCTGATTGGTTGAGGAAATGTTGAATCTTTGAATGGCAGCGTGCTCGACCGTGTAATCAAGCGACTCGGGACGAACGACGAGCCAGAAAATAAGAATGATGAGGCCAACAATGATGATGAGGAAAAGCAATGCAATTGCGATGCATTGCAGGCGGTTGGGGTGCTGACTAGGCAAACCAGGTACGCTGGCTCTGCCGCGGGATGGTCCGGCCATGCTTACTAAATATTAATTATAGTTATAGCTGCAGGTAATTAATAATTAAGCTAGAGAGCAGCAAAATAATGATCACGGGCCTGCTTGGGTGGGGCGGGGCGGGTTTAAAGAAAGGGACGGAAGATTGATTCTTTGAGTAATGTGAAGCGCAGTTACAGGCTGTTTCAACTTTGAAGATCAATCGATCCTCCAGGGCTTACAACTTACATTACTTGACTTGTCAGGGTATATATATTATATAGTTTTTGGTTCGTTGTTTTGTCTTCCTTCCTTCTTATATAGTATTTCTGTTATCTTCGGCTTTAGATTTGGAATACTTGCAGAATGCTGAATACTGAAAACTCCAGCGGAAGGGAGCGCTTATATAAAAGTATCTTTTTTTTTATTTTATTTTTTTAAAAAAAGAAAAAAAAAAAAGAAGATGGTACCAGAGAGATGAAATGAAAATGAATTTGAAAATTGAAATTAATAGTTACAAGTAGGAGAACTGAAAGTTAATATTATAATATATAATTCTTCGCTACGTACGTACTATATATCAAAAAAGTTATTCTTTGTTCCAGTTTTGTGGTAGCTTGCCTTTATATGGATCCATATGCTTTGCCATTCGTTATTGTTTTGCGCTGGTTTTGCTTTCATGCAAATACAAGCAATACCTTCCCTCCAAGCCCAAGCCCAAGCCCAAAGGCCGATCGAGGGGACTAGGAAAACACCAAAACAAAACAAAACAACCATTACCATTTACCAGCCATCATTTTAATTGGCTAAAACAACCATTACTTTATTTATTTATTTATTTGCTTTCTCTATACATAATAATAATTAATGATCCAGAATACACATTTTAATTGGTACGAAAATTAATGTTCTTCTCTTTCTAAAACAAACCGAATATTCAGCCCAAGGTGCTAGCGCAAACTAATATAATTAAAATAGCCTCTTTTAAACAAGGGAAAATTTTAAAAAAAAAAATGGTAGATTTTTCTACCACCTCAAAATATATAAATAAATAAACAAGGGATAATTGAGTAACTTTAAATAAATAAATAAACAAGGGAAAATTGAGTAACTTGAAACCATAAAGTTACATAATCTCCTTGCTAGGACTTAAAGTAGAACGCTATTATATTTTTTCATATGTTGTGTTTCAGGAAATTGAAAAGAAATATATATAGAGTGAGACTATTGTATTTTGCAGGGAGGTAGTGCGCTTCGGCCCGCTGTTTAAAAAAAGTAACTCAAATGACTAATTCAAGTTGCTCACCTTAATCTTAATATTGAAACCTAGTTGCATACCAAAATTTTTTATTTTTAGAGTTTTCAAACTATTTTTTTGGATTTTTGAAAAATGACCCATTTTATATACAAATTTTTGTTTATTTTCTTTACAATTTTCAAAAATCCAAAAAATTAGTTAGAAAACTCTAAAAAAAGAAAATTTTGGTATGCAATTAGGTTTCAATATTAAGATTAAGGTGAGCAACTCGAATTAGTCATTTGAGTTACGGTTTTGAAACAACGGGCCAAAACGCACAACCTCTCTGCGCTTTGCAAAGCGCAATAGCCCCACTCTCTCTATATATATAATCAGGCTACGGTGATATGCATATCACGGTTTTACTATGCTATGCGGTCAGTATCTCAGTTTTCAGTGTCCAAATAGTCGATCAGAACTGCTCAATGTGATATGTATATCAAAATATATTAGGAAACCAAATTTTACAATTTTTAGAAATTTTTTGCTATTTTTAGTGATGGGGAGAAAATCGTTTGTTTTGTATGAATCAGAATCCTTGGATCAAGCCATTTTCTCTCCATTATTAAAAATAGCAAAAAAATTTTAAAAATTATAAAATTTGGTTTCCTAGAATATTTTGATGTAAAGATTACTTTGAGCTGTTTGGATCGACTATTTGGATACAAAAAACTGAGATACGGACAGTGAATTTGGCTTAATTCACAAAAGTTCCATGAACTACGGTAGCAGTAAAAGGCAGCAGTGAATTTGGCTTAAGTTTGTGCCTCAATTTTTTTAAATAAGCCTCGGGAAATACAAATTCACGACTTTAAGCCCCGTAACACACATTTTTCACATTTAAGCCGGACGCTTCCGTCCAACCGGGACGGGACGGTACCTCGACATCCAGACTAGCAAAATGGGACGATGCTGAAAGGAGACGTCCAACTTTTCAAGGTGGACGGTGCCCTTCAGCAACGTCCAGGTGCTCTGACGTGTCGTAACTGGGATGCTGCTGAAGGGCACCGTCCCTTCACAAAGCTGGACGGTAGGGAACTTTCCCGTCCAAATGGGACGGTTTGGTAAATTCCCATCCAACTGGGACGGTGCTGTATATTCCCGTCCAACTGTAAATTCCCATCCAACTGTATATTACAGCCCAGATGTGTCAGGTTTTTTAAATATAAGAAAAAATATCGATGGCATTTCAATGACAATGCAATTTTAATTTATCATTTACTATCTGTTTCTTCTTATCTTTCAGTCTCATTTATTTATAAATAAAAATCGATGTCATTTCAATGCCAATTGTCAAGATTAAAATGAGGCTATTTATTCCAATTTCTTAATAAGAAATCATTGATACCAAATGATAGACCTTTTTTTACATCACAGGCTACAGCGGAAGTCACTCTAGCAAATGAAACCCTTCTCACTGGGGAAGAGGCTGTCATAAGTGCTGCTACAGCTCAGGCAGTTGCTCTTGCCAGGGCAGTACTTGAGGTTGCCAAAGAAGCTGTTCAACTTAAGTGACACAGCTGATATTTCCCCTAAACCAGCAACCCAACCTGTTTCATTAGAACAATCGCTGCTAGTTACTGATAAGTCCATCCAAAAGACACTTGATGGAAGCATGATCCAGATTGAGGACCGATTAGCAAGCACAGCAGACAACATAGAGGTGACAATGAGGTCCACTTAATTATGCAGAGTTCCTATCCCAGTTGGACGGGAATATACAGCACCGTCCCAGTTGGACGAGAATTTACCGAACCGTCCCATTTGGACAGGAAAGTTCCCTACCGTCCAGCTTTGTTTTTATCCAGTGCCCTTCAGCAGCGTCCCAGTTACGACACGTCAGAGCACCTGGACGTTGTTGAAGGGCACCGTCCACCTTGAAAAGTTGGATGTCTCCTTTCAGCACTGTCCCATTTTGCTAGTCTAGACGTCGAGGTACCGTCCCTTTCCGGTTGGACGGAAACGTCCGGCTTAAATGTGAAAAATGTGTGTTACGGGACTTAAAGTCGTGAATTTGTATTTTTCGGGGCTTATTTAAACAAATTGAGGAAGTCTGTGGTTTCATTGACTCCTCCCAAGTCTCCAATCTATAAACTAGAAAGAAGAAAACTCTCCAAGCACCTCAACTATGCCACATCATCAATATTATTAACCATTGATTTATTTAAATCTCTTAATCTACTTTAATCCAATGGTTTATATTTATTCTCTCTCCCATTTAATAAGATGATATGATATGTCTAAGACAAAATTTAATTCTTAAACTGGTGCAACATTTATGTGCTATCATTTATAATCATACATCATCATCATCATTATTCACATCAAAAATTTTAAAATTATGTTTAATTTTTTTAAATAAATATTTTTATTTTAGCTTTATTATTTTTTTGTTATCATATTTGGGGAAGCCGAGTTACAGCTCTATTAGAGTAAAATAGTTGACAGCGGTTAGTTCTGTTCGGCCTTCCCCCCAAGTCAACGTTGGTTTTGATGCGTACCATTAATAGCTAGTGTTATGCCAACGGGGCGGGCGGGCCCCGGCAGGCGATGGGCTACGACGGGCGACGGGCAACGGCGGGCACGGACGGGCGGGTTATGGGGGGTTTTGTCCCGAGGGGAGACCCTTGCCCGTCCCTTTGCCCGTCGGGCTTGGCGGGCACGGGCGGGCGAGGGGGGGGAGGGGTTTGGGTTGGGCGGCCACGGAGCGCGGGCAGTGGGGCGGGTTGCCGGTCGGTTAGCGCGAATTTCGGCGGGTTAGGGTGGATTCCGGCGGTTTTCCATTAACTTCATTTTTTTTCTAAAAATTCAAAACTTTTTTGCACATTATTTGCAAACTTTTTGTAATTTTGAATAAGTATTATGTTTTTCTATTTTTGATATATTAAAATAAATGAAGTAAAATATAATTTTAGAAACTAAGAAACTTGCAAGGGCGGGCACAGGGGGCGGGCAAGGGCAGGCGCGGGCAAGGGCAAGCGCAGGGGGCGGGCGAAGGGCACGGGGGGGAAGGACGACGACGGGCGGGCGGGTTTCGGGGGGCGACAACAAATATTTAGACCCTTGCCTCCGAGACCCGCCCGCCCGGACCCTAGACGGGCGGGCGAGAATTGTGGGCCCGGACGGGCACAGCCGGGCGAAGGGCATGAGCGGACGCGAGCGGGCAGCCCGGGACGGGCATGGAGCACAACACTACCAACTATATAATTTGTATGCGCTGTGTCCTGTGTAGTGTTTTAAAAATACCCGAGAGGTCCGAACCCGACCCGAGAAACCCAGGGAAAATGGACCGACCGACCTGACCCGACTCGGGCGTCTGACCGGGGCAACCCGAGAGGACCGGGAGGAATGGTCCTCGCAAGGGTAGGTGTCCATGTTCCCAGAAAAATTCCCGTGGAAACCCGACCCGAGCAAACCCAGGACCCGACCCTACCCGACCCTACCCATCCCGGGGTACTGGGGCAACCCGAGACTCGACCCTACCCGACCTGGGGCAACCCGGGATCCGACCCTACCCGACCCGAGGTACCGGGGTAATAACCCGAGGTAACCCGACTTGGTTCCAACTTTTCCCGCTTATGTTAACAACTAATATAATATTATTTTCATTTTTTTATTTTTAATATAAAAATACTATTTTCCTAATTTTAATCGTATAATATATATATATATATGATTAAAACACATAATTTAATTTTTCATTATTTTTCATTCTTTAAGTATATTTTTCGATTTTTGTAGTGTAAAATAGGTGTATTATATTATATATATATTTTGTTTTCTTATTTTTTTTTACATATAACTCCGGGACCGGGCAACCCGAGCAACCCGGACCGGGAAACCCGGGTAACCCGGGAGGGACGGTCCTAAGCTAGGTCCAATCTCCTTCCCCCCAAAATTTTCCCGAGGTTTCCCGAACCGGGAAAACCCATGGACCGGGGCGGGTTTGGATCGACCCGGACCTATCCGGACCGTTTTTAAATCACTAGTCCTGTGTGTGTGGGCATCAACTGAATATATAGTTTGATCAAATTCAACAGTTTCCTTTCCTTTTAATTGTGCCAGCGGTTGTTTGCACATGCGCGCGCAGTCTGTGGGAATGGGACACATAATAATAATAATAACAATAATAATAACAATAATAATAATAATAATAATAATAATAATAATAATAATAATAAAATAAATTGAAAAGTAAATTTATATAACTACCAACTACCGTATGTGTCCGGATAATTAAATCGCATAGAAAATTAAACGTAAGCAATTGCTCTTTGCTCATCGGAATCAGAGAATTAAACGAAAGAAACAATTACATTAATGTAGTCCGAATATATAATATAATTTAAAAAGGAAATTCCAGGTTGAAATGAGCAGCAGTTGACCTTGATCTTGATCTTGATCTTGATCTTGTAACAAGACTAGACTAGACATAGACATAAAGACTCCTCTCCTCTTGTAAATTGTAATGCTTGAAAGCAAGCAGTACATGTCAACCCTCTCTTTCTTTTCCTCTGAAATTTTGAGAAAACTGATTCATACTGATCACAATTTTCAACATTAGTTTCATTTGCGATGCTTTTCTGTGCCACTGCATGCGACTCCACACCGCAAGTTTTCAGGGAGCTAGTCATGATTTAATATCTGCAATCTCATGCTTAATTAAGTCGATCGGCTTCATCCAACGTACGTATTTCTCAACCACCTCACCAAGAAAAAAGAAAAAGAAAAAAAAAGTATTTATCACAGTACAAAATTAGCATTGCCATTTGCCAGAGATCGATGGATACTGGAACATGCATGTTAAATAACAACATCACCAACCAGATTGACTCTTATATGTATAAATATATATAATTTATGTTAAATTCAACCTTCGAATTAATTTTGTGATAAAAAAGTTTAATTAATGGATGGTTTTAAATTGATAACTCACATATGATATGATATGATATGTTTTATGCAATTAAAATTTTAAAAGTTTGAGATAAAGCTAGCAGTAGCACTAGCAGAACTCTGTTTTTTCGGTGGAATTAATAAGCTAGTGTGATGATGATAGGGTAATGAATTGCTTGTGTTCCTTGAGATCAATAATTTAATTAAATGTCTACAGGTACTTCCTGACAGAATTGGGTGGTTTCTGGTTTGTTGCTACGTTAGTAGATGCCGAATTTATTCCATCGGTCGTATGTATGTATATATCCAAGTCCAATCAAGACCTACAAGTTTTATGGTGATCATACTAAAACAAGGCATCAGAGTTTAAATTGTTTCTTGTGCATGATCCTATTCCTATATATATATATACATAAGATGTCCATCAGAGTTTAAATTGGAAACACAATCTTCTTAGTGTTAATGCCAAGTCCTAAGTTGTTGTTTCCATCTTTTATTTGTAAATAGAATAGATGTATGTAACAATCCTTTTTTTTTAAATTGCTTTCAAATTCTCTATCTGAAAAAGTTAAAACGAGAACAACATTCCTTTAATCATTTTATAATATGATATTGATGAAAAAAACATTTTGTGTGTGTTTGTGGGTGGGGGGGGGGGGGGGGGGGGGGGGGGGGGCTAAAAGGAAAAACGACCTCATTTTTTGTCAGTCGAGATATATATACAAGTATAGAAAGAGGATTTAATAATATATATATAGCCTGGCTGACATATAAAATTAAGCCAAATTGGTACAAGCCGATCAAAACTTTGTTTATTAGATATTTTCCCATAAAACATTAAATTTAGATATTTACCCATTAATTTTTTATTCACTTACATATATACCCATGAAGATGATTTTAGAGCATTATTATTTAATAAAAGAAACTTATAATTCAAAATGATAATTTACTCTTCTCCGAGAAAACTTACAATTTGTTGATTGAGTCGAGTCAGGTTCGGGTTTGGGTCGAGTAGGGATGGGTCAGTTTGACCTAATGGAAATGTCGGGTCACAGATCAGGTCGCGTCGGGTTTCGGGTAGACCAGTGCCAACATTTTTTCGGGTATTGGGTTGACGACTGCCGGTGTATTTTTGGGTCTCGAGTCGTGTCGAGTCGAGTCGGCTATCGGGTGGACAGCTGCTGGTGTATTTTTATGTCATCTGATTTTGGGTCAGGTCGAGTTTCAAGTTGTTCGGGTTCGGGTAGAGTCACCAGATTTCCGGATGATCTCAGGTTTCAGGTCAGGTTCGGGTCACTAGATTTCCGGATCATCTCGAGTCGTTCGAGTCGGGTCACTAGATATACGGATCATTCAGATATCCATTTGGTAGCAGAAGAGGGGTACATTTATCATTTGAAATTATTTGGTTCTTTTGTTAAATAAAAACTTTTTTATAATGCTCTAAACTCATCTTTATGGGTATATATGTAAGAGAATAAATAATTAATGGGTAAATATATAAATTTAAAGATTTATGATAAATATCTAATAACAAAGTTTTGATGGGCTTGCACTAATTTGGCCTATAAATTATTGGTTCAAACGAAAGTGAAATCAAATGCGCCATGCTCCGAAATTGATCCGTTATTTAGATCAGCAGATATGAATATGATATATACAGGGTTAATAAGTTAGCAGAGAGAATGTTTATGATTGTCATATATTTTAGTGCTTATATATGGATGCATGATATTAAGCAAACATTATAAATTGACATCATGTTTGGTTAAGGAATAAAGTTAAAAATGTATAACTCATAAAGTCAAGTTATGATACTATAAAATATTCTTGTTTGGTTGAGCAAGTGGAGGAATAAGAAGAACATACATTATTTTATTGTTATAATAACTATAATATTGTTTTTGTTGTTATTTTATTAATAATAATATTGATATTATAATTAATAATATTATTAGAATTTAATATTAATAACATTGTTTTATTGTTATGATAATTATATAATATTATTAATTTTATTGTTCCTACTATTTTAACAGTACTATTATCATTATATTTATTATTATTATTATTATTATGATCATTATTACAATAACTATGATCATAAAAAATATTTATTGATATTATTAATATTAAACACTAATAATATTATTAATTATAATACCAATATTTTAATAATATCAATGATGGGAACCCATAAATCAAAATTTCGGACGTGACAAAGTATAATTTGGACCGTTATTATTATTATCATTATTACTATAAATATGATCATAAAAATATTTATTAATATTATTATTTTTTATTATTATAATCAAAACATTATATTTTTATTGTTAATATTGTTATTAGTTAGTGTCATTATCATTATTATTTTATTGTTATGTTAATTATATATTATTATTTTATTTTGAAATTATATTTTTATTATTTTTATTTTAAATTTTTAGTATTATAATTAATACCATTACTTATTAAAAATATTATTATTATATTAAATCTTATATTTTTTGTCATTATATAATACTATTTTTGTTAAAATAATAAAATAATAATATTAAATTATTATTATTAACATTATTATATTATTTTATTATCCTTAATATTATTAAAGTAGGTGATAATATTAATTACAAATATCTTTTTGCTAAATGTGTTGGCCTTATGTTACTTAAAGAAGGGGAATAAGTTATACCACCTATTTTGGCTCCATAAATTAAAGAGCCAAGATTTCATGCTATTCTCTTTTATGCATGAGCAATTTATCCATATTTGACTCTTTAAATGAGGAACAATGGTGTTATTCCTCATTTATTTCCTAAACAAACATGGTGTGTAGTGGTCCAAATTGGTGATATAATAATTTGATTTGGTAAAACGAACTAATTATTATTAAAGTTTACATGATAATAATTAAAATTGACGCAGTCTTAAAATTCAGTTGACCTGCTGTTGAATGTTGAAACTTAGTACTTACGGAGGAATTGAAGTATTTGGTAATGAAGTAGTCGATCAGTGTGAAGTACAGGACAGTAATCGAACTAGCTAACTACAAATTTGAGGCCACGCATGGAAAAAACAAATAAAATTTTGTTGATTTATTTAATATAGGCTATAGCTAGGTTGAAATGGGTGGCAAATTAATTAGTTGGAAGTGGTTTAACCAATGCAAGTCGGAGAGCTTTAAACCTGTCCCGAACAATCAAGAACAACCATTCTGAATGTCAAGTCAATATGATGGATGGTTTGGGTTGTAGATGTACGAAAATTTGACGCACTAGCTATAGCCTATTATAAGCCACAACTTCAACTTAGAGGAAGAGGAAGAGGAACCCGGTCATAATATTAAGAACTTAATTTATGCTCTATAAAGAGGGGTAGATTTCCAAGCACCTCAACTATGCCACATCATCACTATTATTAACCATTGATTTTGTGTAAAACTCTTCATCTACATTAATCCAATGGCTTGTATTTTTTTTTTCTCTTCTCATTAAATAAGATGAATGTGACATGTCTAAAATAAATTTTAACCCTTAAATGGTCGATAAGATTATTGTATTATTATTATTATTTACTTACATAAAAAATTTACAATTTTTTTAAGTTTTATTTAATATAAATATTTAAAATTTTATAAAATTCTTAGTTATTTATTTGATACCCACTTTTCGGGGCGAAGCCCGAATTACAGCTCTAGTTAGAGTAAACTACCGTGTTTTTAAGTTCATGGGAGCCTTCCGTGAGCTTAACACAAAATATGTATTAAACCATATCCAGATTTTGATTTATAGGGCTCAAAAAATTCTTTATATCAAAATCATATGGCATGCAAAAATTTCCATTTTTAAAGATTTTTAAGTATTTATTTGGAAATTTTAAAAGTTGCATATGAAACATTAATTATTTTTAATAATACTAGCGAAGTGCCCACGCATCGCGGCGGTCATTATTAAGAAACCCGCCCATTTGTGTGGGCCATTTTAATTTTTATTGCCGCAAATAAAAGAAATAAAAGTATAAAACTAATCTACTACTTACAATTTGTATTAATGTTAAAACTTAATTTAAATATTAAACTATCTCAACAAAATTTGATAGATGTGAAACATAAAATTATATAACTGAAATTCAGATATATTTGCAAAAAAAAAAATTACAAAGCATGAACCAAAATTATTTGCAGCAAGTTACTTTTATTTTCCTTTTATAATTGGCAGTCAAAATTTACTCAAAAAATTTAAGAAAATAGAAATAGCACATGCATTTGGTTGCCACGTATTGTTGCCATTTAATATGACTCAATATGATAATAACGTAATAATTGTCTCTTATTTCTTTCCTTATGCTGTCATGTATTCAAAATGGAGAGGAATGATTGAAAATTGAGGCGATCGTAGCCGTCTAATCTAATAAAACCGATCTGCACCGTTTGATAAAGGGTATTATGAGTATTTAAAAAAATTGAAGAAGAAAGAAAAAATGGAGAGTGTAATAGTTACGTACTTTTTAATATAGTATAGATTGTATAGTTGCTATTAAAAAATCCAAAATAAATACTTAAAAATATCCAAAAATGAAAAATTTTTGCATTCTATAAGATTTTGATATAAAGAATTTATTGAGCCATATAAATCAAAATTTGGATGTGATTTGATACGTTTTTGGTATTAAACTCGTGAAAGGCTCCCATAAACTTAAGAACACGGTAGTTTTATTCACTCAATTAATATATACACTAATTACTAGAATTAGAAGGCCTGATCAGATCACATCAGATGATCAGAGTTATGGCTCGTTGTCGTTGGTGGGCCGGTGACCCAACTCCAAACCATCCATCCATCCCCTCTGTAGACTCTTGACTGTTCTGCCCACAGAACGGATCCATATATCTTTCCTGTTTAAGTAGTTATTTGAGATTTTCTAAAAGTAGCTATATAATATATATGAATAAAATAATCAAGTTTTGTGTACGGCTTTTAGTCGCAAACAAATATTTAAAAAAATTGTCAACAATGAAAAAATTGTATATCTTATGAGATTTTGATATAAAAATTTATCTTATTGAGCACTATAAATTGAAATATGAAGGCGATTTGATAGTGTTTTAAGGTAGGCTTAGAGAAGGAAGGGATGTGTTTAGTTAGAAACTTAAATGAGGTAAACTATATAGGAGGCCTTAATATTGAATGTTAATGTGCACCTCCCTCTGTCATTTATTGGAGGCAGGGCAGGGCAGGGGGAGGGGGGGCAGGGCATGCTCTGGTATTAATGGTGGTAGCTAGCAATTAAGGCTGAGCTGCATTGAATTCAGTAGGCATTGGCTCCGGAGTCCGGTCCATTTGCAATTTTGCATTCGATGCAGAGAGAGCACATATAATTTGGTATTTGTAGCGAGCAAGAGCAAATTAAAATTGAATTCATCAGTAACTGGGTTTAATTAATTAATTAAATTGAACATTAATTGTTTGATGACTTATATGTGTATTTTTGAACGGTTGTAATTTAATAGATCTTTGAAGGGCTATCAAATATAATTTAAATTGAATATAATCGGAAACATAATTGATCTATAAGTCACAAAATAATTATGTTGAACTTTTTTTTCTATTTTTGAGAATTTATATGATTTTTAGAGATTTTTGAAATATAAAATGGTTAAGATTGGCATTGTTGAAGAAATGTATATAAAAAGAGATAGTATGGGAGGTGGTGGCACCTCATTGGAGGGCTAGGTGCGGGGCCACCGGGGGTGAAGACTGAAGAGGTGAATTAGGATGGAGGGATGGGAATATGGGATGGATGGAAGTCTCAACGGCCCCTGACGGCATTTAATATCCGTCGTTGCTCGCTCAGTCGCTCGATGGGCAGGGAGGGGCTCCACCGCTTCTTCATATATATATATTGTTGCCTATCTTGCTTTGCTTGTCTTGCATTGCATTGCATTGCTACCAGCAGCTTGCTTGCTTGCTTTGCTAGTTGCTAGTTGCTAGTTGCTACTTGCTACCAGTGTAGCAGGGAGTGCATCTGTGCATGTGAATGTGAGTTAATGTGATCCATCGGCATCCATCGGTCGATCCGGAGAATTAAGAGAGAAATTAAGTCTGTCTTGTGTTGTGTCTGTCTGGCACATTTATTGCTTGCTGCTGCTGCTGCTGCTGCTGCTGCGTCTTCTTCCTCCCCTCCCACTCCAATATCTATCCAATATCTATCCAATATCTATCCAATATATCCATTCCTTCCTTCCTTCCTTTCATTCTATTGTAGTATTGTATTCTATAAATTAAGCAAAGCTCCTCAACCTCAACCTCCCTAGCTACCACCAACACCCACCCCATATCCATCCTTCATATATATATTATTTCCTGAGACTAGCTAGTCGCTCATCCATATCTCCATGCATGTCTGCGACTGCGACTGCCACTGCGACTGCCACTGCAACCACTGGGAGCTGCCTGAATGAATACATGTGACGATCGTTGATCACCCTTCCCTTCCCTTCCCTTCCGAGCTACTAGCTAGCTACCCCCATCAATCCCTTCAATCCGTTCATTCCTTCCTTCCATCATGGAAGTTTTCACCGCAGCCTTCCTTCTTCTTTGCACCGCAGCCGCCTACCTCCTCTGGTTCTGGCACCTCTCCAAGATTATGCGTGGCCCCCGCGTCTGGCCCCTCCTTGGCAGCCTCCCTGGCCTCATCCAACATGCCGACGTCATGCATGATTGGATCGCCTCCAACCTCCGCTCTACTGCCGGCACCTACCAAACTTGCATCTGTGCCCTCCCCGGCCTCGCTCGCCGCACTGGACTTGTCACCGTCACTTGCGACCCCAAGAACCTTGAACACGTCCTCAAGGCCCGCTTCGACAACTACCCCAAGGGCCCCACCTGGCAAGCCGTCTTCCACGACCTCCTTGGCAGCGGCATCTTCAACTCCGACGGCGATACCTGGCTCATGCAGAGGAAAACTGCTGCCCTCGAGTTCACCACCCGCACATTGCGCCATGCCATGTCCCGATGGGTCTCCCGCTCTATCCACCTCCGTCTTTTGCCTATCCTCGCTGATGCCCAGGACAGCAAATCCCCTGTCGACTTGCAAGATTTGCTCTTGCGACTCACCTTCGATAACATTTGTGGCTTGGCGTTTGGTAAGGATCCTGAGACCCTTTCTGCTGGTCTGCCAGAAAATGAATTTGCAAGTGCGTTTGATCGCGCAACTGAGGCAAGTTTGCAGAGGTTTATTTTGCCCGAGTTCATTTGGAAGTTCAAGAAGTGGTTGAGGCTCGGCATGGAGTCCACATTGTCGCAAAGCGTAGAGCACGTCGATAAGTACCTCTCCGCCGTGATCAAGGCCAGGAAGCTCGAGCTTGAATCTGCCGGGTCTGAGCATGATGACCTCTTGACCCGCTTCATGAAGAAGGGTGACTACTCCGACACATTTCTCCAACAAGTGGCACTCAATTTCATCTTGGCAGGCCGTGACACGTCCTCAGTTGCTCTGAGCTGGTTTTTCTGGCTTGTATCAACTCACCCCGCAGTAGAAAGGCGCATCCTTACAGAGCTCTGCTCTGTGCTCTACGCCACACGCGGCGGGGACAAGTCCTTGTGGCTGGCTTCCCCTCTTGCGTTCGAAGAACTCGACCAACTTGTGTACCTAAAGGCCGCCTTGTCAGAGACACTCCGCCTGTATCCGTCTGTTCCGGAGGACTCCAAGCACGTGCTATCGGATGATGTACTGCCAGACGGGACATTCGTACCGGCGGGATCTTCTGTGACATACTCAATCTACTCAGCAGGGCGAATGAAGTCGGTATGGGGGGAGGATTGCCTGGAATTCAGGCCGGAGCGATGGCTCTCACAGGACGGAAAGAAGTTTGAGCCACAAGATGCGTTCCGGTTTGTGGCATTCAACGCGGGGCCAAGGATCTGCCTGGGGAAGGACCTGGCGTATCTGCAAATGAAGTCGATTGCTGCGGGGGTGCTGCTGAGGCACAGGCTGTCGGTGGCAGCTGGTCACCGGGTAGAGCAGAAGATGTCTCTGACATTGTTCATGAAGTACGGCCTTGCCATGAACGTGTATGTGCGTGATCTGGATGCGATTGTGGACGCAGTAAAGCTGATGAAGCCCGCATTGCCAGATGTTGCCATGGCCCCAGCTGAGGCTGGAGCTGCGTGTGCCTGAGTTACAATTTGGTACTTAATTAGTTAATTAATTAATTAATTACTTGTGCGTGTTATTTTTATTTTTTTTTTGGTTTAAGAAAAAAAAAGAAATTGAAATGAATGTTAATTGTTGAACGTAGGCATGCAATTGCAGGGTGAGGGTGATTGGAGGCAGGGGAAATGTTGTTGTGAGTTGGTTGAGCAGAAAATGGAAAATAATTATATTGTAGATACATAGTTAAGTTAAGTTAAGTTACTCCAATACACTCCATCGTCCATCGTTTCAACTTAATTTCAAGGGTACTGTTGGCGCCATCCATCAGCTTAATTAAGAATTTAGTTAATTTGGGTGGGAATTAATTAATTAATTAATTGGTGTTATTAATTTTGCATGATATTATTTGTTCAAGTATTAGGGGGTACTTTAAAAATCAAGATTTAGGTATGGAGCAAACAATAGGAAGAAGTACGACGTCATATTATATATATATATATATAGCTATATATACTTTGGAGTTTTTCTTTCTTTGTTTTTTTTTTTTTTTTTTTTTTTTTTTTGAGGAAGATTTGGAGTTTTTCTTTGTTATATATACATAGATAATTATTTATTATATTTCACATTAAGGCATGCATCCATATTTATATCAATATCATCGAGCTGGAAGCTAGCTAGGGAGTATACATATATAACATCACTTTTTGAATTAAATAAAATGGTCCAGAAATATATAGTTTCAGATTTTCAGGCAGACATATGATTATGATATATGTCTAATTAATTAATTAATTATATGTTGGCCGCGAAAATCAATCTTTGATAGAGATGGAGATGGAATGGTTCATGATTGCGCGCCATTTGTCAATTGTCGTGCTTTCATTTCAATTTCAATTTCAATGTATATAATATAATATAAAATGTTGGCGAGCGAATTAATTAATTAGTGCCGATCCAACGAATATATATCTGACCCATGCTAATTGCTATTTCTATTTGTTCGTCAAACCAATTAATTAATTAATTAATTATGAAGCAAGCAAATTAAAAGCAATGATTATTTCTGTCTCTCTCTGTCTGTCTCTGATGTTGATCAACCATATCTATCTAATCTAATCTAATCTAATCTAATTGCTGTATGCATAATGCTCGCATATTTATTTGAATTAGCTAGGCCTGAATTAATATATGTCACGTTTCATTAAATTCTGCGACTTCAATATATATCATCGTACGTAACGTACTTAATTTAATTTTGAGGTCATGCTATTGCTATTGCTCTTGCTATTGCTAGCTACAGCTGCACCCAACTCAATCCAATTAGGCAATTAATGTCAACGTCACAACTTATAATTATAATGCACAAATCTAATTACAAACACCCACAAAATAAAACCCAAACCAACTATAATTCATCTTTCAACTATATATATATATGTTTATATATACTAGTCAAGAGCTCACGCCTTGCTTTGGACTAAAATTGTTATTTCTTATAATATTTTTTTAAGATAATATATAATGGGGGCCTCAAAATGAGAAAATTAATATGGGCCATAAGTTTTAATGTGTTGAGACATTAAAGTACGTCAACGGTGGGTGATCAATCTAAGTAAACAATCAACGGTTGAGATTTATTTATTGAGGAAGATAGAACTTTCATGTCAAAAAATTTAATCTCCTTTTACTAGGAGTAAGGATCTTTGTGGGTCTTTCTTAATTAGCTTCTTCACCCCTCACTTGCCTACTTGCAATTTAATTATGTTCATCAACATTTTATTTCTATAAAAGTTTTACTGCACCCTCTATATTTTCAATATTCACAACATCTTCCAATTTTAAATTGAGTTGTCGGATCTTATTTTGTTCTCTCTGTTTTTTTTTTTTTTTTTTAAAAAAAAGCCGTAGGGAACTTCAAATTTTATAAATTAAAATTACAGGCACAAATTACTTCAAAATTTCTAATTATCACACAAAAGATAATAATCTAATTATAATGCTTCTTTCAGGTTTCCAATTTCATTTGTTTCACGTTTTACCAAAAAAGAAATAATAATAATAATATTGTTACACAACATTACTTAATACATAATTTTGAAAACATGAATTAAGTGGTTGAGCTATATTATCGATACCCCCGAAATAGTAATTCTAGCTCCTCAGCTAAGCCACGTGAGATAATTGTAATTTTCTAAGTATTTGTTTTGAATTCTTTAAAAATAATTGAGAAACCGTGACTTAATGTGCTAGAGGGGGATAAATAGCACTTTTTGTGAAATTTATCAATCACAATTCAGTGAATTCACAGTAACAAGTATTATTCTAAAAGACATGTAAGTACTTGATCTCACAAACTAAGTAAGCAATTCAACGATTCAATTAGAGAGATGATGAGATCAAAGAATATACTATTAAATTATTTAAATATGCAGATAAAGTAAAGAGAAGTGGGAGAAAAATCAAGGCCGAATATAACATAACGTACTTGACTCGACGATTGGTGTTATGGAGAGGGAAATAATGGACCGAAAGCAAAAGATACTGGAGTGTATATATTAGATTAGATTAGATTAGATATTGGGAAAGAGATGATGGGCTGCAGTGTGTTAATTATTTATTCCGCAAGGCCTTTTTTTTGAAGGAAAAAGGGCCTCCCTCAAGTACAATTAACACTTACGGCCCCAATCCATTATTTGAACTGCACATGCTTTTCTTTTCAAATAGTTTTAGATCGATTAGATTAATCATTAATTCTTTAACTATATATGGTTTCATGTTAAATGCAACCGGTGACTTGTGCTAAGAGACTACTACTTTCAAAAGTATATGTATAACAATAATAAGAATTCTTAATTTTGACTTAAAATGTGTGGTCGCATTTCAGACAAACTAATTAAGCTTCCAGGGAGATATATGCATGCTAGCTGACTTTCATTCAACAAAATTAGTGATCATACTAACTTGTTACGAAAAATTACATGATCAATCCATGTTGACTTTAATTTATCCGATCCATACTGATTATAATATATACTAGAACAAACTCTAATTGCTTTTAGTATACATGTCCTGACCGGGCATAAGCCCAACACAAGTATATATTCATTATAAATTCGTTGGCTGCTATTAGTTAACTCAAAATATGATCGAGTTGGTACAGAAAATAGATGTAGAAAGCCCATTAAATAAGTGATATTTGTGATTGAAATCCAAAATATACTACTGTAAATATTATGTGAACATGTATGTAACTGGAAGTTTGAATTACTGAATAAATTGGGAGGACGCATGCATGTATATAACTACATATCAATAATCAATAATCCTTTAAAAAGAAGCTAAGAATTGGACTCTCCATTAATGGTTATAGTCTAACTTCTATCTTAATCTCCATCCATCAAATAATGAACGGCTCACATCGCATCCATTTCCTATTGTACTCCCCTCCATTTCTACCTAAACACAAAATCGAAGTGGCGAATTGTCTGACTGACATTTTAAAGCATTGACTGCTTAAGTCACAAATCCATTTATTCTCTTTGATTCTTTCATCCTATATTCCTATTTAGCTTAAATAAAAATTAAAATTGCCCACAACAATGTGCAGGTACGCTTCTAGTATTGAACAATGAATGATAGTAGGGAAATGATAACATGATGCACCTATTTCATATATGCATTATAACCAGACTTGCACATATATTTGTACCTAAAAAACTTAAGTTCATTTGCATTTAGTTAGAAGATTGTCTAGAATCAAGTTACTTCTGTGATTTGGTCCTATTTTCAGGAAAATAGAGCTTTTGGAGCTATTCGGACTAAATTTGGAGCGAAGAGCAATAGGCAAAGTTATACATATTAAATTGGGGTATTAATTACGTCTCATATGGAAAACAAAAGATGAATATCATATATAGCGATTACCGCTCCATGGTGACCAACAAAAGCCACATATTATGTGGGCACCATGATGGCAGCAAATATGGCAATTTCATTTCAATGGTAATCACTAATTACCGTATCCAATCCATGCCGTTTCAACCAAACATGGTAATGTAAAATTTTTAACACTAATGACCGGGAATCTCTTACCTAAAGTGCAAACCAAACACCCCCTAAGAGATACAAAAGTTTTTCTATTTTTGGAGCTTTTTAAGTATTTATTTTAGACTTTTAAATTTCATATACAAACAAGAATTATTTTATTAATATTTTAGAGTCATTTTGAAAAATTCAAAATAAATATTTAAAAAACTTTAAACATGAAAATTTTTTGTATTATGTAGTATTTTCATATAATAAATTTAATATTTACCATAAATTAAAATTTCGAATATGATAAAATATAATTTTAACTATTATCATTTAGAGCGAAATGCAAACATTTTCGTATTGACCCGTGCGACCTGCGTTGCGCAACTTGTGTAGTGCCGACTGGTGCGCGAGTGAGGACTGAGGAGGGGACTGGAATGGACTTGGAGTGGACTGGACAATTGCAGTTTGCAATTGCTTCTTTTCTTTGTTTGTTTCATTGATTGTGTGTGTGTTTGTTCTGCAATCTAATCGCGTCTCTTCTCTTCTCTTTCTTTGGTTCTCTTCCCTGTCCTGTCCCTGCTGAGCTGCCTGCGCTGCGTCGACAATCAACAAGCTCCCCTCCCCTCCCCTCCCCTCCGTCGTCTAGCTCTCTCTCTCTCTGGATCTCTCTCTCTCTCTCTCTCTCTCTCTCGGTCGGAAGAGAGAGTGACAGTCAGTCAGTCAGTCAGTCAGATCCAACTCCCCCGCACACTCGCAGCGCCATTGGATTCAGCTCATTCACTCCTTAATTTCCTGCTAGGCTTCGCTTGGCTTGCCTAGGGTTCCCTCAATCAAAGCAACCGCACCGCTCACCGGATCTCTCTCCCTCTCCCTCTCCCTCTCTTCGCCTCTCCCTCAGGTCAGTCACTCCCTCCCTCCCTCCTAGCTTCATTTCCAACCATTATAACAACCTCTTGCCTTGCTTCCAGATCCCTCCACTACCTTGCCTGCCTCCATGGATCCAGTCCTACTTCCTTTCCCCCCTTCTCCCCCTCTTCCTTTCTACTTGTAATTAACTTGTAACCCTCATCTCATCTCATCTCAATCGATACTAACATTGTGCCGTGCGTCTCATCAAACCCTACTTTCACTTACTACCAATCCTAACCTAACCTAATCTAACCAAATCACCCTCCCTCCCTCCCTCTACTCTCACATTCCTATTTCCACACCTTCTTTTACTCTCATTGCCTACCCATTTACCCTCACATTTCACTCAATTGCCCCTTTTCTATTCTTACTCATTTCCCTTTTCCATTTAGCCAACCTAACCAACCATTATTCCTTATTTATCCACTCTTTCCTTCTTACCTTATCTAATTACCTCATCTACTATTATGTTCAACACCACCCTATTATTATATGCTGCATAACAACATCTTAAACCGCGGTTTGCCACGTGTTACTTACACTTCTCCCACTCTCATACCACCGTCATCTGAGGCTCTGACTACCCTCCTGTAACTGTCATGCAATTCACTACCGCATACAATTGCTTTTTCTAAGAGCTGTTCACTTCATAGCTAACGCCAAAATTCATTATATCTTCTACCTATAGTGAACTATCAATTTTGTCGTTATGTTGCTTCCATCTCTCAATTCACTATTTTTAGGTTCCCGGTCGGTTATCAAATATGAAGGCCCTACAATCCACTACAATCTTTAATAAATCTTTCTACACTTGTTTGCAACTTTCTTCATTTTTGTTTAATTATTTCTGTATAGCTTAACTGCTTTCTATGTCAAGTGTCATTCTCCAAGTTTTCCCAAACACCAAAAATATACAACTGCATGCAATGCAAATATTCTATATTAGTCTTTCTAATCATAAAAGTGTTACCTATGCTTCAAACTAAAATCAGTTTTAACTATTTACAACTCACTCTGCCGCCTTTGCATGCTTTTATTTCAGGTTTGAAGGGCAGTAGCCAACCTTCTTTTCAATTAAGGGAACTTGTTAAATAGTTTCTATTTCTGAATCACTTTCTAATGTAGAGACTGATTTGGTTTGACATCTCGTGCTAGCCCTCAGGAAACCTCATATTCAGTATTTGATTGACTAAGATTAATTCGTTGTAAGACGAAATGCCACCATGGTGGAACAGATCTTCTTCTAAAGATACAAAGAAAAGAACAAAGGAAAACCTCATAGATACGCTGCACCGGTTCATTAGCCACAGTGACCAAAAAAGTCCTACTGAATCAAAGGCCAACAGGAGAAAAAGTAATAACATAGTATCTGCAAAGGGATCTCAATCCAGAGCAGAGTCACGTGCAACCTCCCCATCAAAGAATGTTGCAAGATGCCAAAGTTTCTCAGACCGGCCGCAGCCACTTCCACTGCCACACCGCCCAGCTGTGACCCGAACTGCATCAGAGGTGGGTATTTCGCGGCCCTTATTGGAGAAGCGTGGAAAGCCTCAGCTATTGTTACCGCTACCCACACCTACCAACTGTCTTCTTAAGAAACCCGAGACAAATGAATCCTGTGGAACTGATTTCCCTACTCCAGCATCTAATTCTAGCAATTGCTCTGGGGACAGTGATGATCCAGGTGTTGGGTCCCAGCTCCACAGCCCTGTTGGAACTGATGTTGAGAATGGATATCGGCCTGTTAGAAAGAACCATGCAAGGTATGTCTCAAGCATGCAATGAGATAGTTGTTATTTGTATTATGTTTGGAAAATAGAGAAAAGGATCCCTTTTTGTTTTCTAGCTTCATTCTGTTTTTTTCTGTGATAATTTTGCTGCATCTTAAATGTGCTTGACCGCTTGGTAACATCTCAATAGTTGTTCTCTACGCCATTCTATGATTGTAAAGAACCAAATTAGTGATGCTGTAGTTGTTGTTGCACCTTAATTAGCAGTACCAAAATACTGTGGAGAATTGATGTCAAAATGTCCAAGAAAGCTTGTTGAGAACATTGAATAAGAGACTGTCAGAAGTCAGCACGGGCACACAATTGAAGGGTAAACAAGTCCTCATGGAGTTGTGGATTATACTGTAGGCAGTTATGTACCGGCACTTGAACTAATAATGGTAGCAAAGTGGTGGTACTTTAAACTGTTTACATGTATTATGTTGTAATTTTGTGACTGACCACACTATACTTTGTCGAACTGTATTGCTTATGACAATATCACGTTTTGCATTGGTTATATTCAAGAAGCATCTAATCCTTCCATTTGGACAGTACTATGCATAGAGACATTCCTCTTGGCATCCCTCAAAAATATTCAAGAGAACCACCGAGGCCAGCTAACATATCTCTTGCAAATCGCAACCTCTCTACATCACCTAGAAGTGGGGCCCCCATAGACAACTATCAATCTGGGTCTCACAACACCCGACATGCAAGCACACTTGAGAGTGCTCCGAACAGCCTGATGTCAAGCCCTTCTAGAAGCCCTCGCAGAATCTGCCCTGATCAGATCCCAACCTCAGCCTTTTGGGCTGTTAAGCCTCATGCACATGACGTGACCTTCCTTGGGTCAGGTCAGTGCTCAAGTCCCGGCTCAGGTCAAACTTCTGGCCATAACTCTGTTGGAGGGGACATGCTTGGTCAGTTATTATGGCAACAACCTAGCCGGGGTAGCCCTGAGTGCTCACCTCTTCCAAGCCCAAGAATGACAAGTGGACCTAGCAGTAGGATACATAGTGGGAGTGTCTCTCCACTGCATCCGCGGGCTGCAGGGATGGCGCCTGAGTCACCTACAAATGGTAGACCTGACGAGACAAAGAAACAGACTCATAAGCTACCACTTCCTCCAATAAATATTGGTAATAGTTCACCATTTTTGCCAAATAATTCCATGCCTAACAGCCCTCTAACCATACCCAAGAGCCCTGGGAGGACTGAGAACCCTCCTAGCCCTGGATCCCGTTGGAAGAAGGGGAAGCTTCTCGGTCGGGGCACCTTCGGCCATGTATATGTTGGATTTAATAGGTATTCATTTAATTTGTCTATTCTGTATTTTTGCATCTATTTTTCAATCTATATGAAAATGCTGTTGTTTCCTGAAATATATGAACATGAAAATCATTATGAGGGACATCTATAAATTCTGAATAAGTGGTAGTTAATTTTCAGTACAGCAACAGTATAATGTAATAATTCTCAATATACTGGTTATTCTACTAGATCATAAACTTCTACAAGTATGACCATTTTCTCCTTGTAATTGATATCTTACACCATTACTACTTCTCTGATTTGTGTTTCTGGCGGATATCAGTGATAGTGGTGAGATGTGTGCAATGAAAGAAGTGACCATTTTTTCTGATGATCCCAAGTCAAGAGAAAGTCAAAAGCAATTAAGCCAGGTAAATGCTTGTACATTTAAAATTTAACTGTGTGCAAACTTGTCATTATAAAATAATTCTCATGATTATTTTATTGAAACTTTTGGAACAGGAAATATTTCTTTTGAGCAAGTTGCGTCACCCAAATATAGTACAATACTATGGATCTGAGACGGTAATAACATACACACACACATTGATTTGATATGTATCCGGTGATGACTTAAGCTTTGTCCTTAATCCTTATTCTATTTGCTTGTCATGGTTAGGTTGAGGATAAACTGTATATATACTTGGAGTATGTTTCTGGTGGTTCTATACATAAGCTTCTGCAGGAATATGGACAGTTTGGAGAGCCTGCTATTCGTAGCTATACCCAACAGATCCTTTCGGGTTTGGCCTATTTGCATGCTAAAAACACAGTGCATAGGTACTGACATCCAACTTTTCATTTTACTTGTTCATTCACTATTCAGTTTAAAACTGCGTTTATACCTGGATTAACTGATGGTGTATTTTTTGACATTTGCAGAGATATCAAAGGGGCAAATATACTTGTTGATCCTAATGGCCGTGTCAAGCTGGCAGATTTTGGGATGGCAAAACATGTACGTCATTATGATAGAAATGAAGATATCATTAACCAATTAGTGGGAAGCCATGTTGAACTGTTTATTGAGGATACATTTAATAGGTTACATTTGTTAATTTAAGAATATATAAGCAAATAGGCACTACAGATACTGATAACCATGGGCATTGAATATCACCTCTTATATTAAAGGTGCATATGTAAGCACTAAGATGGGCTAAAAGCCAAGGTTCTGGTAGAAGCTGAGATGATATCTATTTCTTCCGTATTTAACTCATTGTCTAACTGTATTCATCGATTAGTTGATGTTACCATGATTGGATGTCTTATTAATCTTATTTTTATAATGTCCAGATATCTGGGCAATCATGCCCTTTTTCATTCAAGGGTAGCCCCTATTGGATGGCTCCTGAGGTAATATTTCGTATATCCTTTGATGACAATTTAAAGCTTACTTTCAGAAAACATAATACATCTTCTATAAACACATGTTATGTGTGGTATGTCTGTATATCAAGTTCATTCGTGCTGTCTATGCCTACAAATACATTTCTTTGCTCCATTCAAAAGGTGGGATTTGACATAAATTAATGTTCCAAGTGGTACTACCCAACCATTATAACATAATAATGGAATTTCCCTTCCTTAACTTTAGTAATTTCTGAAATGTGACTTTAATTTATTAATTTTTGTTTTTCCCGTATCTTTCTCCTTTTGATTGATTTATATAGGTTATAAAAAATGCAAACGGTTGTAATCTAGCTGTTGATATTTGGAGCTTGGGATGTACTGTCCTTGAAATGGCCACCTCAAAGCCGCCTTGGAGCCAATATGAGGGGGTTAGTATCTACACTACTATGTCTTTTTTCATAGTATTGGTAACGTCGAAAGGAGTTCCCCATCTGCATGATTGTCACTTTGTCAGTATGGCACCAGTAGTAGGTTTTTCTGGGCTGCCTTTGTCAACCGAATTAATCTTGTTGGTTAAAAGTTCCTGGCAGATGTTCAATTATGTTCCAACAGATACCAGATTAATATATAGCTTTTATTTGAGTATGAGCAAACATTTACCAGATTTTCCTCTTCTTTTTTCCCCCCATTTTGTGTTGGGGCAGATTGCAGCTATGTTTAAAATTGGAAACAGCAAAGAGCTTCCTGCAATACCAGAACATCTCTCTGAAGAAGGTAAAGACTTCATAAGGCAATGTTTGCAGCGGGAACCGGCCAAACGTCCCACTGCAGTTGAGCTTCTCCAGCACCCATTCGTCAAAGCTGCTGCTCCACTGGAGAAATATACTACCATTTCTGATCCTTTATTAGACCGCCTAACAGTTACTCCAAATGTGTCTGTTCCAAAGGTATGTTATTGAATCACAGTTCCGAGTTTATTTTTAAGGTTTTATATCTTTCTCTGTCACCTTGGGGAAATGTTCTAATTGTGTGTCTCTTTGTGTTTTTGTTAGGGAGGCAGTCATTTACGGCATCTCTCTTCTTTAGGCACTGAAGGTCAGACTATTCAACAAAGACGGGGTGCAAAACTTACTTCCATTTCGAGGTATGCTAACTTTTTATAAGTTTCATGGCTACGTGCTTCATCAGCTTAGGTGTTTACAAACTATGTTAATTACAGATGCTAGTCAGTATTGAAAAAAAATTATAATAGATTAATATCTGATTAACTGGTTATTGCCATGCTTTCATCCTTAAATACCAATGCTATGCAGCAGTAGAGAAACTTCTTACATCTCTCATTTTTGTTCTTGCTTGTAGTAAATGAAAATTATGACTGGCGGATTTGTACCTTCTTTTTTTGGTTTGGTACTTGTGATATGATTTTCATTTGTCATTATTAAGGCCAATTTCCAGAACAAATCTTGATTTATCCTTAAATTTTCTTGAAATAAAATATCTGTTTCTTGACAGTGATATCCACCTACGAAACAACATATCTTGCCCCGTCTCCCCGACCCGAAGCCCACTGCTGAGGTCAAGATCACCTCACAATGGGCACATGACACCTTCTCCTATATCAAGTCCCAGAACAACATCAGGTGCCTCCACCCCACTGACTGGTGGTGCTGGTGCAGTCCCTTTCCGCAGTCTAAACCATTCATATTACTTGAGCAACGATGGCTTCGTCCCTTCTATTAGAGTACAACAATTCTCTCCAGCAGCATTTCGTGAGAGAGTTATATCTGAATCTGACATTCTTAATCCTCATTTTGGTAAATTGGGCCATGGAAATATGCGGGATCCTTATGATATCCAGATTGCTGACACTGGGTCCCGCAGGATCAAGGTGAACCCATCACTAGACCTTAGACCTGGTAATACAACCCGAGGTTACTGAGGTTACTGCGACAAGCTTTGGAGTTAATTTACTTTGTGACTAATTTTGAAAAAGAAAAAAAAAAATAATACCATGACAATGAAATTGGTGGACCCTGCATTGGACAGCGATTGCTGCCATCTAGTTCATTGGTATTTCCTCTCCTTGTATATAACCTTGTTAAGATTTTACACGAAAGGAGTTTGTTTATGTTATTTGATTTTATTCTTGTTCATTTACAGGTAAGTACTAACAAGACAGAAGGCTGTAATGTAATCTCAACCATGCAAGACAAGGCCCAAACTAAATAGATCTTGACCTCCTCCAATACCTCTTTCTTTCCTTTTTTTTTTTGATATTTATTTAATATTTCTTAAGGGTCTGAATCAGTTGTACAGAAGGGAAATTCTGAATGCAGGTCCAGATTTTAGCATTGGAATAGAGTGAGGGAGAGATACCTGAGCTCTGAGGCTAATATTATTATCTCAACTAAAGTTAGAAGCTAATGTTGTAAGTCGGCTGTATTTAAGCTGTGTTTGATCTTGTGTAACCATTCCTGCTGCAATTGTAGGAAGTTATGAATGTTTGAATCAAAAAAATGCATCTTCCTGTATCTCAACTTAGAGCTCTTGTATGGTCTGGCAGCATGGTTTAGCTTTAGAGATGGACCAGCAGTTTGACGTCTCTGGTAACTTTATAAATTAGGAATTCAAATGGGTTGATTATGGAAGTAAAAAGGAAAAAGAAAGTATGGACTTTGGTGGGGATCCAAAGCGGGATAGAAGAGAAGTTTGAAATTGATGGTAGCAAAGTAAATAAGTAATGTGGTGATAGTTGCTAGATAAAAGGAGTGAAAGATTTGAGGGGCAGAACAAGTGAACAACCCATGTCATGTGGCCATGCAGATGTAGCCTGTGGGCAGCGTGAGGTGGGGTAACGGAATGGAGGACTATGTCACTATGTCAGTCTATATTATTATAGTTCAGGTCCCAACACATGAATTGAATCGATATTCGCTGGAATTGGAATTGGAATTGCTTGCTGTCCCTGTCCGTCCCCCTAATTACGCTGTGCTATTTTTGTTGCTAAATTTATTTTTGTTTTTGTTCATAACTAATGAAAATAGTTGGAATAGAGCCATGAAATTCAATTCAAGATGATGACCGTTATAATGGTTGTTACCTTTTACTTTAACTAAGCAAAATAGCAAATATATATTTTCTAAGTACGAAGGTAAGCTGTTTTACAGCAGTATTTAAGATCCAACTGTTAAATTTTACCGTCAATTTACAATGCTCCTTTTTTTATGTGAAATATATGGTAATGGTATGCCGCTTTATGAATACGATGGTAACCGATTCTTGTAAATTATTGGTGCCATCGAAATGATTAAAGCAAGGAAGCAAGAGGATCATATCATTATCATACAATACACATTGAAGAACATAATTTACATTGAATAATTAAACATGACATGAGAGGTCCTCAAGAACATTACATTACATTTCAATGATCGATCATAATTAATAATGAAGTGAATAAATAGAGAGCGGATCACTAGAAAATAGAAATGAAGATGGAGAAGCAATGCAATGCAAAGCAAATAAAGAGAAGGCTGTACGTGATGGAGGGGAATATAAATAGAGAAATAATTAGGACTTGGTCTTGAAGGGGATGGCTCTGATGACGACCTGGTGGTAGACAGCAGCCAGTGCGGCGCCGATGAAGGGTCCCACCCAGAAGATCCACTGTAAATATATAATCACTCAACATTCGTTAATCGTTAATTAATTACTAAATTAATACAGTACCAATTTATACAAATTGACATGCATCGATCTAATTACATTCTTACTATAGCTAGTGGATACTGTACTCAGAAATTAAAGAGACTAACATGGTCATCCCAGGCATGGTCCCTGTTGTAGATGATGGCCGCCCCCAGGCTGCGAGCGGGGTTGATGCCCGTTCCCGTGATGGGAATTGTCGCCAAGTGCACCAAAAACACCGCGAACCCAATTGGCAATGGAGCTAGGATCTATCATATCATATCATATATTTTGACAATAAACAGACAAGCAAATTAGCAAATTAATTATATATTCATTAGAGTATTTGTCAGCACATTATAAGCAGTGAGCAGTGAGCAGTGAGCAGTGCTTCTTAATTAATTAATTAATTAATTATAACTTACTGGGACATGAGAGTCTCTGGCATTCCTCTTGGCATCAGTGGCAGAGAAGACGGTGTACACGAGGATGAATGTTCCGATGATCTCAGCACCGAGGCCATCGCCCTTGGTGTACCCTGGGTTCACGACATTGGCCCCGCCTCCATTGGCCTCGTACAGCCCCGATTGGAACCCCTTGACAACACCAGCACCGCAGATTGCTCCCAGGCACTGCATCACCATGTAAAAGAGCGCCCTTGTCAGGGAAAGCTTGCGTGCCAGGAACAGACCGAATGTCACTGCTGGGTTGATGTGACCACCTGCCATCAAAATTATACGTACAATTTATCATATATATATATATACTGCTCTTGGCCTGAGTCGGAAATTTGTTTTCATTCTTCAGCAAACAAACAAAATTCTCAATATATATAAAAATGAGGCAGGCAGAGTATAAATAAAGAGACTAACGTACCAGAGATGCCGGCAGTGCAATAGACGAGGGCGAAAATCATTCCACCAAAAGCCCACGCAATGCCCTGAACGCCGACGGTGGCACACTTGCTAGAGGACTTGCTGACAGCCATAACAGTGAGGATTGTAATGTACAAGAAGAGGAATGTGGCAACAAACTCGGCAATGCCGGCACGGTAGAAGGACCATGATTTGAGCTCGCCGGGCTCGAAGAGGGGGGCCGGGGGGGGCTCCTTGTAGTCTTTGTCTTGGACTTGGTCTTGGCTTTGGGCAGCAGTGCCGATGGGCTGCCTCTCGGAGAACTTGTTGGCTCCGAGCTTGACATCCTCGTCCTTGGCCTGCATCCTAATTGATCCTTGCAGCTAGCAGTCGTCTAGCACAGGGGGGTTTAAACTTAATTTGGAATTTGGATGATCAAATGCGAGTCCCCGGCCCCTTCACTTATATATATAGATGGATAAATAATGGATGTAGGGGCCCGGCTTCAGTGAGACTGAGCATATACGTACCGGAACCATTATATATATACACGATGATATGATTTAGTTAGTTAGGGCCGGGGTGATCGTCTACATGATATCTACCCATATCCAATTTTTACTTGTTAATTAATTATATATATAATTAATGTTTGTCTGTTAAGTAAAAATTAATGTACAAAACTTAACTACGATCCTAAAGTCTGTAAATATATATATATATAGAGAGAGAGAGGAGGGATCCATTGACAATAGTTATCTTGACAAATTTGACAATTGCAACTTTCAAAAATTTATAAAAATTCATAAAAAAATTTAAAAATAGAAAAAAGTTCATGGAAGTTATGCTTAACTTATAGATTGATTATGTTTCCTATTATATTCAATTTAAGTGATATTTGATAGCTTTTTAAAGATCTTTTAATTACAACCGTTAAAAAATATACAAAATTTTGATAAGGGATCAAATGATGTTCAAATTGATTGAAATTTGAAACACAATCAATCTATAAGTTAAATAATGCATCCATAAAACTTTTTTCATTTTTAAGATTTTTTATGAATTTTTACAAACTTTTAAAGATAAACATTGTCAAGATTGTCAAAATAAGCATTGTCAATGGATCCCTCCTCATATATATATATAGAGAGAGAGAGAGGAGAGATCCATTGACCATGGATAACTTGACAATCCCACTTTTTAAAAATTTATAAAAAATCATAAAAAATCTTAAAAATAGAAAAACATTTACGGAAGTATTGCTTAATTTATAGATTGATTATGTATCCAATTATATTCAATTTAAACAACGTTTGATAGCTCTTTAAAGATCCGTTAAATTATAACCGTTGAAAAGTGCACAAAAATTTGATAAGTCATTCAACGATGTTCAAATTGATTGAAATTTGAAACACTATTAATCTATAAGTCAAGTAATACATCTATAAATCATTTTTCACTTTTATGATTTTTTATGATTTTTTATAAATTTTTTAAAAGAGGCATTGTCAAGATTGTCAAGTTATCCATTGTCAATGGATCCCTCCTCATATATATATATATATATATATATATATATATATATATATATAAATCAAATGCATAAATATATATATTTGTAGACTTTTTAGATATAAATTAAAATGAATAACTGTAGTTACAAATTAATAAATGTGGACAGAATTAAAGTGAATCCGATAGATCGGCCGATACTTACTTGCGTCCAAATTAAATTTGGAAGAAACTATTTAGAAATATTTGAACCTTTTGTTGTAATTAATTTGTAAAGAACTTCAAAATTAATTTGTATTTAATTATTTTGAAATTTTTTTTGCTTTGATCTGTTTTAAACAAGAGATTTAGAAAATTCATATACAATTGTTTTGAGAAGAACGTAATTAATTTTATCTATACGTATTAAAAGTTAAAAAAAAAATTGTATCGTTTACATTTGAAATAAAGGCAGGTGAATATTCATATATTTTAGCGTTAAATAGCTTTTAGATGTGATGATAAATTGTAGGTATAAGATGTTAGCTAGATGTGGAATGTGAGGAATATATGCATCCATTGTGTCGTGCTGGCTTCTAGTTCTTACCATATATATATATGTATATGCTGATATATAATTAACAATCATAGATTCATAATTAAATGGAAATGGAGATATCCCAATGAAGCCAAGATTAACGAAGAAATTATAAATTAGAATAAATGATGTTAAAGGGAGTTAGTTATATTTTGCTTTTGGGTAGAGCTAAGCTAGTCCGATCCGATCGAGTGCGATCGATATATAGCTAGCAATAGCAATAGCAATAGCAATAGCAATATATAGCATTAGTGGCATGCAGTGCAAGATGAGTCACGCATGCTAAGACTGATATGAATCATATGATACTGATATATACTGATACTGATGCTGATGCATTACATTGAATCGATTGTCAAATAATCCTCCTCCAGTCTGATTTCTTAATTTCTTTCTTCCGCCTCTAACAACTAACAACACTCTAGCTCGCATGCTTAATGCTTTCATTGCTTAAAAGCCAAATCCAATCCATTTACTGTCAGTGTCAGTGTCAGTGTCAGCTAGCTCTACTTACTTTAGTAATTGGTCAATTCCATCCTTTGAAGACACGATTTAATTAATTGCTATATCTATATAACCCCCCAAAACAATAAAACTAATTTAAAAGAAACACATATAATTTCCTTTTCAATATGCATGCTTATCTATATGACTATATATATGGGCGTTTTAATTACTTACAAAACTAAGAATAATTAATATATATAGCTAGAACTTAAATTAAAAATAAATAAATAAATAAATAAATATAAAATCAGCTAGTTAGCTGCGCATGCATCGCTAATAAGCCAAGAGAAACCAACACTGCAACACATGATATGACATATCATGATATGATATGAATCATATGATTGTCCGATGTGATATATATATAAATAAAACAAATATATATAGCGTAGGCGATTTAAAAAACTAACGTTCCATCTCCTCCCAAATTGATCCGGTATAGGTATATATATAGAGAGGAGGGATCTATTGACAATGCTTAATTTGACAATCTTGATAATGGGAGTTTTCAAAAATTTGTAAAAATTCACAAAAACTCTTAAAAATGAAAAGTAGTTTATGGATGTATTATTTAACTTATAGATTGATAGTGTTTCAAATTTCAATCAATTTGAGCATCGTTTGATGCCTTATCAAAATTGTGTATTTTCTAACGGTTGTAATTTAACGGATCATTAAAGAGCTATCAAATATCGCTCAAATTAAATATAATCGGAAACATAATCAATCTATAAGTTAAATAATACTTCCGTAGGCTTTTTTCTATTTAAGATTTTTTTATGAATTTTTATAAAATTTTGAAAGATATAATTATCAATATTATCAAAAATCTCATTGTCTATAGATCCCTCCTCATATATATATATATGTCATATCTCATATGTCATATGTAGGGACTAGGGACATATATAGACAAACTGCCAAAGCATAAAGGGAGGATATATATATATATTTGTCGCTTGCTATAGCTAGCGGCTGTTGGTGTTGACATGTAATAATGTAGCTAGATATATAAGATAATATATAATTAAGTTAAGCAGATCGAATAATTAAGTAATTAATTAATATACTGAGCTAGCTGGAAGGCTAATTAATTAAAATCTAACAGAAACAGAAACAGAAACTGCAGAGAGAGAATTAATTAATCTGAAGCAACGATGAAAGAAAGAACTAAGAAGAAGAACAAGTCACTCAGCCGATCGATCGACTTACTTGATTGATTACAGTACAATATATATAGTAACATATATATATAATCATATATACATACTGGCATGGCATGATCGACGGACCACCAGCCAGACCAGCCAGGCCAGGCCAGGCGGCCACTGCCAGCTAGAGCCATTGTTGCCAACGAAACCTTCCAAGTAATCTAATCATTTCATTTCAAATGGGGTTCCCACGTACGTCTAACCGGATTAATATACATGCAAGCAGTGTTATCAGAACTAGACCGGACCGCCGGTTTAACCAGAAAAAACTGAAACCGGAACAGTTTCTGAGTTGATTCTTTGATTGGATCGTGCATGTAAATGAACTAGTAAAAAGCGTGCTAACCCCGGTTAATTAGCTGGTTTTCAGAAAAAACCGTACACGGTTTCCGGTTTCTGAAGCTGGCATCCGTTAATGAACTCATCGAGGGGAGAGATGTAAATCCAATAAAAAAAAGGCTATGAGCCTTAGATGTTACAGCCTATGATCTCACAGAAATGTCTCAAGACTCTAAATCTTTTTTACTTTTTCGAATTCAAGAAAACATAGTTGTTTGACACATTAATCGTACATGATTCTATAATAAAAAATTATGATTATTTTTTAGTTATTGTACTTTATTTGAAGTTCGGAATTTTCAAAAAAAAAAAAGTTACATTTTTATTATTCATGACTATAATATTAAATAATTTCAAGAATGTTACATTTATCAAAGAAAATTCGGATCTTTGTTTATAAGCTGATGTTGTAATCTATTTTACAAGTAATTTTATTGATGTTTGTGGACAAATTCAACGTTATATTCACCATTTCAAAATATATGAGTAGGTTTTTACATATACTTGTACAATAAAAATAATTATTTTATAACAATTTTTAAGTCTAATATCTCATAAGTATATTTGAGAAAACCAGCGTTTAAACCGGTTGACTCAGCGATCCGACCAATGACCCATCGACCCAAAGCTTTACCGGGTCGAAGTCCGGTCCGGTCATGATAACATTGCATGCAAGAAATCATCCCCAGCCCGGCCCGGTCGATCTTTAATGTAATTCCTTAATTAATTAATGCTAAAAAATTATGTCATCTTTAAAAAATCCAAAACAAATACTTAAAAATCTAAAAAAAAGGAAAATTTTTGTATCCTAGTTGAATTTGATATAAAGAATTTAATGAGAACTATAAATCAAAATTTTGTGATGGTTTAGTATGATTTTGAGTTAAGAGCACGGGAGGCCTCCGTGCTCCTAGGAGTACGCTCGATTTACTCTCTATATATAGAGTCCGTATCGGCTACGATCCAAATAGGATCGGAGGACTCTTCAATCTCTGATCCGATAGCTATAGATTTTAGGGGGACTTTTTTCACAATAATCTCAACCATCTATTTAAAATTGGAGAGTCCTCTGATCCGATTTGGATCGTAGCAGATTTCAGCGCCTATATATATATATATGTTGCAAGTTTTGCAATTTATAGCACACACTCTCTCTCTCTCTCTCAAATATATGATATATCATCTATACTATACAGTTCGTACGGCTGGGCACGCCATGTGACTTTTTTTATTTTGTCGCCCCAAACCAGCTCACCATTTCCAGCGCCTAATTAACTTCATTTCTTAATCTCCTCCTTAATTAATTAATTAATTAATTATATATATATATATATATATATATATTTCCATTATAGTTCGTCCACATCCAATCATTGGATTAGCTAGCGTACTTCAACTAATTCATTCATTCATTGCATTCTTATATTCTACCGACCAGAGAATTTTATATATTAATTATATATGCATGTTAATTGGATAAGATCGATAAGAAGCGAATATTTATGATTTCTAAACGCAGTTTAATATCATTACATTAATTATTTAATGATGATCATGATCTGGTCTTTTCCCTTTCACACTCTCATCCACAAATCTTCCTATTAAATGTTAATAAAAATATAAAACAAAGAAAATGATAATCAAAGATGATAAATATCATATAAGAGAAATTAAGAACTACATAAGAATTAGGCTTAATTTTGGATGTACCCATCAAAACTTGCTTAATTGCCAATATCCCCATCAACCCACTCTAATATCTTATATCCCCATTAAAATTTAACTTTATTGTTATTATCCCCTTTATTTATAAAAATACACTGTTAATGTATGATAAATATCGAAATTACACTTTTACCCTCCACTTATATTGGAGATGTTCTTTTTAAATATAACTCCTTGTTCATATCATATGCTGGCAAAAGAACAAGCTGTAGAAAGAAAATCATGCAGCCACCGCCCATTTTGCCAATACCTTAAGAAAATGCCAATTTAGTGAGGACATGGGAAGAATCTCATTTGCAGAAAATTCGGATGAATTAAAGATGGAGATACAAGCTGATTGAATAACAACAACAGAATATTATCATTTAATCTAGCGATAGTATCATTAGGCGCCCATTATTTATCGATGCATAAATCAAACGTATTAAACAAATTGAACCAAAGCTGCAATATAATAACATTATTCATCTTTATCTGCTTTGAAAGGATAATAATCAGAGTATTTATCCTCGTCAGCTCAATGAGAGGAAGTAGTGAGGAGGATAAATACTCGTCCTCAATGAAAAGTCTATTGTCAGATGCCAGCATATCAGCAAGGGCTTCTATAGTTCTATTTAGAAAGGACGTCTCCAATTTAAATTGAGGGTAAAAATGTAATTTCAATGATTTACAATACATTAATAGCGGATTTTATAAATGAAAGGGGATAATAGAAAGAAAAGTTAAATTTTAATGGGGATATAGGATATTAGAGTATGATGATGGGGATATTGGCAATTAAGCAAGTTTTGATGGGTACACCAAAAATTAAGCCCAAGAATGTAAAAATAAAAAAAAGGGCCGCACTTGCATATGTTATAGATACGCCCTTATAAAATTGAGACAACATTACAAGATTTATGCTTGGCTCATATTCTTTTTGCATATTTATGAATTTTCAAATATAAGGCTGTAACTGTATTTTTATGTGAGTTTTTTTTTTTCTTTATTGTAGTTTATGAATTATAAACCGCATGGGTAAAAAGAATTAATGAAGAAAAACTAGTTTTGATAGAGAATCACTACAAACTTGATATTTTATGTAATTTAGGGATTTTTTAGGGGATATGTGAAATTATGTCTAAATTAAAACAGTACTAGATAGAGTCCACATTTTAGAGATATATATACGCCATATCCTTACTATATATAAAAACATATTGGAAAAAATAACATGAAAGGGTTATCTTCTCCAAATAAAAAACCTGAGTCATTGATTATTTTCTTGGATAGATCAAAACCGTTGTTTTATGTTAATGCCCATTGACATTAATGTCTCAACCCATTGATATGGACCTTAAATTTTCAAAGTTTACATGTTAAAACTAGTAACTGGGAATGCAATATAAGACGAAGGAAATCAAGAAAATAACAAACACTAAACTCATAGATATTAATTATACTTCCATAGTATATTTACAAGGTTTACAGGACTACTATCTCCTCTGAATAATTCCCCTAAACAGCTACCGTTCACTACTCCTTCAATTCAATATTTACATGTACTATGCTTACACACCGATGCCTAAATAATAGGCAGCCCCAAAATATTATCACTCCCTAAATTACATTACATGATCCTCAAAAATTTGACTAACCAACTATAGCTGTTTCAACCCCTAGTTATACCTTCCATGAAGGGATTGTGATTCATCCTACGATAGTTCAAAATGTCTTGTACCCTAGCTGAAAAAATATAAACAATACTTCATGAGCGATTGCTCAGTAAGTACTTTGAGATCCCTATACTTATACTAGATATGATATGCCATAATAGGTACTTTACTCGCTGAAAAATTTACCAGAAAAATGCAAAGAAAAATGCATATATACTAACAAGACCATGACAATACAAATAAATTAAATATTAAAAGCCTCATATACTAAAATCCTTTAATTACCAACTAATAACACAATTAGCCTTTCTTAATATAATAATGCATAACTGTTAGACATTTATTACTGTTTGTCAAATTATAATTCCAAGCATTAAAGACAAATTTCCAAGTTTGCCCTCCTATGAATTAAATTCCAAGCCGTTAGATATGTGCCTTCGCAATACTTTGCGCGAGACACCCAAATATTCATTCCCACACAACAAAATCTCATAATCACACAATTGCTCTCTCGGCAATGGCCAAATTCACAGCGGGCGACTAGTCCCCATTTAAATCATACTAGCAACCTCAGCTGCTAGTCCATCCACACAAATCCATAATTTTCATAGGAGGCTATATGATCACTTTCATACTAGTATACAACAATGCAAGTTCTAATTTATTTAATTTCCCATGATCACTATTCTTGCAAGCTGATATGACAAATTTCACAATTCCAGTAGAAAGAACTTACTTGGTTTTAAGAAACAGCCAACACATAAAAACAATTAGCAAATTGACCACTCACTACTCATGCATCTAATTTATTAAAACCATATTTGAAATCATACTGTAAGCAATTTCACAAAAATATGGCTGCCAGTAAATTACTCATACATACATTCAGATTTCATGGAATTACCAAATCAATGACATATCTTATCAAGCATAAGTATAAGAAACCCCAAAATACTTACCTAACGATAAGCGTACTGATTTAGTCGAAATCCTGTGTCTACTCTTTACTCTGATCACTTACAGTTAGATAGTCGATAAACTTAATAACCTCAATTGACAAGGAAAACTAAATCGAGTAGCTGCAGTGCACACTTTAAATCAATGTGGACAGAAATTACAAAGCAATTGTTCACTTTCTCCTCCTCTCCTTCCTTTCCGCTTGTATAGCAATAACAAACTAGACCTTTCTTCTTTAGTTGGCATTCTAAAGAAGAAAGGACCAGCTCATTAATGGCAAGAAATTGTGCACATAGTCAATGGCCAAGTTGGCTATGTAACAATTCCTGTACAAGAGAAAGTATATAGGAATTATACATACACTTAAAATTAAGGCTTCCAAGAACTCATTATCAACAACATTTGATCTTTCTTAATAAGCAACTAAGTTATTTATATTTCAGCACTTTAGTTCTCCTCCTTACGGCCTAAGGTATGGAAGTGAAGAATAATTAATCAATTGAAGATCAATTAGAGGTCAACTAGAAGCAGAATTAAGAGAAAGCAACATGAATTAACACTCTTTTCTGTTAGTGCCCACAAAACCAACGCATTTGGGAATTAAATCTTAGAAAATCTTTCTTTGCTTCTGTTGATGGGTTTTGAACCTATCGCTAATAATACCCTAAATAAACTTAATTTGGTCGCAAGCGTACAACCGTGTCAAGTAGTAGTCGGAGTGTCGAATCCACAGGAACAAACTCGTAAATTACTGGTTCTCGCTATTTCACTAATCTAGACAAACAATTTCGGGTTGGTTTGCAAAATAAAGTAAACAAAAGGAAATAAATGACTATGATTTTAAACAATTTCGCACACAAGGAAATGAAGGCCCGAGATGAATAAGCGTGTGTATTATCATATCATGCCAAGAGAGTTTTATGCAACTTTGAGAAATGTTCAACGGGTCACAGAATGGGTCAGCAGTTTAAGTGCTCCAAATTTGCTCCAAAATCTGCAATAAAAATATGAAATGCGCAGTAACTGACATCTTGACAACAATTGCAAGAAACAAACTAAAAATAAATAAAAATGCAATAAAACAAAACAATTGGTTCTGATTTTCGACTAAATCATGCATTAAATCATAGATCAAAATATCACTTATCATCTATCATTTGGGAGGTTTGTGTTTATTGCCTGGGAGCTAAACACATCCTGTCAGAACTAATGTAACAAACTCTATCTATTAAAAATGCAGCGGTGGTAGCTCAGTACCACTTCTTTTCTTAAAAAAAAATATATATCTTAGAAAATCTTACCAGTATTTGGACAGAGGGGGAACTCGGTTTCCACAATGGCAGCAGCTCGCAGAGTGGAGATGAGCCGCTATAGCACCACCGTTGTTTACTAAAAGAAGGAATGGATTGCTTTTCAGTTTTAATAGATGCATATATAATTTACTCACAGTAGAAGTTGCTAGAAAATAGTTAAGCAGTGGGATACTTCTGGACTGGACACAAAGAAAAATATTGAAATATATGCACTGCAGCCCTTATACTTTTAGAAAATAAGATTTAAGCCCATTTGAACTTTTAATAACTATACACTTTTCTTTTATATATTTTTGGGTTATCACAGATACAATATAGTTTCTAGTTAACAAATAGACTATATATTGTGTCTAAGTACATGGATCACGTGTATATGATTGTACCACAATGTGAGAGAGGAACTTAAGAATTAATGGACATTGGAAAACCTTTATATGTGGACTACACGTGTATTCCAAAATAAAAATAGCTCAGTTTGCTCTATCAATTTTGCTGCTTTTTAACAAATGTAAGATCGAAGAGCCCGGTTGGTCATGGAGCAAGACCATGACCATGAGCTAGTCTCCTTCTGGAGAGCCTTAGTTCATTTAATTTGTCCATTCTAAAATAGCTGAACGAAGAGCCCGGTTGGGCTGGGGATGAGCTAGCTCATGGTCATGGTCATGGTCATGGTGAGCCAATTTTTGGTTGGTCATGGGAGAAACGTCCTGGGCCTGGCCATGTGTTAGAGGATAAGCACTCCTGCTTCATACGTGAACCCGTCTGCCGCAATATGTGGGTCGTTCATTACCTCCTGCAATCGATCATCAATAAAATTACCATATAATTAATACAAGCCTCAGCACCAACTATAGTTCGTGCTACAATGGGTATCATCTGACAAGATGCTGATGCTCACCCCTATCTCCTGCCCACCATGGTATGTATCCAATACCCGACTGACATGTGGCATACACTTCATCTAAGTAATTGGGTTAAACGGTGTTAGTTTGTTAAGCCGTTTGATTATGTTACACTTGACATTAACTATTTTAAAAGCGGGACTATTATTAATTAGGGATACTATAAATTAGGAGGGTAACTTGACAATGCATATTTTTGACGGTCTTGAAGATGAGGACTTTATTAAATTTGAAAAGAAAAATCTTAAAATTAAATAAAAAGCTATGCATGTAAATTTAATATATAAAATATAGATTGATAATATTTCATATTTTAATTGGTTTGAATATTGTTTGATAGCTCATTAAAAAATGTAATGCACTTTTAACGGTTGTAATTTAACGGCTCTTATTGTATGTCTCTTAAATTAAATATAATTGGAAACGATAATCAATCTACAAGTTAAAAATACATCTACTAACTTTTTTATGTTTTAAGAATTTTTTAATATTTATTTCAAGTTTGTTAAAAGTTTGTCAAGATAAGCATTTTTATGATCCCTTCCCATTATAAATCATTGTATACAAGGGATCTAAGAAATCCTATGCAAACACTATTTAAATTTAAATGATAAACTAAACAGAGCTAGTAGGAAAATAGTGAGATAATTAATTAGCTTCAGTTATCATGCTAAACTAAACTTCTAAGTTTATATTACCTATACTGATATCAAGCAAATTAAAGCAGCCAAGTTCAAAAAAAAAAAAATTTTTTTTAGTATAGCTAGCTTTAAAAAAAAATCGAAGCTCTCTCTGTTTTTCTTTATACTAACCGGTTGTCCCTCATAGTATACTTTGCTTATAAATATTTTTAACTAATTCCATTCCCATATACATATCAACCGCGTCCATATCGGCTACCGATCGCAGCACCCTGCGATCTTAAGATCAAAGGGCTCCCGGTCACTTACTTGATCGCACGGTAGAGGTTTCTTTGGGTCTATTTAATTGTTAGATGCTCCCTTGTCTCTAGTGTTTTAACAACGCTCCGGGTAGATCCAAATCCGACCAACCCGAACAACCCGACCCAAGGGTCTGACCCGCGCAACCCGCTCAGGTCGGGAGGGACGGTCCACGCAAGGAAATGAATCCAACCAACAGAAAATTTCCCAAAGAAATCCGACCCGAGCGAACCCGGAACACGACCTGCCCCGACCAGAGCAACCAGGGTAACCCAGAGTAATAAAATAAAATAAAAATTCGGAACCTCATATATATTATTAACATAACCGGTCCCAAACATGAAAATTAAAGGAGGGTAACTTTTATTTTTGAGAAACGGTTAGTAGTATAAAATATATACATTTTAAAAACAAAAAAAAATTGTATTAAATACATATATTCCGTTTTAAAATAAATAGTTTTTCTTAAGTATTTTTTTTTTCAATTTTTGTAGTATACAATAGATATAATATTTTTTTATATTTTTCTGCCTTTTTTCATTTTTTTATTCATATAAATAATAAACCGAACAACCTGGGTGATCCGATTTAAACAACCTGGGCAACCCAGACCGGGCAACCCAAACCTGAGAGGGACGGTCCCAAGGTAGGTCCAATCTCCATCCTCCAAAATTTTTCCGAGGTTTCCGACCCAAGCAACCCAGGAGACCGGAGAAACTGAGACCCGAGGAACCCGTGGACCTGACAGGTTTGGACCGACCCGGATCGTCCTTAAAATACCAGAGACAAGGGAGCATCTAACAATTAAATAGACCCAAACAAATTTCTAGCGTGCGATCAAAGTGGCTGGGAGCCCTTTGATCTTAAGATCGCAGGGTCCTGCGATCGGTGACCGATCGCAGCCAATATCAACCTAGTCTGGAGAGAAGAAGTTTAGTGGGTCCCACCTCTCCTAGGGCTTTAATGTGAGATCTATATTATTTTGAAAACTAACAGTCCACACTAGTGTTTTAAAAAACGGTATACGCTTGTCGGACGGATAGGGTACCGTCAAGCGATTAATCGTTTTTCGGCCGATTAATCGGATTTTTGCGGATAATTTTGAGTTTTCATTATTATATATATAAATATTCATAATTTTTAATATAAATTAATACATTGATTGGAAAAAGGTCAGATTTTGTTTTGGCTAAATTTTTATACGAAATAAGCTAATTTTTATTGTCGAAAAGAAAAAAAAAGCTATATAATATTGAGGTCAAACACATATATATGTTGTACTTAAGTAAGACATGCAATATGGAAAATGATGCATAAAGGAATGAAACAATAGTATTACTTGAATGAGATTTTGACACGATATAGATACGACAAATACCTGAACATATGAGTTAATTATGAATTAATTATGGGTAGATTCTGTAGTATCCGTTAAATATCCTCCGCCTAACTTAATCGAATCGGTGTAGCTACCGTTTCCGTATATACGGCCGATTAAATGTCTGACTAGACAGATTTTCAAAACACTGCATGGACCTAAGACTAGGAAGATATTATGTCGTGTTGCCAAAAAAAAACATTTATCATAATTATATTTAACATAAATGGCCCACACATTTTAAAAAAATGATAATATAACAATTGTATGGATTTAAAAATAATGACTAAAACGGAATTCTAGATAATTAATCCTCATATATAATACTCTTAATATAATTTATATTGTAATTAAAAAAAAAATGTGGTCTCCTTCATAATGAATGGAGGCCGTTTAATTTTCATGTTCAAAATGATGAGTCTTTAATATACTTTAAAAAAATCTTTTATTCAAATGACATCATTTTAGAGGCAATTTGCCACTACAAACTTAAAAACATTGCATTATCGGTCTCGAGTTTTCTTTTTTCTCGATTTTCTTCTAAAAAGTCTTTTTAGGGGCAAGGTTCCTCACTGACACAAGCAAGGAAAATGGCATTTGACTGTGTGAGGCTTCCGCCGCGTGAGTGAGAGCGGAAATCCGGGAGAAGGAGAGAGATGCTTGCAGCCTAGGCTTCCGACCGTCACTTTCTTTTTTTTTTTTTCTTCTTCTAAGAATGATTATCACCAATTTTGGTTATCATGTCATATTAATGACTTAATTGAGAATTTCAAATTACTTGATCAAATTACCATTAATCAAGATATCTTCTTATAAATTATCATTATGATAATATTCATTTTATTCTTACAAAATGTTTTTGTGATATACAATTTTTATGGGTTTTTGTGAAACCCAACTTTATACAATTTTGTGGAGCTAGACTAATATGAAAATGTTTGTATTTTTGTTCCGAAATGGCAACGATCAAAATCATACTTTGTCATATCCGAAACTTTGATTTATAGTTCCCATTAAATACATCATATGAAAATACTAGGCGATACAAAAAATTTTCATTTTTGGAGTTTTTTAGGTGTTTGTTTTCGGTTTTTCAAAATGACTCTAAAATATTAATAAAATTGTGCTTGTTTGTACATAGATTTTAAAAAATCCGAAATAAATACTTAAAAACTCAAAAAAATAGAAAATTTTTGTATCTCATCGTATTTTCATATAAATAATTTAATGGGGACCATAAATCAAAATTTTGGGCGTGGCAAAGTATAATTTTGGGCAAAGTATAATTTTGGGCGTGGCAACGTATAATTTTGGGTGTGGCAATGAATAATTTTGGGCGTGGCAAAGTATAATTTTGGGTGTGACAAAGTATAATTTCAGAGCTAAATGTAAAGGTTTTCACAATAGTTCTACTCAATTTTGTGATATAAATTTGAGTTTCATTTTAGTTTTAGTATGATAATAGGAAAAAAAAAAAAGTAACTTTATAGTATGGTCAAATGGAAGGAAACTCTTTTGGTTTATTTCGTAGTATGACATTATTTTTTTAAATATAATATATTAAATTATTGTACGAAATTTCAATACACATTGCGTGACAATTCTTTCTTTTTCATTTAAATGACAAGTATAAAAATGTTTTTAATGTGTTAATTTGATACACAAATTTCAAATTGTTGAGAAAAATACAGTAACGAGGAGCTAGACTATTGTGCTAACGTTAGCATTTCGATATGAAATGCTCACGCCTAAAAAATTGTATTATCATATCCGAAATCATGATTTATGGTGCTTGATAAATTCTTCATATAAAAATATAGGGTAAACAAAAATTTTATATTTTTAAAGTTTTCTTAGTATTTATTTTGTATTTTTGAAAAAAGCATGAAGAAACATCAATATTTTATTATTATTTATGAGTTCTTTTCAAAAATTCAAAACAAATAGTTACAAAACTCCAAAAATGGAAAAATTTTGTATTCCTCAGTATTTTCATATGAAGAATTTGTTGAACACCATATATCACAATTTCGAATAGTGTAACACAATTTTTAAGTTGCACTAAGTAATCATCTTGATTGGGCACTAGACAAGTTTTGTCAGGTTCAAAGCTCAAAATAATATCAATCAATTAACTTTAAAAATACATAATTAAACGGACATGAAGTGTGCTCATCAGATTAAGGAATTAAATAAGGTGGATGACCATGTAACCATCATAATAATATTTTTTTAATAACTTTATGAACTATTTGTAAGAAACGTAACTCTACGAATAACTTTTAAAAAACTTAATTTCACATCTAAAATCTAAGTCTTATTAACCATATCTCTTCTTTTAAAGAAAAGCGGAAGACTAGACTGCATTCTAAGGCCAGCCACGTCATCTCCAAACCTCAGCAGTTATTTGACGTCTCTCTAAATCCCAACGTGTAATTTGCGTCTTTTGATTTTCTCTTTAATCAAGCGAGCGATCTTTTCGCGTCTGTTCAATATCCCACTGTCTATATTTTCTTCTACACGCAGGTTCCAATTATTTTCTTCACGCTCTCCCCTTTTACTCAACCTCCAATAGTGCCCGTCTGCCCGACACAATCCGTCTGTCTGTGCTTCTACTTTAAATCTCCAAACTGCAAGTCTCTCTTCCTCCAACCCTGACTTTACGATTGCAGCGCCTCTTTGACGCGTTCTCCGATTGTTTCCTTCCTTGGAAGCTCTCGCACCTTTTCCAATCGCACCGCACACCATCTCCAAGGATGATATCTCCATCGGCTCTTTCTGTCTTTCATAGCCAAACAGGACCATGTCTCTCTCTCTCAACTCATTTCCCTCATCTCCCTCTCCCGTCTCTCTATTCAACTGTTGTCTTTCTTTACATTCTAATTTCTGACGATGGTTAAAGTCATCTTTCTTTGTCGAAATGGTGAAATTCCCTGTCTTTGTGCCTCTTTAATAAGGTACTGATAAACATGTGAACATTACGCCTTGATGAAAGAATAAATAAAACCCCCAAAGTTCTTTTATTAGTATGTTTATTATCTTCTAATTTGTATTCATAAAGTTTCTAGACTTCAAATTCTTTTCAAAGGCACAGTAACAATTGGTGATATTGAAGAATCATGATAGAGTTAAAAGGGAGAACCGTGTTGACTATCATTAGTATTAGATCAAAGAGGTGATGGGTTCAACAATATTCAATAGCACATTACTGGTACAAATTTTGTTCAAGAAACAGTGCTTAGTCTATATATTTGGTATTCTAAGATTTCTGGTGATTTGTTTCAGGGCATATAATCTGTGTGTTGGTCTATTAATTGAATTGACATCACAATAAGTCAAAAGGAAGAAGTGGACAATGACACATAACAAAATGAGATTTAAGAAGACTGGTAAGTGAACACAGAATCCTGTCTCTAACACTAGCAACCATAGTCAGTTACAAACTGCTAATATTGGTGGATGTCTTCATTTTAGTCCGCTAACAAGTTGCATACCTTTTCTTCTATGCTCACTTTCACTCTATGAAATAATGTTTCTAATTCTATTATTTGTAGTGCTTCTCCACTTTCTGTCTATCACACTTTCAGAGCCTCCCTTATAACGAGTATGATTACATTCTGTAACTTCATGTTTTCATTGATTTATTTTGTTATCTGTAGTTATTTTTATCTTTAATGAGATTTTCTCATTTCAATTTAAAGTATAGGTCATATTTTCACTATTAATGAGCTACCCAATGAGGAATTCTGTTAGCACCTTGAGATGCCAGAGTTATATTATACTCAAGCAAACATGAAGAAATTTGAAGGTTACTTCCTTTTCCATTGTTACTTTTATATGTACAGGGGCAATTTAAGTTGACATAACAATTAAGGTTTGTGTAATTTAATCATTTGTATGTGTGTATGTGTGAGAGAGTGGGTTAATAATTATCATATTACATCAAATAATGTTAATTACTCTTATATATGATATACTTGAATAAATTGCCTTAACTACCAAAACAGGTACCTAAAAGAGGAGATATTATATTATATATCCAGAATTCCAGATTGTAAACTTTTAAATAATTCTGCCTTAAAACTTTTGTACCTAATTACATGATTCTTATAAAATTAGCATTTTAAATCGATAATAAACCTTATGAAGCACGGTGCTTCAGGAAGCAAAAGGCTGTATGGTTTCATAGCATTACCCTGGTAAAGAATGGTACAGCCATTATAGAAAATAATCAAGCTGTTTTTCCTGACTTCAAATTTTTAATCGTTTTTTATTTAGGGAATATTCTGAAATCATTGAACAAATTATTTCTCTCTCTTGGTAAGACTTCCTTGGACTTCTTGTGATGTTCATATTTATTCATAGTTTTTTATTATGAGAATAATAAATTTGTGAGCCAAAAAAAGTATCAAATAGGGATCCAAACTTTCATATGCCTAATTACTGTTTCCTACCAATCAGGTTAATTTGGGCGAAAATTGTAATAGTTTTACTACGTTTGATATCACATGTTTCTTTTGGCTAATATTTAAACATGCATTGATATGGCTGGGCAAAAGGGTGAGGTGGCACACTATGTTTTCATTAACCTGTCATGGACTAAAATGACAAGCATTATTGACATTAGCAATTCATAACCAACTGATATTTGTTGGTGCCAGACCGACAGGAAGTTAACTTGACACATTTGTTAATTATCCATTTAAGTTAAAAATAAATTACTTTTCTTTAAACTATTTCCAAGCTATGCGTGCATCATATTGACTATCCTTCAGCTTATTGACGAACTTTCAGGGAAATTTTAACAAAAAGGTTAATGGAGCATCGAGACTATACTGGAACTTTGTCTTAATGATTATCACTCCAAAATGTAAGTCATTAAAAGGACGATTTACTGATTTTGGGTTCATTCTTAGTAAGGGCACAATTAAACCCTTGTGTTGCTTCTGTAATTTATTTTTGAGTTTTGCTAATGGTACCCCAACTCCTGTACCCCGTTCGTGTACCACAAACAATTAATGCTAAATGCAACGGAGGAGTGAGTTCCATTTCCATATACAAAAATAAGAAGCAAGGTCGGCGTGTCTAAAGCATTCTCTTCCATGCACCAGGTTGATCACCTTCTCATGTGCACCGAAGAGTATTGAATTTTGTATGTCAAATCCATAAATATAAACACATTATTAGAAAAAAAAAAAAAGCACCGGTTCAAATAATATTTATTTTAAAAAGTATAAGCATCCATTTTAGAAATTGAACACTATGTTAAGTACTATAATATATACCATGCTTTAGATCTACAAACATTGTTTTTATATTTGTACAACTAGTGTTTATATATTTTTACAGTAGGTGTTTATATTTGTACAACCAGTGTTTATATTCTTACAGTAGGTGTTTATATTTGTACAACCAGTGTTTATATTTTTACAGTAGGTGTTTATATTTGTACAACCAGTGTTTATATTTTTACAGTAGGTGTTTATATTTGTACAAGCAGTGTTTATATTCTTACCAGTAGGTGTTTATATTCTTACAATAGGTATTTATATTTGTACAGCCAGTGTTTATATTCTTACAGTAGGTGTTTATATTTCTACAGCCACTGTTTATATTCTTACAGTAGGTGTTTATATTTATACAACCAGTGTTTATATTCTTACAGTAGGTGTTTATATTTGTACAACCAGTGTTTATATTTGTATAACTGGTGTTTTATTTTTTTCTAAGCGATCTTTATATTTATTTTAAAGCATATTAAATTACTGTATCCAACAATGTTATATATTTTTAAATTCTTCGAATGGATGATTTTTTTTTTTTTTTTGAAAGAACATGCATACATATATTTTATACAAACCGAACATATCCAATCGTTCACTTTTAAGTATTAGCTATAGTTTTGAAGAAAAAAACAATAGGAAAATAAGTAATTATAAAATTAAAAATAGATATGAAACAAGACATTGTGTCATTTAATAATCAATAATTGAGTCATCGTTTTGGTTATTTCATTCCAATATTATATACATATCTCACAAGTTTCAAGCTTACAAATAATTAATTAATTTTGGAAGAGGAGCTGATGCACTCACTCGCAACAATTGGAGTTCGCGGACCACGACAATTAACAAACCCGCATCTTTTTGGTTATTTTCTGGACAAAATCAAGATAGAAGCGCAAGTATGCAATTATCGTAAAAATTAAATAGAGTTGAAGGCGGGGTACGGCTACGGGGTACCAGAGTGCTGGTACAATAAGATTTTCTCTTTATTTTTATCTTCACTGTACATATGAATTATATATAAATTAAAATATTCTCCATTGAAACAAAATAAACAATGCATATTGTTTTTGAGTTTTAGTTATGATATTGCCAATTTATTGAGCCTGCATCTATTAGAAATTAATATATATAAATTATTATACTAACTTGAGTTTGCATCTATTAGAAATTGTTATTGTAATTACATGTCTGAGAATATGGGAAATTGTGAAATGATTTATTTTTGTGCCAAATATTGTATACAATAGAATAAGCATAAATGATTTCATATATTTCTGTTTTAATTGAATTATCAGGGAAAACAGTACAGAAGTAAATTCCTACTTTTCCCCAACCTGTTGTCATATTTGCTATATTTTGTTCAAGTCATAGATTGTGTCTATCATATTAGAATTTAGTTTACTCACATAAACATTACAATGAAAATAAAGTGGAATATATCACTTCTGTAACAGCCTAAAACGTCTAATTTAAAATTGGTTTATTAAGGAAACAAAATAAAAACGATTTCATTAAACATCTGATCGTTTCCCTCGGACCTAATTATTTGCTGATCTTTACTTCAAATAATTTAACATTAATTTTTAATTTAATTAAAATATCGATAATATATATTAGAGATAATACTTCCGTCCTCTTTTTTAATGATTCCCAACGGTTTCATTTAGTTTTGTAAAGAAATTTATATAATAAAAAATAATGAAAACCTTATTTTATTTTTTAATCCCGGGCATTGCACGGGTGTAATGCTAGTTAACTCAATTTTAAACTTTATATGATCAATATCGTATACATATCTATATTCAATGAGACAATTTAAGGTGAAATAATATTCACGTTCTCAATGATTGTGGGATAGAACGCATCTCAATTTCACAATCCAAATTCAAATATTTTTAAATCTAACTAAGTAAAAGTTTGAAAATTGAAGTTCAAATTAAAAGTAGAACTTATGCTTAAAAAAGTAGAGTTCGGGGGGATTAAAATTTTTGCCGGGAGATGAAAATTCGGGGGGATTAGAGGCACCAAGGTGATTGCAATGTTTTAGTCTTTTTTTTAGAAGGATTTGCAATGTTTTTAGTCCCTGCGACATCAAAGGACCATACAGGGATAATTGGAGAATTGGTAAAATCTATAAATTAGAAAGAGGGGTAACTCTCTAAGCACATCAATTATGTCACATCATCAATATTAATAACTATTGATTTTGTTTAAATCTCTTCATCTACTTTGGTCCAATGGTTTATATTTATTTTCTCAACCTAGTTAATAAGATGATATGATATGTTTAAGATAAAATTTAATTCTTAAAGTGGTCCAACATTTATGTGTTATTATTTATAAATTATCCATCATCATCATCATTATTCACATAAATAATTTTAAAATTATGTTTAATTTTTTAAATAAATATTTTTATTTTATAAGCTTTATTATTTTTTTTTTAACATATTTTGGGCGAAGCCCGAGTTACGGCTCTAGTAAGATTAAATTTTTTATGGGTATTGATTATCACTCACAAGAACATTTTCCTTGATACAATGACCTGACACATAGATCCGACGACCTATAATGACCCAACCCGAAAAAAATATTGACACCAATCAACCTGGCACCCAACCAGACTCGAAATGACCCAAGACATGTAAAAATATCGAAAACAATTAATCGCATACCTGAATAAACCCGACTCAAAATGACCGAGACCCAAAAAAAGGTCGACACTCCTTAACCCGACACCCGACCCAATCTGAAATGATCTGGGACCCGAAAAAGATCGACACTGCTCAACACGACCCGAAATGACTCGAGACCTGAAAAAAGATCGACACTGCTAAACCCGATAACCGACCCGACCCGAAATGACTCGAGACCCGAAAAATGCTGACGTTAGTCGACCCGAAACCCGACCCGACCCAACTTGATCCAAGACCCGAAAAATGCCGACACCGGTCCACCCGAAACCCGACCCGACCCAATCCGACTTGATCCGAGACCCGAAAAAATGCTGATACTGGTCAATCCGAAACCCGACTTGATTTGATCCGTGACCCGACATTTTCTTCTAGTCAAACGGACCCGACCCGAACCCGAACCCGACCCGTCTTCCTGATTTGCCACCTCTAGCAGTAGCAGCAGCAACAGAAACACGACAAACTCATGACTTCCACCATCGCATCTGCCTGCCTGCCTGCCCCCAATGGCCCAATCCAATCCATTCCATTCCATTCTAGTGGGTGGGAATGGGCTACTTACTTTATTATTGGATTGGATTAGTGGCCACTTGCGATTAAGACTGCAGTCTGTTGGGCCTGCACTTTCAATTCTACAACAAATATGTATCTGATGACTTCAACCCAACTGTAAAGTGTAAGCACCACCACAATAACTTAAATGAAAGTTACTGTTTCATCTTAATTAAATACTACAGAAAATACATCCTTGTTGAGGAGTGAGGACTAGGAGGTACCTCCTGTGCGTGGCCATAATAGCTTCCGTCAAAAAATGGGTGTTAAAAGATGGAGACAAAATGAGAATTCTCATGGCCACTTTTATTTCTCTTCAATCCCCAACGGAGCTTGATAGTGAGAGCCAGACATGATTGTGTTGAAGCTCCATAAAAATTAAAAAATATATAGAAAATCTAAATAAAAAAAAGGCTGTTGACGTTTAGGAAGATGACAGAGAGAAGATTTGTGTGGATTTCAGGATCCCATATGTATATATATCCGTATCCGGTATCCCTCTTTGTTTTTTTTCTGAAACTAAGCAGAGATATATCTCTAGCTCTAAAAAGAAAAGGACAAAGAGTGCTATGATGATAAAATACATATATATGTGGCTTCTCTCCTATATTGCAACCATCGTTATACCGATTAGACACACAACTGATTTACAATTTCAACATGAAAGTCACATAAAATGCAACAAAGAAGACCCTCCATTATATTTTCTGCAAGGGGATTTGCATATTTGCTACTTCAAAACACTCTATTTGTACTTATGCCACTTCAAACTTGAAAGTTACAAATTTGCAATTTCCAAATTTGAAATGGCAAAGTTACAAATAGAAGGTTTTAGAGTGACAAATATGCAAATGTTCCCTTTCTAGAATGTACTGATTGTGCAGCATACATAGGACCAATAAAGAAAATGAATACAAAACTTTATTTTTCTATGGGAACACAACTTCATAGAATGTGGATGCACCAGCAAATCATTCGATAAAAAACAAAATCAATCCGTTGTGACAGTGGAATCAAGGAGAGCACTTCTAAATTTAACTAAAATTGAAAAAAAAAAAGAGAAGCCTCTCACTTGTTGTGGTGGAATAGAGTACAGGGTCGATTAGAAGATAGTTTACATATATGATTTAGATGGATTGATTCATAATTTTATGGGAATGATATGAAAACGATGGAATAGAAATATAGAATGCAGGACTAGTGAATATTATGGAAGTAACCAATTACCTGCTAAAATAATAGAATAGTCAACTGTGACCAAGTAATCCTATAGATGAATGAAAAGGCCAAATTGGCTGCTTATCTGATTTGATTATTTGATGAAAGGACCCATAATTATAAAATAAGAATATAATATAATATAGTAAGTTGAGAAATATCTTGTGTCTATTAAAAAACCGTCTATACATAAGTAGAGGTGTACTAAATGTAACAAATACATCGCGAAATGTAACATATGAATTCTATATATAAATTATATATACGGTTTTTCTACGAACGCTGGGGTATTACTCTGGTAAGTTGGAAGGTCTGACCGAGTGTGAGACTGACGGAGTCTGTCTGGGACTCGGGGTTTGAGTGTGCCGAAGAAACTAAAAAGAGAGTTGGAGCCCGCCCCGCCGCCGGCCCTTTCTTTGCCTTTCTTCCTTTGTTCCTTCCTTGCTTCAGTCTCTGTGTCTGTCCTGTGTCAACAATAATGTCCATGTCCATGGATGCCATCATCCTTCGAGGAGCTGCTCCAGCTGGAGGTCCCGCCGCCTTCTCTCCGCGCAAGCGCCTCTCCACCTCCGCCTTCCCTTCCTTCAAGGTTCCTTCCATTCTTCTCCCCTCTTACTCTTCTTATTACTCTTCTTTCTATTCCCTTTTCTTTATGCTCTTCATTTCTATTCTATTCTATTCAAATTGCAGACTGCCTCTCCCATTCATCCTTCCCTCTCCCTCTCCCCCTCCCTCTCCCCCCGCATTGCAGCCGCTACCAGTTCTGCTGCTGCTGCTGCCACCAGTGCCCATCTAGACTTCGATTGGGACAACATCGGTTTCGGCCTCGTCCCCACCGATTACATGTACCTCCTCAAATGCTCCTCCTCTGCTGATGGCATCTTTGCCAGTGGCGAGTTGAAGCCCTTCGGCCCCATTGAGTTGAACCCCTCTGCTGGTGTTTTAAACTATGGCCAGGTACCCTTACCCCCTTTTAACCTTGCGCTTATCTTACCTATATATGATAGGAAAAATATATCCATCTGCTCTGCTCTGCTCTGCTCATCTATTGCTATTGCTAGGGCTTGTTTGAGGGCTTAAAAGCCTACAGGAAATCAGATGGCTCCATTTTGCTTTTCCGCCCCCAAGAAAATGCTATTCGCATGATTCACGGTGCTGCAAGGATGTGCATGCCTGCCCCAACCGTCGACCAGTTTGTCGATGCTGTTAAGATCACTGTTCTCGCCAATAGTCGTTGGGTACCCACCCCCCTTCCTTTCTTATCTCCTCTTCCTTATTACACACTAACTCCCTTCTTATTCCTTCCATCTCATTTTTCAATGCTCTCTCTCCAGGTACCACCACCTGGCAAAGGTTCTTTGTACATCAGGCCACTACTTATGGGAAGTGGCCCTGTTCTTGGCCTCGCACCTGCTCCTGAGTACACTTTTCTTATTTTTGTTTCTCCTGTCGGAAACTATTTCAAGGTACCTGCTTATCTTTTTTCTAAATTCACATTATCATTACCTCACTGATTGGTATGCAATCTGCAAAATGCTAATCGCATATGACACTCGTATTCTTTAGGAGGGCCTGTCTCCAATTAACTTGATAGTCGAAAATGAATATCATCGGGCAACACCCGGTGGAACTGGCGGTGTCAAGACAATCGGAAATTATGCTTCAGTAAGTTTCTTCTTTTACCTCTTATGACTGCTATGGTACTGTCCTCTCTGTGATATTCTATTTTAACTCCAATTTTTTTTAAAAAAAAAAACTTTTAAATGCAATTTAGGTGCTTAAAGCACAGAAAATAGCCAAAGAGAAGGGCTACTCTGACGTGTTGTACTTGGATGCAGTACACAATAAGTACCTCGAAGAAGTTTCTTCGTGCAATATATTTGTGGTTAAGGTAGTTCAATACAAAATTTCTCTGTTATTATTCTCCAATACATTGGAATTATGTTAGAGTACTTACACGATCTGTGTGATGTATATTTACTTCTATTTTTTAGGGAAATGTTATCTCAACGCCAGAAATAAAAGGCACTATTCTGCCAGGAATTACTAGGAAAAGTATTATTGATGTGGCTCTAGGCCAAGGGTTTCAGGTACATTTTTTTAACCAGCTAATATCTTTCTTATTTTGCTAATATCCCTCAAATATTACTGCTAGCCAATAGTTATTCTCCTCGAGTCCTTTAGAAGCCTGCAAATTAATTGATAATTTAGATTAAAGTTTTATAATTGATGTTTGCATCAAACTTATTCAAATTGCTAGGTTTTTTTTATATTTTAGTTAGTTGATGCTAACCATGGCAGTATGTAAAAATTCTTCCAAGCTTATTATTCTAAAGCTCTCCTTTTCAAGAAAACAAGAAGTGAAATCTCTGTTTAAGCATGAATGAAGATTTCTTGTGGAGATAGCATCACAAGAAATCTCTGTTTAATCCTACTTCATGTCTGGTCTACCCCACCTCATCTTTCTTAGCAGGCGAATTCAAAACTGATCTTCTTTTACTAGTATAAGGTTTTCTGTTGTTTATATTTTTTTTCCACGAACCTGAGCAGTTACTGTCTAAACATTTCTGCTATCATTTTTGCAATTAAAGCTTTATATAATGAGTTAAGGCCTTTTAAGTATATGCTTAAAGACTCTATGTTATCTATCCAAAACGTAATTTCTCCTGCTGGCGCTATCCAGATCTTCCAGAAAGCTGGCCTTCTAATTAGTTCTTTCTTAATTAAATGGGAATTTATATTATACATAACAATTTTCCTTTCCATCTCTTCACTTTTACTAATAACCTTTTCTCAGTCATCAATAGACAACTTATTGGAATGCATGGAGCACCTTAATAGAAAGTTTCACAATCTTCTATTAACTTCTAGTTAACAGAATCGCGCAAACCTCCCGATAAAATTATAATGAAATTTATATGGGGTTGTATTAGCCTTTGGCATATCTAATTGGTAATGTCTAAATATTTTGCATGAGAGCACACACAATATTCTTTCTATTAAGGAAGACCCGTTATTCTCCTTATGTGATAATTAAAATAACTTTTCTTAATCAAAGGTTGAGGAACGTGCTGTTTCAGTAGAAGAATTACTTGATGCTGATGAAGTCTTCTGCACTGGAACTGCAGTTGTGGTTTCTCCAGTAGGAAGCATAACTTACCTTGGTAAAAGGTAATAGCTTCAGCACTATACTTTGTTATTCAAGCCCAAAATAATGACCTGAAAATGAAATATAAGAAACTTGTTGAAACGGAGACCTCACCTTAATCCAGCATCCAGAAAATGAATAAATAAATAAATAAAATGGCATAGAAGAACCTCCAATTTTATTTTGATTATTGTTTAATCAGTTGTCATTAGTTTTCCTAAGAATTTGTTATCAACATGGCATTTGCCATTTATTACAAGACGTGCCGGACCAAGTAGGGTGTACTGATAGTGTGCAGTCTGTTTTGGCTATTGCTGCTGCTGCACCACATTTATTGAGCCATACCTGTTTTCCTTGATATGAAATGGTGCTGGGTTGAACAACCGAGGAACTAAAGCAGACTGGAACAAATAGTCTTAATTGCACAAATGTCAGAAATATAAGCAAATTATACGCTTAATTGCACAACTGTAGAGCAATAATCCTATATTGGCCAAATACTATCATTTTAGTTTATGACTTGAGGATGCAAAACACATCTCCGTGTACCCATAGTTTATATATTTTAGTGCAGAAATTAGTAACTTTTGTTTTCAATGTAACAGGGTGGAGTATGGTAACCGTGGAGTAGGTGTCGTATCACAGCAACTCTATTCTGCACTGACAAATCTGCAAATGGGTCTTGCTGATGACCATTTGGGATGGACTGTGCAATTAAATTAAAATTGCTGTTTCTTTATTAGCCAGTCTGTTAAAGTTTTGCATGTGAACTTCTTCTTTTACTGCAGAATTATTGCATGAATTCATTAGGTTGGACAGTTTGAGAAATGACATTAATAAAGTTGGCAGTTAGCACTTCTGGGATGTTGGTTTAACCGAGTTTAAGAGTGATTAGTTTTTTCAGCTGTCCTATATGCTAATTGAATAATTTATTTGATGACCATGTTACCGATACTTGTAGTAATATGGACAACAAATTAATTTGACAATATATCACGATAATCAATAAAAAGATTATAAAGCTTAACACATGTTCTGTTCTATAGGTTGTGAATAGAAAAATGGGTACAGTTCAATGACAAGAAGATCACAAACAGAAAATGACTGACCAATATATTTCGTTGATGGTTACCACGGTACATAGATATGCTGCGAGGCAACCACTCTGCTCTGCATAATAAGAAGCAGCTGTCCTGTGGCTGTCATCCATTAGCCATCTGTCCATCCAGAGAAAGCAAGCACTCTACAGTCTACAGAGGGGTAATAGTAATTGGCTTATAAAATATGTTACCTGTATGTATGTATGTAGACTCCATCTGCATGCACATCAAATGTATGTTACCAGAGTCTCTCATTTCTATTTGTGAAGCTCGACCTTACATAATTTATATGGCAGAGTTTTGGCATCATCTACTATCCATACAAAGGAAACTTTTGTGATGGATAGCGATAGGGATAGGAAAGGATCCATGAGTTGGTTGCAATTCACAGGCCAAGGCCAGCCAGTATCAATGTATCATGATCTTCTTCTTGTAGGCTAGCAATTTAGTAGTATTTTAGAATCAGGAAGTAGCATGGGCCTCAACCCCAAAACCAATCAACATGACTTGGGCCTCCAATACAATTAATTGCAAAGACTCGAGTTTGCACCATCGCCCATCGGCACGTACGAAATATGCAGTCTCAGTCTGTATAAAAACATCAAGATCAGATTGCCATTGCCTCTTCAGGAATCAGGAATCAGCATCGTAACGCAACACATTCAAATAATTTCCAAAACTTTTAAAAATAAAAAATAAATAACTTTATAGATATACCTTCAGGCTTACTGATTATATATATGTTTTTATATTTTATCCCATTTTAATATCGTTTGATAGTAATTCAATGACAATCGATCAATTTGTCTGCAACTCGCAACATTTTAGGAGTTGATTGTAAGGATTGTCAACCAATGCTTACATTGCACATCCTATTATAGTATATTTAATCTCCGACGACAATCTACAGTATCAACTACAGTATAATCTATATGGTATATTAATCTCCGACGACAATCTACAGTATCAACTACAGTATAATCTATAGTATCTTTTTCTTTTTTTTCTTTTTTTGGATGTTGATCCAGATCTATTATGGTATATATTAGTTTCGGACAAAGTTTCAATTCCCAAATCCATCTTAATTGTTGGACATAGAGGCAACAAAATCTGACCCGACCCGAAAAACCCGCCTAACAGGTTTGATTCGAACCCGACCCAACTTGGATTTCAGGGAAAGTCAAACTGACCCGAATTCGACCCAACCTATATTTCAGGGAAAGTCATACTGACCCGAACCTGACCCGATCCCACCCGTGTTTCAGGTAAAGTCAGACTAACTCGAACCCTACCCGACCTGACCGTGTTTCAGGGAAAGTCAGACTAATCCGAACCCAACCCGAATGACCCAAAACCCGAGATGACCCAGGAATTGAGGTGCAAAATCTGACCAGACACGAAAAATCCGCTTGACCCAAACTCGACCCGACCCGAAAAAATGCCGACAAACATCAACCCGATACCCGACCCGACCCGAGCCGATCTGAACCCGACCCGAAAAAATGCCGACAGACATCAACCCGATACCTGGCATAACCCTACATTTCCATTTGATCAAACAGACCCGACCCGACCCAACATTATGCCACCTCTAGCCTGAACAAATTAATATAGTCGATATATTAATGTTACCGAATTGTGTAGAAATTTCCATACATTATGCATCATGTATCCATATTTAAAAATAAAAACTACGCAAATTCACGTACCCCAATTATTTCTTATTGTCGTGACTAATTCTGGAAGATTCCTATGCATTAACTCTATAATATCCAATTGAAATATCCAAAAAAAAATAATAATAATTATGGCCAAATATGAAAAAAAAATTTCTTCAAATGGTTTAAAATCTCTCTTTTTATATATCCTATCCTTAGTATAGTATACTAAATTTGAAGGTGTTTTTCTACAGTGCTAGCTACAGTGCTAGCTACGGTAATTTTTTTTTTTTTTTTGGTTAAATTTTTCTCAACACTTTGTAGAACCATCTACACAAATACAAATATTGTATAAACTTATAACATGAAGTTGAGTACATTTTAAAGGATGCTTCATTAAATGATGACAATGGACTCGAATACTTTTGAGTGGAAGATATATAATTTTTTTTTTATTTACCATGGCAATTTCCAACCCACACTGTATTCATTTTCTACAAATATTTTACCAATAAAAGTTCTCTTCATATAAAAACATATTTCAAGTAAAATAATATACTTATTTGACAAACTGCGCATATATGATTTAATAAGGATTTTCAATTTTTCACATTTTTTATTTTTCTATGAAAAACTTCAACCGTTTTGTATAAATTTTGCTTTATTATTATCCATTAACTTTTTTTTAATGGTAGAATATTATAAAAATTACAGTATCATTTTGTATATTATGCCGAATCAACGCGAGGCTCACCTCTAGTTTTAGTTAAAGCTACGAAGCCCCTTAATTATTAATGACAATCTTGCTACAATAGCAAGTTCTATAAATATATGTTGTAATTTCTTTTTCGAGTCTAACTAATAGTCCCCAAACCAAATCTCCTTTAAAATCTCCCGAACTAACTTTCTTTTTTTTGACAAAAAATGCGCTTAGAATATTGCTAAAAATGGCAAGTTCACGACTTTTTTTGCTGTGTTGATTCTCCAGGTGCTTAATTCAAAGCACTCCACTGTTATGTTTTTAGAATCATAAGTGTTTAGATAAGTGGTCTAAGTATATTGATAAACGAAAAAAGTGTTTATATAACAAGATAAAGTATTTAGATAAAAATGTTTACACATAAACATAGTGTTTATATAGAAAGATGAGATGAACTTAAAAATCAATAAAAACGGTAGTGGGATCGGGATCACCGGATAAGAGAGAGATCACACTTACTGAAGATAAGAAAGATCGTGTTAAAACACAAGTGTTTATATAACAAGCAAAAGTGTTTATATAGTAACAGAAAGTGTTTATATAGAAATAAAAAGGTATATACGTATGATATATACAACATTATCAATCTAAAAAATGATGATGATCGCCGGAGACAAGGGAGAGATCTCGATCAGAGAGCCTAGAGTGAGAAGAAGGGGGAAGGCATAGGGTAGGTGGAGGGAGGAGAGATGGGAGAGGAAGCACGAGGAGTAGCGGCAGAGAGGATCTTGTCGGGGGGGGGGGGGGGGGGGGGGGCGAGCGTCGGAGTTGCGGAGAGGAAGGAGCAAGAGGTCGTTGAAGATGTAGTAGGCAAGGGACTGACAGACAATGACAGTGGTTGATGCCGATGTGCGTTGGAGATAGCAACAAAGAAGGGGGAGATGGGAGAGAGGAAGAAAGAAGGAAAAGATTGTTAGAAAGTTGGGAAAGAAGGTTGGGGAATAATATGGGGGATTGAGTAGTGGGGACAAAGATGTTTTTTCTTCTATTTCATTGCTTTACAAGCGATATAAGTGGGCCAATTTTTTAATATAAAAAATAAAAAATCTTATTTTAAAGTAAAAATAAACAAAAAAATTTATTTTAAAGAATAGTAAAACCAGGTTCCCCAAACCTAACCATACCATAACAGATCGGCTTATGGGGAACCGGCCTCAGCAGGCTACCCAGGAACCAGCCTATGACTACGAACTGCTGCACATATTAAAGGAACATAAAATTTATTGAACAGTTGTCAGTGGAGATATATATAATCAAAAAAATATAAAAGACATCCAATGAGTGCCCAGTTCTGGTTTCAAAATTTGATAAATAAGGAGAGCGAAAGAGGAAAAGAGAAAACTCTAGACGGGAGGGGGGGGAGGGGGGTGCGCCACCGGCCTCCTCCCCCGTCGCCTCCCCGCTCCACCCTCCCTCCATCCTCCTCCATCCTCCTCCTCCTTCCTCTTCTTCCTCTTCTTCCTCCTCTTCCTCCTCCTCTTCTTCTTCTTCTTCCTCCTCCTTTCTTCCTCTTCCTCCTCTTCCTCTTCTTCCTCTTCCTCTTCTTCTTCCACCTCACCCCGGCCCACCTCGCCCCCACCGGCTAGCCCTAGACGGGAGAGGTGCTCCGCCGGCCACCTCCCCCCGTCCCCGCCCCGCCCCACCTTCTCTCCCTCCTTCTTCTCCATCTCCTCCTCCTCCTCTCCCTCCTCCTCCTCCTTCCTCTTCCTCCTCTTCTTCTTCTCCCTCCTCCTCCTTTCCTCCTCCTCCTCCTTCGTAACCTGCCTAGCCCCCACCCCACCCTGTCCGGCACCAGCCTCGCCCTGCCTGGCCTCACCCCGCCCCGTCTCACCTCAACCGCTGAAGAGTTGTTCCCCGCTTCACTGCTGCCTCGCCATGCCTCGTCCCGTCCCGCCCCGCCCATGCCGCCTCCCCGCCCCCGCCACCGCCTCGCCCCGCCCCATGCCGCCTTGCTGCCCCATCCCGCCCCGCATAGCCTCGCCTAGCACCGCCACGCCACCGCCTAGCACCGCCTCACTGCCGCCCCCACACCGTCTAGCCCCGCCCCGCCCCGTCCCACACCATGAACACGTTAGGATAGCGATTTATTTCAAATTTTTGTACATTCTTCCATATATATTCTTCAAACCCTGTAACTTTTTTTTTTTGAATTTAATGAAAAACGATAGTAGGTGATTGCCTACTACATAAAAAAAAAAAAAAAAAAAAAAAAAAAAAAAAAAACACATACAATGCAAAAGCTATCTATATGAATATTAATTGTTATATAGAACCGTAGATGAACAGTTCCTGGCAAGGGATCGATTAATAGTATATAGATAGATGTGTATATAATTTTATTTCTTTTTTACTCCTGATATAATAAATATATTTTATTAATGATGACATATATAAACCTGAATGGAAGAAAATTATTATGAAATTGTTCAGTAAAGTAATTAATTAACGCAGTGATGTGATGTGACCGCTTACCTTGTTAGCTTAATTAGCAATACAAATCCAAATATAACCATCATCAAATCTGACTCTAAACTGATTCTAACCACTTGATTGTCTGCCACTTCCATTTATAATTTTGTATGCATGCACGTTTTGCGAGTCGAGCGATTTGCGAAATGGACGTAATTAAATAAATTGCAATTTAATTTAGCAATCCAACTAAAACTATTTTTATTAATCAACTTCGTAAATTTACGAGGTAATTACAAATGCCCCAACTGTGAAATTAAAAAACATCGTGCAATCTGTAAATCCAAAAATTCTTGAAATGAAATCAAAAGAATAATAAAACTCACAAAAGTATTTTTCTCAAAAAAAAAAAAAATCAGAAAAGTAAGCATGCAATTATCTCTATAATCTCAATTTGTTGTCATTTCATTTTCGCAGCTAGCGTTGTCTGTTAATTAGTGTGTATATATATATATATATATATATATATATATCATATATTCCTCGAACATGTTAAAGCAGGTCTGTTTCATTTTTCCTGGAATTAATGCATGGCAGATGAGACGTCAAAAATTTAAGTTTAATTAATGACGTTAAAAGATCGAGAGCAACCTCTCTATCTTAATTAATTAGTTTGAACATTATATATATAGTTAGCAATTAATTATAGCCAGCATGCAATTGCACCGGTGATAATTAAGTACTATAATAAGGGTTATAAATTAGCTAGCACGAACGTACAAAAGCTAGCAATGGACAACTTAAATTCTTGTTTGATTAGTTGAAAGTGACCTCATTTTTACCCTCTATACAAATACAATACAGACATTTAGCGGGTTCATGTTAATTCCCATCATCTGCTCGATCTGCTGCCAACCACAGCTAGGATTCTTCCGTAGTTTTTTTTTTTTTTTTTTTTTAAAAAAAAGGGTGGTACCCATAATACCACCGCTGACATCCTATTATAGTATTATTAGGCTCTGATGGGTTGCTACAGTTTCATCTACAGTAGTAACTACAGTGACTCGATTTTGGGGCGTGATAGCACCGAACTGAGGCCGATGAAGAGAAAAGATCGAAACTATCTTGGTGGAAGAAAGAAGTTGCTAGAAATTACTGGAAGTTGGTTTCTTTAGAAAGAAAAGGAGCAAAGCATCTATACATTGTGCTGGTTGCAATTAAAATGGACCGGTATGAAAGCCATGTAGTTTGGACTTTTTATTTTTGTTCTTTTGCTTTTGGATTTGAAAACTCATAATAAATTGCCTACGGCTTCATTGGTTCCAAAAAAATAAATAAAATAATTACAGCAACTAAAGATCTAAACTCTAAAGCAAATAACTTTTTTAATATAAAAAAAAAAGTTTCATAATTTGGCATGTATGCAGAATCATCTACACACAGATGTTATAAGTGGACTGGACTACCATTTAAGAGAGACACCACTTAGAACTTTTATCTTTAACTAGAGCTGTAACTCAGGCTTCGCCCCGAAAATTAGTATCAAATAAATAATTAAGAATTTAATAAAATTTTAAATATTTATATTAAACAAAACTTGAACAAAATTTTTAAATTTTTAATGTAATTAAATAATAATAATGATGGTGATGCAATAATTTATAAATAATAATATGTATAAATGTTGGATCATTTTAAGGGTTAAAATTTGTTTTAGACATATCACATTCATCTTATTTAATGAGGAGAGAAAAAACATTAGCCATTAGATCAAAGTAGATTAAGAGTTTTAAACAAAATCAATGGTCAATAAGAGTGATGATGTGGCATAGTTGAAGTGCTTAGAATACCCCTCTTTATGAAGTATAGATTTGAAATGAATTTTTAAGATATCTGTCATATCCTTCATTTATTTTATAAATTCAAAGGTAGTTCATAAAAATGGCCGATACAACCATGTTATGACTAATAGTCTCGAACATTTTCTTTTTGAAATTAATGATCCATAAACATACCACAAATTTCCCAATATTTTTTTCTTTCTACATATAGTAGATAGATACTTCTTAATTAATTACAAAGCTAATTTAAACAAATTGCGGGCATTTTAAATCCTGATCTCATGCCGTGTAATACATATAATGTGCTTTCGGTTTTTGACTAATTATTTATCATTTAAATTTCATCTTTACACTAAATCAACTCATTGAATGTTTGAACATAAAACATTAATTCCTCATTAATATAAATTTTAATTAACACTGATGTCTTCTATACCAAGATTGATATCTTTCCATTTTTGTAAAAAATAAAATGGAGAGGAAGTTGTTTAATTGGAGAACATCAACGCCTTTGAAATCAATGTATTTTGATCTATACCGTTGATTAAGGGGTAGAATAAGTATTAAAAAAAATTGAAGAAGAAAGAAAAAAATGGAGAGTGTAATAGTTACGTGCTTTATACTTTACTTTTATAAATATGAGTCTGATACATTAAGCTCAATATGCCAGCAACAAACCAAACAAAACCTTACAATCAGCAACAAACACACAAGCAGCCATCAAAAAATGAAAACTTTGATTGCTACTCTAATTCCCCTGAGACATCCCTGCTGCGTTGCAAATTCCTGCTTCTGAGACTAGTTGGTCTTCAATATTTGCTTCACAATCATCCTAATGCACCACATCCAACTCCAACTCCACTTAATCCTCTTGACATGAAATTTTTAATGGTTGGATGGTTAGAACATCATCCACAATAACCCCATATAAGTAAATCTGTGTTGTATGTTTGGATTTTTTTTTTTTTTTCCTTTTGCTCTGGACCAGCTAAGAGCTTCTTCCAACAATTCCTCTAATCGAGTTTTAGCAAGCATTCTAAGTCGATGAATAAAATCCACCCTTGACTCATCATCCACTCCCAAACTAATACCATACACTGTAAAGAGGTTGCTCACTTGCTCATCTGTCAAGCCAGTATATGGGAAGATATTCTTCCAGAGTTAAAAGGTGCCATCGGATTAATTAATTTAAACGGTCATGATTTTAGAAGTAGAGATCTCTTTTTATTGTAGGTCCCATTTGCATATATAGACTCAAACAAACTATGGTAGGATCCGCGTGCTTATAATCTGTTGCGCAGTATTGTACTGCGCAGCAAATCAATGAGATGGATTATGGGGGGGATTTTTTTTAGATTGGGATGCACGAATCTCAAAGCAGATTCAACGATTAGAGTACTACGCAGTAGAGGATATGAATTCGTAGGATCCTTGTGCCATAGTACCTTTGACTATGCCAGCGAATTTAAATTTGACATTTAGTATTTAGAATTTAGAATTTAGAATTTTGCATTTTGCATTTAGCATTTAGCATTTAGCATGCAAACAAAATTTTATTTTACACTCTTATGATTCGTCAAGTTCTGTGTAATTCGGATATTAAAACTAAGTATGTCCGATCCGATACGATACGATACGATACAATACGCATTCGATACGACATTGTAAGTACACAATATTTTTTTAAAAATTAAAGACACGACATCGTGATCAACATGGCATATAATATTGTAGTTCAATTTAGAATTGCCAATTTATATAAAATATATATATGCATGTATTTATTATTTTACAATTAATGGAATCAACTTGATTCTCATGGCAATGCAATTAAATTAAGCTTGAGGTGGTAACTGAACATAATTAATTAGCTTGGTCTCGGAGTTGAATAGCATATATAATACTAATAGCATCGATTCTTCTCCTTAATTAATTACTTATTGTACTTATATATGACCAGACTTTTGCAAATTGCATTTTCATCCAAGAATTTTGTTCAATGGAAATTAAGGAGATGATATCAACGATTGGCTATCATTACAAAGTTCTTAATTTATTTTTCCCAAGATCCTTATTTTTGGGTGGCAAATTAATAGTTCACATATGCTATGCGCCTAAACAAAGAAATAAGAAAATCATGAAATTGGATATATAGCTGGCATGATTTTGAGGTCTCTCATCTTTGCCCAATTCTCGATCTGTATACCAAGTAATTCTTAAATAAGTATAACTGTATATCGTTTCATTTCGTTTCGCTCAAGTGTCAGGTAGTAAATTCTCTCTTACAAGTTACAATTACAAGTCGTAATATATACTTGAACTTGAGTTTGCGCATATCCCGTAGGGCCGTGATTGCTTTTTCTTGACAATTTCTTCCTAATTTTCTTTTCAATTCCTTCCTAACAATCTCCTTCAACTACTTAATTTTATTTTTTCCAATATCAAAACCACTCAAAAATTTAAATCGGAAATTTAAATGTTTACTAATTACTTTGAAATTCTCTAAGATATCGTTAGTATTAGACTATCAGTAACTAGTAGTTGTTGACCTGCTGTTGCAAACTTAATTTTAATAACTTGTAATTAAAGCACTCACCAAAAAAATTTATCTTTGATTTCCTATCATATCTATATATCTAACTATTTTTCTAGACAAGGGTTCCAATGACTATTGTGACTCAACTTTTTAATTTACTAATAACTCTAAGTTTGAAGTTAATTTTTCAAAATAAAAACCATTAGATATGATCAATATAATATTCTATTGATGAATATAACAAATTTTTTCACTTTTTATTTCAAATCGTATGCATCAATGAGCTAAAAGAACTAATATCCAGAGAATTTCTTCATATTGGTACAATATTTCTTTCATACTCTTGATGTCCAACAAAATATTGTTAGAATTAAAATGTGGAGGCACAATGAAGATACGTACATATCCTCATGCATTTTTGTATTTCATATCTTTGTATTTTAACAAGCAGGGAACCACTCTTTATTAACTGTCACAAAGAAAGATTACATACAAACAAGGCGCCTAATTTAATTATTGAATTGCGAGTGGCATGCATATATGTGTACCTGTCACTACTCACTATATATATATATTACGTGCACGCCGTGTTTGTTTCTTGCTTGATAGATAACTAAACATTATATTATCGGTAGCAATCGCCTTCTCGATCGATCGCTCCTCGATCAATTAATTATTTTCATTTCATCTTTTCTTAATATTTTCTTTGTTTTATTTGTTAACGATCACGAATAGACTAACTAGCAATCGCCTTTTTCATTTTCATGTTAATGAGAGATTGAAATATAACGGTATTATTCATTGACAACTACGTCCACCGCCAGTGTTCATGTATACGGTATACCCAATTCTTCCAACTCCAGAACTGCATACGTAGTTCTGTTTATACATGGCAACTAATTGATACAACTCAATAGGCAGCAAATATTTTTTCCGATGCTAGCTGTTTGACAATTATTTAATTTTTGATTGACTTCTTTGGATTTCCAGCAAGTTTACTGAATGGCAAATAGAAGTTGTTAATTATTTTCAGTTTTGATTAGCTTTCTGTTAGTTTTTTATAGGTGACCAACCCTGTTGGCGGATAAATTTGATAATGTTTGTTGTTTCAATTTAATATATTGATATGATGTTTTAAAAATTTATGATGAGAATTTATTATAATAATTTTGTCAATTTACTTTGATGCACTGAAAAAAAAATCTAAAAAGAACAAATTACAAGTAGGATTGTAGGGTTATGACTTACGAAATTTGAAGTAGGTTATATATATGCATGCAGCATGCTACTTGCTACATAAAAGGTTGTCACACCAGATGCTACTACCCCGGTCAACGCATAAAACATACGTTCAGTTTTGTAAATTAAAGTAAGTATTATGATTTCGGATATATAGATTGGAGATTTCTTAGAAAGATTGAAGAGTTTTAATGGGTGTATGGGAAATGGGAAATGTATTCATCCTAGATTTATTGATTGATATAATAGAGATGTAAAGGGAGGGGAGGCTGGAGCCAGGGGAGGGCCAGGGGAGCATCAAAAGAAAAAGAAAAAGAAAAAGAAAAAGAAAATTGAAAAGAGAGATGAATGGAAATGCAGTTTTCTTGGCTTATCTTGTCGTTGTCTGGTCTATGACTATGAGGCATAAAAAAAACAGAAAAGAGTACGTAGTAGTATAGAGAAAGAAAAGGGGGACAGGGCGACAGGTAGAGGCAGTGCAGGCCACCAAATACTTAATTAATTAATATGAAAAGAAAGGAAGGGAAGGGAAGGAAAGCAAGATTAAGCAATTAAGTCCCCCTCAACCTCAACCTCAAGGTCAATTCCTAAATCCTAATCAAGCAAAGCAACGGAAGGAAACAGTGCCTCTGGCCCTCTGCCTCTGCCTCCTCCCCCACGGGCCACGGCTTCCTTCAACTATTCAATGTGATGGCATGGCATGAAAGAAACAAACAAACCAAGAAAGAAAGAAAGCTCCTTTCTTTTCTTCTCTTCTTTTCTTTTCGTTTGACCAGACCAGACCTCTTAATTAATTTCATCGCTAATTCCCTTCCCTTTTCTTCCCTCTTCTTCCCTTCCCTTCCCTTCCCTTCCCACTCATCTCATCTCATCTCATCTCATCTCATCAGAGTAAGAGTATCCTATTCCTATCCATGAATAAGCAGTACTCTGCTGTCATGACCAAGAGGAGACCTCACCGACGCACCCTCCGATGTGACTCACAAAATATCGGCTGTGTTTCCAACATCTTTCGCATGTTTGACTTTCGCCGAACCCCCAAATTGATCTCCTATCTCACCCATACCCATACCCACAACCACAAACATGCTCATGCTCGTAAGCTAATATATTCAATTCTTACCATTCACTCAACTATACTAAACACATCTATATATCTCTAATCCTAGCTAGTTTCATACTTCCCTTTTGCAGCTGCTGATGCCAATCCAAACACTACGACCACCAATGAACCTCTCCATTATTATGTTCATGTAAGTTCACTCAATATTGTTTGTTCAAATATAGATATAAACCACACAATTATGTTACTATGTTTATTGCCCAATTTTGGGTTGATTTCAAAGACAATCCTATTAAAATTTAGTGGTAGAGTTTAATGACTCTATGATAAATGATCCATGAAATTCCGAATTGACTCTATTTTGATGCACATCCATCTAGGCAATTGAGAACGTATCTTAACATTTTATTTTTTTTTTCATCAAAAAAAAAAACATTTTATTATTTTAATTAAATACTGCTTTTTGGTAGATATATACCACAAGAGTTTGATCATGTGTTTTCCTTACATTTAGTATACAGAATAATTTATCAGTATGTTCCTTCCTTGCTGTGATTATGAATATAATCTTTAACCTTTTGGCTTCCGTTATTCTTATCTGATATTAATATAACTATCAAATTATCTTTCACAGAGCGCCAATAAAAATGCAAGAGAAGCTCGTCCTGGCATGCAAAGTGTTAAAACACTCATGGAAGAAGAGATGGCAAAATTAATTCCGGCAAGCATGATACCCAGAAAAAGTTATCAAAATCAAGTTTCAGAAGACAAAGACAAAACTCAGGTTAAATTTGAGAAAAAAATCAATAAAAAAATAGAGAAATCAAACAGACCAATTTTCCCCCAAAGTCCTGAGAGTTTTGATTTCAGAAATCAAATGGATTGTTATGATTCGGATTTATGCTTATCTGACTATAGTTCTCGAGAAATTTACCCCAAGAAGAAGGCTAAATCCAATTGTAACTCGAGAGATTCAAATTCGATTGTTTTGGAGTGCATTGATGGATTGGATCAATCTGAGGTGTACCAAATTGAAGTAAACAAAAGGAGTAGAAATTATTCCTTTCAGGAGATTGATAAATCAAAGAACAATCAAGGTTATAGTCGCATAGTTATCTTAAAACCAAGTTTATCAAGGATAAATAGCCCACTAGAAGGGATAGATAATGAGAGAAGACTTCATCAATTTTCTCTGAAAGAAATTAAAAGCAGGCTCAGGAAGACCATAATTGAGAGTAGAAAAGAGAGAGACTTGATCTCCGTCCAACCTGATGTTTTGCATAATGCATACGAAGTGGATTCTGTAGGGGAAACTGGAGAGACAAAGATGGACTCATTTGGAGAGAAGGTGGCTCAAAGAGAGTCAGATTTCTTTTCCTATGAAATGGCAAAGATGCACTTAATCCAGAGGGTGGATAATCTTGGAAAGAATAACTTTAAAATTGTCCGTGAAAGGAAATCACTTTCTAGCCTATTTTCACTTCCTGATTTTGATTCATTGTCATCTCCAATTTGCACCCCAAGAAAAGAGGACAACTTTGCTTTGATGGCTGATTTTTCAGATTTGAGAGACGTGGAACCTCTTGAAGAGTATAATGCTGAAATTTTAAACCATCATGTAGGTCACATGAGCACAGAGGATGATTTTAAGACAACACTTAGAGGTATCTAAGCAATGAAATATTTTCTTGGTTTCTCTTTTTCTTTTTGTAGTACTTTGTCATCTGGATATCCGGCATATTATTTGAAACTTCTGTCATAGAAGTCCATAGTTCTTTTGTATGCTAGTGGCTACAGTGTACTGGTATGTCTAAATTTGTCTATTTATTCTTGATTTAGCAGTACTTATTGATAAAGGCAACAATTCTTTTTTGTAGAGGTAGACATACATGGGGATGTTGATGTCACACAAGCACAGGAAAGAGCCAGTCTTGGTGAATGCGTTGATGTTTTAGAGATAGTGAGTACATGTTCAATATGAATTTATTTTGATGAACGTTCAGTTGATTGCACATAGTTTGACTCCATTTGTATATTTCAGGTGCCACTCGAGAAAAATGCTTCTTTGCATTTATCTGAGGAAGAAAACATTTTTAAGTCAGATGACAGATCAGTTGACATACTAGTTCAATCATCGGTGCAAGGATCTCCTGACACTTCAGAGATCATGGTTGAGGATTCATGCCCAGCTCTTTTGCATGAGGAAGATATGCTGGATGATACTGTTAGTACCACACAAACTTCGAAGCACGGTAAATTTCTTTTTGAAAATCATATAACTTATAGTAGGAGCATTTGATTTTACGTTCAACATCCAAATGGAGTTAACAGTGTTACCTTCCATTAATGTAATCTAATACCTTACCGTATGAGAAGTCTGTATCGATACGGCTATTAACAAAAAATTTTAAATTCTCCAATTCATATGCATTTTATCAAAAAATAAACTAATACGAGATGATGCCATTTTTCAGAAGAGCAACCCATACAACAAACAAGAATCCAATTCAAAGAGTTTGACATCTTGTCTTTTCTTAACCCTACATACGAGAGACAGATTCTAGATGACAAGGAAACTCAGTCTGAGTTTGTCAGTGCGGTTGTAAAAGCGTCAGGTTTGTGCAGAGGAGACTTAGAGAGGTGGAGAGCTGATGATGCACTAATCGACTCATTCTTATATGATGAAATTGGAATTTCATACAATTACTCTGATGATTCAAAGTACCTTTTTGACCTCATTGAGGAAGTTCTGAATGACATACGGGATAAATTTGTTTTTCCCCCGCCTTGGATCTGGTCTATCAATAAAAGAGTACAGTCTGTACCAGTGGGTGAAGACCTAATTGAGCAAGTGTGTAAAGGTCTTGATTTGCATTTGAAGCATAAGTTCCCATGCACGCTGGACCAAATAGTTGCAAACGATTTGGACAATTGGTCTTGGATGGACACTCGACCTGATATTGAGTTTGTTGTTTTAGATATTGGAGATGATATATTAGATGACCTGCTAGAAGAAGCTATTTTTGACTTGTGGTTTCCTTAGAGAAGGAAAGATGAATCGTTTATCATTAGTAAGCGTGCAAGAGTAACTCTGACATGAATAATGTTGTTTCATGTAAATATTGGTCAGAGATCCTTTATTTAGAAAATTGCTCCTTTTTTATACAGTTTATCTTCTTTTGTAGAGGATCTTCTTCACACAGTTTTCTTCTCATCATAATGTGTATTATAGCAGCTATTGTGAATGCCCGGCGGTACTGGGCATGCAAATAAAGTATAGGGAAGTGCAACTGTCTGCATGTATGCATGTATGTATCTGTTCAAGTAGGGAAGTTGTAAAGTTATTTCTTGTATATTTGCCGATACAGTATAAAGGAAGAGTTTTCTTTCCGTTACTTCAGGATTTTTGTATACAACTGCCTACTGGTAAAGTCTAATGCTTGCTACTGACTGTTGGGTTTCTATTCTTTCTTTTCCCCAATTTCAGTGTGAAACTAGAAAACTGAGATCACTGAATATGCATCTTATATCGTATTATATATTAATTAACTTAATCATCTCATACTAGATGACATAAAAAAAATAATTGAGTTAAGCTCTCTCTGGAAATTCCTTTTGCAGTCAAAACTGCACTTTGATCTTCAATCACATTTTGCGATCTCTCTCTCATGCTGTTATGGTCCTCACTCAGTCACTTTCTTGCAAATATTTTCTTATGCGTTTATGATCTTCAATTGTTTTAATATTTACTCTTTTTGTTTTTTTCCAAATATTTTCCATGAAAAATGTAGTATCACATTTTGTCCTTATTAAAACTAACCAGGGTAGATCCATTTCTAACAATTAAGGTTTAACATTTTCGTGAGATTAAGTTGATCAGTACAGGATTACTCATTTGCTCACAATGACTATTGGAATTTCAAACGTGCCACTTTTGATTCTTAATGTTTCCTTTTATTACCTAACTGGCCGTATCTTTTTTTTCTGAAAGTGAACAGCCCAATAGAATGGGCCCGCTTTCATTTCTTTGTCGAAAGCCATAACTGGTCGTATCTCAAAAGAATAAAAATATATTTTCAAACATCTTGCTACATTCTAAAATTACGGAGGATTTTGATGTCATCACAAAAGCGGTGTAAGATACATGGTGTTAAGTGCTAGATACTACTAGTATGATTCACAGTATCATGTTACATTCTAATGAAATAACATTACACGTGTATCATCACAATTCACAGATAAATAAACCTTTTCATATCTATTCTCGCGTTATTTCATAAACAAAAATTAACTGATATGGTACTGTACAGGGATTGATTGGTTCAAAATGAAAAATTCGAGGATCAACAAACTGTACTAAAACTTTTGAAGACTAATTTGGAAATAATGGACAGTTCCCGGATCATTTGTACGTGCATTTAACTTTTGTCTCAATGGAGTTTCTTTTAATCAAAAGCTCCACCTGAGCTGAGTAGACCTAAAATGGAAAATGGATAAATCACTACATTTGATTTTTGGTGACCAAACACTACTTATTCTCATTGATTCTTATTAAAAACAAAAAAAAATAATGCTAAATCCTAAAGTTAAATTATTTTTTGTACATTAACAAAGTTAATCATTGCATCCTCGTTCCTGTTTTTGACTTTGCTATTCCGGTGAAGTCATCTCTTCTTTACAGAGGTATCAGTGAGAAGAACATCATCAATCAACGAAACAATGTTGTGTGCCAGGCTCTCCAACACTCTTGAGTAGCTCTCGAGTACTGCTTGTCCCACATCCTACAACACAATAATTTCAGCTCATTTTGTATGCACCAATTACCTCATCAACATAAAGTACATGATTAAAAACTTGTGAAGGGCCTAAACAATCAGCTACTAAATTAGTGAATTATAGACAAGTGCCTAATACATTATCAGAGTTAAGAGAACATCTTAAATAAGTATGGCTCAGTAAAATTTTACCAAAATTTATTCCTCTTTCTAGTATTATTAAATAAATAATTGAGATTCTGAGAAAACCTACCAATTATGTGAAAATACAACAAGTCGGTAAAATTACTACAGCAAGACACACAAGCTACATAATGACAGAACTTTGGAATACTGCTCGCCTCCTGATTTAGTAGTATGGCTCTGACAACAATAGAGGTGCCTACTATAGAGAAACTACAACAATTTAATCTGGCCTCTCGAGAGACTGACTTACCATGCAAGAACAAAATGCTACAAATTACCAGATTGCACTTACTGATCGTGTGTTACTGACATATGCCTCATAGGATATGCAGTATTGCATACCAGTGGTATTCAGGAAAAAGTCAACTGGTACGAGTGTCATGCGAAATGATCCGGGCTAATGATGCATTTCACACTGAAGCCCAAGCACTGTGGGCTGGTGGTACAGAGCTGGTACAGGAATGCTGATACTAATGCTAGAACTTCAATTTTTACAGATCGTTTACTCTTATTAAAGGTATTGGAAGCAGGTGGTTTTGAAGGCTGTCCATCTTGGCATGCTCAGGAGAGTGGCTCTCATCCACCAGAAAGGGCAAGATGGGGAGTTCAGTAAATCAAGCATTCTTGGAGAGAATCTCTAGGTGGACCAATTATCTGGCAAAAATAGCAAGGATATCTGGGCAGAGTTTCCAGGAGATACCAAATGAAGGTTTTTGAAGGACATACAACATCGACATGGAGCTGAATCAGGAGTTCTTCTAACGATGATCGCATGATGAATCAAAAGATCATTGGAGATGGTTTTTCCCTTTTTCTTTTCTTTTTAGACTTTTGTGATGTACTTTAAGTAATGCTACTTTAATTACTTTTCATTCTGGATGTACGATGATGAAGTTTTTTGTATTTTAGCTTTCTAAAGTTAGCAGGTAATCAGGATCGACTCTACTTTCATGTAATCTTAATTTCTAGTGTCAATGAAATGCACCTACGGTATTTTCCTCACAAAAAAAAAAAAAAAAAAAAAAAAAAAAAAAAAGATGTGGCCTCTCTTGAGTGGTATGGTTTTCCGATGAATGATGCCATACCAACGGAATATCCTTGACCATCTTTCTCATGTCAGAACTATAATACTTGCCCTACCAATAGATGTTGACAAATAACTATAATACTTGCCTTTCCAAGATTTGTATATTCATAAGCAACTGAGGTCATTGTCACCGGTACAAGCAACCTTCTCATGTTAGAACTTAGATGTTAGAACTACCTACAAATAAACATACCTTGTTGTGTTGAATTTTGCTTGCATCGACTCTTGACTGAGGTAAGCTGGGAAACTGCTGCCTCAAGGCAAACAGCAGACTCTCAGCTCTAGTCGCTAGAACAAAGTTTTTATCACTCGCATCCATTAACTCCTTAACCATACTCCAGGATTGCTTCAATTTGGTGAAACGTGCCTTTCTTCGCCACACGTACATTGCAGCCTCCACACAGTTGGCCATGGTGAGTGCCTCATGCTCAGAAGAGATATTAAGGCAGTTGAGAAGGTGTTCCGGCGAGAAACGGTCCAGAGTTGACATGTAGCGGTATATTGAGTCTCCAACGGATGCTCGTCCACTCTGGATTGTTATTAAGTCAGTTATGAATGTCTATTTTACATATAAATTACTAAGCGTATACTTTATTTTATTGATGCCTCAGTTTTCTTTTTATAATACCATTATTTTCCAAAAAAAAAACCATACACAATGATGAATGGTGGCAAAAATCTTACCTGTCAATCCATATGAGCCCTAATATGCTAAGTGTTTGGAAGGAAAAAAAAGAAATTCCATTTTTCCTTATTTTCCTTTTTCCTTCTTAAAAGGGTGGGGTGTTTATACGGTGGTGCACTGGTGTCTGTTGGTGGCTTTTTTGTGGCTTTACATGCATCAGTAGCTTAGGTGAATGACTAGCAACTGGATGTTTTAATTCACCTTAGGTAGTGCTTGAGTGTAGGATTGGGGAACCTCCATTTCAGCAAGAACGGCACAATTTATAGCCAAAGCGGCCTTATGAATCTGGTATGCACAATCACGCTTTTGCCTCAGATTTTTGCATTCTTTCTCAGAAAGACCAGAATCTGGCATGGTTGGTACAGGAAGCCACCACTTGCCGCCATTGTGGTGATGAGGAGCAAGGGGGCTGATTTTATTTTCTTCTGATAGTTTCTTTTGATCTACGTACCAGAACTCTGTCTTCTCAAAGTCATCCAGCATATCCTGTGGTAAATAAATTTGCTTGTTAAAATCAATTAGCTAGTATTGTTGAAATTGCAGGAAGCAGTTTTTATGCAGACAAATAAAAAGATGGGGCGTTGTGTTAGAAGTAGAAGTAGGAGTTGAATAAGAATAAAGAAAGGAAAGGGGTGTGTGTATAGATTATAGAATAGGGAGATACTGACGATAAGCATGGCATCCAATTTTTCAAGGGCAGGGAGATTGATGGCAAGATCAGGTCGGGGTCTGGTGGCCATGACCTGAAATTCAGCAGGGAAGGAAGTAGTAATTAGTAACATTGTACTAATGTGAATGAGAGTAGTAGCTAGCATGCATTAATTAATTTAATTAACCTGGAAGGTGGTACCGTCGGGCAGGGATTGGACAGAAGGGAAGAAGTCGAGGATGTAATCGCAGACGGAGAGAAAGCAATCCATCTCGCGTTGCCACATGAGCTTCTTGTGGAGGGGCAGAGGGCGGAGCTGGTGGCAATTAGCACCGAAGACAGTGGCTGTTATATACATATTAATGAATTCATTAATTGTAATTTGTAGGATGGATGGAATGAATTATGAATTATGAATTATGAATTATGAATTATGAATTAGAAAAAGGAATGAATGAGTAAGCGAGTAAGCGAGTAGATACCATAGAGATTGGTGATGGCGTTGGAGATGGCGAGGGCGGAGGAGACGCCCTTGCCGGCGCCGGACATGTCTTCTCCGAGGAGCAGCTTGGAGAAGCGGAGGCGCAGCAGTTGGAGCTGATCATCATCGGCTGGCTTTGCCTCCTGCTGCTGCTGCTGCTCCTGGGAATGGGAATGATGAGTAGGAGCAGCAGCAGGAGGAGTAGATGTGGGGGAGAGCTGGAGGAGGGCGTCGAGGCGGTGGGACAATGCATCGAGCTTCACATGATGATGATGATGATCCCCTTCGGGCAGCAGGGCTGCAGGGCTCTGATGGCATTGGCAGCAACTACTACTACTAGTAGTGCTGGTATTGCTACTGCTGCAGCTGCAGCTGCACCTGCACCTGCTGATGCTCATCTTCTCCTCTCCTCTCCTCTCCTCGACGATGGAATCAATTGAACCCTAAACAAGACAAGTACCTACATTACATTACACAGTCACTCGTATAAATATGAATAAGGAATTACGGCAAGGCAGGCAGGCAGGCGTCACTGCATCAGCTTTTCCTTCGCTAAACTAATTAATTAATTATGACTGACTAGAGAGTAGAGACTAGTGACTACTAAGTACTAATCCAAACATCCCTAATTCCCTACGCAGGCAGGCTACGCTTTACCAGTGTTTCTTTTCTAATCAAATAATGACTAATGAGACGGGACAGGAGAAAAGAGAGTCAGAAGGTCGTCAGGCTTTTCATCGCTTTCTGTCTCTTGCGTCTCTTTTCTTTTCTTTTCTTTTTGGTTGGGTTGGGATGCATCATGCAAGCCAACCAGCACGCGATGATGATGCTTTGCTTTGCTTTCCTTTCCTTTGCTAGCTTAAGCAGCTGAATGCTGATCAATCATATCCTCCTCATCCTCATCAAAAGAAGCAATGCATTTGTCCATCTTCCACATTATTTATTCTTTAATTATTCTTTATTTAATTACCATTTTATACTCTAGAAAGAAAGTAGTACTCCAAGCATCTCAATTATGCCACGTCATCAACATTATTAACTATTTATTTTGTTTAAATCTTTTCATCTACTTTGATCCAATGGTTCATATGTATTCTCTCTTCCCATTTAATAAGATGAATGTAATATGTTTAAGACAAAATTTAACCATTAAAAATGATCCAATATTTATGTGTTATTATTCATAAATTATTACATTATTATTATAATATTATTATTATATTATTTTTTAATCACATCAAAAATTTAATATATTGTTCATTTTTTTTAAAATAAAAATTTTAAATTTATAAGCTTTATTATTTATTTAATATCATATTTCAGGGTTAGCCCGAGTTCCAACTCTAGTTTGATTAAAGCAGAATAATAATAATTACTACCTCTTACTTGGAATGAAGCTACTTTACTAATTACTATCTCCATCTGCATTTAACCAAGTCATCACTCTTCACACTCTAAACTCTAATTAAAGGCACACTCATCTTTCCTCTAAATAGCATGTCAATTCTACAATTATACTCACTTACTTCCATCTTATCATAACTTTTTTTCAACATTCAAGACCCGTAGGCAACTAATTTCATTCACTTAAAAGATTACATCCACGAGAAAATAAAATAAATTGTTTCTCAATCTAAATCCAAAAGGCACAAAATATCAACCAAAACCTTCTACAATATAATTTTGTTCCGATAAACTAACAAGAGATACAAATTTTGAAGAAGCACACAACTCATTTTTGAAGTTACTGTCTTGGTTGTGATGAATCCATCATCTTTGTAAGGATTGAAAAACTTGTTAAACACTCTGCATATCTTCATTTCTTGAAACACTATTTCTGTTTGTTGAAGCGAGAGCAAAATCCATTCTCAAGTAATTCATGATATAATCCTCTTAAATGAAGAACAACGAAAGACCCTCTTAAACAAAAAGGGCGACGGAAAGACGGACGAAGAAATGGATGAACTAAACTTGAATGTAATCAACGAAGAAGTAAATGAAAGAGGGGTGGCAGGGGAGAGGCGGTTTGCCTCTCTTTACCGAAGAATTTACTAGTAAAGACGTCTAGGGTTTCAAGAGAAGAGATCTGACCAGTTTTTTTTATTTTCATCTTATCATAATTGAATAACACGGATATGACTTACAAAAAATTTAAAAGAAAAAGTATTTCTCCCCAAACTCAAATTAAGAGAAAAAGTCTTTCTCCCCAAACTCTTCCTCTTATTATCCTCCAACTTTCTCTTCCAATTTTCTACAAACTTTCTAACAATATCTTCATCTTCCCATCTCTCCCTTCTTTATTACTATCTCCAATGTCCAATAGCATCAACCACTACCGTTGCCGTCACTCTTGCCTACTCCATCTCCCACGGCCTCCTACCTCTTTTCACAACTCTGACGCCCGCCTCTCCGACAAGATCCTCTCTGCTGCCACTCCTCATGCCTCCTCTCCCATCTCTCCTCCCTCCACCCACCCTATGCCTTCTACTTTCTCCTCCCCCCAGGCTCTCTAATCAAGATCTCTCTTACCTCCGGCGAACAACATCATTTTTTAGGTTGATGATATTATATATGTCATACGTATGTACCTTTTTATTTCTATATAAACACTTTTGATTGTTATAAAAACGCTCTGATGATCGCGATCTCACGTCTCTGGCGGCCACAATCTCTCTCGTATCCGACGAACCTTATCTCTCTTATCTCCAGTAAGCGTGATCTCTCTTTTGTATCCGACAATCCCAATCTCTCTACCATTTTTGGTGATTTCCAAGTCCATCTCATACTTCTATATAAACACTGTGTTTATATAAACACTTTTTTATCTAAATACTTTTTAATGTTATATAAGCACTTTTTTCATTTATCAAAATACTTAAGTCACTTATCTAAACACTTTTTATTTATTCAAATACTTTCTCCTCTTATATAAACACTTTTTTCATTCATCAAAATACTTAGGTCACCTATCTAAACACTTTTGTCATCTATCTAAACACTTAAGTGACCAATATAAACACTTACGACTCTAATAACATAGCGCTGGAGTACCTTGAATTAAGTATGTGAAGAATAAGCACAACAAAAAAGTCGCAAATTTGTCATTTTTAGCAATATTCTGAGCATATTTTTTGTCAAAAAAGGAAAAGTTAGTTTGGGGGATTTTGCTTGAGGGACTAATAGTTGGACTCATTTTTTTTTTTTTTTTTTTTTGAAAGTAGTGATCTCGATGGATCACCGATTCCATTGCATCATGAAACCAAGGGACTAACAGTTGGACTCAAAATTTAATTAACCGATAATAAGGATTTTTTTCATTAAACAAATGGATAAGGATATGAGTAAAGACATCCGTACCTGTTATCCTATATAGAGTATAAGAGTAATATATGAATAATTTGTGTTTCTTTCTTTCGAAATGGTGGATGTGATGATTCATGTTCTCTACATAACTATTTTATATTTTTTTCAACACATTGATTGCTTTACTTAACTATTCTCATACTTAAAATACGTGTTTTTCTTTCCTATGAGTTGGAATTGATTACATATATATATCGTGGTTAAAGATGGATGTATTAAAATTAATCAATCATAGTTAATTAGATTCATTCATTTTTAATCAACTTGATCTAGTACGAAACTAACTCCAATATTCATGAAATTTTATATGCATGCTTCTCTAACAAATATAAACAAGATCAACGGTTTTAATTTAAAATTTGAATGATAAATTTTGAAATATATATTAAAAAAATGAGGTTGCAATATCTTGTGGCATTGGAACCCTTCTCAATTAAATTAGGTATACAATTCATACAGAGATTATACTTATATGACAAATCAAAATCTGAAACTTATAATCAAAATGTTGTCATCAATGATTGCGGACTCTGTTTACATATACATAACGTGCACTCATATAACTTGATTTGATTTATAAGAATAACGTCTTCAGAAGGAAATTTTGCCAAATGAAATTCTCATAAATCCAATTTTTATAATCGTTCTATTATATATTATAGAGGTTTTTATATGATGTTGATAACAAATCATTGATCAATTCTAACAATCAAGATTAATATAGTTACATATTTCGGAAGCTTCAATTAGAAGGTTTATAATTAATGTCAGATAATCACGATCAAAGAAAAATATTGTAATTCAACGGATATTTGATTATTTAGACGACAAAACAATTATCAAACTCCAAATCAAATAATAATAAGTCCTAGGAGGACCACACACTGTTTATTCTATTAATTCGTTGACCATGGATTTGAGTTGTGTCATTTTGATTGTCGCTTGAGTGTTCCATTTTCTACACATGCAACCCTCGACTGGCCAGTTCCCGACTTATGTCCATACTCTTTCTTACGAGTTCTCTCACTGTTTTTTTAATTGATGATATATATATATAGAGAGAGAGAGAGTTGGGTTATGGTGTTATGTATAACAAAATAAAGTTGGTGTTATGCGCTTGTATTTCAACAACCATAACTTCAATGGCCGATCCGAATCAACCGGTGCCTTCTATGTATCGAAATCTCATAGGATACAAAATTTTTCTATTTTTGAAGATTGCTAACTATTTTTAAAAAATTTTAAAGATGACAAATAATAATAATAATATAATCCATCTGGAATTCAAATTCGGGGTTATTTTTTCAAAAAGCTTTACAAATTGTTAGAAATTTTCAAAAATAGAACGGTATTAGTGTACTAATATTTTGACAGCAAGTAAGCATATAGGGCAGTGACGGAGCCAGAAAATTTTTAAATGGGGTTCAAGTTGTCATAACGAATGTCAATATTGATATAATAGTTCTATAAAACATATAAATTATAACTATGGGGTTCAATAGTATAAGAATTCTCATATTTTATGGGGTTCAAATATATATTTTCTTAAGAAAATACTTATATATCATTAAAATTACTATGTAAAATTGTTCATTTTGGGAAAAATATGGGGGACATTGTCCCCTTTCTCTTCATGTAGATCCGCCACTGATACAGGGGTGAAACCAGCCCTTGGTAGGGGTGGGTACGCTTGGTTTTTAAGAAATTTATCAAAATTGGCCCTACCGAAAAATTTTACGAAAAACGTCTCTAATATTTGCAAACATGTATTTAAGTTGCAAAGTAATTACAAATTTATATTTAATTGAAAAGGTTGGACCCCTACCGAAAAGTATGACTCCGCCCTGCAGGAGGCATATTGTGGGCTGATTCGGAGATCTCCGTAGAGTCAATTTAAGTGCTACACTTGAGAATTATTAGCTTGAATCTTGCGTCCGTAAATATTACTTAAATTTATATAAACAATAATTATAATTATAAATGTATATATATCTCTAATGGATACATATACTATACTGAGCTAGCTTGGGCCACAGATCGAAATCGACAACTGTTCAGGATGACTAGCAGATCGATAATCCTCTTAATTTTAAATTATTAATTCGTTCTTTGAAAAGTAACAATTAATTAAGGAACACAATAATTTGTAGTACACATATATATATGAGATGGAGGACTGGCTATAGATATATACACTTGATCATGAAATAATGAAATGCGAAAATTAATAAGCAGTAAAGCTAGCTAACATGCAAATGAATATATATATATGTGTGTGTGTGGATGGAGTGGAGTTGAGTACGTAGTTGTTTACCGGCATCTGCGGGATTGGGATCACCTGCTTTTCTTACAAGAAAAGTAGCCCTAGCTACTTTTCTTGATCCGACGGTTGAGAAACACCGAAATACATTGAGATTGGTGCAGCAAATATCGAAGTATTTAGATATCGGAAAAGCAGACCCAGGCCCAACACGCGGAGCCTGTAGAATGTAGAATGTAGATCGATCCCTCGCATTCCGATCGCGTCCAGGTAATATTTATTTACTTTGTACTCCTCCACTCCACTCCACAGTCGAGTACTCGATCGAGAGTCGAGTCGACATATGTATTCTTTCAAAATTACTTGCTCAGCGTGGCTTTCTTCAACAAATCTGCATGTCACTGCTCTTTGGCTCTTTGCTACACTTGTAACGTTGCACGCACGGCACCGATTATTTAAACTCCGATCCGATCCGATCCGATCCTCCTATTAATATGAATATGAACATCAATACGAATATATGATGCAGCTACCTAGCAATTGAGCATACATCAGAAATCAATTTTAAGGTATATATACTATAAAAATTAATTAAGATCAATTAAATTGATCTCACCGGAACCCAGCAATAAGTAAAATGATGGGCCAATTGATATTGAGACTAGACGCGTGCAGTGCCCGATGGTCTGGCAACAGCAGCTGGTTGCCGAACCTGCACAAAACGGGTGGAGAAATTCAAATTCTGCTGCAACATGCTGGCATCTTCGCTATCATCATAGGCGCCGGCGTCGTCGAAATTCTGTGCATAGCTGAGCGGATCATAATTGAGGCCTCCACTGCGTAATAAGTTATGACGGCGCCTGCGCTGATTCTGGAAGCGCTTGAGGCGTTGCCAGAGGGAGGAGAGACGAAGGTGGCCCCAGCAGGAGAAGGGCCGGGGCTGCTGCTGCTGCTCTTCTGTATGAGTATGATCATATGCAATATGGGGTCTGTCATCTTCCATGGAGAATCAAATGAGGAGTGACAGGAGAGGGGTGAGGGGTGAGGATATATCAATTGATTGAGCTGCTAGCAGCTAGCTAGTTGCAGATGGGGATTGGGGGAATGGTATATGGATAGCATAGCATAGCATACTGCTATGGTAGTGGAGATAGATTCGATTCCATTTGTAAGGACTGAGGATCAGGATCAGGATGGATAGATGGATGGATGGCATGGCATGGCATGGCATGGCAGCTAAATGAACTGGTTTAATTTGGACCTGTTACCTGTCCATGTGCATCACAGCATCAGCTATTCAGCTATGGGTGGAGGTGGAGCCATCCATCCATCCATCCATCCACCCATCTCAAATCAAATGCTTCATTGTTATTATAGTCTGGGAAGCTACACTACACAAGTACACAACAGTCACTGGGCGGTGGGGCCCAGTGTTGGAATGGAGTCAAGAGTCACGGACCAATGGGACCATGCACATCAAGTCATTAATCAATCAATCTGTCTCTTCCTTAATAATTCTCAGGACTCAGGAGCATGAGCATCCAATGATCCAGTAGTAATATTCCAATCCTGCGTTATTACTATTAGGGCTGGCCGGCTGGGCTGTGAATGTCAATGCCAAGCAGAGCGGATGGGATGGTGTTTGGGAGGTATGGGCTGGGCTGGGCTGGGCTGGGCCGGTTCGGTTGAGGAGAAGGCCCACTATTGCCCATTAATTTAATTAATTTCCCATTGTCCCATCGCATTCTTCGCATCCAAATTTCGAATCGGAGCAGCAGAAAGAGAGGGAAACAGAAACAAACCCTAGCTAGCCCCTAGCCCAGCCTCTCCTCTCTCCGATCCGATCCGATGACGGGCAAGCGCAAGCACGAGCACGAGCACGCGCGGGAGGACGAACACCAAGACACCCTCGACGGCGAAGACGATGAGGAGATGCAGCAGCTCAAGGCCGAGGTGGACGCCATGGCGCAGCGCCTGACAGAGTACCGGGAGAGCGTGCCCCATCTGCTCACCACAGTGCTCACCTCCCACCTGGCAGCGCAGAGGCCCACGCCCATCACTCCTGCTTCTGCTACTATGCTTCCACCTCCAGCACCAGGTACACCGATTTTATTTACTCTCCTCCTCTACTCTACCCCCCATCCCCATCCCCATCCTCTTTATTTATTTATTTATTAATCAATACATGATAATGCATCCTTCTCATTCTTTCTTTTAACCTGCTCTTCTCTTCTCTTCTCTGCCTATCACCCCAGTTCCAGTTCACCATCTGATTGAAGGTGATGACACCAACATCCAGGACAAGTTGCGCCTCTTCCGCCAGAAGGCTCGCACCAACATGGCTGCCATGCCCCGCAGTCTACAAAGGCTCCAACAATCCATTCACAAACTTCAACACATCCGCCCATCTAATCTCCATCTCCATCCTATCCTCCACACTCATTTCTCATAATTCATTCACTATTTCAATCCTTCCATGCCTATTTGTCTCTTCTTTCCTCTTACTTTTTACTGCAAATCAGCTTTTGCATGTATTACCTCTGTCTAATATTTACCTTTTGGATGTATTTCTTAGCTTGTGCAAATTTCTTTTACATTCTTCTGCCTGCTGTAGTATTTGTATTTATTCTCCAGTTTGTCACTTGTACCAATCTTCTACTCCCTTGTTGCTTTATTTTCTCAACAATCATACCCACATCAAGTGCTAATATTTCAATTAATAGACCCAAACAAAACTGGTACCAACATGTTAACTGGCAAATAAAGTTCAAAAATAGAGTTTTCTTCAGTATATCCAAACTAGTCAACTAAGAATAATCAATAGTTTATGCATCTCCCACCTCTTTCTGTTGGGTTCAATCACAAGCTAGATATCTTCATGACCCAACATATTCTGGACACTAATTTCAGAAAAATTGAATGATGTACAATTACACAAGATACTAGTCTGGACAAACACAATTGACAAAATTTTTTTCTAATACTAAATGCTCATTCTCAACAAAACCCTTATTTTGTCGAAGTCACCCCTCTTCTTTTGCTGGACACACCAGAGAAAAATTGTATCAGCTATGTATAACTGACGTACTGTTCACTTATTTGTGTACCTAGCAAAAACAAAAATGCTTGATTAAATTATAAGAAATATTAAGTCGATGCAAGTTGATGAAAACCTAACAAATGGTGGAAACGAAATTTACCAGCAAGTTGCTCTACATAGCTAAAAACATCAGCCTGATCCACCTAGATGAAATCAAGGTGGAAACCAAAGAATGGAGGAAAAAGGTGGCGTCCCAGTCAAGAAAAATTGAATCTACATAGCTAAAAATATCAGCCTGATCCACCTAGATGAAATCAAGGTGGAAACCAAAGAATGGAGGAAAAAGGTGGCGTCCCAGTCAAGAAAAATTGAATTGCATAATGAAGATTCATCATCTCACTCACTTTCAGGAAGACTGTCTTTCATCAAGAGCGAAGAGAGCCTTAAGAAACTCGTATGAAGCAAAAAAGATGGACCCTTGGGAGACATACATACCCAACCTTGGTATTAATCCCCTGAAACAAGAGCAATTACAATCAACAACTAGAGAGAACTCGTTGGTACAAAGCTTTAGGTTCATCTAAGTTTTACCTGTATAAACCTGGTAACCCCTCATTTTTAATTATCTTGTTCAGTGCTTCAAGAACTCCGTTATACTTCGTTGCTACCCCAGGAGTCTACATAGCAGAAAACACTTAATTACAATTGAGGTCAATTATGTCTAAAAACAATAAAAAAAAAAAAAAAAGGAAGATCAAATTGATCCATTATATTTTTGAAAGGTACTTGGGTCTGAATTCTTGTCTTGACCACATCAAAAGGAGTAGTAAAGAGTGCTGCAGTTACTCCTGCCATGCCTCCACATGTGAGCTAAAAATTTCCAACAAATGTATTAAAACCCAATTAAAAAGATTCAATTTTGCATCATAATAGAGGAGTAAGATCAGATTACTAACTGTTTCCCATGAACTAATAGTAGAATCAATTCTGCCCTCCAAAAATAATCGCTTCAACCTTTCGTAGGTATAGAACTAAAACAAGGATCCCAAATAATCATATTAGCAATATTTTTTAATAAGTATATAATTAATAGATTGGAAGTGTTATGGAAACTGCAAAACAATTACAAATAATATGTACCTTAATAATAGAATGAGGAATGTTTCGACAAAGAACAGCTTGCCAACCAGTATACAGTGTTATCACACCTCCTTTCTCAATACAACGCACCAAAGCACTCCTATAAAATAAAATTTAATGTTAGCCATCAGTTGCACAGGTTAGCCAAATTTAAGCCACAATTTCATTTATAAAAAGCAATATGAAGCACAAAATGATTGAACATACCAACAATTCTGGTATTGTGTACCAACTTGCATTTGTTGCTTTATTCGTTCACTAGGAGTAAAGACAAAGGAAGTGGCAACACTTGAACAGCCACCCGCTATGCAATGCGTCACTGATTCGTACTCCTTTTGTATTAACAGATATGACCAAATTAAAAACAATAGTGAGACATAAATCTAAGAAATCATAACATAAAGGTCATCTTTACATTACCTTAGGAAGGATAGGTAGCAAAGTTCCCTTCACTGATTCATAAGTAAAAGTATAAATAGCAGAGATTGGTGCTGAAGAAGCAATGTTGCTTGCTATCCCTCTGTAAAGTCCCAACAAACCTGCATCATATCAAAATCATAATAAATCATTACAAATTAAGCTGGAACCGTATGTGCTTTGATTAAAAAACAAATAATAATAATGATAATAATATTAATAAAGGGTTAACACTATGATCTCTGAAACATTGGATCACATACTGTGAAAGACATCACCGCCACAGGCATGCAATTTCAATAGCCAAAACTTTAAGCACTAATTTAGCTCAAGTATGGTTCACTTCTGAACAACACAATTCAACCTAAGTTCAATGAAAAAAATCTAAATACACCAATCTACTGCAGATTAAAAACCAACAGAAAATAAGAAAAGAAAAGAGAAAGTGGTCAAAAGTAATAGCAACAGAGAGTTACTGCTACATTCTGGGTAGGATTTACTGGTAAAATATTAAAATTTAGTACATGACATTCAGATTTTAACCATACCTCTTTCAGTTAAGGTCTGCCTAAGTACATGATAGAACGAATAACCTCCCGTGGCTCTGGATTGAATAATGGTCTTTACAGTATCAACTGGGTGCAGAAAGAGAGTAACCATTGTACCGGCCAATGCACCTGCTAAAGCGTGTCTATTGACATAAATTGCACCTTTTACTTGATCTTGTAAAGAAAAGTGACACCTGGTGAAGTCTTGTTGAAGACTATCACTAATATCTCCATAACTTTTCTGAATGGATTTATCCTCTTTAAAATTGGTCACTGTCGATGAGGAGCACCCTAAAAGTTCTCTTTGGTTATTTCCACAAGATGCTGGAGTCAACAGTTCAATGTTGTTGTCTGGCTGTTGATCAAAATTGTTATTTTCTGACAGGAACATTGTGTCATTATTAATCTGTGACACAACCTCTTGCATAGGTCCTGAGTGATGTCCATTAGCAGCAGATTCTGAACCTTGTGTGGTTTGAACTGTGCTATAGTTTTGCTTAGAACAGTATAACATTCTTGCAGTATGCAGATATTTTGGATGATATGCAGCTCTGATATGGTGAAACTCCATGTATTTGGCCTTGTCCCAGGAAAAGTGGATGTTGAGGAGTTGATGATAAGAAAAGAGGATTTGAGTCTTGATTGCATTGAGATGTTCATAAGATGAGATGTGGTGTTTAGATTGTGGCGGATGGTGGTAAGAAATGACAGAATTGAGATTGTCGTCGGAGTTGAGAGGTGGTGGGTGGGCAATGCAAGTCCAGACCCCGGCAAGTGTAGTTGCGAGGTGGGAGGTAGTTAGTAGGAGGTTGTGAGAAGATGTGGATTGGGAGTGGAGTAGGATGGTGTGGGGGCGGGAGGAGGGTTGGCGTGGAGGAGGCAAGCGGCGATTGGTAGAAGATGGGAGTGTAGTTTTAGTTTTAGCTTTGGTGGGTGGTGCCATATATTATTAATTATTAATTATATAAAGAGCAAGGCAATTAGAAGGAGCAGAGAGGGAGAGGCATTTGATCAAACAGCAGAGAGGCATGAGGTAAATGCATTGCAAGTGGGTTGAACTGAGCTTACGATGTCAGAGGAGAGGAGATTAATTGGAGGAGAAGGGCGAGGCCAGGCCAGGCCAGGCCAGGCAGCTGGAAGGAAGGAGAAGAGAGTGTGTTTGTCTAGACTCTAGAGGCGGCGCCTCTGCCTCGGCCTCGCCCGGCCCAGAGGAGAGGGGACGCCCACGCCCACGCCCTCCTCCATCAAATTTAATTTAATTTAGGTAATTTAATTTCCCTTCTCTTTTCTTTTTGTGTTTTGGGTCGTCTCGCCGCCGCCCTCCGTCTCTGATTTAGTGATCTCTCTCGACCTGTCTCCCACAGTAGAGGGAAGACTCTGCCTCCGACTCTCTCTAAAGTGCGAGTACGTGCGGTGCGGTGCCCTGCCCGTCTGAGTCCGACTCCACCCGCACGGACAAGCTACGTTGGTACCGAACCGACTGCCCAGTCGGGATTCCCTTCTCTAACATCATACTCATACATACACTTCCCTTTTTTCGTTTTCTTTTCCTTCATTACTATCTTTTCAATTCGTAATTAATGCTAATTTCATTTACAAATTTTATCTTTTTCTTTTCATAACACAAACCTTCCGCTTCCACTCCAAATAATTTATTAAATATTAGAGTCCCAATTTACAGAAAATTGGTTATATATCCATTAAAACTTTGTGTTTTATATATTTTCCCGTCAAACTATCATAATTAGATATTTACCCATTTAAATATTTTTTTCTTCTTCATATCCCCTTTTGAGTGATTAGAGGTGGCAAAATCTGCCCCGATCCGACCCGTGTTTCAAGGAAGTTAAACTGACCCGAACCCGACCTGACCCGTGTTTTAGGGAAATTCAAACTGACATGAACTCGACCCCACCCGTGTATCATGGAAAGTCAAACTGACCCGAACCCGAACGACCCGAAACCCGAGATGACCCGAGAATAGAGGTATAAAATATGACCATGCCTGAAAAATCTGCCCGACTTAACCCGAAAAAATGTCGGCAGACGTCAACCTAATACCCGACCCGACCCGACAAGACAATCTACCACATCTATGAGTGTATTAGTAAGATACAGGTTTCTAATTTCATATATAAATTTGGAACTGGAAATAATTATGCACGAATAATAAAAAAAATCTTAATCTGAATTTTTTTTTCCAATATGACAGCACTAATGTATTGAACAATCATTAATGGAGAAACTAATATAAAAGTAAATTTCTATGGGTAAATAACTAATTTAAGTGGTTTTATGTAGAAATATCAAATTTTGAAATTTATAATCAACTAATTTAAGTGGTTTTACGTAGAAATATCAAATTTTGAAATTTATAATCGTAAGATTAAAAAGAAAATTGACATGGTGAGATGAGTAAATTAGAGAGAATTTTTATAGGGTGTCGCTTCCAGGATTACACCCAAACAATTTTATTGGTTGCATGTAAATTTAATATTAGATAATATTTATTTGTAGAGGACCTGATCGAAAAAAAAAATTTATATAGTGAGATCATTACAACAATATTCACATAAATATTATCTAATATTTAATTGTATGTAGTTAAATTAGTAAAATTATTTGAGTGTCATGGTAGCAGTAACACCGCTACTCGAGTTGCTCGCATGCTCCCCGATATAGAGTGCCTGTTCGGCAGCATTCCTTTAGCCTCCTTACCGCTCTAAGTTTCACTAAGCTTCCCGAACATGATTTCCTTAGCAGAGCTTAGCGAGTTCCTTAGCACCAATTTCTTAAGCTACCCTCACCCCTTCCTTAACATGCGGACCTCCTTAGACACCTCCTTAGAGTCATTTTTTTATTTTTTTGGGGTTTTTTAATCATGGGCTAGGTACATGCCTCAAGGAAGTTCCATCACTTTATCATTTTTATAATTCTTTTGTTCTCTTCTCTTGACACACTTTTCTAAGCACACAAAAGAAAATTTTCTCCTTTCTTAACACTAAATTGCATATTATTCAAAAGAAATCGCAAATGTAATACCACGAACAGCTTCGTCTTGAAATCCTCTTCCATTGACATCCATATTGCTAGTATATATTTCTCTTTTTAATAGATTTTTTTATCAATTTTCTTGTGATGAAAATTGTAAAAGAAAAAAAAAAGCAATATAATATGATGGTTGTCTTGTCTTTTGCATTACAAGATATAATATTTTATTCATACAAAGTCCTCATTCTTAAGCTTATTGCTTGCTGAACATCTCTTCCTCAATGAAGATTAAAAATTTAAGCTTGGACCTCTTAAGCCTGCCTGCAGAACAGGCACATAGTGTTCAACTTAAATACTTAATTGCCCCATACTCTGTCTCTCTGTACCTACGGTCCTATGCATCCATCCGTGATTCCTCAGCCCTCAGGAGGAAAAAAGGGGGTAATGCCTTTGGAGCTCCCAATTTTTTTCCAAGTGACAAACACCCCCCAATCTTTTTTTCTAGACAAATACCTCCAAACTCTTGATTTGTGACAAACTACTACCCTACCTTGTTTTCTATCCAACAAATATGGTTTTCCATCCAACAAATACGTTTTACATCCAATAAAACCGTTTATACCTTAGAAAATTAATAATCTAATTAACTTTAATGATCTAATTCTTTTAATTTGTTTCAAGATTTATATTCCAATCAATTAATTGAAATATAATTAAAATATATATATTTCGCTTAAAATATTTAGTGGGTTGGCAAAAAATCATCTAAATAATTTTGATTTATATTAACGTACATTATCAATTAAATCGGAAGACTTCCGTTCTCCTAAGTTTTTTTTTAATTAGTTTGAGTTCTTTTCAGATGGTCTCAAAATAATAATTAATAAAATAATCAATATTGATGCATCGCATTCATATCTGCATTTTACCAGACTTGCACCTTATTTTTGACCTAAAATTCCCAAGTTCATATGTATTTTAGTGTTAGAATGCCTAGATTCCAGTTACTTGTTTACTTTTGTCCAAATTTCAGGTAGATTGGGCTTTTGGAGCCATTTGGACGCGATTCGGAGCAAATCAGCACTGGAACTGGATTCTTGCGGGGCCGCAGGGCGGTGCAGAGCAGTTTTCTGTTTTGGCCGCCCTAGGCTATTTAAACTTTTTCTTTGAGACGTTTTAGGCATCTTACTTCCTCTCTTACCATCCTCTATTCACCCTAGCCGCCATAGGAGAAGGGGAGAGTTCGGCCTTGCTTTGATCATCGATTCCTTCAACGGATTCACGAGGATTCCTTGGAGAAGTTGAAGATTGAAGCCGTCCTTGTTCTTCTTCGTCTCTTTAGTATCATGAACTCTTTTATTTCTTTCTTTTGTTTGTTTCCTCTCGCCATGAGCGAGTGGGCTTTTAGTTTCTAGGGATGATGATGATGTTTGTGCTTATGGATTGATTGTACTATGTTTTGATTCACGTTATTTTCATAGTTACTTGCGCTTTAATTATTATGTGTTCTTGACTTGACTTGTTTGTTTGGTAAACCCGCGGATTAGGCCAAATCCGGTGTGGTTAATTGAATATCTCATGACCAAGAATTGTTATTTGCACTATTTGGGTTGATTGCTTGCTTTCCGAGAAATACCGAAAGGTTGAATTGCGGTTTCGACGAAAGTAACTTGAACAAAAGTAACTTGAACGTAGGTTTAGAAATAGATCTGTAAATTTATATTGAACTAGAATTGTTAGAAGGACCAAAATACGACAGTTGAGGAACTTGTACTAAATCTGATTCAAATAGGAATTGATAACGTGAGTCGAAACACGAACCAGAACAGAATCTACTTTCTGTCAGTCGTCTACGGACCCGCAGAGACATCTTGCGGAGCCGCAGACAGTTGCAGAAAGTGCAAGACAGAGTTTTCGACACTGGTTGCGAACGCAGGAGACATTCTGCGGTCAGTAGGCAATGTCGACATCTCTACCTACCTCCTGCGACCCCGCAGAGACATCTTGCGGGGCCGCAGACAGTCAATCCAGAAGCCGAACTGATTCTGAAAACCCTAGGAACGCCCGTTTATTATCTGTTTTCGAGTTTTTACTTGTTTTCGATACTGTTTACTTGTTTACTGTTGTGAGATTGACTTGACCAAACCCCCCCCCCCCCCCAATTCTTATTATAAAAGACCAAAAATATCTTATTTAGAATTTGAATTGCAATTAAAGTCTAGTTTAGAATTAACTTCATCCTTGTGATTCGACCCCGACTGTACTGCACGAGATCGTACGGTTGCGATCAAGTGTTTACTTAGGGTAATTAAAAGCCTAAACTCTTTGAGCCATCAAATATTTATATACAAGCTGTCATTTTATAAAATTTAAAACAAATACTTCAAAAACTAAAAAAAAAAAAAATTGTATCTTAAGAGATTTTGATATAAAGAATCTATTGGATAACATAAACTCCTAAGAGAACCGTAGATTGACTCTATATATAGTAGTAATAAAAGAGCTTCATATATAATTCTATTCATATAATTAAGAAATTGATATTAGTGATTTATTTTATTAAATGAATATGTTTTGCTTTATTAATGCTCACTTTTTTTTTCTACCGAAATGTAATTTTGTACTTTATTTGTTAACATGTAAACCATGTTTTGAAGTGAAAAAGTTCAAATATATAAAACAATATCAAATAAATAATTATCATGGTACAATTATATTTTTTTAATTTAATTATAACTCATTCTATAATTGATTATAAAAAAACATAAAATATCAAAACAACTTTTCAAGATAATAGATGTTTGTTTGTTAGATAAAAACAAGGTGGGGTGGTGGTTTGTCACAAATCAAGAGTTTGGGGGGTGTTTGTCTAGAAAAAAAGATTGGGAGGGTGTTTGTCACTTGGGAAAAGATTGGGGGGGCTCCAAAGGCATTACTGATGTATATTTTTGTGTAGCTTTTAATAGCCCTAAAATATGCTAAAATCGTGTTGCAAGCGCACAACAATTGTAGTATAGTGTAGGGTGTCGAACCACAGGAACGGATAATTAATAGATTTAATTCTAATAAACTAATTAAAAAGAAACAAATGATTTTGAGTAAACTAATCCTAATTAAACTAATTAAAAACAAGAGGATGATTTAAGTTCGAGGAATTAGACCCTAGAGATTCACTTAACCACTTGATTAATCAATTTATTATCTTGTTACAATTTAAACTAAAAGTCCAAATCATTGTTGAGGGTTTCTAAATCCTATTATAGTAGACTTCCACTCTCGCTACTCCATCTACCCTAACTTAACCAAATCGGATACCAACTCTCATCACCTATCCTATTGATCTTGTTGCTTTAAGTTCTATGATTTAGCCTTAACCTAACTAAATAATTAGACTTCCACTCTCGCTACTTCACCTAACTACCTAGCTTCGATTATGGTTTCCCCATTAGACGTTACACTTCCACTCTCGCTACTTCATGCAAAATCTAAGTTTACTTTATGATTTTCTATCTAAGCAATTCAATTATATCCCAAGCATAATTAAAGAGATATTCCAGACTATCTACAATTATATCCCAAGCATAATTAAAGAGATATTCCGGACTATCTAATCAATTATGACATAATCAATTCATGAAAGCAAAGACTAAGATATAGCAAGTAAATCACACAAAGCAAATCAACAACGCAAAGGATGCAACAAAATAAACAAATATCATAAAATCAAAGGTACAAGTTCATCCCTAAGAAGGGAAAATCTAGCCTAGAAACATAATGAAATAAAGCATAAAGAGAGAGATAAGAGTTATCGTCCTTTTACACGTTTTACAATGGACTCGACCTATGCTAGCCCTTCTAACTCCAAGCACTTGATTCTTGATGTTAAGCATCAAGACTTGGTACTCTTTTATAACCTAAAACTATGTCTAATTATGTCTTAAAACGCAAGACAGGAGGTCTAAAATTGATTGGAGTCTAAGAAATAACCACAACCAATTAAATGGAACGACAAAAATGGACTAAAACTGCCCAATTTGGCTCTCTGCTACCCTAACTGCGCCCTCAGAGACGGTGGCAGAGTGCTATTTTCGAGTGCTGAGGCCCGGGCTGCGCCCTTAGGGGGTGTGGCAGTGTGTATTTTGGGTCTCTGCGTGGTTGGTTGCGCCCTCAGCAGGGGTGGCATTGGATCAAAGGAGCGGTGCATGGGATTGGGCCAATGCGTGGGTGGTTGGGAGCTCTGCCGCCCTTGATGAGGCCACAGAGGGGGCTCTGCCATCCTTGCTGAGGCCACAGAAGGGGTGTCAGAAGGTGTGTCACAGGTGAATTTTGCCCCATCTTGCGGTCCGTCGGTTCCGCTCGTCCGCAATTATCTCTAATATGCTCCAATTTGTTCTAGAATCTCCTGAAATGCTAAAAACAATAAAACGAAAGTTAAAGTACCAAAGTCCTACGATACACAAGTTAATTCACATGTCATTGATAATTTTCTAAGTAAATCCATATCCTGATATGCAACTAAATTGGACTTATCAATTACCCCAAAAAAAAAAAAAAAAACACAAAAGGAAATGACTCAACTTCTTTTTCAAAACTTGATCAAATGATACGCCTTATCTTGACATGCAAATTCAAACAAAATCTTAATAATAGAATTGTTTGTAGCACACATGAGTAAGTTTCATTTTCACGAAAAGAAAATGCAGAGTATTTAATTGTATCGCCAAAACAGCACTTATTTGCCACGACGTTGAAAACATCAAAAAAACTTGTAGCCGCACACAATGGTAAATGGTTTAGTCATCTGGAGATTGGAGTATTTCTTCCGCTAAATTGCACACAATCAATAGATAACACTAGGTCAATTTTACTATCTGCCAAGTGCCAAGCAAACTCAAACGCCAACTCATGGAAAAAAAAAGTTTAAGCTCTTTACTATTACGCATTTCTATATATATTCAATACAAAAATATAGGACAATCTGTCATGTAATTGGCTGGTGGAATTTCCTTCAATGAAAATCAGTGGATATGGGCCGTTAGCTGGGGACTTGGCAGACGCATGACTATCAACATTTACATAAACAAGAGCTGTACCTCGGGCTTCGCCCCGAAATATGATAACAAAAAATAATAAAATTTATAAAATATAATATTTATTTTAAAAAATTAAACATAATTTTAAAATTTTTATGTGAATAATGATGATAATGTACAATTTATAAGTAATAGCACATAAATGTTAGACCACTTTGATGATTAAATTTTGTCTTAGACATATCATATCATCTTATTAAATATAAAGAGAGAATAAATATAAACCACTGGATCAAAGTAGATGAAGAGATTTAAACAAAATTAATGGTTAATAATATTGATGATGTGACATAGTTGAAGTGTTTGGAAAGTTACCCATCTTTCTAGTTTATAGATGATAAGCCCAGTACTGCTCATAATTGCAACCACAATTTGAAACTATCTAAAGATATATTAAGACTGTGGCGACTGTCCATTTTGATGATTTGTATATAATTTAATGCGAGAGATGAGAACAATCCCATCATGCTTACTGATTCTCAAACATCATCATCATCATCACTATTACTTTCTTTTTTTTTTGCCATCCAATTCTGATAAACCTTGCAACTCCGATTATAATTGTTTCTCATTAGCTCCACAGATCACATAACTGACGCACAATTATTATTATGCCCTTCGACTGAGTAGCATCATGGTCAACTGCAGTTTGAAAAAGCTAACCTTTAGAACTCAGACAACCATTGTAAAGTCTAAAAGAACTCTTATTAGCTGCTAGTTTTCAAGTTTTTGGTCTTACATGTTGGTATTCTGTCTCCAAACTCTTAAAAAAAATTATCTTAAGTGATATTAACCAAGAGAAGCATTGTCAATTGTCAAGATGAGCATCTATAGTTGAGACTTTCTCAAGCAATGGGTTATTTATTGAGCTTTGCCTTATCTCTAGTATTACGGATATGTTAGATTATCAACTGAATTTTCATAGTCAGGTACGTACTGGAATATTTCTTATCAATCTAGATTGCCTGTCTAAACGGACGGTTCAGATTTTAAGGGCCATTTGATGAAACAATTAACCAAAGGTCAATGGGTTATCCAAATGAAATTAGACTATGTTGAAACTAAATTGAACAAAATAGACAGCAAACTATTTAACTGCAGCACCAGAAATACAATTTTAAAAATAGTAAACTGAATTTGACATCTATAGTTGTGGAACTTACAGGAAATAATTTAAATTTCTATTACTGAGAGGAAACTTTAGAGCCTTGATTTTGGAGATTGCTGTAATTGCTTCACCTCCCTAATCCGAGCTTCCTGCGTAAGTGACACAACAAGCTGCACAAAAAGAGAAACCACAGCCCCAATAAATATTTGATAACACCCATTTTCAATGATGTTTCCTCTGATAGTTATTATCACTAAAGCCTCTTCCAAAAGTTTCATTGCCAAAGAAATACAATTAGGAGAACTGAGTCAAAAGGGTACCTCGCCATTCCTATTGTACATGCGACCGGTACAGAAACCACGACCCCCATAAGCCGTGGGAGAATCTATCTGCACCCATACCCAAGTGGCATACGTAAAATTAGAATACTAAAGGAGTTTCAAATCATTTAACAGAGAAATCTAATTAAATTCAGATGCAATTCATTTTGAACTGAACTATCCATATAACAGAGAGCACATAGCTTTCTTTTAACAAAATTTACTCTTTCTATGGTTCTATCTATTTTGATTCCATGTGGCTCTAGTTGGGTTTCATCTCTAGCCAAAACCAACTTGTTTGGGACTAAAAGTTTTGTTGTTTTTGCTGCACTATTTCTATGGTTCTCATATTAATTGGGTGTCAGTAACGTATGGACTGATGTTTTATTTGGTACTATACATGCAAAAGCATAAGAAGTTCTGCTTTTAGAATGATAATAATGAAATAAAGAAAAGAAGGCAGAAAACGGCTTAAAAGACTTACAGTGTACAATAACCAATCATCAGCTTTCACAGGCCTGTGGAACCACATCCTGAGAAAATAAATGAGGTTATTTATATGCAATAATTCCAAAACACAAACACAGACACACAACAACAACAAAAACAACAACAAGAAGTATCATGGCAGGAACATGATGCATAGTTCTAGAAATATCTTTGGCCTTTTCTTTTGTTTTCCACCTTTGGGAGTGAAAGTCACACTCTGCCAATACGCGGATCCTCCGCTGAAGAGCTTTAGTATCCAATTAAAAAACTATCAATAAAGGATGATCGAACGTACGAGTGATCAAGACTAAGAGCAGATGTGATGATACCCTTTCTGTGTGGATTTAGGCTGACACCGGCAAATATTAGATCTGATGCATATGCAACCACACATCTGTTAAATTGCAAATCAAAGTAAGTGTCAATCGAATAAAATAAACAACCAGGACACCAATTTTTTTCCAGGAAGTGTTATGGCTCAATTATATTAAATTTCAGCATTTACCTGTGCAGAGCTGGATCATCAGAAAGCTTACCTCGAGCTCTGAACCAATAATTGAAACTGAAACAGGAAACAAATAATATGAATACAGTATGTCAAAAAAGTACATAGAGAGGGAAACAGATAATATAACAGAAACATTAGCATTCAAGAGAATACCTGGGTTTTGATTCTTCTCGTGTAGAGTATTTCTCACAGAACCTTATCTCTATAGGCCAGGGAATAAACTTCTTTGAAGCTACTCTTTTCCTATAATCCCTGCAGTTTACAAATGTTACTACAAAGTTACCAAAAATAAATACAATGGTAGAAACAATAATAGTGATTACTAGCAGCCTGTCAATAACCAAATGCATGCTAATTATTTTTAAATGGTGGTGGCATGGTTCTATTTCTCCATTGCGGTAATGTTTTTTTGGGTTTGGGTTTGGGGTTGGAAAATGGCACCGAACCAAACTTCGTCGGCATATATGGAATAAGCATCACTAGCTGCTGGGGCACAAACCATTATTTTTGCTTGTCACAAGTTACCCTCTACCTGTTTTGACAGCAACACAGCTGTAAAATGATTTCCAACAATAAGAATAAACAAAAGGGAAAAAAAATATATTCTTACATGGGAAGGCGAGGATCAGTCATGTGTCTTTCCAGCAGTTCCTCCATAGATAGAAGCTGTCTTGATAACAAATAAATGAGTCAGCATACAGTTCCACTAGAAAAACAAATAACTACATGTAAATATTCACTATTCATCGGAGTATAGCAATCAAATGCTGGGCTGTAAACAAGACCTACTGCTGGTCTTAGTTAATTGTTGTGTTTCTGCAATTTGGAAGGTCCCACTAAGTCCAAGAAAACCCTAACCCATAAAAACAGTTTAACACTGTTGACTCTATTTCCCAAGTGAATTACGGAAGTGGCAAAACCAGAAAAATATATTCGATTTTCTGGAAAATACTTTACAATATACCAGAGTAAATGAAAGAAGTGTTAGAGTGATTATCTAAGTACTGTATAAATCAAATCAGAGCTGTCTAACTTGCAGCAATACTTGCCAAACTAATCATACTAATTAGAAGTTACAACAAAATACTAACAGTCTCTGGAGAAGGAACAGGTGGCATAGAAACTGTCTGGTGTTCAAAACCTAGCTGCTCTTTCTGCATCAGAGATTCATAAATAGATGTTTATATAGAGAGATACAATTTTAATTGAGGATGACAGGATACTGTTATTATATGATCAAAAGACCTGGAAGGAGGCAATGATAGTGAAAATGACAGAGCCATGCTGTTTTGCCTCTACTGTTCTGGTAGCAAAATTATTGCCATCGCGTACCCGATTAACTTCATAAATTATAGGCACTGTAGAGAGTGAGACAATAGAATTTCATCATGTTGCAAGAAATAAAACATAAGAAAAAGGTAATGAACATAGTGAAAAGGATGCTAAAAAGGAAATTACGAAGGAAAAATATTGGTCTAAATGGTCAAATTTATTAAATCAACAATCTTAAATTCTTAATATATCTCCTAACAGGCTACCGGCAGGATCATAATTAGGTTCATCTAATGAAATGCACTCCTATGTATCAAAACATTTGGGTCCAAACCGTCTCAGTTGCTGTGAGTTCCTCATTTAAAAGGAAACCAGAGTAAACCTAAACTGACTCAGACACTAACCATGTATGCATCTTGATAAAACATCTGTAACAATAAAATAGTATATTAAATTTTAAGTGTCATGCAATTAAGCGGCCTTAGGATACAGAATAAGGGTATAACCAAATAATTGATTTATGTAATAATGGTCAAAGTATACATAAAAACAATTGTTAAGAATTAATGTAATTTCTTAAAGAGGAATACCATTGTTGTCTCCTCTCAAGATGAAAGTTGCATGCAAACTGTGCAGCAGTTTAAAGCAACCCACTGTTTTCGATGCTGCTGCTAGCGCCTATATACACAAAAGAACACTAATCACTGAAACAATCAAACCTCTCTTTGAAGAAGAAAAATAAATAAATATTCCCACAGTATATATATTACATAACTAACAAAAGTATAGTGTGATCATCTGTTCAAGTTTGATTGAAGATAATGTGTTTAACAAGTGCAAATGATCGCATAGAAATGAATATAGCTTATGCCATAATGACAAAATCATATTTTAAGCCCTCATGTCATTCTATACAGTAATACATGGAAGTGCGAAGTGAGAAAATATGACCTTACAAGAGAAACAATAATTTCACCTGGCCAATAAACTGTCCACCAAAGACTTGTTTAAAAGCAGGAGCATCTGGAGGTGTAAATCCCCGAAAAATGTTAACCTACAAATGCGGTAACACAACACACCACAAATACACTTAATGCTATAGTAGTTTTTTTATAGAAAAGGCCTAACCAGTATCCTATAACTCTATTTTTTTTTTGTTTGTTTCTATTGTGTTCATACATGTAATATTAAAAAAAGGCCTAACCAGTATCCTATAACTGTAGAGCTGGTCTATTTTATCATACAAATACATGTTTATTTAGATTTTATGGCCAAAAAAAAATGATGCCATATAGGCCTCACAACATCAGTATCTTAGAGGTCCTACAAAATAACTTAAATATCACCTGAAATACCTATTCTCCATACATTTTCTTAAGCTGTTAAAATTACCCTCTTGACCATCCTCAATGCTATAAAGATAAGCTAATCGAAGGGCGAACACTAAATAAATGACTTACATCCAGTGGCTCCAAATGTAAAATATGTTCCACAAGGCAGAAGTTTTCTGGTGTCTGGTCTGCATTCCATATCGATTTTGGCTCCAGTAAGCGTCTATGCTTGTTTGGCAGAATGAAGCACGTCAGCTGCAATGGGATTTATTTACTAGGTTCACATATTTAACTAAATTGATGACATATTAGTAGGTGTATTGGGAAAATAATTTAGAACTAATCATGAAATTCACTATTACCGCACTTAATGCAACAACATTAACTTGATGGGTAGAGCCAGTGCTTCCTGCAAGTTTACCAGTGTTGTACAAAAAAAATCCACAAACATTGTTATCCTTCATGTCATGTAGGTATGAAATAACATAGGGCAAAATAATTTCTTCCGATTGTAATGTCAATTATGTATCTTTTTCAAAATTCTCTCTCTATGATGTTTTAGTTTTTTATCTCACTGGAGGGTCATTGTCATATATGTTTTTGATGCTGTAAAAATATTACTATAAAGTCAATTATTTTGGGTCATTTTGGGTTCTATCAGATATTAGTGCTGATAAAGTGGTCTCAGCAGGGTCTGGAGCCAGATTTTGAGGGTTCAGGTTGATATAAGTTTGATTACTAGATACAGCAGGTCAGCTTAAATTAAGCTCTCTTGTGTTTACCAACCTCTAATTGGGTTTGTGGTGGTTGGTGAATCAGACCATTTTTTTTTAAGATTATAGTTGAATCACGATTTTTAGCTCAAGGAATAATCAGGGATTATACTGGCTTACAGTTTATAGTCAGAACCAGGATGAGACAGTTACTAAATCTCAAAACGCATAACCTTATAAACAAGCAATAATAAAGGAGGTGTATAGTGGTACGTACCATGGCCAAAATAGTCGTACTTGTTCAGGATAGAACGGTTTCCTTCATCAGCATTGTTGGAGTCAGAAATCTCAGCCTGAAAGAAACATAATAATAGAATAGAAGTTATACAAGGATGGATTTTGATGCTGTTTGGGAGAAAGGGGCAATAGAGTTAATAATGTGATGAAGTAATGACCTGGCCATCCCATATGAAGCAAAGGCCAGGCACTGGTTCTCCTTCACGCGCAACGTAGTCTCCAGGTTCTAGCAAATTAGTCAAAGACACAATTAATGATGGAGTGGAATTGAAGATGGTAGAAATAGAAATAGAAGGGAGGTAAAAGGGGAGGGGTAGCGTTAGTCATTACCATAACGATGGAGCTGAAGAACGTCAGCAATGGAGCGGTAGGAAGAACTTGGGAGGCGCTGCAGCACAGGGACCTGTCCCAGGAATTCAATCACTGATCCCATACAATACAAACAAAATTAATCATTTACAGAAAGCAAGTAAAGTAAAGTTAAAGGTATAATTGATCAGTGAGAAATAAGAAGAGGATGGATGCCTTGGTCGCGGTCCATCAGAGACTGGCGTGCTGCTGCAGAGACCAGATGGAGGGAAACTGAATAGAATTGATTTAGGGATGGATCGGAGTCGGAGGAGTGGAGAGGGAGAGAAGCAATTAACTTGTAGCAAGCAGTAGTAGGAACTAGGAAGAAACTCGGAACAAACACGGACGGACGGATGGATGGCCATCTAATTGAGCAGCCTTTTCATATGGATCTCATTCTCCACGTGCCCATCAAAATATCCAGCCCTTTTTTATTTCCTCTTTTTCTTTTTCATAAAACTAAAGGACTAGCAATCATCCCCCTCCTACTCTCCGAAGTCAAAAATAATAATAATCTATTTTTGCTATTTGACGCTCGCCACAAGTTTTCCGCAGCAAAATGGTATTCGTATTTATGCTATTTCCTTTAGTCCTTAACTATTTATTTTATTTTATTTAAATTGGCCTCTAAATTATTTTTTTTTTTTGTTTAAATTGATTCTTCAACTGATGTATTTAGTAATTAGTTCAAATTGATTGCTTAAATTATTTTATTTTTATTTTTTTGAACATTAAAGGCCCCTAAACAACTAATTTATTCACTTAAAAAGATTACATCCACAAGAAAAAATAAAAGCATTTCTCAATCTAAATCCAAATGACACAAAATATCAACCAAATCTTCTACAACAATTATCTAACTAATTTTGAAGAAGCACACAATTTGTTTTTGAAGTTACCATCTTGGTTGTGATGAGTTCATCGTCTTTGGAATAATTGAAAACTTCATAAGCAATCCAGAAAACTTCATTTCTTCAAGCAACATTTCAATTTGTTGAAGCGGGAACAAAATTTATTCTCAAGTGATGACATAACCCCCTTAAATGAAGAACAACGAAAAGACCTTTCTTAGAGTAAAAATGGCAACGAAAAGACGGACAAAGAGTTGATAAACAAACAAAACTTAAAAGCAATCAACAAATAAAAACTAGAATAGAAGAGGGGTGGTGGGAGAAAGGCGGGGTGCCTCTCCTCACCGAAAGGTTTGCTTGTAGAGGCGGCTAGAATTTTTCTCTCTAGATAGATTTTTAGCGGGCTCAGCTACTGAACCCATTGAAATAGATTAAGTCCTTAAATTATTTTTTAATTCATATGGGATTTCAGGTGGTGCTTTGGGAACTCCCATAATTACTTGGGTGTTGAGCACAATTTTTTGTTCTCTTTGGATATTAACCCTATTTAAGTAATGGCTTAATTTTTTATATGCCCCTCAACTCTTACTCAATTTCTTATTTCTCTCTCTACTCTTCAATATATCTTATTTATCCCTCAAGTGTTACAATCAATTTCTTATTTACCCATCTTGTTATTTTTTTCTATTAAATATGGTTATAATGTATAATTTTGCAATTATCTTCCAAGAAAGACTAAAATGCCCTCTTCTAAAAATACTTCTGAGCTTCTCCCTGTTCTTCTCCCTGTTCCAGTTTGATTTTTCACCCTATATTCACAATCTTTCTACTTTATCATTTTTACCCATCTTTCATATTGTTATATCACACTAGATTACTCGTTGCGGTGTTGCCGCGGCCAATATTGTGATATCATTTGTGTAATAAATTTTGAGAACACGGTTTGGTTTTTGTAACCATATTGTCAAGGAGTTAAAGAGAAATAATAATAATAATAATAATAATAATAATAATAATAATAATAATAATAATGATAATAATAATAATATAATAATAATAATAAGAACAACAACAACAACAATAATAACAATAATAATAATAATAATAAGAACAACAACAATAATAATAACAATAACAACAACAACAACAACAACAACAACAACAACAACAACAACAACAATATGTAATGAACATTGAACCGGCCTTTGAGCTGGTGGCTAAGGGCAATGCTCTCCATGTGGGAGCTCGCGTGTTCGAAACCTGGATGAGATGTCATTTATAGACATTTAAATTTGAATGGCTTGACCCTCATCTTTATCTCAAAAAAAAAAAATACGAACATTGAGAACATGGTACTATATTTCTTACGTTGCATATATAATAAATAATTAGAGATCCATATGAACTATTTATTTATCTCAATAACCATGACAACCATACTCAAATAAAAAAAAATCTTAAAAATATAATTATATATTTGTAGATTGATTGTGTTTCAAATAGCATCCAATTTGAGTATTTTGTATTTACTCCATCAAGAATCATTAGATTTAGATCATTGTAATTTCTATATAATTTGGATGGTTCTTTATAGAGTATCAAACAACAGTCAATTTGAATGAAATTTGAAACACAATTATTGTATGAGTGTATAAATGTGTCTAAAATTTTTTTGCAATATTTGACACTATTTATGAATTGATTTAAAATTAAATGTCATGATTGTCAAAATTAATTGTCATGGGATGGTGACATGGTGTACATTGTCTATAGGCTTTCAAAAAAAAAAATTAAAAAAGAGATGACACTATTCATCGTGCACTATTTATTGTGATTTTCAATTGAGGTTTTATAATTTCTTCCCAACAGTAAATGATTAATAGGTAAGCATCTCATTTTTTAAATATACTCCAATGTGTTTATTTTACAAATTGCATTATGAGAAAATCTTATTGCACACCTCAACCTGCACACCACTCCTGCACACCGCTGCCTAGGATCAAGTGTGGTTATGAATTATGTAGTAATCGTGTAACGGTAAACAGAAAAACTAAGTAAATGATCTAGTTATGTCACAATAATTTGAACAAAATTTACAAATTCGGTGTAATCATTCCTAGACTACCAACTTAGAATATTTGAACCTAGAAGCTACCAATCTTACTATACGTAATTTAGCAATTGTAATTAATAATTTTTGCTCAGTAACATTTTTAATCACTTTTAATTAAAATTACATATGAACGACTGGCTCATCACCAAGAGAACTGAAATTTATAAAGAAGCACTAAAGGTAACTGAATCTATCGAAGGACCCTCTGAAGGCTTTGTCAAACCAACAGAAGTCAGCCAGAAGGCCACCACAGCCTTGATTAAGCAGAACAACACAATTATCCAACTGCTGGTCAAGATAAGCGAAAACCTCGACGACTGTTTGGAAACAGTCAAAGATATTAAGAAGGTCGTAGCTGAGAAATCAGCTGGGACGTCTTCTGATATCTCCGCAAAAACTATTGAAGATCTGGAGAAGAACCTCCAAAAACTCAGTCTCGGAGAACCGATTCGTAAGCCAAAACCAAAGTCTGCACCTTTCTACGTCTTTAAGGACCCACAAAAGGTCTTTGAAGAAGAAAAGCGTAAAGCTTCAAAATGAGCAGAACTCAAACCCAAACAGAGATGGCGTCGCGACCATCTATAAGCAACCGTGACCAACAAAATCAAAACCGAGAACAGACCCCCACAGTAGAAGACCAAATAAGAGGCTACAGACTTGGACAGCGAGCACGGCACTCATTAAGCCGTATGATGCCCAGGAGACAACAAGGGTATCAAAGAACACTCGAGTCCCAGATGAATCCAGATGCGGAGCTCAACCCGTCACAATTTAGAAGAGCACAAAATGTTCTTGCTGAAGTACTTTACCAAGCAGGGAGTCTTTTCCAAACCCAGCATCAGGTTTATCAACACTATTCAGACCAGAGAATTTCAGTTGTAGACAACCAGCAACTGGAATTACCATTCATTACACAACAAGGATTTGAGAGACTGCAAAGAGAAGGCCTACAGCATCTCCACATGGGCCTGATCATGATTCGTCTCTTTACTCTTCACAGAGTAGCTGCAGGGGTCAATGCCCTTGTGGTAATCCAGGATACAAGATGGTCTGATGACAGATCCATAATTGGCACTATGGAAATGGATCTAACTCATGGGTCTCAGTTGGCCTATATTGCCCCAAATATGATGCTATCCATAAGGGACTTTTATAATCATATCCAGTTGGTGATTCAAACTCATGGATATGACACATGGCGAGCTGGCGAAAGCAACTTGCTGCCGACAAGATCACTCATTGGGAGGCTTTCAAACACTAACTTCACGGGATTCAGATACAACATCAACAATGTATCTGATTATCTCACAAGTCATGGAGTCCAAGCCATTCCAGGGCAAAGGCATACCACTGCGGAATTAAGAGGAAGGCAGTGGGTACTCAGACCAATGCAGCAGCCTGAAGCTCAACATCCTCAAAGAGCAGTTACACAAATGCGAACCGATGGCTCACTACTGCTCAGATTCACAAACTATAGTGCAACGCCGCCACCTCAAGAACAACCAAGAGGTGAATTTGATGAAGAACAATTGGAAGAAGAAATCATAGCTATGGTCCTTTGCTATGATGCAGAAGAAGAATCTGATAATGAGGATGAAACAGAAGATGACATTTTCTGGGGAGCCCTATCTGTCACTGCACAGCTGATAGAAGGTCCAACAGATAATTGTCCTATCTGGAATAGTTATAACGATAATGAAGAAGAAGCAGAAATGGATTTCATCAATCCATTTTCTGTGGAAGGTGGTGGGAAAGAACAAAAACAAACCGAAACTGTTTTCATGATGCATGATCAAGAAGAAGAAGAAACAGAATACCCAAAACTGAAACAGTTTTTACAAGAAAGAGCTTTCTCTAGTGCAACATCCGGTGTTTATCATCCACCTCCAGAGCCTCTTATGGGACAAGTGTCCTATACGCCAGCTAGGCTTGAAGCTAAACATGATGGAGCATCAACCTCTCAACCTTCATCAAGCTGGCAAAGACCTAAAAACTTGAGTTTACCAGGAGGAGTTGGTCATCACCATAATGGAATATGGAATTTACCAACAGCAATGCAACAACAAGGCGCTTTGCTAGTATTACCCGAAGATATTGGTCTCTATAATGATACCATATCAAGATGGGAATCAATCACTCTAAATCTCTTGAGTGAAAGAACCTTTGATGACAACAAGGCCAAGATGATGTTCATTGAGAACCTCCTTGGTGAAACTGAAAAGAAGATTTGGATCCAATGGCGAATGGCATTCAAAGAACAATATGATATACTCACAAACATTGCTGATGATCCCCAAAATGTTATATCACAAATCCGAAGAGTAATGCTGTTGGAGGATCCCTACCAAGGAACAACGGATGAACAAGATCGTGCATACCATGATCTTGAAAGATTGAGCTGCAACAATGTGAGAGATCTCTTCTCTTACATGAATGATTACAAGGTTCTAGCAGCAAAATCTGGGAGGATGTATGTAAATGAAGAACTCTCAGCAAAGTTTTTCAGAAAAATGCCCCCTCTTATTGGCAATGAACTTGAAGAGGCATTCCAGAGAAAGTTTCTTGGTAATACAATTGGTGTCATGCCCCGAATACACTTCTCTTACCAGTATTTGGCAGAGATGTGCAAGAAGGCGGCAATGCAACGAAGCCTTAAAGACTTAACCATATGCAGCCGTATACCCATACCAGGAGAATACCATAACAGTCGAAAGAAGTATGGTCTTAGAAAAGCCAAAACCTACAAAGGAAAGCTACATGACTCACATGTGCGAGTGTTCAAGCGAAAACATGCTGACCGAGTCCGCAAATGCAAGTGTTTTATATGCGGAGAAGAAGGTCATTTTGCGCGAGAATGCAAAAGGAACAGAGGGAACATCGCAAGAGCAGCGGTGTTGGATAATCTAGACTTACCATATGACATAGATGTGGTGTCAGTAGATCTAAATGAACCTGACAGTGATGCCATATGCAGCCTCTCAGAAGGAGAAGCTGGTAACACGGAGGTCCATGTACGAACTGCAATTGAATAAATCCCTTGGGAAGGCGCTATGATGCTGCAAATTGAGCATTATGGTTGGAGAAGAAAAGTTCAGCTTCCTGAAAAGCAAGAACAGTGCCAACATCGATTCAGCACTGAAGTTCAAATCAATGGTAACTGTAGTTTTTGCAAAATTGAAACAAATAAAAACTACAGGATAGGCTGTGAAGATTGCAAACTTCTAGCCTGTGCCATGTGCTCACCATTCTATCTGGGTAAAGAAATACAACCAAAAACTCAACTTGAGCCCAGACAATAGTCCAATAAAGATACCCTTATAAAAGAGCTCATAAAATATGTTGAGTTCCTAGAAGCTGAAAATGAACGATTGCAAAAACTTCTACAAGAAACCCAGATACAAACTCCCGAAGAAGAGTTGGCAGAACAAAAACCTCTACAAGAAAACCAGATAAAAATCCTTGAAGAAGAATTGGCAGAAGAATTCAGAGAACTGGCTATCTCTGATAAAGGAAAGAAGAAAGTAACCCACCCAGAAGAACCAATAATGGAGGAAGATGATGAAGATGGTAAAGCTGCACTCGTAGTCTTCATTGACTATGCAGCATACAAAGCAGAGGTTCTAACACAAGTTCAACAGCCCAGACAACACAAAAAGATTGATAATAGGCTGTATAATCTGATAGTATCCATTGAAATCCTTGGAGTCAAAAGATTTGATATTCGAGCAATCCTCGACACTGGTGCATCAACCTGCTGTATCTGCCAGACAGCCATACCAAATGAGGCACAAGAGAAAACATTATACCCAGTCCAAATCACAGGAGTAAATTCACGTCAAGTTGTCAATACAAAACTCAAGCAAGGACAACTCGTGATTGGAGAAAACAAGTTTCGTATTCCATTCACCTATTGCTTTCCAATGGGCATGCGTGAAGGGATACAGATGCTCCTTGGGTGTAATTTTATAAGATCGATGGCAGGAGGATTAAGAATTGAAGGCAAAGTGCTTACATTCTACAAGAATGTAACCGAGATTCATACCACAACAGAAACAATAGCAGTTCCAACTGCTATACAAGAATTGGATCTAGAAGAGCATGAATACCGACTAATCCAAGAAGCTGTCTTTTACCAAAACCCAATTACCAACAAAACCTTTGAAAAAAGGTTTAGTCCACTATTAGCCCGTCTAAAAGACCAAGGCTATATTGGGAGCAACCCACTTCAACATTGGGCCAAAAACAAGGTTGTTTGCAAACTGGAGATCATCAACCCGGACCTTACAATTGAAGATAAACCGCTCAAACACGTGACCCCGGCCATGAAGGAACAATTTGACCGCCATATTAAAGCCTTACTCGAAATTGGTGTAATCAGGCCAAGCACAAGCAGACACCGAACAATGGCATTTATGGTCAATTCCGGGACTTCAATTGATCCAAAAACTGGGAAGGAGATAAAAGGCAAGGAAAGAATGGTCCTCAACTACAGAACCCTCAATGACAACACCTACAAAGACCAATACTCTCTGCCAGGTATCAATACAATTTTGAAAAAGATCAGTAACAGCAAGATCTTTTCGAAATTTGATCTGAAGAGCGGCTTTCATCAAGTCGCTATGGACCCAGCATCTATACCATGGACTGCTTTCATAGTCCCTGGAGGATTATACGAGTGGTTAGTCATGCCATTCGGATTAAAAAATGCACCTGCTGTGTTCCAAAGAAAGATGGACGACTGCTTCAGAGGAACAGAAGCATTCATAGCAGTCTACATAGATGACATTTTAATCTTCTCACAGACAGAAGAAGAACATGCAAAGCATTTGGAGGTAATGCTTTCTATTTGTGAGAAGAATGGACTTGTGTTGTCACCCACAAAGTTTAAAATAGCTGTACCTGAGGTGGAATTTCTTGGTGCAACTATTAATCGGGGAAAGATTAAACTCCAAGAGCATATAATCAAGAAGATTATCAACTTTGATATGGAGTCTTTGAAGGAAAAGAAAGGGCTTCGCTCCTTTCTGGGTATTCTCAACTATGCAAGGGCGTATATTCCAAAACTGGGTACCAAACTTGGCCCATTGTATTCTAAAACTTCTCCCCATGGTGACAAGAGGCTGAAACCGTCTGATATCAACCTAATTAGACAAATCCAAAGTGAGGTTCAAAATCTTCCAGACCTGGAGTTTCCCCCAGAAAATGCCTATATTATCCTTGAAACTGATGGATGTATGGAAGGCTGGGGAGGCGTTTGCAAATGGAAGCCAAAGAAGGCGGATCCTCGCTCAACCGAGAAAGTGTGTGCATACGCAAGTGGCAAATTTCCAGTCATAAAATCGACGATAGATGCAGAAATTCACGCCTGCATGGAAACTTTAACGGCCATGAAAATCCACTATCTAGATAAAAGTGAAATAACGCTTAGGACAGATTGTCAAGCGATTATTAGCTTTTATAATAAAACTGCTAACAATAAACCCTCTCGGGTTAGGTGGATTAAATTTACTGATTTTGTGACAGGAACAGGTGTGCATATCAACTTCGAGCATATTGACGGGAGGCAAAATACTCTTGCAGATACGCTATCCCGATTGACTACCTACTGCACAACAGGATGTCTCACCCCAGAACAAACCGCGTTCCTTTCCATGTTGGAGCCAGTTCTAGAGGAAATTCAGACTGGAATACTGAACGACGCCAGCACTATGCTTCTATGCACTCGTATTCAGACAGTGTTCCCCTATACACAACCGCAGACATCCATGGCATACACTACCATAGGGAACGTAATGGTGGATCACTCACAAATGCCATTATCCACAAAGGCGTCATGCAAGAAGTCAAAGAACTTCAAGCAAGGATGGCCTTTGCACAAATCAATGTATTGAAGACCATGCTTGAACGTGAGTATGAGTATGCCCGTCTATACAAGAATGCTGACTGCGTAATGGGTGATACTTGCCAACTACTTGAAGAACAAATTCCCAAAATTAAGAAAATTAAGAGGGACCTTGACAACCTAATTACACAGTTTGTCAGATGGGGATAAAGGAGCGTGATGGACCCAACTAGTGATGGACCCAACTACTGTCCTTCACAACTTTATCTAATAATTAAGTGTGATGAATAATCTGGTGGTAATCTACGAAAAACCACTATTTGCTTTGTGTGGAGTGAGCTCAATTATTTGAACATCTTTTCTTTTTAAAATTTTTGGCCTACCTGTTTTGGCCAGTAGTGTGCTTTTGTGCTCAATTATTTGAGCATCTTTTTCTTTTTGAAATTTTTGGCCTAACTGTTTTGCCCAGTAGTGTGCTTTTGAGTTAGTGCGATCCACTTTCGGTGGAGTGGTTGTACTATCTCTCTTTTTCTTCAATCAGTGCACCTAACTTTTGGATAGTGGGTGTACTGAGTGGGAGACAAAGGATTGTGGAAATCCCTTTATTCACATGACGATGGGGCCCAATGAGCACCCGGTGTGATAATTGAGATTCCATTCCCAAGTCTATATAAGTGTGTTTTCTCAGAGTTGCAAGACATCGCTGAGTTCCAGCAAGTCTTACTTCTCTCTCTTTGTAAGATATCCTCTACTCAATAAAATTTCTTTCCTCCTAAATTTCTAGTCTAGTATCTTTTAGCAACGAAGTTTTGGAGTTGAGATCCTAAGAACGAGAACGGGCGTTTTCTTACTGGTATCAGAGCTAGATTATTTGGTTAGTAAAGATTATGGCTTTCTAAATTTTCTTTTATTTTAGGTAGTAGGAAAGGAAATGTTATACCAAAATTGTTGATATTGTTCATCTGTGTTGTCCAAAACCAGTTCATTTGCTGATATTGTTTACCTGTTTATCTGAAACCTGAATATTGAAATATGAAAATTTTGAACATATAATTGTTGGTAAATAATGTTCAGACTGAAACAAAAGACCAGACCAGGCCATAGATAGGCACAGAGGCAAGTGGCCGTCAAGCCTTGTTGGAACCCGTTTGGATGAGTAAAAGTTTGCACAAAAAAAAAAAAACATACAATTATAATAAATAACCACCTTGGATTTAGTGGTGTGCAGATCCGGTGTGCAGAATACGGTGTGCAGTTATTTTCTCCCTTTGCAAGCAACTAGTTCGTTTGTTTGTGTTTGTTGTTCAGAGTGGAATGCCACTATACCAAGAAGATTCGGATTAGAGAGGTTTCAACGTGCTTTAATTAAAAGTTTGGAGCTATTAAACTAAAATAAAATTTTTTGGAAGAAAAAAAAAATCCGGAAATTATCTCCTGCAGGTTACGCCGCCCGACACGAAGAAATACTTCAATTACAATGGTCATTTCTTTTGCGAAAAATGTAGTCAGTGCAAGGATCATTTTTTTTATTGCGTAGCACTAAGAAAAGACATGGAAGAAAGCTAGAACAACAATGTTGAGGATATTTTTTTGTCTATTTATATGTTTATATGATTTTTTTTTATAAGATAATCAAAATTACTTTTACATAGTTGATTGGAGGGGTAAATAAGAAATTGATTACAACACTTGAGGGATAAATAAGATATATTAATATTAAAGAGTAGAGGGAGAAATAAGAAATTGAGTAAGAGTTGAGGGGTATATACAAAATTAAGCCTTAAGTTATATGTTTACGTTTTTATGAAATACTAGGGTACCCGCGCGCTTCGCAGCAGGGTGGTTTTATTCATTTTATTTGAATATCTATTGTATTGAATTAAGTTACCGTGTTATGCATAACAAAATAGAGTCGGTGCTATATACTTGTATCTCAGCAACCGTAACTTTGATGGCAGATTCAATTTGATCAATGTGTTCTACATATTGAAATCTTATAGAATACAATTTTTTTCTATTTTTGGAGATTGCTAACTATTTGTAATGATTTTTGAAAAAAAAAAAGGGACATTGAATTTGAATTCCAAATAGATTATTTTATTATTATTTGTTGGCAATCTTTCAAAAATTGTTAAAAATAGTTAGCAATCTCCAAAAATAGATAACATTTGCATCCCATGAGATTTTGATATGTAGAATGCACCGGTCGAATCGGATCGGCAATCCGAGTTAAAGTTGTTGAGATACGAACACATAATACCAAGGTCATTTTGTTATGCATTATACGGTAACCCAACTCCTATTATATTTATTTATATAAAATAAATGATGATAAAATTATGAGATACAAATCTTAAAGAAGATACAAATATGATGTATACTATTTTGAAGGATTTATTAAACCAATCAATTTATTTTTATTTTTGTATGTTTATCAGAGAAGATGAGTTAGTTGTTAAAAAACTGGGACCAAATAAAAATAAAGTTATGGACTTCATCAATTAGTTTACAGAGAGACTATTATATGGATGCTAAATTTTATATATGCATGATCCATCCAAATTTTATATCATGGGAAGGAAGTATATATAAACCAAAAACGAAAAATAGTTGTTTACTAAACAATATATTATTAAAATTGTTAATTATAAATTGACATTCTTTCTAATTAATCAAGATTAAACATTTAGATTAGCATAACGATATAAAAATAATGGTTAGCACAATGAATTAGAAATGCGCGATGCATTTTTACCGAATCAAATTATTAGAATAAATTAAAAGATTGCAATAACCTACATACTAAATGATGGAGAGAAGATGGAGCTCATTTTTGTTGATATATGCTTAGAAATAATGTAAGCCATTTATGCTGAAAGTTGTAAGTGCAATACAAGATAGCAAAGTGTTGGGTAAATATGAACTGTCGTCCTAGGATCGAATCATGGGTAGGTATTTCGTAATTTAAAAAAAGCAAAGTTAGAAAATTATATGCACCAATATTAATTAAAAACTGAAAATATAAAAGTTATGTAAGAATAAAAATAGTTAATTGGGGTAGGGAAGAGAGGGTTGGGTAAAGCAAAGGGCAAAGATAAGATAAGGTAAGGCCGTAAGGGGATGGATGAAACGGAGTTTGGTGTTGGGGGTGCGTCACTCGTGTGTGTAGTGTGTTAGGCCAGGACAGGAGAAAGGATGTGAAAGAGTGGAAGTATGTGAGAGGAGAGGAGAGGAGAGGAGAGGAAAGGAAGAGCTAGCCTAGCAGTAGTGGGAGCGATGGAGCAACCCAATCTAATCCGATCCGATCAATCCTGTGACGGAGAGTCCTCCATCTTCCTCGTCCAATCCAAACACCCCAACCCTATCCTATTCCTCCAAACCCAACATAATAATAACTTACATTCTCTCATTCTCATTCTTATTCAATTCAATTAAGAAATTAAGAATGGGGACGACCTCAGGCCTCAGCTAGCTTAGCTACCCTCTCCCTATCCCTCTCCCTATCCTATCCATGGCCGCCTCCTCCTCCTCCGCCTCTTTTCCCACCTCTCTCCAGCTCCGCTCCACCCTCCGCTCCCTCAACCCCTCTCCCTCCGCCCTCCGCCTCCGCCTTCTCCTTCCGCCCCCCCTTCACTCCCCTCTGCGCCTCCTCCCTCTCCCTCTCCCTCTCCCACCCCACGCATCCTCTTCCTCCTCCTCCAATTCCCCCGACTCCTTCTCCGGATGGGAACGCGATAACAACGCCGACACCGCCAAGGGGCCAGGTGGGAATATCCTCGGCCCTGTCCTCGCCGGCACTCTCTTCTTCGCCACCATCGCTTTCGCTGCCTTCTCTTTCACCACCTCATCTACTCAAAAGCGTACTACTCTATTACTCTCTGCCTTTCTTTTATTGTTATTGTTATTATTATTTTCCTACTACTCTTCTCACTCCTACTTACTTACTGTACTCTACAGGCTCTGAGCTGCAGCTGCAACCCATCACTGCTTCCATCCCCTCCGAATCCGATGATGACCCCCACTCTCACCTTTCTGCAACTCCACTCTTTACCCAGGAACAGGAAGACGACTCCTCTTCACTAACTAAACAAGACTCCTCTCCACAAACCAACTCTCAAGACTCCTCTCCACAAACCAACTCTCAAGACTCCTCTTCACAAACCAATTCTGATCCTTCAGAAATCAACACTCTACCAGATGCATCTCCCGATACCTTTGATGCTCCTCCTGCCGCTTTAACTCCAGAACAAGAACAAGAACAAGATGAGCCCCTTGTTCTCAATGATGAACCTCAAACAATCATTCCTGATTCTGACAATACTATCTTAAAACAAGAACAAGATGAGCCCCTCGTTCTCGATGAACCTCAAACAATCATTCCTGAGGAAGACAAAACTGTCTTAAATCTGCCAGAGGACGACTCCAATCCACAGGAAACACTCGATGCACCTGTGACCGCAGATCCAGAGGAACCCTCTCAAGTTGTTGTACTTCAAACCGGTGATGTCGTAGAAACACAGGGCGTCACTGAAGATGCTGTTTCACTGGACCAGCATGACACACTTGCCACTTTCAATGAACTAGATTCTTTGCAAGAGACCGAGCCAATAGGCACAGAAGAAGAGACAGGGGGCGATAATGTTCAATATGACAAAACTGAGGCCAACTCTGAGAATACAGATGGGTCCTTTTCTCGTGGGGGAATCCCGGCACCGACCCTGCTATCAGCAGCTCTTCAGGTACCACCTGGAAATGTCCTCATCCCTCCTGTCGTTGATCAATCCCAACATCAGGCTTTCGCAGCTCTTCAAGCTCTCAAGGTATGTCTCAGCTTCGGTACAAACCCTGAAAGGCAGAAAGATAGCAACAACTTGTATGCATGATGAACTGTATGTAATCAGTATTGGATGCTCTTGAGAATTACTCAAGTCGTAGTTCTTAATTATTAATTTATTAGGTTATAGAAGGACCTGCCACACCAGTTGAACTGTGCACTCGCCGTGAATATGCCCGTTGGTTGGTAGCTGCTAGCTCCCTTTCAAGGTATTATAGTTTTTTGTTTTAAAAAAAATATAGAACAGTTTGTTCAAGAACATCACTGAACTTGTTATTTCTACAAAGAAACACAGTTTCCAAAGTATATCCTGCAATGTACATAGAGAATGTGACGGAGCTTGCTTTTGATGACATCACGCCTGATGACCCAGATTTCTCTTGCATTCAAGGTCTTGAAATTTGCCATCATGCCCTATCATTTTAAGCTTGTACCAATTATATATATATATATTTATATTTTCTGGGTTCTTCTATTTAAATTGACATGCAACAGGCTTAGCGGAGGCTGGACTTATTTCAAGTAAGCTTTCAAGACCTGGATTTGGTATCACTGACAATGAAGATCAGGATAAGATCCTTTTTTACCCGGAAAGGTATGAATCTTGCAATTTTTTTATTAAATTAATTATTCAGAGGATATGTTCTTGACAAAAATCCACTCACAGCCCTCTTTCACGGCAAGATCTCGTGAGTTGGAAGATGGCTTTGGAGAAACGATTGCTGCCAGAAACTGACAAAAACGTACGTGAAAGACTGTAATTTCAATTTTGTTTCACATTGGAATATTTGTTATTCATTTCTAGTCTACCCCAACCAACTTGGGATTAAAGGTTTTGTTGTTGCTGTTATATTGGAATGTATGCTATTATTTGAAGAGCTCCTAGCTGATCATATCGTTTAAAAAACATTTTTTTTTCTAAAAACAAGAACAGGCTTTCTTAAAAGCTTCCGGATATATAGACATTGATAAAATAAACCCGGATGCTTGGCCTGCTTTGGTGGCTGACCTAGCTGCTGGTGAACAGAGCATCACTGCTCTGGCATTTGGTATGTTCTTCTGGAAATATGCGTTTCACTTTTGTTGTTGTTTGATTGTGTTGGTCAAAGAATACATCATAATTTTGACTGTCAATTTTTAATAGGTTACACTAGATTGTTTCAACCTGGTAAGCCAGTAACCAAGGGACAAGCCGCCATTGCTTTGTCCTCTGGTGAATCTTATGAGACTGTAAATGAAGAATTAGCCCGCATAGAAGCTGAAGCCCTAGCCGAGTCTGCTGTAAATGCGCACGCTGCCTTGGTGGCTCAGGTCGAGAAGGATATAAATGCAGCATATGAGAAGGATCTTGCAAAAGAGAGAGAAAAGGTAGAGACACTTGAGAAATTGGCCGAAGAGGCAAGGTTAGAGTTGAAAAGATTGAAGGAAGAGAGGGAGGAGGAGGATAATACAATTGCAATGGGTCGTGCAGCAGTGGAGTCGGAAATGGAAGTGCTCTTGAAGTTGAAGCATGAAATGGAGAAAGAATTAGAGGGAGTTCTGAGCAAAAAGATGGAGGTATCCTTCGAGCGGGAAAGGATCAGTAGACTCAGGCAGGAGATTGAAAATGAGAACCAATCAATTACACAGCTCAAATATGATTTGGAGGTTGAGAGGAAAGCTTTGGCCATGGCCAGGTAGCATCTAGTCGGCCATTGATAACTATTGATTGTAAATTTAGTATTTTATATCCTTGATTGCAATTTGATAATCCTCCTTTTGTTTGTATGCACTTTATCAGGGCATGGGCAGAAGAGGAGGCAAAAAGAGCAAGAGAACAAGCAAGAACGCTGGAGGAAGCAAGGTCCCGCTGGGAGCAACGAGGCATTAAGGTTGTGGTTGACGAAGAACTGCAGGATGACACATCAGCGGGAATCTCTTGGCTTGGTGCTGGAGAGGAAAAAGGTGTTTCTGTTCAAGAGAAGATTAAAGCAAAAATTGAAATACTGGAAGCTGGCATCGCACAAAAGAGAGTGCAGATGGTAGCTGCTTTTGAGAGGCTTAGAGAGAAGATCCTTTCTCTGATTGCGCTTTTGAAAGGAGCAATGAAAGAAGCAGCAGCTGAGAGCTCGAAGCGTGGTGGGGAGTTGTGGGCTGGTGTGAGTGAGAAGACTAAGAGAGTGGTTGAAGATTGCAAGGAGGGGGTGGAGAAAATCACACAGAAGCTTAAATCTTAGGTCTCATATGGTTTGGTTCCACAGAAACATGAATAATATCAATATGCTTTTTGTAGTGATGAGATGAGAAACGCCCGACGGCCGGAGTTGATGTTTTGGTGGAGCTGTAACTGCTGTTGAATAAAATAAAATCCACATGAAAGTTCAGTGTTGACTGATGTTAAATAATTTTTTTTTCTTCTATACATATATGAGCCATGAGACATAAGATAAGCTGGACAGTGGTAATTTATATAAGGCCGTTGATTTTGAATTTTTGATGCATCGAGTTGAGTTAATTACAGGTTTAATTATGAACCGCTCCTTTTTTCTTTTATGCTGCGTCTCACTCACTGTGGTCAGTACGTATCATAAATTGAATAAAATAAAAGAAAAGGTTAAGATAGAAATGCGTCAAAAGTAGCACCAATGGCAATGTGTGTCGTGCAAGTGTTATGGATGTGAACGGGAAGAAACACATCCGGTTCTGGACTCTGAAATCAAATCAATCTTGGCTGGTCCTGCCCGGCCCGTGCATGGATAAGGCCCAGAGAGCTAGCAGCTATCTATAACTATAAGAGCCCCAGGCCCCCACCCCAAATGGATTATGGAGGAGGATTTGATTTGGACTAACAGCGCGATACCTGACGACATATATCATACAGGAGTGGATGGATCAGGCAGAGGCAGGCTTGGAGGAACAGGAACCCCAAGCAATTGCATTGCCATTGCAGCTGCCACTCCATCCATGATCCATGGATATGGGCCATATGGGAATTAACAGCACTCAGTTGAAATCGCATCTTAATTTTCCGCTGTGCTATTAACAAGTATTAACAAAAGTAAAGTAGAGCTAAGTTCGTATGTCTAACAGTAACAGACACAGACTAGTACGTGTTGCTCAAATACTAGTATTTCAAAGTGCATGCGCAAGTTCTTCATTCTTATGCAATTTTAATGATTCTAAATTAAGCTGTTCAAGCCAAGTACGTAGCTCATTTTCCTTCTTTTGATGCTTAAGAATACTAGGGTATTCACCCGCCCCCAATAATCATATTTTAGTTGGATATCCAAAACAAACATTTTAGTAACTATCTTTATAGAGAATATTGTTTATACAATATTTATATGGCAGTATGAAGTATAATATCTTAACTAATAGAATATAATTAATAGAATATAGTGCTAGTTGGTATACTTATTAATTCATAATATAATATAGTGGTAACAAAATAAATCATATTCATATATTAATTTTAAGCAATTGAATTATGACTCACTCATTTTATAAGTATATCTTTTTTTGGTTTAATATAAAAAAAATTGTATAACGAGTTATGTTGTTTAAATGTAATGAGTAGTATATAAATATATATGTATATTGACACAATGATCATAAATAATGAGCATAGAATATCATAACAATGCTTTTTGACAATCAATGCCTAAAAAGCAACTAAACAAATGTACAATTTTTGTTGCATGGCATGAACCAGTAGGCAAATATACAGGCGTAGGATCAATATCGGATGTCTCTAATAATATCTAAGTTTACAATATATACAGAGTAAGTTGTATAGAAACAAATAGCGTGAAAACACCCATACAATTAGTTAAATTTTAGACAAACAAAATATAAATATCATCCTTACATTGCACGCATTTAAAATATCAATAATAATAGAAATAAGTCTTGAGTTTTTATATAAAACCTGAAGCGTTGGATGTACACATCCAACGGCTCTTAGCTCAAAATGAAGGAGAGAGCTCTGTTCTTTCCAACCTTTAAAGGGATATATTGCTTTCTTTTTTAAGATTAAAAAACAACAAAAAACAACAATCTCTACATTTACTTTGATCTTTTGAATCTTGATCTCCTAGATTAAAAAGAAAAAGAAAAAAACTTTGGCCTTGTTCTCTGGTTGGAAATATCTGTACGATCGATGCCGTATATTAAAGTGTGCACTCATGAGTTAATCAATTAATTATAAGCAATAGGGATGGGCCAATTGGATTCGATTCAGAATTGCGTTTAGATAATGGAATAAGAAAATGAAATAGCACCTGTAAGGCCTCAATTGCAATTTTCAATTTCGTGGAGACCACGATCGAGTGAGTCCCATTAGCATATATGACTAATTAAATTAATAGGAGAGGAGTAGTGGACTCGGAGTGCGGTGCCCGTGGGCCGTGGTTAGAATTAGATTATTATTATTAGATCATCATCATCATCATCATCATCATCATCATCTATTATATTATAACGGCTCTTCTTTTTAGAAAGGAGTGCCCTTTGTACCTTGAATCATATGTCCTTGTTTCATGCACCACAAAGTTACAAAACCACATCTCAACTCACAGACTCAGTAATAATAATGTAAAAGTAAAAACATTTGCTAGTGTGTGAGCGTGACTGTCCTTGTGTCGTCCACTTCTTCCTTGTGCTCAGGCTCAGCTTGTGCGCTATTTCTATTTGGAAATTGGAACGAAAGTTGTAGGCTTGTAGACTAGCTCGCGGTCATCAATTCTACTTACTCTGTTACTGTGACTGTGACTGTGACTGTGTGCAGTGCAGTTAATATCTCTCCCTCTGGCCTCTTAATTTGCTGTGTTGTCTTTTAGCCTTCATTACTCATCACTGATTGGTTCATTTGAAATAAATGCATAAAGATAACAACAACTATGTTTATGTCTATGTCTATAGCAGAGAGAGGCAGAGAGAGAGAGAGAGAGAGGAAAGAGAAAGAAGGCCAAGGCAAAGGCAAGCTTTTGAGTTTTGACAGTCTGACATACAGTTTGGTCCTGTCCATCACCCGAAGCCATCCATACGATACGGTATCATCTATCTATTAATAATTAATTAATTTCAGTCATGACTCTGTATAGTCTGTAAGCAATGTACTATACATGCAAGAGCAAATGCAAGTGCAAGTGCAAATGCAAATGCAAATGCAAGTATATATTGATAGTCATCTGTTCATTCATGAATAATGAATGTCATGACAAGAGAAATTAATTAAGAGATGCAGTAGCAGTAGCAGTAGCAGATTTGCATCTACTGTTCTCTCTCTCTCAATCTCTCTGCACTGGGACTGGCCACTGACTACGAAATTAAAGCCAGCCAGCCAGCCATCGATCCAGGTTCCGTTCCACAGATCACATCAACTTCACTTCATTGATATCAATTCGCTGGGCTGGGCTGCCTAAAGGCTAAAAGCAGAGGAGCAGAGGAGAGCTGCCTGCCTGCCTGCCTGCCTGCCTGCCTGCTTCCCTTCCCTTCTTCTCTAGCTCCCACCCACTCTGAGTCTCTGAATCTCATCTCATCTTATTTACCAAAATTATATTACTTAATTTCGTCTCTCCTCTCCTCTCTTCCTTTAATTGCCACAGAGCTAGCTAGCTGCCTAGCTCCAGAGAGCATAACTACGCTACATACCCTCATTACATTATTTCAAATATTACCACTGTTTATTCTTTTTTTTTATTATCGCCTCACTATTCATCTCTACTGTACTCACACTCACACTCAGTGTGAGACAAAGAATCACATATCGTTTTTATTTCAGTTCCCCCCCCAATCAGGTTTCTCATTTCTTTGTTTTCCAACTTTTGTTCAGAGCCGGGATAACATCAATAAGTCTGAGCAAGAAGATTAATTAATTCTTCCAGATCGACTTTGGCAGTAGCAATTAATACTGTTATTCGCCTGAAAGAGGGAGGAACTCTCTGAAATCTTCTTCTAAAGCATTTGGAACTAGAGAAGGAAGAAAAGAAAATAAATGGATGGAAGTGGTGGTGGTCAGGAAGAGGTTCAGCAGCAGCAGCAGCGCTTCAGCAGGCAACTGGCAGCTGTGGTTAGACATATCCAATGGAGTTATGCCATCTTTTGGTCCCTGTCTACAACGCAACCAGAGTATTCATTTCTTTTTACTAATCTATCTTTGTTTTCAACTATGCTTTTTTCACTCTTAAAAAATTAATTAGTTGGGCAGGCTGGCTGTAACAGTCTCATGAACTGTCCTTCGCTTTCTTAGAAAGTATATATTTCACGAGTTGTCCAGGGATAAATTAAGTTAAACAAGAGGTTTCGTTATACAAGTCAATAATGTTTTCCTCACCGAAGAAGCTTAGTAGATATTGCCTTCCCAATTACAGTTTCCCTTTCTTATTATGTTATATATATATATATATAGAGTGAGGTTACTGTGCTTTGCAAAGCGCAGTGAGATAGCGCACTTCGGCCCGGTATCTCAAAATCGTAACTCAAATGGTCAATGCAAGCTGCTCACTATAATATTAATATATTGAAACCTAGTTACATACCAAATTTTTTTATTTTTAGAGTTTTCTAACAATTTTTGTTTGAATTTTTGAAAATGACCCATTTTATATAGAAATTTTTATTCATTTTCTATACAACTTTAAAAAATAATTCCTATTGTCTTTATTTAACGCACACATTTCCTTTTTTCTGCTAATTGCTAAAAGTAATAAATTTGTTATATAAGTTGGAGGTGAGAGCTAATTAGAGCATGTTTCTGCAAGTACCTATATAAGCCATTTAAATTTATACTGGGAAAAAGAACAAGGAAGAACAATCATCAATCATCTGAATGATCGATTGTCGTTTTAAGTATATCTTCATCCCCTAACTTTATTTATCCATACAAGGGTATTGGTGTGGAGCGATGGATACTATAATGGCGACATTAAGACCCGAAAGACGACTCAGCCGATGGAGCTCAAAGCAGATGAAATGGGCCTTGAGAGGAGCGAGCAGCTCAGGGATCTGTACATCTCTCTTTCCGCTGGAGACAGCAATCAGCAATGCAAAAGGCCTTCCGCCTCCTTATCTCCCGAGGATTTAACCGACACAGAGTGGTACTACTTGGTCTGCATGTCATTCACATTTGGACCTGGCAGGGGGTAATTTTCTTCTATGTAGATAGTTTCATTACAATATAAATATTTAGTAATGTTATACAGCATAACTCTTTTTGAGATAAAGTTGGGAGTCCATACAGTATAATTCTAATTTTTGGCATTTGTTTAATGCTAGGTTGCCCGGGAAGGCCTTGGCAAACAATGAACAGATCTGGTTGTGCAATGTTCAATTTGCTGATACCAAAACTTTCACGCGCTCTCTTTTAGCTAAGGTTAGTAAAGCTTAATATTCTTTTCCATGTTGTAATCTCATATTGAACATTGGACATTCATCAGCTTGATAATTTGTAATTACATGTTTACATTTTTCCATGATCTTGATCCGCGGTCCTGCAGAGTGCTTCTATACAGGTGATTCTTTTTCAATGTACTAAATTTTAGTACTATTGCAAAATAATTGTGTACTTCATCAGAAGGTTAATTTTAATTAATTATGCTTACAAGTTACAAAACTGATTCACAGACAGTCATATGTGTTCCCTTCATGAGCGGTGTGCTTGAATTAGGCTCTACAGAAATGGTTAGTTCTTATATGAATTTTAATCAGATACATCAGTTTTACTAACTTCGCAAGTAAGCCTGGACTTGTAAAGATATTTTTTTGTCTCATTTTTAGTTCATTTTTCTTTGCAAAGGTTTTGGAAGACCAAGCTCTGATAAAGCACATCACGACCTCCTTTTGGGAGGTAACCTTCCCGATTTGCACAGAGCAGTCCATTTCAAGCCCTCCATTACCTGAAAGAGATGAAGAAAATAACATAACTGACACCGTCATTTCACCAACTGCTCTTTTCTCGCTTCCAACTGATAATGCAAGTCTGGAGGACGAGAAGTTGCATCCGAGTACTTACGAAAATTTAAATATTGACTCGCCAGATGATAGCTGGAAGGACCTGGGTAATTGTCAACAAATGGTTGGTTCTTTTGGGATCAACAACGAATCAATAGACGATGACTTTTGCAATGGAGCAAATGGATCCTTCAATTTAAGTGGATGTATGTCGCCGAAGACTGCACTCGATTTAATAACAGAAGAAACAGAACTCGACCTTGTTTCTCTTGATCTTGATGGCGATGCTTCTCACTATGCGAAGACGCTAGCTGCGATTTTAAAGAACTCAAAGGCACTGAATTCATTCAAAGCGAATGCATTGTATGGTTCAGAGTCAAGTTTTGTAATTTGGAGAAAGGAATTTGGGACAGAAAAGGTGGTGATTGGTGCATCTCAAAAATTGTTAAAGAAAGTGCTGAGTGGAGGAGCATGGATGAATGGCTATCCTGTAAAGGAAAAGGAGGTAAGAGATGGGGTTGGTTTGCAAAGCCAAGTTTGGAAATCGGGGGTCGACTTTAATGTCAGCGCTAACCATGTGATGTCGGAAAGGAGACGAAGGGAGAAATTGAATGAAAAATTTGTTGCATTGAGATCTATTGTTCCTTCTATTAGCAAGGTATGTTAGTTCATCTCTTTTGGTATTGATGTGGCGTAGCACATAACATAGATATAGGCTGGCTTATAATTGCATCATCTTGTTTTATATTAATGGTCAAACATGGAAGTGATACAAGAATATAAGAATTATTTATTGGGTAATTTACTCATTAATGGCATATCCAAAAATCACTATCATTTAATGTAGGTGGATAAAGCATCCATCCTTGGTGACACGATAGAATACGTGAAGGAGCTCGAGCGCCGTGTGGAAGAACTAGAATCATGCCGAGAATTATTTGACCACGAATCGAAGGCACGGAGAAAGAATTATTTGGACATGGCTGAGAGAACTTCGGACAACTACCGTGGCAAGGCAATGCAGAACAAGCGGAAAGCGTGCAACATGGTTGAGGAGGAAGCAGAGCAGCACTGGGTGTTTTCGAAGGATAGTGAGCTTGACATAAATGTGAGCATGAGTGAGAGAGAGGCGGTTGTAGTAATGCATTGCCAGTGGAGAGAGTGTTTATTGCTTGAGATATTTGAGGCAATTGGGAGCTTACATCTGGATCCTGTGTCCGTGCAGTCTTCCATTTCAGACAGTGTCATGGCACTTACAATAAAAGCTAAGGTTTGGCAACTTTTTAATTCCCATAGATTGTAATACAAATACAAGACTGTATTTAATTGAACTTACTTTGATCACTCAAATTGGAGTAATGTTTGTGTTAGCATCTATAACTATAAGAGTGAGTAATGTGATTTATTGTTGTTGGTGCAGTTTGTAAAGTCAGGAATGGCATCTCCAGGGATGATAAAGCAGAGGCTGAAGAGAGTAGTCGGAAAATATATGGTGGGGCCAGAGCTAGCCATAAATAAATAAGGTAGCCGCAGCAATTAATGAATAATTTAAGGAATTAGAATTGAGGCAGGCTAGCTAGTTTTTGTTAGGATTAGATTGGTCCTTCCTTGTCATTAATTAATTTAATTTGCAAGTTTAGCTAGCAAGTAGCAAGTAGCATATTGCATTTGAGAATTGAGATGCGTGTACTTGATAATTTGTAGCCTATATAATTATATTGGAACTGGGCCTGTAGGCAGTTGTTGTCATCTCTGTAATAATTGGTGACACTCCTTGGGTGACACAGAGACAGACTGACAGTCATAATTGGAGTGGAGTGGAGTGGAGACTGTGGAGTGGCAGAGCCAGGCAGTGGAGCTAGCTAGCTAGCTAGGCTAGAGTTAGCTAATTAATTTGGTTGCTTGTGACGCGGGCACCTCACTCTCCTCACCTCACCTCACCTCACCTCCTCCGTTATAGCTAGGCTGGGGCAGCAGAGCAGCCAGCTGATCGCCTAGCTAGCTCATATGGATAGCACTTTGGCCTTAAGGCCTTTCCCTTTCCCAGGTAGATCGCCCAGCCAGAGCCTCGCCTGAAATTATGAATTATGAGGACTGACTGAGCATCAAGCAACTCAACTGCATTCTTCATTCTCCATTCTGCATTCGCTTCATTCCTTCTTTTCAAACAATGTTTCTCTGCGCACTCAATGGCCCATATTTTATGTCTCATCCTTTCTTTATAATGCATGTTCTTCAATGTCCTATTCCTAATATATCAACAATCAACATTTAATATTAAGCTTTTACAGTAAATATCAACCATATCATCTTAAGTGCCATTTTCTGTAACAACATGTTGAGATCAATGGTGGCCCATCTACCAAATATGACATAAATTTGAAATGCTCATTTCATAAGCTCAGAAACAGTGCTTTATGAATAGTGTTTCTTGGTTGTTGTGAGCCATCCGATCATGATCCAGTGGTGGTGCCTCTTTGTGGTGACGTCATTTGAGTGTGTCAGCATGGTGTCCATGTTGCTGGTGTATCTCTGCTTTTGTGGGCCAACCTGCATTTGTGTGTAGTGGTTCATGGTGGTGTAGGGCTGCCTCCACTTGGGTGGACCGCTTTCTTTCTGTGCTCTTGGTGTTCTGCTTTATTTGTGCACTATGTGTTTTTGGCTGCGTTGTGTCTTTTTCTGAGTGTACATGGCTTTGGGTTAACAGTGGTTGGGGTTCATAGAGGTTATTTGTGTACTTTCTGACACACGGTTTCCCTTCTCTCTGTCTTTCTTATGTGCTTTATCTCCTGCCTACATAGTTTTGAATTACTTGGTACTTATGATTTTGTAAAGAGTGTATTTTGAGAGATATCTGTACCGTCTATTTTCCTACTATTGGTTATCTAAGGCCCTGTTCAGTTGACTGGGAAATAATGGGAAATAACGTGGGTTCGGGATTTGTGGATTTTTTTCCAAATGCATCGTTCGGTGACCACTTCTCCACCCCTAGGTTGGGTTCAAATACCCATTTGTACCCACCAATTTCAATACAATTTTGTGGGAAATTGATGAGTCTTAATTGTACTCTATTTTATATCGGGATTTGTCTCTTAAACTATACATTTTCATTTAATTTTGAGTTAATTTAGTTTAGTTTTTGTGTCAAGTTTGAGATGCTGCCGCATTCTTGATTTTGATTGCAGATATGAAGAATTGGAAGAGATTTGGACACGAAACAAGAAGACCGAAGGAAGACAGACGAGACTCGAACTTATTGAAGAAAACTGCAGCAAATTCGGACTGAAACAATTCAATTCGGACCGAATTTATGTTGAGACAGAGAAGAAATTCGGACCGAAACAATTCAATTCGGACTGAAATTGTGTGGTTTGAACCAGTGAAGAGTCTGCAGGAATTTCAGACCAAATTAATTCAATTCGGACCGAATTTATTCCTGCCATAACGACCATGCTGTATTAATTCGCCATTTCGAGTGGGGTGCCTTCCGAATATGAGAAAACCCGAAACATGAAAGTTGTAGCTCTTTTTGCTATCTTTCTACCGAATTTTGAATCACCTCATTTCGACCTGTATTGAGGAAGTTATGGTCAAAATACCACAGCATATCAATCTGACCAGTTCGGGGGCGGACCGCCGGGCGGTTCTGCATCATTTATTGATATATTTAGGCAACCTTTGGTCTGTTTTTGGGTCGGTTTTTATATATATAGACTCCCCTTCTCTTCTAGAGGGTTTGGTTGGTATCTTGAAGAACTGAATTAGGAATTAGAACTAGAGAACAACTGAGAGACTTCGAGATCGGAATCGGGAGTTCTCACGATATCTCGGTGTTGATTTCTTCTTCCTTCTTTTCTCTCATTTCTTTATGTTTTGCTTGAACATGAAACCTGAATTGTTTCTTGTAGTCATAAGAGGCTAATCCCCTCTCTAGGGATGTTGGTTTTCACTTTGAACTTGTAGTTTAATGTGCTTTGATGATGCTTTTAATTGATGTTGTGATTTTGTTTTTTGTTGAATTGCTTGTGTATTGTTTAATCGTCATGCATGAAATCTTAGAAACTAGGGTTAGAACTTGACAAGTAAAACTCATAGTTTTGGAATTGAAGAAGCAAAATTAGGTCTAAGGTGAGATATTTAACCGTGAAACCTTGAATCTAAGATAAACCCGTTGATCAACTATTAGGACATGTGAAGTACTTAACCGTGAAATATAAATTGATGGTTGATTGACTTATATCATGAACTCAAGGAACATAAATTTGTAGGGTGAGGCACTTAATCGTGAAACCCGAGGGTTTGTGTACGGTATTAAGCCATTAAAACTGTAGTTTAGTACCAACAATCAAATTGATACCCTCTCACAATAATATAATTAAAAGTGTTAATCAAGTGAATTAATTCTATAAGGGATAATTAAATCAAGAGGAAAGCTAACTGTACCCCAACAAAAATCCCCCAAAATCGTACCCCAACCCAACAACGCGCATGCATTGACTATGAACACCTGGAACTAGGGAGTATGAACACCTAATATCAACAAGTATGAACATCGGGATCGCTGGACAGATGGGCCTTTTTGCGTTCTAATGAGAATCCGGCCCTAACCTTATCCATTCAAATCAATTTCCGTGGGGACCACTGACATAACTGTCATTAACTACCAATTTAAGCACGTGATTAGATTAATTTAAGTATGTTTTTCACATGGACATAACTGCTGCACCTTTTGGCACCCATACCGGCTGCACCTTCTACTGCGTGGGGTGTTCATAGTTGCTGTAGGGGGTGTTCATAGTAAGTTACAACTATGTACATACCACTATAAGGTCATGTTCATACAGTGTAAAAAATTATGTTTAGTGCTCCCTGGGCCCCATACCGGCTGCACCTTCTGCTGCATGGGGTGTTTAGAGTTGCTGTAGGGGGTGTTCATAGTAAGTTACAACCATGTACATACCACTATAAGGTCATGTTCATACAGTGTAAAAAATTATGTTTAGTGCTCCCTGGGCCCCATACCGGCTGCACCTTCTGCTACGTGGGGTGTTTAGGGTTGGTGTAGGGGGTTTTCATAGTAGGTACAAAGCATGTACATACCACTAGAATGTCATGTTCATACAGTGTAAAAAATTATATGTTAGGTGCTCCCTGGGCCCCATACCGGTTACACCTTCTGCTGCGTGGGGTGTTCAGGGGGTGTTCATAGTAGTATTATAGCATGTACATACCACTAGAATTTCATGTTCATACATTCTAAAAATTTTGTTCAAGCTTTGTGCAATGGGTGTTCATAGTAGTATTGAAGTATGTACATACTAACTTGAATTTCATGTTCATACATTGTAACAACTCAATTCAGGCTTGGTACAAGGGATGTTCATAGTAGTATTGAAGCATGCACATACAATTTGAATTTCTTGTTCATACAAATTGTGATGCAAGATAACTTTTGAGGTTTAGAAATTCTTTAATTTTAGAAAATGACATAGATGAGATGAGAGGGCACAGCCCAGATAGGCCGAACTGAACAATTTGCTGCTATTCTCTGTCCTTCTTAGTATACAAAATTAAGTCTATAACTAGGTATAAAATAAGAAAGAATAGAAATCTGATATGCCTCTTACCAGCCAGCTTCATCAAACTATCAAGAGCCTCAAACTAATGCATTATTACCATTATTGACATTTTGGTATCCACCAACTCATAAGTCAACAAAATCAGAGATACAATCTCGTGTAAAAATTAAGCATAACAACTTGTTTTCACAAACTTTGAAAGAAAATATCAAACTTGCAGTACTTAGTAAAAAAAAAAAAAACTTAACAAATGAATTCTTACTAGTTCTGTACCACTAAACATAGCATCATAATAATTTTTTATATCCTGCTTTACCACTTCTTACTCCCAACTTTCCGTGATCAATATTTAGAACCGGTACCATACAGATAGGAGATTAAGGAAAATCAGTGTTGAGAAAGCAGTGTCGACAATTGCTGGGTATCAGTCAGCTTTGTGCCTTCTTCAAGTTATCAGAGAAAGCAGTGTCGAGAGATAGCGACTAGCACCCTCGGCCAGCTTTATGCTTCCTTATGAACTGAACACGGTGAATCGCATTTTGAAAATGAATAAACTAAATTACTATGATTTTCTACAAACAAACAGTCCTATCTTTAGAAATTTCATTGAATTACACAAAGCTAACAACTCTTGGTTGAACATGGTAAACTAAATAGTTATATGTAAGGAAGGTCCAATCCTTATTCACACCTACATCTCGAAACAAAACGAACCAACCTGCCGGTACAGTATTTCTTGAGTGAACGGGGTACTGGTTGAGTTGGTGTTATAATTCAATTTGCTAAACAATGTCCTTAATGGTATAGTTCAATTATGAATCCAGTATTACTGACATAGAATACCTATATTAAACCTTAGAAAAAGATTATTTGGTTTTTGTCTTTAGCTAAGATCAGTATACCATCTCATACAACAGGAACTGTCTGACTGGATCAACACATTATAGTCCCAAGTGGTACAAGACATACCCAGATGACTGAACCTTCTCCCACAAAGCAGCAAGCCAGGAACGCCACATTTAACCTTGGAATAAGAGGAATTTTATACTTACCTACTGTTGATTTAGGCAATGCTAATTCCCAATCCAATTTGGTGCTTCCATCTTCACATTCCCAATCCAATATAGTTACGACACTCACAATGAGAATGCAGTGGCTACTAATTGAAGGAAAAGATGAGCAAAAGCTTTCGTGGGACTCCAATCTAAAAAGAAGGAAACAAAATTAAGTTGAAACTTGAAACTGCTACTTCTGAGAGCACAATAAGAGAAGAGGAGCAACGGGAGCATCCACAACACTAGCAGAGACAGTGACGATGATGACGACGCCTTCCTCGACCGCTACCCTCTGCCCGCGTCCCCTGCCTCCTCCTCCTCCTCCTCCTTGGGCGGATCGGGCGGCCTGGCCCCCTCCAAATCCACCGTCTACGTCTCCAACCTCGATTTCTCCCTCACCAACTCCGATCTCCACCAGCACTTCTCCACCTTCGGCCGCGCCGCTCGCGTCACTGCCCTCACGGACCCTCTCTCCCGTCGCAGCAAGGGTGTCGCCTTGGTCCTCTTCATCTCCAAGCACCACGCCGCCGAGGCCGTCTCCGCCATGCACGGCAAGATCTTAACTCGTCCAGATCGCCTCTTCTAAGATCCCCGGAGAAGATCGTGTGAGACCGCCGCAGATCGCCGGAGATCGCCTCAAAGTTGCACAGATATCGGCTGAAGATCGGATCGGATGGAAACGAAATGAGGAAATTAACGAGCGATACGAAATAGGAAAGAAATATTAAAACTAAATGAAGGTGGGACCCACAGATGGTTATTTTAGGAAGGAATCTTGAGAAGATTCTGGGGTACGGGATTGGGGGATAAAAATTGGGGTAAGGAAAGATTTCCTCTTAAATCAATGTCCCCAGTTCAAGTTTAATTGAGTCTATCAAGTGTTGCTACCATTAGTTTTTAATTTATAATTAATTTCCCTTGAAAAACATCGAAATCTGATTTGTCTAGATCGGTGATTGAATTGACAACCAGTGCATTACTTTGTTTGTCCCTGTGGAATTGACACCCCTATATACTACACAGTAGGTTCATACGCTTGTAAACCGGACTAAATTGTGTTAGGGATTATTAGTATTGATATTTCATATCAGAAATATACATTTGGCTCCAACTTAATTAATTTTTTCCCACTTTAATTAGGAACCTACTATTCGACATTTATAGAACCCATACCCACCATTTTCATTCCGACAAAAAATTTTGGCAACCGAACAGGGCCTAAAGATTTAAACAAGTGATTGTTTACTTCTCCTATTCTCTCAATCTATCTGCTTTTATTCTCTTTGACTTTTCATCTCTTTCCCATGTGACCTCTCTCCCACACACGCATCCCTCTTTTCCTCTCTCTGACACCCCAATAGCATTTTTGTTTCTTTCGAAAAAAAAAAACACCTAGCTATCAACATTTCTCACTGCTTTTATTTCTCATCAGTCATCAGTCACACCGACCCAATAAATTCGGCTCAGGATTTATCCGAATCGAAACTGATAATTATTTAACAGGTTTGTATGCTTCTTGATTGCTTAAGACTTTTGTTTTTGATACTTTGTTCAATGACTGCGGGTCTGTCATTACTTAATTGCAAACCAGAGAGCTAGATTTACTAAGGTTTAAAATGGGTTAGGTGGGCAATTTGGGAAAAAGAAAACTGAATGAGCAAATCATATTATACAACGCTTGATAAACATGTGCGCATTGCTATACTGGCTTTGGTGTACAACAAAAGGGACCTTATAATCTGTATTGTTCTTTGATTTTTGCTATCGATTTGGGAGGACAATTACAAGTAACATATGCCACATTATTAATTTTGAAGAAATTGGTTAGCTAGAAATTACCATTTAATAATGGAACAACGGAACAAAGATCACTCGGTCCCAGTTATTGTTAATAGCAAGATGAAATTTGCTTTTTACGTCTTCCCTTTCAAGAATTTGGCAATGACTTATTAAAGACAAGGACCTGAGTTCATCTTACTAATCTTCAGCATACTCTGAATATCAATTGTAACTAAAAGCATAAGATTAGTTTTGGTTTGAAAATACTCCATTTGAACATTGTTTAGGCTGCAAAAAAATAAAATATATATTGTGATCTATATATGAATGCTGCTTGGTATTGATATTTTTCATAAACAATATTTCGTCTTTGTGGTTTCTTTTTTCTCATAATTAGGTTTCGAGCTCTACTATCTGGTAATTTGTTTCTGGTACGTGTTAATTAAGTAACATTGCTGTAAAAGAAGAGATGTGCTACATTATTTGGGAACAATTATGTAATCTGCTATGTATAGGGAGTAATAGATATCATGCTCTATGGTATTTTTTACTATATAAAAAAGACTTATTGTTTGTATATATCCTGTTTATTTATAAATATTTTAGTATGGAAAATTATTCGCAATTTCGCATGATTGTGTAACATTGCATATCACTTTTGAACACTACCAAAACGATAAAATAATTCTTAAATTTCGAACCTCGAAGAGGTAAAATTTTTATTTAATGAAAGTACTTTAATTAGCAAAACATGCTAATAGCGTACATTTCTTTTTCAACAATATTTTTATTTATGTTTTGCTTTAGTAGCGGGATTTAATAATTTCTAAAGCTGCATTTGATGGTTCTTGCAAAATAATATATAGGTGAGGGTTGCGCCAATAATTGAGTGATCTAGTATATATTCAATCATGTATATACTGACGCAAATAATTTGAGGTAAATGGTGGCCCATCTCACAAAAATTTATTTGTACTTTGTTCTTATATTGTAATCCATTTAACATTTAATTAATGAGATAATAAGTTGTAATAAAATGACTAACCAATAATTGAGCAAGTAAATTATGTTATGTTATTTTTAATATTATAATGTTGCTCAGTTTAATAATACATTTTTAAAGATTTTGAATCATCTAATTGGTTTATTATTTTTATTACAAAATCATCCGTTACAACACACAAGCAACTTACTACTTGTTGTTGACAACTTAATTCACAAGTCATTCATTATCTAGACAGACAAATTCGACCCCTCACATTTTAATATTTGTGAATGCTATTGTTTCTACATAGGGGTGTAACCGGTCGGGTTGGTCATGTTTCACATAGATTGGCAATCCGAATTATTATAGTCGGTTATACAAACTTCAATCCATAACTAACCAATTAATATTACAAAACCATTCAATTCGGATTTCAATTTTGGTGATTGAGTCTTGCGGGTTTCAATTTATTATCTTAATTATAAAATATGTAAGTAAAACTAAGTTGTAATGAAAAAAAAAAAAGTACAACAGAAAAAGTAATGTACACTACTAGAGCTTAATTGAATTTGAATCGAATCGAGTTAGAGCTAAACTAAATTCGGATTTGAATTGAATCGAGTCAAAGCTAGAGCTAAACCAAACTCGAGGCACATGTCAAACTTTGGAAACACTTTGTCCAAATTAAAAAGATTAGGGATCACGAGGCACCTTCCCTCTCGTGTTATTAATCTGGTAGATTAGCTGTTATAGTTTTCGATTTAATCGAGAATGTGCGATTTTTCATAAAAAAAAAAAAAACGGCGTTGTCTTACTGTTTACATTTGTCTATTGGTGGTGCTTTACTTTTTCCTTTTTTTTTTTTTTCTTTATTTCAGTTATTCAAAATTTTTTTTTTGAGAACATTGATGCTTGTTTACTGCTCAGCACATCATAGAAGTATGTAATATTTAGTGTCTTTCAAACAAAAAAAAAAAGAAAGGAAAAACAATGTCGCCTATTTTACGGGGGCAAAAAAAAAATACTAGTTTCACTTAGGGCTGGCAAAAAAGTTCGTAGCTCGTAATTCGCTCAAGTTCGATTCGGTCTGAGCTCGGCTCGATTTTTTCTTGATTCGATTCATATTCGATTTGTAATAGCTCGATATACAGTAATTTACACATTTTTTAAACTATTGTGTCAAAATTGTTTGTAATAATATACATATTTGCACATTTTTTGAACTATTCGATTTTTTTGAACTATTCGTGAAATATAAATTTTTTAATCATAATTTGTTAAAATTAGTAAAAATAGAGATAATTTGTTTATATTATCAAAGAAGGACAAAATAATATACTTATTTTAACTCTAATTATCTATATTAATACAAAAAATAAATATAATTATAATAATTGAGCTCATATGGAGCTCGGAGCTCGATTCGGTTTAGCTCGGTTCGATTTCAGCTCGAGTTCGATTTAGTTCTAGCTCGATTCTTCGATTTGGATCAAATTCGATTCAATTCGTTGACAGCCCTTTCACCTCAACCACATTCCTCAAGAAAAACAATTCTTCCATGAAAGTCAAAGATAGTCAACTTGAACTGCCGAAAATGCCATTTCAGATATTCTTTTTCCTGTCACACTCACTCCAAACGGTTTCAATCGAGATAAATATATAATTTGAGCAGTAAAATTCTAAAAATGAGGTGCGTTATGAGTATATATACAAGACAGAAAAGCATTGTTCGTAAATCTTGTTGTAAGCTAATTTGTACGCCAATGCTAGACCTCAACATGTCAACCAACAAAGATCTATCAAATTCAAGATTTTTGTTCAATCACATCGCACAAAAGTCTACTTGCTCTTCCCACTATCTTCATGGGCAGAAAACTTCTGAAAGGAGAAAATTTTGGACCATGGTATTCTTTCCAAAACAACATTGAGCATCATTCTACAAATTGATTGCTTCTTTTCCCGAAGAATATTTCTATCACATTTTTGCTCCTTCAGTTCAACCTGCCAACCGAACAGTGCGAAATCGAATAAAGAAAAAATCATAAGCCTCTTAATCAATTAAAACTTCAACAAAATTTATGAAATCTTACATTGGGGATATATCTGATGCCCAATCTCATCTCTCCCTCATAGGTTCCATCTTCAAGGACTATATTGTATGCTGCTGGTTTTATTTCTATAAAGCCTTTCTCATATCCTTCGCTTAGGATCTCACCTAAGTAAACTCTGTATAAGCCAAGAAATGTCAGACAAATTATCAAGGATAATTTTACATTTTAAGTATTGAGCTGTTACCGAAGAAGCTAGTGACATGCCAATCAAAACAAATATAGCAAATACCCAAAGTGAATTGGATTATATGATTAGAGAAAGTACATGGATTCACCAATGAAGCAATCTTTCGAAAACTTTACTTTCTTCATTAATCTCACAGTCAATTTAGGCACCTCTTTGAATTGTAATTGAGGCAGCACAAATCTGAATTTTTCATTCCACCAAACTGTCTCATTTAGTTCTGCTTAAAGAAACAAGCGTGAAGATTAATCCAATGTATTATAGATTTGCATTTGTGCATATAACCAGTGGAACAATGCAGAACACAAGGAACAGTGACGAGGTGACACCTGAAGTTATCTTGCTTTTAACCTTCTGATTGCCGCATTGGATGATTGCATAATGGCCTGAAGATCCTGTATAAAAACCAACAGAAATGACATCCATACCAAGATTAAAAAAAACAAAGATGTATAGATGGATGGAAAAGACCTGAAAAATGGGTGTTCTTTAGCCCGTCGGCCTTGACCAGTAGCACTTCCAATGCTCCTGCTCTCATCTTGGCTTGGCTTGGCATAAGAAACTGAAGCAGACACACAGCTAAGGCAAAGAAAGATGAACCAGAACAAATTACCAAACCTATACAAAGGAAGTAACTTGCCACAAGACTCTTAAATGTTTGGTAATTAATCAGCAGGAGCTTTATGACTTGGAAGAAAGAAATAGCACAAGCCTGAAGAAACTTGTACCAAATATTCAATGCTCTCATCAAGAACTTACCCATTAATTGTAAAATTGCAGTTTCTTTATTCTTAATTAACTAGTTGGAAGCTAACAGCAAAGTAAAGTCTTTTTAATGTTACAAAGAACCGAGTCAAGAACAAAGTTGCCATATTTAGCCTAATTTCAGTTACTCAATAGCGTCATCATAAGAAATTTGCACTCAAAAGCAAGTTCGAAGATGAGAGATATCTACCAAAATATACTCTAACAACACACCAAATATTTCACCGCAGAACTCTTTCAATCCCACCAAATAATAAGATTCATAATATTACCATCTTAAAAGCTTAAAATAGAAGAAAGCCAAGTCAATATATTCAGAATACAAGGAGTAGGTAACTGATCTATTTACATGCTTCAAGTACATTTTTGGTCGCAACTTCCGATTTCTAAAATTACCCAACAACCAAAACAGGAGGAAAGAGCCCGACCATCCCAAACCCAACAGGCTGCAATACAGAATACAACAACAACAACAACATTACTCTTCAATAATAATTTCCATACTAGTAGCCCGGGCCCGGGCCCCAATTGGATCCCCATCTGCAAGAGCCTGCAACTCACGAAATGAGACCTCATCAAGCCACCTCACCACATGGTCTGCTGCCCCGAGTTCATACACCGGGTACCGGCTTGCCACAGCCACACATCTCATCCCAGCACAACGTGCAGCCTCAGTCATAAGATCAGTGTTAACAAACACCACACACCTTTCAGGACAGATTCCAATTTTCTGTGCTGCCAGCTGATACAAATCAGGCTCAGGTCTACCCCTCTCAACATCCTGCACACTCACCATTGCATCAAAACAGTATTGCAAGCCAATAGAATCAACTGCTTCTTTTAGACTCGCTCCAGAGAGGTTAGAGACGAGTGCGATCGGCACATCATAATTTATCAGTGCGGAAATGAATTCAAGTGCACCATGCCTGATCAGAGAGTGTTTTCCACAGAGCTGGTTGTAGATATGCTCTTTTTGGGATGCTATTCTTTGCACCTCGCTTGGGTCATCCGACCAATTCAAGATCTCTGACAGTGCTTGTTCAGTTTTAATACCTTCAATTTGTTGCAGTAGAGAAACAGAGGGGAAGGTTTTGTTTTCTAAAGAAGATAAGAGATGCCACACGCATGGCTCTATTTCAGGGTCGTCTTCTTGCACAATTACACCTTTCCACTCCAAAATCACACCAAATGAGTTGTTGTGAAGTGGTCTTTTCTTTTGCAATGGTTTGATTGGCAATGATAGGTTGTTGCCCGTCTCTTGGGGTTCCAATAGCCAACTCAGACTTGTGGGTAGCTTATAACATGTGTCATTAAAGTAGAGGGTCTCGTTATCAGAAAATTTATCATGATGCGGTGGGTGTTTGGTGACGTCCGTAGCACGCGTCTTAAAGCACCGGTTTTGTCGGGGAATGTCAGCTGTTGAATGGGCAATGTGGAAATGGGAGCAGTGCATAAGAGAAGATGCAAACTTTTGGCAGATTTTGGGGGCGATTGGATTACAAGGAGGAGAGGCAGCAACTGATGCAATCATTGGTAAAATTGGAAGGGTGTTCTTCTGGGGATGCTGCCCTTGTGCTTGCTGCCTGGGAATATGCAATGAAATTGAAATTGAAATTGAAATTGAAATTGATTAAAGCAGTAAAAGCAATTGAAATTAATGGAACTTGTGATTCACCATTGGGTTTCAGTTCATTTGGTAAGAGATTGGATAGGAGTCCGAAGGTTACAATGCGACTCAACAAGAAGAAGGGAGGGGAAGGGAAGAGAAGGGAAGTGATAGTGAATGGTAGGATAAGAAGAATGGATTGATTTACCTGTTCTGTTATTTAATGTTAGCTTTCACTTTCAGTTTGAGCTTGTGGTTGGGGAGGAGAGCCCTAAAACCCTAGCCCACCCAGCAGCGGCAGCTTCCGGCGACTCAACAGATAGATAATAATACACTCATATCATATCCATGGAGAGTGGAGAGTGGGGAGTGGCGACTGGAGACTAAATATTTACATATTAACTGTATTTATTTAATTGAAATCCCAACAACAACAATGAATATGTTTTGGAGTGATTTTCGTTAAGCTTATTGCTTTCATCTACAATTCAATTTCGAATTGAGTTTTGGAGATTGCAAGTTTTATATTATTTTTTATATATTTTCTATAACATAGGATCCATACTTTTAAAGATGTACAAATGTATATATCACTTGCTAACTAGTTTTACAAAAATGTCAAGTAAATTAGACTAGTTGTCACTAAAGTTTCACTCTTTTATCAAACTAGAAGTGTACCCGCACGTTGCTATGGATAGCTTATAATTTTTATTCAAGCTAATGGGATGAAAAAATCGAAGAGAAGAAATGAGTTTGTAACTTTAGTAGAGTGAAAAAGTCAGTCAGATATTTTGCCACTTCGGTTTTGTTTAGAGACAGAAATGGACAGGAGTATAATAAGAAATGGATGCGATGTGAGCCTTTCATTATTTGATTGATGAAAATTAACATATAGGTTAGACTATGACTATTAATAGAAGGTCCAATCCTTAATTTCTTTTTAAAGGAGTATAGATTAGTTTTCAAAGTATTAAAACTAATAATTTGATTCTTAAAATATTAAATTTTTGCCACTTTGGTCTTTGAAGGTTTTGAATGTGTCATTTAAGTTCATTTTGGTTCTTAAAATTTCAAATTTTTATTAAATTGGTCCCTACGTTAATGTGACTGATTGAGGGTAGCGTTAGAGACTTATAAAAGATAAACAGTGAATTTGGTCTCTTTTTGGTTAATGTGAAGAGCCATCCGTTCGAAATTTATAGTGCATTTGTCGGCTCCTATGAGTAGACACCTAATGTGACTGAACCATATTATATCACACACTTTCTTTCTCTCTATTTTTATTTTCAATTTAATTACATATTTTGAGTATAATAATTTTTAATCACATCACCTCTCAAATTAAATTGCTAAATTGCTTAGTTTATGAGACCAATAAGGGATCATTTGAATTGTTTTTATTGAATTGTGTGATATTATCTAATCCCCTAAAAAATAACTATTCATACCTCTAACTTGTTAAGTCACACATTTTCAGACGCAATACACAATACACTAAAATAAAATTAAATAAAAGAAAAAAAAAGAGAACTCTTAGTTCGTGAAATGATCAAGAGATATGAAACATAACACATCTTCACAATCTTTTTTGGAGTGACATTACAGCCCGAAAAAACATTTCATTACTAAAAATTATATATATATATATATAATGAATAAATCATAAATGTTGTTAAATTTATAAACATTTGTGGTATATATGTAGGAACTAAAAATAAAGGAATGGATAGAAACGTAAGGGAAGTCTTCTATTATATTTCACGGAAAAGTTAATCTCTAATTTTGGATATTCACCTAGAAGAAAAAGTAAAGAGAAGGTAACAAAGACGAAAATAGAAGTATTTCACGAATAGACAAGGTTAACATAATTTAATGGATATAAATAAAGAAACCAATACAATGTTACAACATATCTTACAGCTCAGCTGCCTATCGAAAACCCTCCGACCATGCTAACTGCAAGAAAAAACACGGTGTCTAGACCTCTATCTGATGAGCTCGCTTCTCAGCTTTGGTACGCCCGTAGTACACGGGCTTATTGCCAGGGTAAACAAGAAAATTCCAGCCAACAGGAGAGCCACCCACCACATAGGAGCCTTTAAGACCATCATCTAGGTTAAAAGGCACATCTTTTGGTTCCGCTGCTACCACCTCCGCACTGGAGATGATATCATTCACATTTTCAGCTGGATGGGTCGGAGGGAAAGCCTCATTGGGTTGATCTTTTGCGGGGGGGATTGATGATGCTCTTCCGGGCTCAGCTACAGGAGCCAAATCAGTGCGCAGCTGCTTGGATAGCTCCAATACAGTCTTTATATCTGGCACATAATAGAATTAGACATACAGGGTCGATAAATCGAGTAACTTTTAAGAAGCTTGATACTGTGTGGGGAAACATAGAATTGAAAGGCATGGCTTGAGAATGGTACAAATGTCAGTCAGTGTGATTGAAATTAAAATGAGAGGCTCCAAATCATGGTGGAGCAGTGATCTGCTAAAAATGGGCATAATTAGAAGCAATTGGGCAAAGGAAGATGAAACACAGGTTTTGTGTATTTTGGTTTGGAAGTTATTTCTAAAATTAACGAGACCCCCCAGACATAATAACAGAAAAGAAGCAGATAGCAGGCAGGTGTACCTTTGAGAATGTCGGCGGGTAAAGTGGTTGCCCGGAAATTAGGATCTTGGGAAAGCTTGAAGAAAGCAGAAACAAAATTATTACATTAGGATATATAAAAAAAAAAAAAAAAAAAAAAATGAGCAGAAAGGAGGGAAGGGGTGATTGATGTAGGGATTGAATACCTGAAGGAAGGCGGGGCGAAGGTTTCTGACGATCTTGCGGATCCTGTAGTAGGTGGAGCTGTGAAATCCCACCTCCTCCAGCTTCCGCTTCTTTCTCACGCGCTCCGCAGGAAGGCGGGCGGCTGCGGCTGCGGCGGCGGGGGGTTCCGGCTGGGGAGTGGGTTCAACGGGAGCATCGCTGGCTTCAAGGGACTGGGATTGGGGTTGGGGTTGGGGTTCCGCTTCGGCTGAGACGGAGACGGAGACGGAGACGGCTTCTTCCATGGATGGATGGATGGATGGATCGTCTCACTCACTCACTCACTCACTCACTCGTCAGTCCCAATTATCAATGAATGCACTGCCAGTCTGCCACTCTCACTGCCACTGGCCCGCTACCCCCAATTTCCAAAGGCCCAAAATCTACCCCCAATATCCAAAGGCCCAAAACGTTTCATCTTTTTTATTCAAATTGTCACTGTTATTATGTTCTAATGGACGACAAGCTAAATCATAAGATCTGCACTGCTCTTTTCATCTTTTATGTTGCTCTTAGTATTCCTCATTATCCAAGAATTTTTTTTTTGTCTATGCCTAAAATAAAAAGAAATCTTAAGGGTATGCCTGCTTTAATACAAATTACAGGACTATGCCTACTTTTCAAATGCCGGCGATCAAGTGATCACATTAAACGCCGGCTGATGTAATCCCGGACTTAGTAATTTTTTATGAAAATCATGTTTCGAACGCCGGAGTTCGAACTCTGGCGTTCGAAGCATGATTTTCGCAAAAAATTTCAAGTCCGAGATTATATTAATCTTTGAATGCGAACGTTTTCGGTGACTTTTCGAACTCCGACATTTGAAAAGTAGGTAGTCCTGTAATTTGTATTGAAGTAGGCATACCTTTAAGATTTCTTTTTATTTTAGGCATAGACAAAAAAAATTCCATTATCCAATGTACACGTGTATTTATCATTGCTACCACCATTTAACTACTTGTGATACTCCACTACCTCTACTACATCCCATTAACAAATCATGATACAAGTTATTGCCCGAACTTCATCTACAGTGCTTCAGGGCTTGGGCCACAAACCCCCGCACAAATCATAAATATGTAAAGGCTCCATTCGTGTTGTTGTAATCGCCAAATTTCTTTTTAAAAGAACAATATTTAAAATAAAAGTGATACGACCAGCAGTTACTAGCTAACATCAGTAGTTATTACAAATTATTTTTGCTGGAGTAGAAGATATATAAAACGGGACAAATTATTAAGCACATTTCCGAATGAATTATTATAGAAATTTAATCCTGAAATTCAGACTAAAGTCTAATATTAGTAGTTATTACAAATTATATTCGCTGGAGTAATAAATATATAAAACGGGCCAAATTATTAAGCACACTTCCGGACGAATAGTTATAGTCTTATAGATATTTAATCCTGAAATTCATACCCAAGTAAATATCAACTTGAAATAAAGGACTACACTAAACAAAACTAGCGTGATGCATCAAAACAGAGGCAGGGCTGCAGGAAAACGAACATGCATCCACTGCCTCTCATAAGCTGCAACATGGCTCCAACCAATCTCGTCAATCATCTCAATCTTCAGATCATAAAGCCTTCTCTTTGTGGCTTCCGAATCATCCTGAAGTCTATCATTTAAAACCTGACAAGCAGAAGCAGGAAAAATAAAATAATTTAATAGATGTAGGAGCCTTGAAAAGAATTTTTGCAAGAGAAACTGAATCAAATGTTACTTTGTATTTAAAAAAGGCATGCCAGATATCCCCTTTTTTTGGCACAGGACACCCTGAATTTCAGTGAACAAAGAGACATCTTATTTCAAGCTACACTTACATATTTCTTATACATGGACAGGTTTGCCTTCATGGTTGAGATCATTGGTTTGACTTCAACTCATTTGGCCGGTACTATATTTTGGATAAAAATTTAGAAAACACAACTTGATGGAAAGACCTAAGATTAAGTTTCATCATTTTCTTATAGATTAAAAGTAAAAGTTTGGTCAAATTATTATTATTTTTTAATTTTTGGCACTCAAGTCAATCTAAAACTGTCTTTAGAATATCACAAAGCATGATACAAATTAGATAAGGGTAGGTGCTAATTCAGCAAATATTATGCTCCCTGCTGAGTTGGAGAGTTACATGGGACAATATGTACTAAAGGGAGGAAACATACCTTCAATGCTGTTCCTAGTCTTCCATGCCGCCTCTCCCTTGTAACCAACAGCATTGAATATTTATTTGATGATATATCAACCCATTTTATCAGTTCCTTATAGTTCTCTTCAAATTTGTCTGATTTCTCACTTGACTTGGTAATATCATCACCCCCTTCTTGAGGTTCAGGAGATTTTTCCAGCTAAGCAACCAATAACACGAGATAAAATTTAAGTTATGCAAATAATGGACAAAATAAAATAATATGGCACACTGCTCAAGCGAGTAAATTGTCTTAAAAGATCACAAATAATACCTTTAATGATTCAATTTCAGCTAAAGCAAGACCTTTCTGATATAAAGCTTCCGCAAGATGGTCACGTGCTGCTTCCATTTTCTTCTTATGTTCCTAACAAGAATATAACCAGTGAGTATGCCAATTCTAAATACATTTCGGGCCATCTCAGAGACAAAAGGTTCACCTGAGCCTCTTCGTCATCAGGATCAGGCTTAAGAGAGAGAGTCTTTGCTAGCTCTTCTTTGTCAATGCTTTCTATAACCTCGTCTGCAACAGCTATGACCTAATGTGAAACTTCTTTTGTTAGAAGCTTGCATAAAGTTATGCAACAAAACAATAAAATTACATGAAAAGAAATATCCTGACAGAAAGAACAAAATATAATGCCAATATAACACATGTGAAGTGGTAAACATCTATATGCTTGCCTCTTGATAATGTGCATACTTGTCATCATCAGTGGCTCCTGAAAGTAATCCCTCCAAAATTTTTGCAAGCATAGGTGTATACTTTGGGTACTCTGACTGCACACAAACCAAACCATATTTTATATAACAATAAAAAAAAAAAAATGCAGTATTTCAGAATTATCAAATAGATTTGATCAAGCATATGCTCATTTGGTTAAATAATTAGACTAAAAAGTATGCATGATCCCTTAAGCAGCCACACTATGCTTTTGCTAAGGTGCTAAGTGACAAAAAACAGACAATTGGATAATTGAATTGTAACTTATCCCTTTCTTTGCTCTCAGATTACATGAGAAATATAGCAAATCGGGAAATCGATAATGTAAAAGGTCAGGAAATGAACATAGAAGAAGATCCTACAGATTATACAACTAAATACTAGATATTCTAACACTGAGCTCAGTTCCACTAAATCCAACAAACTTCAGGAAAATTACAGAAAAAGAAATTGTTACCTTAAGAGCAGCAGTAATTTTATGCCAGGTTGATTTCTCCTCTTCAGTGTGTCGTTTCAAACTTGATAGAAAACCAATTTTGGTATCCCTTACCTAAAGTAAAATATATCATGCTATTAAATTAACAGGTAACTACTTCATTTCAAATGGGTACAATATTAACACCATTCATGGGTCGCAAGTATGTGAAAAAATTATATGATACCAGAAGAATTGCATGAAGGAGGTTAAAAAAAGGGTGCATAGTACCTCTTCTGCTAATCGCTCGGCAGCACTCTTTTTAGTTGTAGTAGATCCTTTCCCCTTATCTTCGTCAACCTAGAAAGGTTATAGATATAATTTTGACAATCTTGTCAATGGCTATCTTACATCACCAAAATTTCTTTGGGACATTTTATATGACCACAGTTTCTATGGGGAGGTATCATTTGACAATGGCTATTTTGATAATCTTGACAACATGATTTCAAGTAAATATAAAACTTATATTAATATAAACATATTTTGAACATATGGAATTATGAATTGATAACACTCCAAATTTCATAAACTTTAGATGTCCTTTGCTAGCTCATCAATGACCATCAAAATCTTGTGCAATCTGCAGCGGTTCTAATTTTAATGTTCTTAAATGGACTATCAAACATTAGTACATTACTAGATTGCATGAAATTTGAAACATAATCAAATCAATTTATAAGTTCAATAAATAACATTTCTATAAATGTTTTCTATTTTTACAATTCTTTAAAGATTTTTTCGGATTTATTTAAAAAACCCATTGTCAAAATTAGACCAGTATTGTAAAGTGAACCCAACCATTGCATAATATCCTTGCTTCAGATGCAACTTTGAACAATAGAAGAATAAAAAATTCACAAGAGTAACCTTACAATGCAAAAATTAGTTGATGGGAACTACTATTAGTATGGTTAAATTAACAAGGATAGCAATTTTTGGTAGCACATAGTTATGCTCGTATAATCACATAAGGTTAATTGGAGCAATGACCTTTAATTATCCAAATACAACAAAACAACACCATCTTCCATCTAGTCATATGCATCCTAAATACCGCAAAATATCCATTGTGGTTTTTTAATATCCAAAAAGAAAGTAAAGGTGTTAATCTAGTCAAGCAGGTACTATGCCAGTGGTAGGTATTTGTATACTGGCATTTGACTGCTCGAATATGAATCAAAATTTTCACAGCAAACAAACAACCCTGACCTTGGATGGTGGAACGAGGCAAGAAATGTCATACGAAGCAGGAGAACGCTGATTGTTTTGGTCATCACTCTTGCTATTCAAAGTTACCATTCCATATGACATTGATCCAACCAAGACCGCACCAGCCGGAGTACTCTGTTAAGTCACGAAAAATATATTGTAGAATATGTTCCCATAACAGTTCAATTTACAAACAAACAAGTACAAAAAAGTAAAATAAAATCCACCAACCCACATAATAACATCAAAAATTCAAAATTGTTTCTTTCGATTGCAAATTTCAAAAACTATGAAAATGGCAATAAGGTCGATGTGCATCATTGGTATTCAATTAGACAAAAGTAGGTCTTGTATACCTTGGGGATATTGTCCTTAGTCGGAAGTGCCACATAAAATGCTTCAGGCTCTCTGTGAAATTTAAAAAAGCATGCAAGCTTGAAATAATAAAACAGATATCTAGCATAATAAATACAGTTACTATTATTAGACAACACATACCCAGGAACTAAAACTGACGACTTGAAATTGCCTCCCCCAGTAATAGGTCCATCAGGCTCAGAGAAAAAGCTCAATTGGATCTGATCATACATTAAAACATTATGCATTATGCCTGCTATAAGTTTTAACACAAGACAAAAACTAAAAAAAAAAGAAGCAATTGAACAAGGACTCAGCTATAAGGTATCGAAATTTTTTTTATCAGCAACATACATAAAGTTAACTAGTAGAAACTAACCTTTTTTTCTAGCTTCCTTTCAATAAACAATACTAGTTGCTTCAATTTCTCTAGGAATTGAATATTCTCATGCCTGCATATCAGTGACATACCAATCAAGCCAACCAAAACTATCTTTTTGCATCCATTATTTTTCTATTGGTCTTCAAGGAGTGATTATTCAATAAAAATATATAAAAATATATAGGAACACAGATCTTTTTAAGCTTGCTTCTGTATAAATTCTAAACCATGCAATATTTTTTTTCTTTTGCCTTTTTTTTTTTTAAGTAGATACTAAATGGAGATGTTTGTCCATTCTGTTACATCTAAGAAAGCCACTATTGGACCAGCAATATCCTCAATCAAATTTAACTACATTTATTTTAATTTCTTAAGACTTTCTGTACAACAGCTTGTTTTGTTCTTTCTTTCTAGCTTTATTTTTTTTTATTTTTTTTTTGTGAAATAGTCATTAAACAGAGATGTTTGTCCATTCTGTTACAGCCAGTAAAGCCACTATTGGATCAGCGATTCCCCCATTCACATTTAGTTTTTCAACTAAAGAGGAACCCCCCGAGCGGTCAAATTCGACGAGTTCGGGAATCTATTTCCTTTCTTAAAAAACACTACCCAGGGTGAACTTCTCAACTAAGTAGGACCGAAGCCGGCAATAACCTACAATCGAAGGAATGATCGAAGAGCAAGGAAAGAAAGGGGTGTGTGACTAGGGGAAGGAGGTCACCCACTAGTAAATCTCTTTGCGTATATGTTTTTTTTTTACTTGACTCCGCTGGAATAAGAGAATAGCAGTTACTAGGCCGCGTTGGGCGCTCTGGTAAATCAGCAGATGGTGTGAAGAAAGTAGCTGGTGAATTTGTACCTAAGTCAAAAATCATTTGTTTAACCCTTATTTTATGTAGGAAAGGTGGGTCAAGCCTCCAATTTTAAATGTCATTGTGGAATCCTCAATCAGGAATTCAGGATCAAAACTGTGACATCCCACACAGAAGACAATGTCATCTTTACTGACCTTAAAATATTGGTAGCGGAACTATAATCACTCAAAAATTATCAGATAGAGGTTATTAGAATAAAAAGAATCATCAGCAGCTTCTAAGTTAATGGGAACATAAAAACCATACATAGGGAATGCATACCTTATGTAAAGATAGAGTGTGTACTCTCCCTTGGGAATACTCACAAAATTTGGGTATACATCCCCCGATGAATAAACACGCTACATTGAGCAAGAAATTTGTTAGGACAATTCAAGCATACAAAGAAGCAGTGTTAAATAAAACAATTCTCGAAGAAAGTAGCAGAAACTGTAAACATCAGTAGCTTTAGGTTTGGTCATGTACAGTGAGAATAATTTTTACACAGAGAAGACCAACCTTGTTAGGATCTACTATTATATAGAACTGTGATTCAAACTTGTTGTCGTATATCCTATTATTAAGCAGTGGAATGCTAGGCTTTATGCTGGCTCCCTCTTCTAGCTTGAATTTGTAGCTGTACAAGATCCGAATTTCATAAGAAAGCAGAAACTATGCGCCAGAGTTGAGAATGCATTAATGATATAAGGCACCAAAAAAAAAAAAACATCAAGCTTACGTCAAAGTAAGGGCAATTATCTGTTTTCCGGAAGGTAACTTGTCACGGCTTCCACTAAGATGGTTGAGTTTAGTGTCCACAGGTCGATATGGAATCCGCACCTTGAAAAAGAACCAAAACATAATAAAAATAGAACATGTGCATGATGTTCTGGCATAAAGTACTTTTGGAAAAAGATTTAATACTTTGTCTAAACATGCAGAAGGAACAAGCTTCTCAGCAGCCAATAATGATGTGACAACTATCTGTGCTGGTGCCTCGCTTCCATCAAGTGCAACAGCTGCTTGGCTTGTGCTGATCCCATGAAACATGATCTGTAAATTAAGCCAACATAAAACAAGTTTAGTCTGGATCACGTTAAGATGTATTGGCATTATAAATTTAACAGCAGATATAGCATAATCTTCTATTGTTACGCTTCTCTCTACTCCATTGAATTGCAATCAAACCTAAAACACTGTTTGATAGAGGGATAATATTATCCCATGTTCCTCTACATTAAGTTTCATCAAATATAACCTAAAAGATGCTTGACAAGTTGATATCTTGTCCAGTATTTAGAATGTCTGAAGTCTCACCATTTTGCTCTTCATGCAGCAAAATGGAGAACCAAAATATTGTGCAAGGAAAAATTCACCTCAAAATCAACAGTTGTCGCTTCATGACTACCCATGCCACTTGACCAAAACTGGGCAATAGCCAGCTCCAAAGTCAAGCCACCTTGGACCGCAAAAGTGAAACACTTGACAGAAGGAGAAGGAAATATCACAACTGACTCCCACTTCATTGGACGTTTCAGTGGACAGATCTAATAAACAACACAGTCTGTTAGAAAGATTGTCGGAGTTCTGTAGTCGTAGCTATAGTATTAAGGGGCTTAATTGTGAATCTTCAGTTAAGGCAAGTATGGTTTAATAGTATTTATGGAATATGAATCAGGGTTTTGCATTATGGTATGTCTGCATCAGCATAACCAGACACCAGATAATATACTACATTGAAGAGACCACGATGAAAAAACTTGGCTGATAAGTAATACCTGATAAATTGACACTAGAGATAAGTTGAGTTTTTAATGTAAAAGTGCAAATATTTCTCAATGAGAGCTCAATGAGGAAGTAATTTTCAAATATGAAGCACACTTTGTCATCATTCAACAGGGCTCTGATTATTTTTAATTTATATCAAGTGACACATCTAATATCTAATAAGCAGAAATATTTTAATAGACATATTTAAAATCATGAAACCAGAATCAAAGATCTATAATTGGAAACTTTACTTGAAGAGTGTCTAAGAAGAATCTCCTGGGAGTATCAAACCCATATGTACGCATTGTAACCTCTACCCAAGAAGCCCCAACAGGTACATTGATAAACCTTCTTTCAATATGACCTGCAATTAGAGGCTAACGTCAGAACTGAAAAACAAGTTTATAATTAACACATAGTGACTTTTAGTATGGTACGGAGATTAAACAAGCATAGTGATATGTGCAAATTCATACAATAACTTGATTTTTTTTTCTGAAACAAAATTAAGACTTTGTAAGTGCAGCACATTAAAATGCAACTTATTGTGGCACAATGTGAATGTCCCTAGAATCAGCAATCACTAATTGTAAGTGTATTTTAGATACCAGGGTAGAAGGACAGATTAGAAAGAGCAAATGTAGGTGGCTGTCCGATTGGAGCAGTTGGCTTGATTATTGTAATTGGTATACGGAAAAGAGGTCCACGCCAAGGTGCTTTGGCATCTGTTCCATAAGCTTCATAATAGTGGAGACCATCACCAACTTTGGTTGGATCAACAACAATGCTGCAAATTAAGAAACAAAAAATGGGTTATATTAGCTACTTTGAAATTTTAGCTTAAACCTGAAATTTAATGTCGACTTTCAGTATTTTTTATGATCAAGCAACATGACATGCAGGAGAAACTATGTGATAATATGAACAGAGACCACAACTGATCTGGCCAGCATGTATTATACCAGACTATATATTGAACTGATCTCGTGTTAATATGAACAATAGGGGATAAAAGGAAAGTCCATATGAGGACTTACGTGAATGTACGGCCATTATTTGTCAGTAGAAGGTACTCGGGAACTTGTACAACTGATTCATCACTTGATTGAAGTTTAATGCACTCCTCAAATGGAACCAATTCATCTAAATTACTAGCGCCCTCATGGAATTTTGGCTGAACTTGAACAGTCCACTACAAATAGAAAAAGAGGAAATAAATAATTTAGCTTAAGCAAGAAGAAATGTACTCTAATCTTATAAATGGACATGTGAGAGTGGAACATATTTCTAAATGTGCATCAACTAACATTTTTTCCAACTTCAATTTGCTTGAAAGAAACTTGTTTGGCTTAATATTAACATTATGCTTCAGAAAAGGCAGGGGAGAGGGAAGGGAAGGTATAGAATGGGAAAAAAAAATGGGGACGTGAAATCTTACACCCCGTTTTGGAAGGTAACAAAATGATAGGGTTTCTATGGAGCACTTTTCCTCATCTCCCATCCCCTCCCACCTCTTCCACCCAAATATTTATGTTTTGGAGCAAGTAAACTATATTGGGCAGGTCCTGTCACCCCTCCCCTCCCCTCCCCTGCCTTCCTCTACCTCCTTCTGGAGCAAAGCCTAAAAGGCTCACATTAAATTTGTACAACCACGCTTCTTAGCAACAATATATCTTTTAGGTAAATATTAATCACTATTCATACATCTTGCCATTATTGTTAATTTGTGATTTCAAGTGTACTGACAAGAAATAATTAGTTGATGCCTGTATTGTTTAATCATTTATCACAAAGCAATTCAGTAGAAACAATATCTGACCTCACTGCTTTGAAGACAAGCAGTGTACTCTCTTAGATAGATCCCTCGTACTGTAGGTGCTGCAAAACATGAAACTCATATTAAAATATGTCTGACAAGTAGCTTTTATACCATTTTTTTTATTTTTCTTTTTGCACCAACTCGTTTAGCCGAGTTAGGTTAGGTCAATATGTGAGCTAGTAGAATACAGGATACCAAAAGAAAACATAGCATAACTAACTTGTCTTTCCAACTTGAGTTGTCTGGACTTGATACGAGATAGCAGGAAGATCCCTAGCCTGTTGAATGTACTTGTAAGCACTGCGATTAAAAAAAAAAAAAAAAAATGCAATTTTGGGTTTCATATAGCATTAACAAATCAAAATAATTTCAAAAGTAACAATATTGTGACTTGTGAAATATATCAAAAGGAATCATGACATGTAGACAGACCTATCAACTTGCAACAGACCTTGCCCTGATGTAAGTGTTTCTTCAGGCGCATTGCTAATAGAAAGTGCCGAATTTTCGACCGCTTTTCTTACACTGTACGGACTCACCTCAATGCCCTCGGCCTTAAAAAAAAAAAATAAACAGAGAGAAATTTAGGCCCTCAATATAACATTTAGCAATTTATAGTAAATAAGACAACTAATCAAAATAACCAAGAAATTTTACATCTCATCTTCTTGTATTATCATTCCTAAAATAACATACCTTCATCGCACTAACAAGAAGAGCTATGCCACCACAAGCACAAGGAGATGCCATCGATGTACCATTCATAAGTTGGCGCCTCTGCAGAGTCCATGTTGGCACTGGGGCCACAGCTCCACCAGGTGCACTAATTGACACTCCAAGATCACCATCTGCAGTAGGGCCACGGCTAGACCTGCAATTTTTTACTTTTAAAATCAATACTGATACCAAATATTTTAAAACTCGAGTTTGACATGTATGTGTATATAATTTCAGTGAAAAAATGAAAACAAAAGAAACAGAAACAAGTTAGATAATAGTGTATTTCAATATAGTTATCATAAGCCAGTTGGGATCTTCAAACTAGTTCTTGAAACAGTTGGGATCTTCAAACTAGTTCTTTTGACAAAAACTATATTGTGCGTGCCAATCAATAAAGCAATGCTATAATGACAATGATGCAACATTACACACAAAAGAGGGCACTAGAACTCGGCAGCCAGAAAAGGCTTACCATGTATACTCTAATCCATCAGAAGGTGGCTCCACTACAGAATGTGCTCCAGCGGCCATTGCAGGTGAAACATATGCACCAACTCCAATAATGCTTGAACTAGTCCCACCTGGCGCCCCAACAGTTGTCAACGCAGGCCCACTATTTCCAGCACTACTGACAAATATAAGGCGGTGCTTGTCTACCACCTATACGAAGTTAACATTTTCATTGTAGTGCAACTTAACAGAAACAAATGTTGTTAGAAAGCACAAGTGTCAAGACCACAACCTCACTAGCCAAGTCAACAAAGCGTCCGTAATCAGGAAGAAGAGTGGGCTCCCCATAGCTCATGTTGATAAGGTCACATTTGTGCTGAAATATAGAAACAACTAGGTATTCTTAATAAAGAGTAATCAAAAGGCAATTTGATTCCAATTAATCAAATAAGTGGTAAACCAACCTCGACAGCAGCTATTAATGCTCTTGTTAAACCAGTACCAGTCTCCATTGAACCAAGCCGGGAATCCCCTATCTTGCATGAAATCAATTGAGCCCCTGGGGCAACCCCATTCAGCAAAGGCTCCTACATGGCAAATCCATTTGCTCAAAGAATTGTCAAAATGAAGAATATTGCAGAAGTACATAAGAACAAATATCTTTTTTTGAGATAAAAATTAAAAAAAAATTCCAGATTTAAAAGAAGTATATTGCATACTTCAGGATGGTATGCAGCAGTGATACCAGCAACATGGGTAGCATGAGATGAACAATCTGTCACTATGCTAACTACATTCCCTTCATCATAGACATTTGTGACGAAGGAGCAAGCATCTAATTTGCTAAATATACCATACTTTCTCTCTAACCTGTCAAAAATTGCTGGTAATCAGATCACAATAATCAATAAAAACGTTGGCAGTTCTTTACGATAAAAGAGATGATATTTGGCAGTAAAAATTTGGGTACTTGCATCATAGGAGTTTGAAAATATTAACAATATTTGCTTTATAAAGATTTCCATCTAACAAAGAAGTTATATGTCTCATATTTTGTGGAATAATGACATTATGTATGCACCTATAATTTGTTAAAGGAGAAAAATCAGCCAATTTTCCCTTATCTGGGCTATCCTCTAGGCTCTGAGTATCAACAGCAACTCTCCATACCTCACCATCATTCCATACAACCACATCAATGACCGGTCCCCTATCATCATAACTCTTTAAGGAAAAAAAATAAATAAATCTTGTTAACTTGTAACGGAACTAAAATAAAAATTTGAGAAAAGTATGTTGCACTTACATCTGCTTGGTTTCTGAGAAAATCAAGTTTATATTGCAGGTCCTCACGTGCCTTCTTCACCTTTACATCTTCAACTTTACTATGGTCCTACAAAAGGTATTACTTTCATTCATTTACTTTTGCCAAGGCCCATGCATTAGTTATAGTCTTAATTACCATAACTGGTACTCAAATTATGAGACAGTAACACAAGGAATGCTACAATTTTATGGACACACAAGATACTTGATGCATTATATACAAGTAAAGCTAGTGTGCTCTCAAGTATATTTTCTAGTTGAGCTCACAAAAACTTAAAGAGTAAAATACTTAAGACTTTTGAAAATAGAAAAAAAATGTGAACCCGCAAGATTTTGGTATAAAAAATTCATTGAGCGAAATGAATTGATATTGGGCGATGCTAAATATAAAGTATTAGATGAGATCACCATGAATTAGTAAGCTTAAGAGCACACTAGGTCCGCTGTTATTATATCATATTATATAAGAATTAGGCTTCATATATAGGAAGTATGACTGAAATTCAATCTAACAAACGGCTAGGCCATTAAAAAGAAAAGGAAAAAGTGACTAGCCTTGTCAAATTGATTGAGTTCCTTTAGAGCCTGTGAGATTGCTTCTTGATTGTCCTCATCCCATTTCTTCTTTCTTTCTTTCTGCAGAGAAATAGAATTGACCCAAATGTAACGCATCTTAGGAAAAGAGAAAGTAATGATTGGATAGAATAGAGAAAAAGGTGTTATAGAATGAATGGAAGGGTGTACCTTCAAACGGGAGGTAAGAGTGTCAGTAAACAATTCATAGACTAACTTGCAGCCAACATGCCATTCTTGAGAAGGATTGGTCCATGATGGGTTCAAAAGCAGCTTGGCACCTGTAGATAGAAAGGCATGAAAAATGAAATAGCATAGAAGAGCAAGGTGTCATTACTTGGCTTGTATGGATGAAAGCAGATAGTGTAGGTAGGATTAGGAAAAGAAAGAAAAGGACCCGATGCTCCGACAATGCAGCCATGTTGATCAGCCTTGACGATCTTGGAGGTGTCAACATCACCGCTGCCGGTGCTGGAATGGATTGGATTGCAAAGATAGGTAAGTGATGGAGGGATGCAATGGCAATAATGTGCAATAATGGGAAGGGGAGGGAGAGAAATAGAGTTATCTACCAGTCGAGGACATCAAGGAGTTTGGGCTTGCCATCGGAGGTGAGCTGCAAGCCAGCTGCAGCAGGGTCAACACCGGAATCTACAGGAGAGGAGAAGAGAAGAAGATGCATTATTTATTATTAGATGATGCAATGATAGAAAATGATGAGATCAAAGGGAAGAGAGAGAGAGCTAGAGCAGAGCAGACCGAAGATGGCAATGAGAACGCCCCTGCCGTCGAAAGAGGGATAGGCTTGGAGGAAGCGATCGGCGGCGATCTCCTTCTTGGGCATGAGGGAGGCAAGGAAGTCCTTGAAGGGCAGCTCGGGAGGAGTAGGAGGATCAGAAGGAGGAGAGGAAGAGGAAAGCATGGCAGCTTTGGCGGCCCTTTTCCTCTGGCTCTGGGGAGTCGGAGGAGACTGAGGGCGGGGCGAGAAGCAGAAAGGCCCGATGCGCGGTGGAATTATTGATGTTGGAAATGGAGAGAAGAGGGAGGGCCGAACAGAACAAGAAGAAGTAGGATATAATAATAATACCACTGGGCCGCTCCCCATGCTACTCCCGCTCTCTCTTGCTCTCCGCTCTCCGCGCAAATCTCAACGTGCTCCTGCTGCCAGCATACTGAGCCTGGCTGGCGTCGCAGTCGCAGCTACATAGAGCATCGAATTCGACCCAGCCGGCCTGGCCTCCCCGTCAATGCGTTGATCTTGTTGTTGTGTCCTAGTCCACTCGCGCGCTGCCATATTTCTCTCTGGATAAGGGAAGATATTACCATTCATATCCTCACTATCTCTGTATCACATATATTATTCACATATATTTCAAAATACTCATCTTCAAAGTTCAAACAATTTTACATATATTATAAGTTCCGCGTGACCAAACTTTTATATTATTTTACTCTATCAATTTAAAGTGTCCTTTATCCTTTTCGATTAAACATGTCATACAATATCGCTTTAAATATTACAAAGGTTTCAAAATGTCAAAATATACAAAGGTTGGGGACTAACACAAATACACAATGAGACGAAAAGGAAACCCCGACTAGACAGTATACACAGGAGGGCAATTAAGTCAACGGCATCCGCTAACTGCATTTTGCTCAGATTTTTAAAAGACTGTTTTAACTTTGAGGAGGAATCCATTGACAATGATTATCTATACAATCTTGACAATAGTATTTTTTAAAAAATTTGTAAAAATTTATAAAAAATCTTAAAAATAGAAAAAGGTTTACAGAAATATTAGTTAACTCACGGATTGATTATGTTTCCGATTATATTCAATTTAAGCAATATTTGATAGCTTTTTAAATACCCGTTAAATTACAACCGTTAAAAAATGTACAAAATTTTGATAAGGCATCAAACAATGTTCAAATTGATTGAAATTTGAAACACTATAAATCTATAAGTTAAGTAATGTATCTATAAAATTTTTTCATTTTTAAGATCTTTTATGAATTTTTATAAATTTTTAAAAAGCATCATTGTCAAGATTGTTAAAATAAAGATTGTCAATGGATCCCTCCTCTTTAACTTTTAACTTTCCTTTGCCAAAGAAGTGCATTTTCTAAATTTCCTTTCAACAAAAAGAATGAATAAAATTATTAAATTTGTGAACTCTATAATTATAGCATCCGTCCAAAAGTCATGACTAAACCGTTCGATTCAATTTATATGTTTATCAACGGTGATAGCATGTGACCCCATCATTCTAAATATAATCAGCATGCTATTTTTAGCACCTACATGATTAAATCACAGTTGTTGATCGTACGGCTCTTAGAATCCTTTAAACCGTCCAAATGTCTTTGGACAATATCCGATTCCATAATTGCAACACAGAAAAAAAAAATAACAAATTTTGCCAAAAAAAAGGTAAAAAGGGCCCAACCGGGTTCGAACCGGTGACCTCTTGATCTGCAGTCAAATGCTCTACCACTGAGCTATGGACCCACTTCGCTGGATGGTCATGCAGAATAATTATAAAAAAGTCCAAATAGGAATTTCGTTCTTTAGAGGCTGGCCTGCTGCCTGCTGCCTGCTGCCTGCTGGGTATGTTAGAGTCGTTGGAGAGGACTGAGGAGCAAGGTAGCCAATGCCAATTGCCAAGGGGCCGAAGACGCTGGATTCTAACGAATTCATATCAGCTGCCATAGTTTCAGAAATATTTTTCATCTTTTTTTTTTTTTTTTTTTTTTTTTTTTAATTTCAGATAGGTTACAGATCGACAGAGCTGTGATGTGAATAATTTGAGCTCACTGCTCACATGAGCTGATTTCAATTGTGTTCCATTCTTGAGAACCCCTCCAGCGACACCCAAGTTACCAGTTAATTAAGGACACCCTTTCTTTTGGGGCTGAATCTTCCTTTGAAGTATTAATTCATCACTGAAGTTGTGGTGCTAATTAAAATGTGAGATCGATGGGCGCATTGCAATTTGTGATGCGGGTTTGTATAAATTAATGCTTGCCGTTGATATTTCACAATTCAGAGTTAATTTCAATATATTTTTGGATTTTTGGCAATTAGGTTGATCATGCTAGCTGTTCTGACCAGAAAAGAACGACTCAACTGGTTCATAATTTTGTTTCAATTCATTTGCACTTTCCACCTTGTCCTTTTTAAGTTTGTATCTCTACTCGATCTCTAGCAACCCGGCTGCGCGTCATACGTACTGACGTACTGTCCGGTGTTTAATTCCAAGGCCAGTAACTGTCACTACTGAATTATGCTGTGCATCAAGATTCAAGTATCTTAATCCCATGCATGATCTAACTAAGAACAATATATAATTAATAGATTGGTGTGTTCTTCTCCATCGATCGATCATTTTTGTTCTTAATTTTGAGTGCTGCGTTTAATTCATCCTCTTAATTTGCATATATCGATCAGTTGCTCGCAAAACTATTTTAATTTAATCAAGTATAGAATCCAGTGTATAGAACTCAACATATATAACGGTACTGTTGCATGATAATATTGATATTACACAAAGAACGATTTATGATATTGCCCACTAACAGTAAGAGGGCAATGGATTTCATTATAAGAACATGAAAAGAATAATAAATAACTTATATATATGCGCAGTAAAAGAAGTGAATGAAACATGGTACGGCCGGCATGCATGCAGCTCGATCGATCGTATATATATTTTGAAGATCTAATTAATTAATTAATTGTCCTCAACTTCATCCTCGTCTTCGTAATATTCCTCCTCCTCCCCGGCATCAGCAACTGCGTCTTGGTACTGCTGGTACTCCGAGACAAGGTCGTTCATGTTGCTCTCTGCCTCTGTGAACTCCATCTCATCCATACCTTCGCCAGTGTACCTGATATCATATATGTTCCCCCAATTCAATATATATATAATTTAAGCCAAGTCTGAAAAGAAAATTAAATTGAATTAATAAATTAATTACCAGTGAAGGAAAGCCTTGCGGCGGAACATAAGGGTAAACTGGTCAGAGACACGGCGGAACATCTCCTGGATGGATGTGGAGTTGCCAATAAAAGTGGCGGACATAGAAAGGCCGGTGGGGGGCACATCGCACACACTAGACTTCACATTGTTGGGAATCCACTCCACAAAGTAAGATGAGTTCTTGTTCTGCACCGAGATCATCTGCTCGTCCACCTCCTTGGTGCTCATCTTCCCACGGAACATGGCGGAAGCAGTCAGGTAGCGCCCGTGGCGTGGGTCGGCAGCGCACATCATGTTCTTCGAATCCCACATCTGCTGGGTCAACTCAGCAATGGAGAGGGAGCGGTATTGCTGGGAGCCACGTGACGTGAGGGGGCTGAAACCGACCATGAAGAAGTGGAGGCGCGGGAAGGGGATCAGGTTGACAGCCAGCTTGCGGAGGTCAGAGTTGAGCTGGCCGGGGAAGCGGAGGCAGCAGGTGACGCCGCTCATGGTTGTGGAGATGAGGTGGTTGAGATCGCCGACTGCGAGCAAGTTGGTTGTTAAGTGTTGTTAACTGTACTCTATATATAAAAACTAAAAATGAACAATTATATATGATAGGGTAGCTAGGAAGGTACAGCTGGGGTTGGTGAGCTTGAGGGTGCGGAAGCAGATGTCGTAGAGGGCCTCATTGTCGAGGACCATGCACTCGTCGGCATTCTCAACTAACTGGTGGACGGAGAGGGTGGCGTTGTAGGGCTCGACGACGGTGTCGGAGACCTTGGGGGAGGGGAAGACGGAGAAGGTCATCATCATGCGGTCGGGGTACTCCTCCCTGATCTTTGAGATCAGCAGCGTCCCCATGCCGGACCCCGTCCCGCCTCCCAGCGAGTGGCACACCTGAAATCCTGCATCCACATTTATATATTTGCATTATATTTAATTATCAATTCAATTCATTAATGTTTAATTTGTTGAACCGGCAATTGATAATCTAGATCTGGATCTTAATTTAATGGGAAAAAAATTAGGAAATTAAGGAATTAATGTGGATCCGATCCATTGATCGATCAGGTCCACTAATAGTAATTATAGACTATATATTATAGTAATAGATCTCCAAATGAAGTGTCGGTCGGTACTAGTAATCTATGATATGGGTATTGTTAACAAGTCACTATCCATGTTTCGGCCGATCGAGCTAGCTATGCGGCTGTGCCATCGCATCTCATATACAGACAAAAGCATATATAATTAGTAACCCATTAATTAGACATTACATTACACATAAATATATGTCTTTATGCATGGTTTTGACTTTCACTTTCTAACGCTTTAATTAATTCGTCGTGTGACGGTGTGGAGTGGTTCTTCGTTTCCAGCTATAATCTATATATACACACAAATATATAAATGTATATAACTAATTAATTATCCAAATCCAGGTCCAGGTCCAGGTCCAGGTCCAGGCTAGACAGCACTAATCACATGACAAGACAATCAATCTGATCACTATATATACGTACTACAGTACAATGATCGATCGATCGATGCATGTACGTATAATTAATTGTATACGATGATGATCAGTTATTCATGGTCTGATCTGATCTACGTGACCACCGATCGATCTGGCTGGCTAGGTGATTTACTGCCACTGGAACATATATATGACATGCATCCATCAACTATATATATATTAGTGTTAGTTAGTTAATTGGTTAAATACCTTGTAGACAGTCACAGTTCTCAGCCTCCTTGCGCACAACATCGAGCACAGAGTCCACCAGCTCCGCCCCCTCCGTGTAGTGCCCCTTTGCCCAGTTGTTCCCTGCCCCGTTCTGACCGAACACAAAGTTGTCCGGCCGGAATATCTGACCCACCGGCCCCGTCTTCAGTGCATCCATCGTCCCCGGCTCCAGATCCACCAGCACCGCTCGAGGCACGTAGCGGCCCCCGCTGGCCTCGTTGTAGTACACGTTGACCCTCTCCAGCTCGGTGGGGGACTTGCCCACGTAGGTGCCCCGTGCATCGATGCCGTGCTCCTCGCAGACGACCTCCCAGAACTTGCCTCCGATCTGGTTGCCGCACTGCCCGGCCTGGACGTGCAAGATCTCTCTCATTTTGATTAATTTGATTAATGTACTTGTTTGGTTTAATTTGGGGGTGGAGAGGAGAGGGTGAATGGGGGAGACTAGCTAGAGAGGCAAATAAGAGCTGGGCGGGGCAATGAAATAAGATGAGGAGTGAGTTTATGTATAGAACGTGCCTGCCGAGATATTAAAGATATAATTAATTATTAATTCAATCTTGCTGGAGAGAACAGGAGAGGAGAGGAGAGGAGAGAAATGGGATATTTTTCTGGAGAGGAGAGGAGAAGAGAGGAGAGGAGAGACCGAGGGGGGTTGGCAATTAAACGCCGAGTTGGATGCAAGTAAGACACTAACACATATTAATTTTGATTTAATTAATTTAATTTAAATTAAGATCGAGGGGTTAAGCTAGCTAGCTTCATGTGCCCATGTTCTCCACTCCACTCTGCCCTTCAAGATCCTCTGTAGTTTGTTAGGCTGCCCAGCCTCATTGTTGCATCCTATACATTTTCTCATCCCAAACATCGTGCGTCCACTGAAATAACCGTCTATACAAACATCATGCATTCACTGAAATAACAGTGTATATGTCCTACAGACGTACAAATTTTGTAACAATTATACCCAACTTATAACATCCAAATTTTATAGACAATCTATCTATAAATGATAAGTAGCATAAAAAACATTAATTAGCGGCATCAAAAACATTAATTAGAATACACCACAAGATACTTATGCCATTATCCATATTATCCATATAACAACAACAACAACAACAACATTATATAATGATACCTAAATTATGTAGAGTGTATTTATGGTGCTTTTAAGAACATATACAAAATTATGTCATATTTAAAAATTTTAAAAATAAAAAAAATACTTTAAGAGAACTTTGTGCTTCTAAGAACATCATAGATTTACTCTAATTATATAATGGTTAATTCTGTAGCATTACCTATGATGCCTAAGCCCTAATTAATAATAGCTACAGTAGATCCGCAAATGGTCTAGTAGCTATGATGGCTTCTAAGAGGTCATGGGTTCAATCCTCTATGGGTACAAATAAAAAGTTTCAATAAAATTGATGGAGTATTCCACTTTCTTCAAAAAAAGAAAAAGAAAAAAAGAAAAAAAAGATCTTACTTGTACTTACCCAAGCATAAAAAGGGGCTAATTGTTAAGTAAAATTTAATTGTTACATGTCCGCCAAAAAACTCAGTGTTTGAGCCATAATAACTCTTCTAAGAACTAATTTGATGATTAAGATGGGGTTACTTTATTAAGTCTTTAACACAGGACAATTATGCCTCTCGACGTTTGATTAAAGAATACACCACCATAATTAAAAATGAAGCACATGACAAGTTAATCCAAAACAGTCTAACATGCATTGCACATGTATGCATGTAATTCAAATATTCAATATTAATTCATAAGAATCACCAAGCTGGAAATATAAGTCAGCTGAATGACTAGGCATTTTGTTAATTATTATTACTGTTCTAAATTATGATTTTTGAAACTCGTTGGTCGTACACATAGCTATAAATCTGACTGCCGCATAGGAACAGAGACATTGAACTGAAGCATATACGTTTATATATTCATAGGGTAACTAATGACTTCGTCACGAATTCTTAAATGACAGAATTCACATTTTATACATTATTATACTCTAATATTTGTAAGATGTATACGGTCGTATATATATATATTTTTTGAGAGGAGTTGTATATATACTAGGCATAGGCATGTGATCGCCTTCCGCGCGATTAATCAAATTCTTTACTTTAATTTTATGATCGCACATCAAAATATATGCAAATATAACTGTTAATCACATATAATACTGTCAACAAATTAAATATTGACCGGCCTAAAAAACTATCCTAATATAGATAAAAAACATATGAAAAAAAATGTAAAGATTAATTAGTCATGGAATCAATGATATCTCTTTTTACAAAGATTAATTAATTAAGTGTGCATCCTTTTTACTATCACTTTTATAACTACAATCTCAAAACTATATTTATTTTATTTTGTGCTACCCTACCAAACGTATTAGCACTACACGCCTCTCCAATACTCAAGTTTTGCAGAAATACACATCTGTACCCTCATGAAGTTTAACATAACAACACAAAAAATATATAATTACATTATATTGGACCTGTAATAGTTTATTTCTAATCAAGCGATTCTTTTTTCACAAATCAAGTATCTTTTTTAGTTGTACCTAGAGGGTATATCGAAAATATCCAATTCAGAAAAATGAACGGATCATATTTCTTCTAACCCATAACGAAATCCACATACCTCCATATAAACTATAACCATATTAGATGATGTTACACAAACAAAAAAAAAGGCAGAAATGTGAGATAGTAATAGGGAATTTAACTCCCCTATTTTTAGTCTAACTCAGTTATATTTCTTATAATTATTACCCACACAGAAAAATCTGGAAAACCACGATACCTCTTATAGACAGTCTTCAAACGGGCCAAGATGCAGTCTAAGAAATACTCTGCACCATATACTTTCACTTAGGCAATACAAAAAAAAATTCCCAAAAAAAGATAAATCCCAAAAAAAGGAAAAAAAAATATATAAAAAAAACACTGTTCCGATTCCACAGTGCAAAGGTTTTTCCGCATTTATCTATGTAGTATAAGGAATTTAACTCCTCTATTTTTAGTCTAACTCAGTTATATTTTTTTATAATCATTATCCCCACAGAAAAATCTGGAAAACCACGACACTCCTTATTGACAGTCTTCAAACGGGCCAAGATGGAGTGTAGGAAATACTCCGTACTATATACTTTCACTTGGGCAATAAAAAAAAATTTACAAAAAAAAAAGAAGGCACTGTCAAAAACCACAACACTCCTTAAGGGCAACCTTTAAACAGACTAAGATGCAGTTTAAGAAATACTCCGCACCATATACTTGGGCAACCCAAAAAAAAAAAAAAATTCCCAAAAAAAAAATCCCAAAAAACAGATATCCAAAAAAAAAAATACCCAACAAAAAAAATTCCCAAAAAAAAAGCGGCACTGTTTTAATTGTACCTAGAGAGTACATCGAAACTATCCAATTCAAAAAAAATGAACGGATCATATTTCTTCTAATTCACAACGAAATCCACATACCTCCGTATAAACTATAACCATATTAGATGATGTTACACAAAAAAAAAGGTAGAAATGCGAGATAGTAACTAATAAAGAATTTAACTCCTCTATTTTTAGTCTAACTCAGTTATATTTCTTATAATTATTACCCCACAGAAAAATCTGGAAAACCACGACACTCCTTATGGACAATCTTCAAACGGGCCAAGGTGTAGTCTAGGAAATACTCCGCACTATATACTTTCACTTGGGCAATAAAAAAAAAAAACAGAAATCCCAAAAAAAAAATGCCAAAAAAAAAAATTTCCCAAAAAAAAAAAGAAGGCACTGTTCAAAACCACGACACTCTTTATGGACAGTCTTCGAACAGACCAAGAAGCAGTCTAAGAAATACGAAATACTCCACACCATATACTTTCACTTGGGCAATAAAAAAAAATCCCAAAAAAAAAACCCAAAAAACAGAAATCTCCACCAAAAAAAAAAAAAAAAAATTTTTTCTAATTCACAACGAAATCCACGTGCCTCCATATAAACTATAACCATATTAGATGATGTTACACAAAAAAAAGACAGAAATGCGAGATAGTAATTAATAAGGAATTTAACTCCTCTATTTTTAGTCTAACTTAGTTACATTTTTCATAATTATTACCCCCACAGAAAAATCTGGAAAACCATGACACTCCTTATGGACAGTCTTCAAACGGGCAAAGATGCAGTCTAGAAAATATTCTGCACTATATACTTTCACTTGGTAATAAAAAAGAAATCCCAAAAAAAAAAGGCCAAAAAAAAAGGCCAAAAAAAAAATTCCAAAAAAAAGGCACTGTTCAAAACCACGACACTTCTTATGGACAGTCTTCGAACAAACCAAGATGCAGTCTAAGAAATACGAAATACTCCGCACGATATACTTTCACTTGGGCAATAAAAAAAACCCCCAAAAAAATATTTCCCAAAAAAAAAAAACAGAAATCTCAAAAAAAAAAAATTACTGTTCATTCGCACTGTCGAATCCACAGTGCGAATGAACAGTAAAAAATATGTTAGACCTTTAGAACAGTAAAAAGTATTTAAAGTATGTTAGAACTTTATCTATGTCTTATTTGAGATGAAGTCTGAAAACAACTCTACTATTTGGTCCTTTGTAATTTGTATACGGCAGAGGAGAGGAGTCGAGGAGAGTAACTGAGTAAGAGGAGGATAAATTGATGATTGATATGAGTTACTGCTGCTGCTCACTCCTCAGTGCTCATAAGTCGTATAACTCATTAAGTCATAAATCATAGTTGGTTGTTGGACGGTCTCCTGTCCTGTCATGTGTCCTGTCTCCTGTCCGGTTTTGATTTTTGACTACGCCTCTCCCCATTTCTCTTTTCAGATATATTTTCCCTTTCCTAGCTTACACCATCACTCTTTTTGTCATTTGCTATATGACTGATTGAGATTGACCATGCATCCTCCTGCTGCGTTTCCCTCCTTAAAAATCTCCTACACTACTAGCCACATGCTCACCAAGATGTACGTTAATTAATCCTAGCTATAAGTGTACATATGATCGATTTCTATTGGAAAGTGCCATAAAACTTCAACTAATTAATGTACAATACATTTATCCTAATTATTTTAATTAAGTGCTTGAATTGCTTTCGAGGGAGGCGCAGGGGGTGGAATTTAACTGTTAATTGGTAATTTCAATCTACAATATATGTAATATGTGGGTTGTTCAATGAAGCATAAGAAAAGAAAAGAAAGTGGAATAATAAGCGATGTGGAAGTGGAAGTTGACCGTGGCGTAGATCGATCAGGAAGGCCAAATTAAGGCTTGCCTGGCATAGGCTGTAATATTTATATAGCTAGCTAGCTTGATAAACAATAATAATCTAATACTAATAAGCAGTTGAGTAGAGTTGAGAGTCCTGTAATTGTAAAAACAGGAATAGGACAGGGGAATGGGATCTGAAATGATTCAAAGGGCAAATTAAATGAGGCGAAGGTCCAAGGATGGATGTTGGCTAATGGCTGGGAACTAAATTAATTAATTAAGGAAGGAAGCGATGATAAGGAAGGAATAAATAATAACTGAGAAACAATTAATTAATGGGTGCTTCCAACGGCGTTGAGGGAGCCTGCCATGTGGGACCCACGTCAGATGCTTGTATGCCACCTAGCTAATTATTGGAGGCCATGGCCATGTGTCGGTTCCTTTTCTTCTTGTTACTTACTTATATTATATTATTATACAACCAAACCAAGCCCCAATTATTGCATGATCCATCCCATCGGAATCCGATGCGATGCTCGCTACCTCCTATTTCTATTTAATTATTCTATATATTAGCAAAATTCATATCATCTATAAGTTTGTAATCTAATCACCATGCAAACAAAATCATCCACAACATTACTTGTTACTGTATCTGCACATACATCATACATTGTGCATCAACACTTCCATTTTGTTACTATGTTACTATCTCAATCTCTCCTCGTCCCAATTTTTTGTTAACAAGTTTTTCTTTTGAAACGGGTATCCCCTTTTTTAAGAATTGAAGATTTTTCCATGTCCACAAATTATATAATTTCATCCTCTACCTTTCGTTTCGCATCATAGTCCTCAATGTAAAATTCTATTTTACTGAGAGGAATTCGACAAGTATCCTGCTACACTTGTATAGTTCATATGAAAAATATTAGCTTTTACTATTTAATCACTATTTGGCGGATCTACTTGCCCGGGCTTGATTCATTTTATATTTATCCATTGCCTTTTTAATTATTATTATATACACCCTTGAACTCTTATGAATCTTTCATATTTGTCCATGAACTCCAAATATATCACACATCTCCTCAAACTCTTTAAAAAATTTTATATATACCCATCTAATTGATATTTGATTATATATGCGGTTTAACATGATGTTAATAAAGATATGCATGAAAGATTTTGGAAATAAAATTCATGAAAATTGTAAAAAGTTGAAGAGTTTGAGTGACATAGGATATATTTGGAGTTGATGGCAAATAGAGTGTAGAACCTTAAAGAGAAAACAAGAAAGGGCAATAAATCATTAGTTGAGAGGTGCATATGATATTAAGCTTTACTATGTACTTTTGCAAGGTATCCTAAAAAAAAAGCATGTCCTTTGGGTCCTTTACCTTACCTCATGGGCTCATGAGTCAAACTGAAGAGCATCGATCCGTGCAGTGCTTACCAATGACGACGATAGTCGGCCCAATATATACATAAACTAACTATTAGGAATGCTTTATGCTTTATGCTTAGCCCAGCCCTTGGCTGTCAGTAATGCCGTCGCCTCCTCAGTCCTCTCTTCTCGCCAATGCCATGCCTCCCACAGGCTGCACAGTCCCACTCCCATCGGATCGGATGGGAATTGCCAAGCTTTATTGCCACCATTAATGATTAATCTGAGCCTACCACCCAATTTGATTGCACAATTTTAGTAACTGTTGTTAGAAAACACAAAGCTGGTATAACTATTTTATTTATTTCATATATATGCTCAGTATCTATTATTATTTCAAGTCCATCAAATGATTTATTTCACATACCCGGGGAAACCACTGGAGCATAAATTCTTCCAAAGAAGCTCTTTCAAGAGAGATACATAAAATGACATTATTTATGCGCTGATGTCTTTTTTCATATTTTGTTGAGGTAGATTATTTGCATTGTTAGTTGCTTTACTTTTCAATTTTTACACAGAATTCAGAAGTGATAAAGGACAAAAGGAGAGACTACACTCCAAGTGACATCAATATATAAGTTAAAAATGTTTTTGTTGCTTTTTGTTCTTTCATTCTCTGATTTTTTTTTTCTCCTGTAGAATCGTTTATTGTACTCTGAAGTTCAGATGCCAAGCATCTATCCTGATTTTTTAGGTTGAATTTTCATTCTTGCAGCTAATCTCTGTGAAACATGCTAATTATGATTATGAATTAATGATAAAGCAAACGAATTATAATACATTAGTTCGATCCATTGGTTTGTTCTTCTTAATTTGATAATTACTAAGACTTGATTTTATATATTTTATCTGGTTTAATTGGAACAAATAATGCCTCCAATAGTAATTAAATTAAAATAGCTATGCTTGTTAATATACAAACAATAAAAAAATGATAGACACAATATGATCAGCTTTTCTAATAGAGTTTAATTTGACTTAATTTTCATTCATGGACACCACCTACTTTATTATGCGCTTCCAATTTCAAAATACTGTTTGCTAACAACAATTTCAACATTTCATTAATTCTAAAATTCACCTCGCATTACATGAAACATACATATTATTACCCATAGTACCATAAGAATTACCATCTATCTATCTATATATGAACAATTAACATGAATTAACGGGGCAATTATTAATTATTAACCAATACATACTTCTTCATGCTTATAATCAATTGTCTAAATCAAGCAGTCTGTCTTCGACGGCAGCCGCCGGAACAAATTCATTACTGGAGACGGTGTCCCATATCTCAGTCTCGGGTGCCTCATCATGTAGAAAACAAAACAAAGCATAGCGAGCTGAGCCGGTGCCGTGTACGTGATAATTGCCATCCATAGGCACCAACAAAGGAACATTGCTGTTGCTCTTGGGTCTCTCCAGGTGAAGAGCGCTTGAATCCTCTCGCCATGCGTAGCAAAATCACCTACAATTGTCTGTATCCTTCCGGCCAAGCTCCTTAGCCTGTCATATCTCATCCTCACTATCTCCGGGCTCTGACTGGTTGGAAATGTGTCAAACTCTTCTGCCAGCTCATCATGGTGAATCCCCTCTGCAAAGGATATTTTGGTGTTCATGTGCGGGGGATGCCGTGGTCGAAAACGGAATTTCCACAAGCAGATTAAGAACATGTAAAGAAAGCATGTCGGGAGGATAAGGTTAGGGAATGCAACAAGCATTGCAAATAAGATATGAACTAGCGAGGTAGTGACCGGGTTCTTCCACATGCAGATATCATTGATCCAGGTTAATAATCTGAAGCAGCCTGAGAGGACTGTGATGAGTCGGTAAAAGTTGGCCCTGCAGCGACGCATGCTCCATGTGTGGGCCTTCATGTCGCACATCTCCTCGACCACCTCCCTACGCAGTGGCGGCTCCATGCGGCTCATCCGGTGGGCCACTATCTCCATTGCCCTCTCTCGGAGGTACTCTTGGTGAACCATATGGATTGGCTGTTTGTAATGCATTACCGGCAAGTGAGGCCTTCCATAGTGGTACAACAAATTGGACCATGAAGTAGCAGAGAACCGGATTGCCAGGTGGAGTTCCCCCATCTTCTTTACACCGGAATGATGCAATGATATGAGCGGATAGGCATGCGTGTAGATCCTGTCAGTCTCAAGCGTTGACAATCGAATTCGGACCTTCCCAATCAACAAATCTTTAGCTCCCTTCTCAATGAGGCAGTTGTGGAATACACAGATCGTGATGACGGTGGAATGGTCATGGACATCCCATGTATACTGTTCATTGAACCGTGGGCTCAGATTGTCGATGATGGTACGGGTGCGGCACCACTTATCACCGTATTTGGCAACGCAGTAGGCATCACATGTGCCCTTGTTATCCTTCGACCTGGAATATATGCAATCAATTGCTTATAATGTAAACTATACATATACCAATATACTGTACTGCATTCCAATTAAAAGAGAACTCAATGAGGGTATTAATTAATTGCCTTAGCAAAGAACCAAATATTATATCATGTTTTGCAATTGGATATAATTAACAGTGTCAGACATATACCTCATTGGTGAAAGCCTTTCAGCTCTAAGAACACCAAGCTCAAGAAGTCCAATAGGTGGTCTCCAAAGGTGCTTCGATGATGGCCGCAAGTCGCTGCTGTAGTGTGATGACTCTGCCATTACGTGGTAGCCACCTTCATGAGAGACGCACAAGTTGATCTTTGCTGAGAATTTTTCTTCTTTGATCTCTTCAGACTTCTTGAGGTCAAACCAGTTCGCTGGAACTCTTTCATCGCCATTGCGCCTAGGACACTCCCTTAGAGGGAGATGGCAAGTACCGATTACCTTTTGTTTATTGACCTCGATATGCTCTTCAACTGAAATTTGGAGGACTTCTTCGAAAGGCTCGGCACAAACAAACACGAGGTGCTCATGCCATTCATAATTGAGCGTCGTGGATCGGCTTACTTTGGTCTTGAGTTGTTGGTTGCCAACCCTTGCTTTGACAAACATTTGCCCATGCGGGGACTTAATGGTAGCATTGATGTCTTGTGCACTGAGAACTTGAACACGAGTGTACCATAGCCGGGGTGAGGGGTACACCTTGCCTTTGATAAGCGTGTTTATGCTAGCATTGACATGATGAGCTTCCTCAGCATGAATAGCACTGGGAAAGCACTCGTCCGCCTGTGTTCCATGCCAGATTGCCAGCATCAGCTCACCAGAAATCTGCTTCCGCTCCCTGTCCACAAGGCGGTACCATTGTGGAGCCAGTGGGCTATCTGGTGGAACACGTGTGGGAATTTCTGCCAAATCAAAACGGGAAAAAGCAACACGCTCCTCCTTGGCAAGACCTTTGGAGCCAAGCCATACCTCCAAATGCGAGGCCTGTATCTTTTCTCTGGAGAAAGCAAACACCTCATTCCACTCAGGGTTGCGGTTTTTCTCAAAATGCCGTGTTGTTCCTTTGAAGTTGCCGAGTCGTATCTCAGCATAGGGGTTTATGGTGTCGCCAAAGACTGGCAGGTCACGTGCCTTCACGACACGCACATAGAGAAAACTCATCTTCTCGACGAGATCATAAGCACCGGCTTTGTCTGAGGCAATGAAACCACCGCCTAGCCTGGGAGCGGTTTCCTTAAGCATGAAGTCCATGGACTGAGCTGCCGAGAAGGATTGGATGAAACGCGCTTGCTCAGTGGTTGCCATCTCTTTGCTATGCTCGATCGATCAGTTGGCTGCAGGACTGGCAACAAAGAAAAGAATGCACGTAGCAATTAAAGTAAATTTAGTGTACAAGTTGAGTGTAACATAGATAGGAAATAAATACAAGGAGTGAGAGTGAGAGGCCTGGTTGAGCGAAGGCTGACTCTGGGGCTTTAAATAGCTTCAATACCAATTCACAAAATGAATGCACGTAGCTGTTTCACATCCTTTTCATTCGGTACAGATTTATGGGATGTGCATCAGACCATCAGTGCATGTTAGATATATCGATGGGGGCCAGTAATTAAATTAATAAAACTTGTGTAGCCAATTAGCCATGAAATGAGATAATGAGCAGTAGCAGTACTAATTAGATGAGGTCGTCTTGAGTAACAGAGCAAGTGATAGTTTTGGCCCAGGGGGGGTCCTTTGATCTCCTTTCGCTGGGGGTGGATAGGAGAGCCACCTACTGAAAAGGAGAGGTAGCTAGCTCGCTTCATGCGCTGAGGCTGAGGCGCGCTGCCTGGGGGATTAGTTGTAGTTAATTAAATATTTATTTGTAATTAAAAGTTAGAGTAAGGAAAGGATAAATGCTAGCTGATGCATATAAAAGGTTAAGAGTAGATATGCAGGCAGTGTGACCTGAGAGAAATTAAAGATGCAACGGATGAACAAACCTCCACTTTTGTCAACCACCAGTCGATCAGTGGCTGGCTGATCACTTACCCGCCATTTATTTAGTTAGTTACTAGTTAGTTAGTTAGTTAGTTATAGTACCACTAGGCTACTACTACTACATTTATTCACTGCAATCTTCTTGGATTACTATTATGCACAGGGAGGAACCAAGATTGGTGCCAGGGGTGCTCGGGCACACCCTTGACAAAAAAAAAATCGGCAACCCCTCAAGCTTAATTATAAAACTATTTTATGCTGACCGGCGGAAGTGATTTGGTAGTTTGATCTTTATATATTTTAAAAATATTATAAATTGATACTATTTGTACAAGTATTCATATTAAATGAGTTGTTATTCACACTAATAGCTAGTTTTATTATTCAAATAATTTTTTGCTGTGTATTTTATATTCTATACAAAATACATTACATATTAAATGAGTTAATGCAAGTATCAATTCATTTGATATAAATATTAAGCCATGCAGTATCAATTTTGACATTCTTTTGGTATTTTCGTAGCAACTTACTATAAATATTATCTAAAACTTTATCGATTGACACGAATAATGGAAAAATCAAACTTCTCTAACAGTTATAATTAAATTTATAGTCGGGGCCTAGCTCATACACTAGATCTGTATAGTTGTTGCAATTTTTGTACTTGTCTTCTTTTGCCAAAAAATTTTTTAACAAGACGAAACGAAAAGAAGAAAGTAAGAGACGAGGCAAATAAGTCATGATGCTAATTAAATAAAGTACCAAATAAACTTTTCATATTATAAATGAGATGGATGACTTCAATACTGACATTTCGATAAATTTTCGAAATTTTAATAGTTTAATTAAATTACTATGTACCGTCTCCATATGTGTATTAGAATTTTCAAGACTTTCTAAATCTCGGCTCCTCCCACCACTGATTATGCATATTAATTAGGTAGGACAAATTTAATTTTGTGGCATCACGAATTACGCCAGTGAGCTTAGAGGTGGCAAATCGTGAGGGCGGTTTGGGTTTGGGTTCGGGTTCGGGTCAGGTCAGTTTGACCTTCTATAATATCTCGGGTCGGGTGATGGGCGGGTCGGGTCGGGTCAATTTTAATATCTACTTTTTTTGGATCGTATGTTACTTTGAGTTGGATTGGATACTATTTGATCTCGGGTCGGGTCGGGTTCGGATCAGGTCGGGTTGAGTCGGGTCAGTTTGACTATCTAAAAAATTCCGGGTCGGGTCGGGTTCTGCCACCTCTAAGTGAGCTGCAGCATCTGACTATACAGATGATTTGCTGTCATAATTTCTTACATTAATATTGGGTGCCTAAATTTAATTTGTTGACATTGGCAAAAATAGTAAAATTTGAGGATAGCTCCCCATAATAATTTAGGAGTTGAGGTTTGGTTTATGAAGATGTTGTAGCGGTGTTTAACATGATAACTAGGATTGATTATGAGGCCTCAATATTGGGCTGGGCCTGGGCTGGGCCTGGGATGGACCAAGAAGGGGATACGGACTCAAAGATGTTTTGATTGATTGGGTGTGCTCCAGAATGGGGGAGAGGAGAGGAGGGGAAGGGAGGGGAGAGTTGATCAAGTTTGGAGTTACCTGTCTAAAATCATGTTATTTGCTTCACAACTACATTTAACAGAGAGGAGAGGAGGGTAACAAGATATAAATTGTAATTATAGAGCAACTAATATAATCTTGGACAGGTAACTCCAAACTTAATCAGCTCTCCCCTTCCTTCCCCTCCCCTCCTCTCCCCCCTTCTGGAGCACACCCTATGCGTTTAGGATTTAGGGTTTTTGGTTTTGATATAAATAATTTATTAAGATATATAAATTAAATTTTGGATATGATTTAATATGATTTTAAGGTTAAGCCCATGGAATGTCTCTGTGAATTTAAGAACGTTGTAAATTTACATTACGTTTTGCGTTAGTTTAATTTGTTAAAAATATTACACAAAATTTTTTAATTTTTATAGTTTCTATACAATTAAAATACCATAAAAACTTTTCCAAATTACGCAAATAAATAATATGTATAATAATATTAAGAAATGTAGTAAAATTTAATAATTGAAACAGAAAATTTTAAATATGTATAACTTTTTATAGGAAGCTCCTTACGAAACATACAACCACATTCCGAAAAAGTCGTGAAAAGATCTACATGATGATGATATTTTTGAAAAAAAAATTGCAAAAATTAAAGGACGCAAGTTCAAGTTACGTCCTCAAACAATTTCACTTTTTGGGTAAAAGCGGGCAGAGAAAATATAGTTTAAAGGGCTATTGGTTTTTTTGAAAGCTTTGCAGCAGTTGCAAAGTTGCGTGGGCGGGTATCAAACTCTCAACCTTTAAATAAACAAGGGCCTTAAGACTTCTCTCCTAACCAATTGAGCTACTACCCGTTTCCTTAAAGGGCCACCGGTGAAGATATATTTGGCCAAGGCTTAGGCTAGTGATGAAGTTAAAAGTTTGAGCCTGGCTAAATGAAAATCGGTCCCAAATGGCAGCTCTTCACTGGAGTCGAGTGGAGTTGACTTGAGCTGACGCCTGACGGACGCAAAGATGAAGGCAGCAGCGGCACCGGGGGTACCAGGGGCACCGGGGCCAAGGTACGCTGCTGACATCGAGTCCATCCGAGCTGCTCAACTCCGCATCGCTCCCTTCATTCACACCAACACGCCCCTCCTCTCTTCCGCTTCCCTCGACTCCCTCGCCCTCAGGCACCTCTTCTTCAAGTGCGAGTGCTTCCAGAAGGGAGGATCCTTCAAGATTCGCGGCGCTTCCAATGCCGTCTTCTCCCTCGACCACCTCCACGCCTCCAGAGGCGTCGTCACGCACAGCAGGTATTCTCTTTCTTTCCTTCACATAACTCTATTAATTAATATAGGTTTCTCATGGGGGCATTTGATTTGCTGTACGTCAGTGGCAACCATGCTGCTGCCGTCTCCCTCGCTGCCAAGCTGCGCGGCATCCCCGCTTACATTGTTGTACCATCCAATGCACCCCACTGTAAAGTCCAAAATGTCCTCAGATACGGCGGCCAACTCATCTGGAGTGATGTTACCATGCAATCAAGAGAAGCCGTCGCTAAAAAGGTTCAGCAAGATACCGGAGCTGTTCTCATTCATCCTTTCAACGATGCTCGCATTATCAGGTCCCTTTCTTCCATTCTACCTCCTTTCCACAAACTTTTAAACTATAATAAATTCCTCACTGCACTGGGTCTCGTTCTTTTTCTCTTATTCTCTTACAGTGGTCAGGGCACAATCTCACTGGAGCTCTTGGAGCAGGTTCCAGGAATTGACACCATCATCGTACCAATTAGCGGTTTGTTAGCTCAAAGCCTCTAACTTTTCATAATCCCTCCACTCTCCGTGAACATCTTTACCAGCACATTAACTAGTTCTTCGGTTAGTAGATTGTCTTACGCCAGTAACTTCATGTAAATAGTTAATGTTAATATTTCTAAAAGGATCAGTTATTAGTAACAAGGTCAACTCATCATCATGTATGCCCATAGTTGGTAATGAGATCATTTACTTATTATAATCTCATAAAATTGAAGAAAATATTGGCACAGATTCCACCCATTCTGTTAATTCTTTTGTAAAATTTTCTAAATAGTTCATATGCTGAAGTTTGGGCTGGCCTGCTGGTGGTTCCATAAGTATTGTCCTTTACTCAAGCCCTTAGTTGGCGAATGAATTAATATGGCCATTACCATTTTATTGTTTTCTTTTTAATCTTTCAAGTTTCAATAATTAATAAGGCCATTAGCCTTTATTTTTACCTAAACTAATGACTATATGCAAAGTCAATCGGAAATGGGTGATCCAGCTAGAATGGGATTACATTATGTTCCAAGGTTTAGAGGTTATATAACATACTTGTCAAGTAAAATTGAGCGTCTTGCTGCCAGTGCATTCATAATTTTGATTTGAACCTCAGGTGGTGGTTTGATTTCTGGTATTGCACTAGCTGCCAAGGCCATCAACCCATCCATACGTATTTTAGCAGCTGAACCAGAAGGAGCTGATGATGCTTCTCAATCCAAGAAGGCAGGAAGAATTGTTACTCTATCTGAGACCAATACTATTGCTGATGGCCTCCGTGCTTTTCTTGGAGACCTTACATGGTAAGACTTTTCCTTTTATACATCTAAGTCCTTTTTATGAAATTCATAACAAAACAGGATCCATTGTGAAAACCAAAAATTTATACCAGATAGCAACACAGCTTATGAGTTCATTCCTTGGAGTAAATCTAATATTCAAACTGAATTAGCTTTAACTTTGTAGGATGCAATATTACTGGCTTTAAAAATTTTAACTATGGTTTACCTTAGGCCAGTGGTTCGTGACCTGGTGGATGGAATCATCACAGTGAGTGATGCGGAGATAATAAAAGCGATGAAAATGTGCTATGAGATCCTAAAAGTGGCAGTGGAGCCCAGTGGAGCTATAGGTTTAGCTGCCGTTCTCTCAGATCAATTCAAGCAAACAGCAGCTTGGCAAGAGAGCAACAAAGTAGGTATCATTGTGTCGGGTGGTAATGTAGATCTCACTGTTCTTTGGGACTCGCTTGGGAGATAGTGCAAGTAGTGCATAAGGAATTGGTTTTGGTGACCAGTATTCGCATCAGGCGGTGAACTGTACTGATTTAGATATGGATGGCACAGTAGAGAAAGCTTATTAGTGCAAAACATGATAAATCGGAGTGAAGCTCTCCTATTGCAATTGGGAGGATGATGAACTAAAATCAATTGTTGATGGGTGTGGTTGTATTATATGATGATGTGATGTATACATTGTAGTGCATGGTTGCGTTGATAATATTGATTATTATTATTATGTATAAATGGTGCAGCAGCTGCAGCAGCTTGGTCTGCTCCATTGAGTGCATTCCGTATGTGTGTTGTCTTTGACTTGTGATTACTAATTAATTAGTAGAACGTAAATGAACTCAACGGAGACCTTCGGCTTTGTAGTCATAAAAGTCCTCCAAAGAGAGACGACGGAGACGCACTAAAGAATTTTGAAAATTCAACAGCCCAGCCCAGCCCAGCCCAGCCCAGATAGAGATACAGATAGAGATAGGAGTGGAGGTTAGATTATGGGCCTGTAGCCCAAGATGTGAGGGCCCCTACGGCTACCATTGATGAACTAACATGGCGCAGGCGCAGAAGAGGAGAAAAGAAGGGGTTTTAGGGTTTGAACCTTTCTTTCTTTTCAGGAGGGTTTTGGCAATCGGAAGGAAAGCCGAAGAAGCAGAAGATGGTGAGCCAGAGACAGCGACTCGCTAAGAAACGGTTCAAGGAGGCCAACCCCCACCTCTTCCCCGAACCAGAGCCCCCCGCCTCCGATGCCACTAACACTAAGTCTAAGAAGAAGAAGAAGACGGCCAAACAGAGCAAGTTCAAGAAGAACAAAGATGGCAAGCAACCCCTCAGCATCAGCAGGTCTCGCAGGAAGCACCCGCTCCGCGTGCCCGGGATGCGACCCGGTGAGAGCTGCTTCATCTGCAAGTCCGCTGACCACATCGCCAAGCACTGCCCCGAGAAAGCCCAGTGGGAGAGGAACAAGATCTGCCTCTTTTGCAGAAGGAGGGGCCACAGTGTCAAGAACTGCCCTGACAAACCTGATTCTGCCGCCGCCGCCGCCACTGCCAAATTCTGTTACAATTGTGGGCAGAGCGGCCACAATCTCTCCCATTGTCCTCAGCCACTTCAAGATGGTATCCTTCCTTCCCTTCCTTCCCTTCCTTCCCTTCCTTCCCTTCTTTCCTTCTACTACTAATAATAAGCACTTGAATGCAATCAATGGTTTGCTTCTAGGTGGGACCAAATTTGCCAGCTGCTTCATCTGTAAAGAAACAGGCCATTTAAGCAAAAACTGCCCCAAGAACGAGCATGGCATCTATCCTAAGGTACTTTTTCTGATTTCTCTATGTCTTATCTCATCCCATCAATAAATTTAGGCTTCTTTTATGATGATAATTCTTCTGTATTTTGCAGGGTGGTTGTTGTAAGGTGTGTGGTGGAGTTACTCACCTGGCCAAGCACTGTCCAAACAAACACAATGGAGACTTTGCTGATTCCATGATGCATGAAGACACAGGTAATCCTGGTTCTAAGCATTCCTCACCTTCAATGTCAGATTTCTTTTCATAATCATCAGAGTGTGTGTTAACCATGCCTGTCAATGCTTACTGAAACCATTGAAATTTATATGATCAGATGTGCCGAGTCCTTAATCTATTGCTATGTTATGCTGATGAATTATTATAAATAATCGTAAACAGAAATACCTGAGGTAAGCCGACAGAATGACCCGACTTCCCGTCGAGGTGGAGACGATTTGGAAGATGATTTCATTGAACAGGTGGGAGTAAAAAATGTCACTACAAATGCTTCAACAAAATCCAAATCAAAATCAGGCGTGGTTGGCAAGGATGAGAAGAGCAGTAGTGATGTGAGAGCAAAGAAGGCTAAGCAGGGTCCGAAAATTGTCAATTTTCTGGGTTAAAAGGCAACTTAATGAACTAATCATAGCCTTCTTGACCTTTCTCGCGAGACCAATTGTATTAATTGTCAATTTTCTGGGTTAAAAGGCAACTTAATGAACTAATCATAGCCTTCTTGACCTTTCTCGCGAGACCAATTGTATTCATATGTAACGAGCATCCAATTTTGACTGTTGAGATCTTATAATGTAGTTGAGCATATTATATTTGTAATTTTGTCATAAACATTGAGGTTATTTTATTTATTTGCGGGATCCGTTATCGGAAAAAGTTTGTACATCGCCCCTTGTAAAACATATCACATACCTTACCAAAATGTTTCCAGAACAGCCAAAACTTGAACATATTACATTATATTTGAATTTAAAATCAAAGGTGCATCCTAAAATCATCATAAAAAATGTGATAAAACTTTAGTCGTCTGGTGAGAAGTGAGAACCAACAATTCAATCTCACGTTCATATATAGGATAATAATAAAAACAAGAGATAATCTCTTTGTCTCCCATCATTTGTCCCCCTTAAACGTCCCCCATCCGTTTCTGCTGGAACCGGTGTGAATACCAGTTGGCAAGTGGTATGAACACCACAATACATTCAGTATGAACACCCTCTGAGAGCTCTATGAACAATGCAAATTGGGAGAAAATTTTTTTTGGCATATTTTCCATGTGCAAAAATAAATTAAGCACGTGCTTAATTCAATTTCAGCACGTGATGAAAATCGGAGTGCGTGCGGGTGTTCATACTGCTTATTTGCGGGTGTACATATCAAATGGTCTTGGGTGTTCATAGTTGACGTGGATGGGAGTTGGCATATTTTCCACGTGCAAAAATAAATTAAGCATGTACTTAATTCAATTTCAACACGTGATGAAAATTAAAGTGCGCTCAGATGTTCATACTGCTTATTGGCGGGTGTTCATATCCAATGGTCTTCGGTGTTCATAGTTGACGTGGACGAGAGTATGCACGCGGGGAACATTTAAGGTGGATTTTTTGTGGGGGACAGTTAGCATCCCTCTAAAAACAATACGCTTCATTTGTAGACGCACAACATGATTCAGCCAAGGCCTTATCTTTGGCATCACGCACGCCGTCTCTCTTCTTCAGCTTTGCTAAAAATAAAATGGCAATCACGGTTTGGGGTAATAATGGACGAACGGTTGAGAGCACGTTATGTTCCTTTGCTATTATTTGGTAATTGGTATAGGTAATGAATTCTGATCCTCTGTAACAGGTTTAGAGTGGCACAACTCATGAGCTGCAGCTGACAAGTGAAACTGTATAATTAGGCTTCATTCATATAGAGATGATATGAAATTAATGAACACACTATTTTTAACAGCATGCACATTGTCATGCCACAAAAGATTTTGAGGCTAAATTGGGTCAAAGGTTGTCCGGCCTGTGGGACGTGGCAGGGAACAAAAGCCTTGTCTACCTTTATTTGCTCCGTTATTTTATGCCAATCCCACATCTCCATCTCCCCTTTCTTCCTTCACTACAAAACTGCCTCCCTATTTCTTCACATTGATTAACCATTCTCTTCCCTCCTCTTCTTCTTTGTTTCTGAAGTCTCCTCCTTTTTCTTCTCCCCCTGCCACTCCCGATAACTCATCTCACAACACAACATGGTTAGTTACTTGTCCATCTATGCATGGCATGGTGAATGCTATTTCGAATGCTGGTACACATGTATATATTAATTGATCATATATAGTAGGATGCAACAAAAAAAAAAAAAAAAAAAAACCATGAATTGGGAAATTTTTTATCTTTCATCAGTAATTGATCGCATTTGTTCAACATTTTGGTGCAATGCCTATTTCTTGCTGTTTGTGCATGTCTGAAGATTCATGAATTATTGGACATCCATGCATTCATGATTTTTCTTTCTTTCTTTCTTTTGTGTTAGCTTCATTCCTTGTTAAAATGAATAAGATTACTTCTCCTGAGAGGCCCTGTCTTGATCTGCGATGGCTGAAAAATTTATATGCATCTGACTAGTACAACCATCAGCCATTTTCTTTTGGGTTAAATACAAAATATTGTTTATGACTAGATGTAATGTATCGCGCAGCCATATTGTGCATGTAAAGTGAATATGTATTATGTGTTTACATACTTGGTACGGGAAAAGTCTGATCATGATGTTATGAATGAGAAATCAAACAGTAAGTCTGTCAATTGCTCGTAAATAAAGCAATTCATATGCAAAACTTTCTCATTGGTTTTGGATTGCATATTCTCTTGCATAGTATGAGAAAATACTAGCAGATCATATAGGCTCTAAATTTTGCTTGGCAAAACATATAGGCGAATTCAGCATCGGGAATGGCAGTGCATGACGACTGCAAGCTGAGGTTCCAGGAGCTGAAGGCGAAGAGGAACTTCAGATTTATTATCTTCAAGATAGATGAAAAGATACAGCAGGTGGCTGTGGAGAAATTGGGGCAGCCTGAGGAGACCTACGACGACTTCAGCAATTCCCTTCCACCCAATGAGTGCCGTTACGCTGTCTTCGACTTTGACTTTGTCACTGATGAGAATTGCCAGAAGAGCAAGATCTTTTTCATCTCCTGGTAATTTATTAATACTTCATTATCTATTGACAGTTTGTCATTTCAGTTTGCGCATGCAGTCTAGATTTGCATTTACATGAAAAACTATGCATACATAGACTTGAACACATGACTTTGTCCAATATTTAGGGACTTGATTAGTTCCCAGCGATTGATTATTACAAATCTATAGCAGGCAAGCTTTTAAAAAACGTTTAACTGCTCTTAACGGTGAGGTGACCATTTAACGGTTTGACGTTAAAACGGAATTACACGACCGTTAAATAAAAAAACGGGTCCTCATTTTCTATATATATTTTATATATTTAAAAAGGCTACACAATACACTCTAATACAATTATACTTAATAATTAAGTACAATTAACAATTACAAAACTAATTAAGTACATAAAAAGTTACAAATCTTACGAAACGGAAATTATAACATTAAAAAAATATAATGAAAAAATTTAAGACAACAGTAATAAAGAGTTTAAAATTTTTAATTGTTAATATGCGTAGGATAAATATTATTGTGAACTTTTAGACCGTCAATAATGTGCAAACATATTTTAACGACGTTTAAACGCCTCTAAAACACGGATTTTAACCGCCTTTAACGGTTTTAACTTTGTTAAAAACGGTTTTTCCACAAATAAGGTTTTCTTACAAATACTTAACGTAAAAGGGTCCAAAAAACGGTTTAACAGTTTAAACGAAGTTAAAACTAAGTTTTTTAAAAACTTGATAGCAGGGAACTCTCAATCAAATAATTAAGCAATTTATGTTGAAATTACAGTCTGAATACCTCTCAATCAATATAATATTAATTTATACAAAAAATATTTTCGTTAATCCATATTGAGTTTGTATTGAAGGGAATTCTTTACTTTTTTTTGTTATGGTTTGAAGAAGAGCCACTAAATCAATTTAATTAATTACCATATTGATTGAGGGAAAAAAAAAGAAAGCTGGAAAATGAATTGCTTGTGAATGGTTTGTGTATTTAGGTCTCCAGATGGTTCCCGGATAAGGAGCAAGATGCTGTACGCGAGCTCGAAGGATCGTTTCAGAAGGGAGCTCGACGGCATCCAAGTCGAGTTGCAAGCAACCGACCCGAGCGAGATGAGCTTTGACATCATCAAGTCACGGGCTTTCTGATGAAGCCAGTATCCATGTATATTATGATGGATCAGATCATACGGGAATATAATCTTGATCTCTGGAGTGGAGCTCTTAGTTGTTGATTAATTAATTACTTAATTAATTTTCTTTATTATAATTGCACATGACATGATATGATATGCATAAAATTATCAGTCAGCAGAAGAGTGTTGCACGCATATCTCTTATGTGATTTTTTTTGTTTTGAACCTTAATTTAGAAGTTGTATGAAACTGAACTCTAAATACATATATATATGCAACTATATAGCCTGGAAAAGGGGATTTTTATTGGAAGCCCCTTATTTTTATGCAGATTAATTTAGAGTTTTGTTAATTGGATTGGTCACTCTCAGTAAGCTCAAGTCTTCTTCTTCTTCGGGTTTGTACAAGTATATATAACTAGGCTCACAATTCAAAACAAAAAGGTATAAATATATTAGGCCTTTTGCCCTCCTTTTCTTGGATGAATTCAAATGTATAACGCTACTTATTTTATGAGAGATGACAAAAGCTGAAGCTGATGTATTGAGAAATTCTAACTCGATCTGAAATGAAATATCCCGCAATCTAACTCAAACCAGCAGATCTACATTTAGTCAATATGCAAATTGATTCTACGAATTCAACTTTTTTAAGAAATTGAGTTAACTCGACCCGATTTGGTTCCGAACGGACCCAATTTTTTTTTAAGATATTAAACTAACGCAACCCGACCCGAACCCGACCTACTCGACACGATTGGCACCTCTAAAGATGTTAAGAACTAGAGCTGTAATCCGGCTTTGCCCCGGAAAATATCAATTAGCATAATAAAATAATATAAGTTGAAAATTCTAAATAATCGCTATTCAATAAATAACGCACAAAATATTTTGTTTCAATGTATTTCAGATGATGTTTAGAATTTCAAACAACCTTTCCATCAATTCCAAGAGCATTTATAATTCTGTTCAATGATTAAAAATTTCCTGAGCCAGCATATTTTAATAACTGAGCCAACATATTTTGATAACTGTTAAGCTCATAAAAACTAAAAGCTTGATGGATTAGATTAAACTAGTTAGGCACTGTAACTTTGTTTCTAGTCATTTGATTGGAAGAAAAACACAGAGAAAATTGTGGGAACATTAATAAAGTCACATATGTGAGTGTAAGTGTTACATATGGGTTCATACGTGTCCCATTTAACAGCCCATGTGTAACTTCTATGGATGTCAAGGGCGGAACTAGTGGTAGTGCCCGAGCACTACCTTGGCCGAAAAAAAATAGACAACCCTCCAAGCTTATAAAACTATTTTATGCTAATCGGCGGAAGTGATTTGGTAGTTTGACCTTTATACATTTAAAAAATATTATAAATTGACACTAATTGTACAAGTATATATTCATATAAAATAAGTTGTTATTAATACTAATAGTTTTATTATGCTAATTATTTTGTGCAACGTATTTTTTATACTATACAAAATACATTGCATATTAAATAAGTTAATTAATTCAAATATCAATTTATTTAATATATACTAACCATGGGGTATCGATTTTGACATCTTTTTGGTATATATCTACGTAGCAACTTACTATAAATTTTATTTAATACGTTATTGCACAACACAAATAATAGAAAAATCAAACTTCTTTGACAGTTATAAACAAATGGGGCCTAGCTCATACGTACAATATATAGACATGTATAGTTGTTAAAATTTTCGTAATTTTTTCTTCTGCTTAAAAATTTTTACAAGATAAAACGAAACAAAGTAAGAGACAAGATAAATAAGTCATGAGGCCAATTAAATAAAGTATCAAATAAACTCTTAATGTTGCAAATGAGATGGACAACTCCAATACTGATATTTTAATAAATATTCTTATTTTTAATAGTTTAATTGAATGACTATGTACTGTTAATCTACATATGCATGTGTATTACAACTTGTAAGGCCTCCTAAATTTTGGCACCGCCTTCAAAATCATCCTGGTTCCGCCACTAATGGATGTCCATAGAGTGAATACTAGATAGCACTCAGAAAATTATTAAGGGGTTGTAGATCATAGTGACGTGGTACTATTGAAAAGCTAGAAAACTCACCCCTTTTCTATAGATAGAATAGTATATGTATAAAATGAGAAAACCATGATTAAGAGTAATTGGTTGGAGATGTAGTGCATGAGTTTTACTTGTGCTTGAAGGCGACCAAATGATGTGCTTTTGGGTGTTGTGAATTATGATGTTGACAAACGGACGGAAACGTCGTCAAGACAATTAATTGTTATGCAACTAACTGGTCCTTCCTTTGGAACAAATTCTGATGCTCATAGCTCATTACATTAAAAAATAATAATAAAAAAAAACAGTTCGATGCACATATAATATACGAATATTTAAAAAAAATAACTTAATTTTTTTTTTTGTGGGGATAGAGTACGTGAGGTGGTTATTTGATAATCTTAACAATAGTTTTTATTTTATCAATAAATCCGAAAAATTCTTAAATAAAGGAAAAAAAAAAGGATAGGTGACAATTGGAATTCTTTTTCAATATATATGCGGAAAGAATAAAAAAATTGAGATGTCTGCTTGGATATGTATATCAAAACCATGCCTACTTTTCAAATGTTAGCGTTTACAATACTTTTTAAACATCGGTGGTCAAACATTGGTTACTCGGAAATTGTAAAATTTTGAAGTTATAATCGGCAGAATTTTTCAGCTTGCACTATAGCGTCTAGACTCAGGCGTCTAGACGCTATGTGTAAACATTAAACACCAACCTTCAGACTCAAACATTCAGACTCAAATGTTCAGACACTATGTATGACACTATCATCTAAAGTTTGCGTTCATATATTTCATATATTATATCTGAACGCCAGCGTATGAAAATAGGTGTTAAAAAAAAAAACAATAGTTAGAGCTTCTTTTTTTACAAGTTCCGAATGCCTGATCTCATGAGTGCTGGTATTTAGAATGCATTGTGAATGTCGGCGTTTAAAAAATAAACAATATCATGTTATAGTTCTGAAATCGGGCATACCTCTCAAATTCATATTATTTTGAAGCATAGACCAAAATAATTTGATAATTGTGGGTAGTCCATGAAAAAGAAGGTCCCTTGAGAGATTAAATTAATTAGTAAAAGGCGTAGTAGGGAGGTAAATAGAATAGGTAATAAAATGATGAGATGAGTGGGTGGTACTGGTAATTGAGGTGGTTTGGGTGCCGTTGCTGTCTTTGTTGTTGATGAGTTGATGTTTGTATAGTTGGTTACTTGGTTGTGGTGTTGAGAGACCTGAGACCTGAGACCGAGTGGGAAGCGAAGCTAGTCTAGTGTACGAAAGTGAAACACACAGAGAAAGGAAGGAAGAGGGTCTGGTCTGCATTGTATTCTATATTTCTATGGATGGCTGCTTGGCTTGCATCATGATGTTGCTGCCTATGCGCTGAAACATCCAACATTCCAATTCAAAAGGTCTCATTCACGGATTCACAGTTCAGTTCTCACCTGCAGATCAGGCGGGCAGGTTAGATCCTGATCCTGATCCTGATCCTGATCTACTAGCATAGCATAGCACATTGTTTGTTATTTGACGAGGAGCAGAGCATAGATCTCTTCTCTTCTCTTCTCTTCTCTTCTCTTCGGTTGACTCACTTGATTCAATGAATGACTCTTTCTTTCTTTCTATTGTTATTATTGTGGAAGTGATCCAACTACGTCTACGAATGATTTGATTTTGATTTGATTTGAAGCAAAGCAAAGCAAAGCAAGCACTAGAACATGGACGACGACAGCCCCGCCACTTCCACCTCTTTGCCCGACGACGATGACCTCTTCGAGCCCGTCTCCCTCCGCGATCTCGACCACCGCCCCCCCTCTCCTTCTCCCTCTCACTCTCCCGATGCCTCTCCCTCTCCCTCTCCCTCTCCCTCTCAATCTGACGATGCCTCCCCCGCTTTCTCAGCCCAAGATGCCCCAGATCTCCACGCCCCCAGCCCCCATCCCCCCTCCCCCTCCCCCTTCCCCTCCCCTCCCGCCGAGCCCCGCGCCATGCCCCGCCCCATGCCAGACGTCCCTCTCGAACTCGTCCACCAGGTCGACTCTGCCATCATGGGCAACGCTGCCAGTCTCGACCACCTCCGCTCTATGGTATCCAGCGCTGCCGCTGACGTCTCCAGGTCCCTCGTCGATGTCCTCCTCGCCACCATGGGAGGGGTCGACGGCCTCGATCACATTGGGGACGCCCCCCGTACCTCTGATGGTTTGGGCAACCCTCCTAGTGTCATTTCCAACTCCCGTGCTGCTATCGTTGCCGCTCAGCTCATCCCCTCCCTTCCCTTCCAAGGCGATTCCCCTACTTACATGTCCCCCCGCAGTCGCCTCGTTCGAGGCTTATTAACCGTTCTCAGGGCTTGTACCAGGAACCGTGCCATGTGCTCCGCCTCCGGCTTGTTGCCCGTTCTGCTTGCATCTGCAGAGAAGGTGTTTGTTGAATTGCCTGACAACACTTCTTGGGATGCTACTGCTCTCTGCCAGTGCATTCAGCTCTTGGCTGCTCATTCCGTCACTGTCAAGGACTTGAACTCTTGGCTTTTGCTCATAAAGAACACTCTCACCACATCCTGGTCTACTCCATTGATGCTGGCACTGGAGAAGGCCATGGCAGGCAAGGAGGCAGCAGGCCCCGCAGTCACTTTTGAGTTTGACGGGGAGAGCTCTGGCCTGTTGGGTCCTGGAGATAGCAGGTGGCCATTCGTTAATGGCTACGGTTTTGCCACTTGGATCTACATTGAATCATTCTCTGACACTTTAAACACTGCAACAGCAGCTGCAGCAATTGCGGCCGCTGCGGCTGCCCGATCTGGCAAGTCCTCACCGATGTCTGCTGCTGCTGCCGCCAGTGCACTTGCAGGAGAAGGGACCACTCACATGCCACGACTCTTCAGTTTCCTCTCTTCGGATAACCTAGGTGTCGAGGCTTACTTCCATGGCCAGTTTTTAGTCGTAGAGACTGCAAATAGCAAGGGCAAGAAGGCATCTTTGCACTTCACCTACGCCTTCAAACCCCAGTGTTGGTATTTCATTGGGTTGGAACATACTAACAAGCAGGGCTTGCTAGGTAAGGCTGAGAGTGAATTAAGATTATATGTCGACGGAAATCTCTACGAGAGTCGTGCATTCGAGTTTCCACGGATCTCAAAGCCATTAGCCTTCTGTTGTATTGGGACGAACCCGCCACCTACAATTGCAGGCCTTCAGAGGAGGAGGAGGCAGTGCCCTTTGTTTGCTGAGATGGGCCCCATTTATATATTCAAGGAGCCAATTGGACCAGAAAAAATGGCAAGGCTGGCTTCAAGGGGTGGTGATACCTTGCCTACTTTTGGAAATGGTGCAGGTTTGCCTTGGTCGGCAACAGATGATTATGTGAAGAGCAAGGAAGAGGACAGTGTGGCATTGAATCAAGAGATATCAGGCTTCTTGCACCTTTTGTACCACCCCAGTCTGCTCAGTGGCCGATTTTGTCCTGATGCTTCCCCTTCTGGTGCTGCAGGTTTGTTCATCTTCCCTCTCTCATCCTAAAGCCCCTACTATAGCACTTCAACTAAACTTCTAAAGTTACTATCCTATTTGTTTTCTTTTGTTTTTTCTTTTCTGCCATCCTATATTCATACATTGTCACATTTCCACAATTGTAACTGCAGAAGCCATTACAAAATGTTACCATTTATATATGCTTATCGATCCTCTGGTTTCCTTTCTCCTTGTAGTTTTCTTGTTAAGAAACGTTAGAAGTATATTATGTGCACATCATTGTACCAGCAATAATTTATATATTATATTTTATGGAGTTGCTGCTCCTGAAATGTGGTATTGTAATTCTTAATTTATCTCCATTTATCGCTTTGATTTTAAGGTGTTCAAAGAAGGCCTGCTGAGGTCCTTGGGCAAGTCCATGTTGCATCCCGGATCCGCATCTCTGAATCTCTGTGGGCACTGTCTCATGGTGGCCCAATGGCCTTGCTTCCTCTTGCCGTAAGTAATGTTAAAACAGATACCCTTGAACCTATACCAAGTGATCTGCCCTTGGCTCTGACTACCACCTCTCTCTCTGCCCCTATTTTCCGAGTTATCTCATTGGCCATGAAGTACCCTGCAAACACTAAAGAGCTATGCAAGACACAAGCCCCTGCTCTTCTGTCTAGAATCTTACTCTACTTGTTACAGACCCTCTCCAAACTGGACCTCGTAAAAAGAGATGGGTTGACTGATGAAGAGATAGTGGCAGGAATAGTATCTCTGTGCCAGTCCCAGAAATCCAATCACACAGTAAAAGTGGAGATGTTTAGCACACTACTACTGGATCTAAAGATGTGGAGTACTTGCAACTATGGATTACAAAAGAAGCTTCTTTCTTCACTTGCTGACATGATTTTTACTGAGGAAGCTTGCTTGAGAGAAGCCAATGCCTTGCAAATGCTTCTTGATGGTTGTAGGAGGTGCTATTGGGTGGTCAGGGAGGCTGATTCAATTGATTCGTTCTCACCTTGTGGGGCCTCCAGGCCAATGGGTGAATTGAACTCTCTGGTTGATGAGCTTTTAGTGGTTATTGAGCTATTGATAGGAGCGGGAGCTTCTAATCTGGCTTCTGATGATGTGCATTCTTTAATAGGATTTATTGTGGACTGCCCTCAGCCTAATCAGGTTTGCAATTTTATAAATTTAGAAATGCAGTCCTTTTGTGTTGTTTATAAGTAACAAATGCTGGTTATGACTGACACCACCATTTTGTTTATTTATGGTGACTATCTAGTTGTTAATTGTTCTTTTCGGTGCTGTTCCTAATAAGAATATTCTGTAATCTTTTTTGTCCCTCCTCTTCACTGGACATTTCTTAAAGATGCTTCCACTATGAATATTTTGTACAATCAGTGCTGTAGCAAATTTTTGTAAAGCTCAGTGGTGACATTGTTTTAATATGATTCTTGATGATGTACTTTTCTCAGGTTGCTAGAGTGTTGCACCTTATCTACAGGCTGGTTGCACAGCCCAACACATCCAGAGCCAACATATTTGCTCAAGCTTTCATCTCAAGTGGTGGTATAGAGGCGCTTCTTGTTCTCTTGCAGCGTGAAGCGAAAACTGGTGACACCAATGTTTTAGATAATTCTTCAGTACATAATGGTGATAGCATGCTAGTAGTAAGCTCAGAAACTAAAGATGATATGGCTGTAGATCCAAAAGTCCAATCAGATTCTAAAGATGCTGATGCGGAGATGGATATTAAAGTCGAAGATGCTGATGATACACATGATTCTCAAACCAAATCAGGTTCACCTGCGGATGGTATTAGTTCTGATGATAATGTTGCTCCAGTAAGATCAAGCATTGAAAGGGCTGTGTCTACATCAGAGAGCCAACTTATAAAGAATTTGGGTGGGATAAATTTTTCAATAACTGCTGATAATGTCAGGAATAACATGTACAACATAGATGATGGTGATGGTATTATAATCGGAATAATCCACATTTTGGGTGCACTTGTTACTTCGGGTCATCTGAAACTTGCAATCAATATTATGCCTCCAGTTCCGCAAAGTAGCATTATCACCTCCACTGTTCCTGAAGATGGTAATATGTTCGATGATAAGGTGGCATTGCTGCTCTTCGCTTTGCAAAAGGCCTTAGAGTCTAGCCCTAAGCGACTCATGACTAGCAATGTGTATATGGCCTTGATTGCTGCTGCGGTATGATGTTTAAGAACTTTTTGCTGCTGTAGTTGTTCTCTTGTTATTTGGTTTCTTGAAAATGATTATATACTTCTTCCCTGCTACAGTTTTGGAGTCCAAAGCTGGATTTATTTTTGTCTTTAGAGAACCTAGACTTACAATTCAACTTGTTCAAAATAATAGTAATGTTGATGCAAGCTATGAACATACTTCATATTGCCTGCTGCTAGTTGTGAATAAAAAAATGATTGTTATTCTAATTTTGTCATCGCATCTGGTTCATACTAATTTGCCTTTAAACATTGCTGTTCTTTCATTCTAGGATTATTAATACTGAACCTGATGCAGATCAATATCTCCAATACTGAAGATAATGTAAACTTATATGACTCGGGTCACCGGTTTGAGCACATCCCGCTGTTACTTGTTCTCCTTCGAGCACTCCCCTATGCTTCCAGATCTTTCCAGGCTCGAGCTATACAGGTAACTTCCCTTTTGGACCTGAAAGCAGACTCCCAAAAGTTTCAATAGGTGGGTGACCTGGGATATCATAAAAGAAATACCTAATTAAATTGCCAAATTAAACAAGAAGAATAAAATAAGTCAAATTGGATAACATTTGGTTACAGATTGGAGGAATTTGACATCTAGATATATGAAGTTAATTCTAACTGGTAAGCATCAAACCTAGCACAGTATATATCTAAAAAGGCAACATAAAGGGTCAGAATTTGGTCTTAATTTTTAGGCTATTAGTTAGCTACTTGATTGAGACTTAAAAAATATTTTTATATTTTGATTAGCACCATTTTCTTATTCCAGGTTATTAGCATGTTTGAATTTAATGTTGTGATGATCACATGTTCTGACCATGAAGGTGCAGTAGTTTTCTAGATTTAGTTGTCCTAATTGGTAAAGTTTAATATAAAATTGTTATTGAAGTTCTATTACAAGTGACATGGAGACAAATCATGTTCATGAGGATCACATGACTATTTTTTTATACGATATAATTTGTGACAATAATCTAACCAAGTTGTGATAAATACGCTGCTGATTCATGCTAACATGTGCAAATGTTTATATCAGGATCTGTTGCTATTGGGTTGCAGCCATCCAGAAAACAGAAACTGTCTGACATTAATGGCGGAATGGCCTGAGTGGATTTTAGAGGTTCTTATATCTAATTACGAGGTACTTGATCATTTTAGCACATATTATCTTGAAAATAGTGTTTTTGGTTGTATTGTGATAAGTAATTTTAAAGTCACTGGATGTTCAGATGGGTGACAGCAAGGAGTCAAATGGTGTGAGCATTCACGAGATAGAAGACCTCATCCACAATTTTCTAATTATAATCTTAGAGCATTCAATGCGGCAAAAAGATGGCTGGAAGGTAAGCTTTAGCTCTTTCTCCATTCTCTTTGCAAATTTTGGTTTGCATAATCTCATGCTCTGTATTTAATCAAAATCTTTCTGTGGTCTAGGATGTAGAGGCAACAATCCACTGTGCAGAATGGCTGTCAATGGTTGGAGGATCTAGTACTGGAGATCACTGAATCAGGTACCAACAAAATTGAGGGAAACTGCTTTGACTTCAATGAAATTGTCTTTCTTATAATCTATAAGTTTTTCCTGTTGTGCTTGTAAATATTTAAAGTACTGTAGTCATTTCTATATTTATTTATGTTTATTTATGCTTTCTGGTTTTATCCTAACTTGACCTTTCTCTACAAAAATAAACAAATGTAATATTTCTGGGACTGCACCTGACCTGTATGTACTTTTTCCATTACTCTCTTAATAGTGTGAGTACATAGTATTTATTTGTTCCTGAGAAACTCTGATAATAGTATGATATTTTTTTGTTTGAGCTCTTATAAGTACACTTCAAAATTAATCATGCTCATTAGCTTTATCCTCTGAATGAAGGCGTGAGGAGTCTTTACCAATCTTTAAAAGGCGGCTGCTGAATGGCTTACTTGATTTTGCTGCTAGGGAGCTTCAAGTCCAGGTATAACCAGATATAACTTCCTAATTTCTTCCAGCCTGGTACCCCAGTAAGTAATACCTTTAAGGATCCTAATGGAGGGAGATAAGTGTTGGTATTCTTCACTATTGTACACCGGTGTGATTTTATGTGCCTTCTTCAAATGTGAAATTATCTTGGAAAAGTAGTGGAGTGTAACAGGATCATAAAAGAATCTGGAGAAGAAACCAAGAGAGTTGAGAAAAACTTTCTGTTCTGCTATGCTCTGTACTCTGTAGTCTGCACAACACCACAAACCCAACACCAAGATTTTCATCTATTTATGGCTTTCATATGTATGTGTTACAACTATTTTAAGTAAAAATTAAATACAACAGACTCAAGCAATAGCAGCAGCTGCTGCCGGTGTAGCTGCTGAAGGTTTATCACCTCAAGAGTCGAAGGTTGAAGCTGAGAATGCAGCTCACCTCTCGGTGGCTTTGGCTGAGAATGCAGTAGTGATCCTCATGCTAGTGGAGGATCATTTGAGGATGCAGGGACAACTCTACTGCATCTCCCAGTCAATTGAGGGCGGGACCCCTAGGTCAGCCACCTCATCTCGTTCAAATTCACTGAGCAGATCTGGTAGTGAATCTCTACGCTCGTCTCTTTCCAGCGAACCAAGTGGTCTACCTCTGGATGTATGTGTCTTGAATTTAAATCTTTGTTTGGTATTATCTTAAACATTGCCAAATGCACTTGACATGCCATGAATAGAGTAGCTATTCAAGAATTATCATATTGCCTGAATGCACCCTCAGGATAGATGGAATGTTTTAGGTAGGCATTAATATTAAGACGGTCCCACGAGAAAATGCATCAATATGTTATTTGATATGTCTATTGGCTTAGGACCTCGAGCCATTTTTTTATGCTTGAATTCATGTTTTTGTACAAGGCCCTTGTAAAAAATCAGAATGCATTAAAACAAATCTATTGACGTGTCATTTTTTATTTGGCCAATTCTGCTATGGATCAGAAGAAACACAGACCGTCCATTTTACTGAATTGGATGATTACGATATATCCTTTAGGTGAATTAAAGAATGATGCTCAATCTGCAAAATATTTTCTGTTTGAAAGGTCTTGCATAATATTTTCTTTCCATGACTATCTCAGGTTCTTACATCAATGGCTGATGCAAACGGCCAAATCTCAGCTGCAGTGATGGAGCGGCTGACAGCTGCTGCTGCAGCCGAGCCATATGAGACTGTCCGTCATGCGTTTGTTTCCTATGGCAGCTGTGTAGCTGACCTTGCTGATGGTTGGAAATGTCGAAGCCGTCTCTGGTATGGTGTTGGTCTTCCTCAGAAGTCTTCCATCTTTGGTGGAGGTGGGAGTGGCTTTGATGTATGGAATTCGGTCCTAGAAAAAGATCAAAGTGGCAACTGGATCGAACTTCCTTTAATAAAGAAGTCAATTATGGTGCTGCAGGCACTTCTATTAGATGACTCAGGGTTAGGAGGGGGGCTGGGTATCGGAGGTGGGTCTGGTACTGGGATGGGTATCATGGCAGCATTATATCAGCTGTTGGATAGTGACCAACCTTTCTTGTGCATGCTGCGAATGGTACTTGTTTCTATGAGAGAGGAGGATAATGGGGATGACGATATGTTCATGAGGAGCCTCAGTGGAGTGAAGGATGATGCTTTGGAAGGAACAGGATATTCATCTCTGACGCCGTCCATGACTTTTGATAGTAATAGCCGTATGCCCTCTAGGAGACCTAGATCAGCACTTATTTGGAGGTAAGAAATGTACAATTAGGTTAGCATCTTATGCCCCAATTATGTGAAAATGGCCAGTCGGCAGGGTATATCATGTAAAGCTTACCCATGACTTTGGTTGAACACTCTGTACTGGCAATTGAATTTGAAATCTGGAACCTGCCTTAACATATTGTATTTTCTAGATGCTTTTCTCTTCTATCATTTTTGTTATGCTTGGCTGATTAGATTGTCTGTGCACAGTGTGCTTGGGCCTATTCTAAACATGCCAATCACTGAATCAAAGAGACAAAGAGTGCTTGTTGCTTGCTGTGTTCTATATTCTGAGGTTAGTTCATCTTGATGTTTTGCCATCTTTTACTGTATGTTATGTGCTAATGACATTGTGAAGAGGAGTGGTAGTGATATGTCTCAGAATCTATGTTGCAGATATGGCATGCAGTAGGAAGAGACAAAAAACCTCTGAGAAAGCAGTATATAGCATCTATAGTGCCACCGTTTGTGGCAATTCTGCGGCGTTGGAGACCACTTCTAGCGGGTATTCATGAGCTTACATCCTCAGATGGTCAAAACCCTTTAATTGTTGATGACCGTGCCTTAGCAGCAGATTCACTTCCTGTAGAGGTAATTACATCTCATATATATAGAGTTTATATATATCTGAGTCTTGACTGTTGGGTACATAGATTAAACTTGATCAAGCATTTGCATAAATACTACACCTGACCAATAAAATGGGTTGGTCTATAGCTATTGCTTGATGACTACTTGGTACTTTTTTGACATGGCTGCAAGAAATCATGTAGTTGGGTGTACCAATGTCAAGTGCTCCTTTATTGGCACAATGTAATTGTTAAGCACTCATTTTAGTTCACATTCTCACTTCAAGTCTTGACATAATGATTTCTTGCAACAAAGAACTCAAATTATGTTTAATTCAATAATGCACTGACATGTTACAAAATTCTTTGGTCCTAAATCTATTAGCTTTCATTGTAAGCTGTTTAATATGTCCAGCTTTAAGCTATGTCTATCGCTTTCTGAATTCCACTAGTAATCCAAGTCTTCTTGAACTCAGGCTGCTCTTCTTATGATATCCCCTGGATGGGCAGCTGCTTTTGCATCACCACCAGCTGCTATGGCATTAGCTATGATTGCTGCTGGTGCTGCCGGAGGGGAGACTCTACCACCAGCAAAAAGTCTAAACCGTCGTGATACATTAGTGCCGGACAGAAGATCTGCTAGGCTATACACTTTCTCAAGTTTCCAGAAGCCTCCAGAGACTGCAATGAAACCAAGTCCTGCACCAAAGGACAAAGCAGCTGCTAAGGCTGCTGCACTTGCTGCTGCACGAGATCTGGAGCGGAATGCGAAGATTGGCTCAGGCAGGGGCCTTAGTGCTGTAGCTATGGCAACATCAGCACAGAGGAGGAGTGCAACTGATATGGAGAGGGCTAAGAGATGGAATATCTGTGAAGCCATGGGTGCGGCTTGGAATGAGTGCCTTGAGTCTGCAGATTCAAAGTCTGTGTCGGGAATAGATACCTCAGGTGTTTCATACAAGTATGTGGCTGTCCTTGTTACAAGTTTTGCCCTCATGAGAAACATGCAAAGGGTTGAGGTAAGTGCTTGACTTCTTAAGCAAGTTGTAGAGCTAGATACTTGTTTCCATAGAAACATACTGTTCACTATAATACATAGAATAGCATAATTTTTAGGGTGAGGCAAAGTTCAGAGTTACTCCCGTTTCGTACATACATATTCTTCATAGCATAAAGGCCTAAAGGAAAATTCAGTATTTATCTTGCTATGGCACCAGGGAACTACTTTACTCTTCCTGTCCTTGAGCAAAAATCACAAGGTTCTATATAAATATTTTTCTTTTAGATGGAAAGGCGAGCACAAGCTGATGTTTTGCACAGACATCGTGTTTGTACTGGTAGCCGAGCTTGGCGGAACCTCCTTCACAGCTTGGCAGAGATGGATAGGCTCTATGGGCCTTTTGCAGAATTTCTCTGCTCTCCTGAACGGGTATTTTTACTACAAACCAGAGTATATATCATTGAATTTCTTTGATACATATGCACCAAAAACTCTCTACTGGAAATCTCCAATTACTATTCAGAATACATTCTGCTGGAAATCTCCAATTTGTTTTCTTGATATGATGTTTGGTACTCATAAACCATGGTAAAAGATTTGGTACTTCAACTGACCTTTTTGAATATGTTACTATGTATATCCGTTATAGAAAGGAAACACAAATAGGGATTAATTAGTGTTGTTCTGATCATATACCTACAATTTCATTGCTTTTCTTTCTTATGTTGTCGTTCTGGTAGATATTTTGGAAACTAGACTTTACAGAAAGTGCATCCCGAATGAGAAGATTTATGAAGAGGAACTACAAGGGAACTGACCATTTAGGCGCTGCTGCGGACTATGAGGAAAAAAACCTCATATCATCGAGTGCTGAACTTCCCTCAACTGCTTCCATCATAATGGCTGATGCCATGTCATTAGATGAGAAAAATGAAGAGATTGAACTGCTAGAATCAGATAGTACACAGAGCTCAGATAATATCCAACAGAGGAACTCATCTGGCACAGATCAAGTCTCCAAGGTACTTGGTGAACAAAGAAGTTCAGGTGCTAGTTCTGACCCTAATTTGGTCGAGTCCGGAGTGGCTGCACCACCTGGATATGTGCCTTCTGATGCTGATGAGAAAGTTATTGTCGAACTCCCTGCCATGATGGTGAGGCCATTAAAGGTTGTTCGAGGGACTTTCCAAGTAAGTATTAATTCATGTGGTCATCTGTAAAAACCCGCTTGCTAGTGCTATTATTTGAGATGAGAATCATTTTTCTTTTTTTGATGACCGATTTCAGATAACATCAAAGCGGATAAACTTTATAATTGATGATAGTGTGGATGACAATGAGGAAGTGGTCTCTGCTCATAGTAAAGAAGGTGAACAGGAAAAAGACCGGAGCTGGTTGATTTCCTCTCTTCGCCAGATATTGAACAGGAGGTACTTTTAGATGTGCTTGATTCTTGCTACTTCATTCGAAATAATAGGTGACATGATTTATCATGTTACAAGGGATTTACTATTTCATATCCCCATAACCAACCAATTTTAGTTTTTCTGAGTTCCATCTGATCCCATTTTCGAACTTGCTGATTTTTGCAGATATTTGCTACGAAGAAGCGCCTTGGAATTGTTTATGGTGGACCGGTCAAACTTTTTCTTTGATTTTGGGGTATATGTTGTAGACTCTAAGCCACAATATTCTGTTATTTTTTCTTTTTTATTTTCTTGTATCTATTTATGTTTGACCGAACAATTTTTAACTTTTTTTTTTTCAATAGAATATAGAAGCGCGTAAAAGTGCTTACAAGGCAATTGTGCAAGCCCGGCCTCCTAATTTGAATGATATATTCCTGGCTACACAGGTAGTGAGGCACAGGAAATTATTGTAAATTCTCTTTTGCATCCTCAAGAGCTTACATTTACTGAATTATCGTCTTTTCCAGAGGCCAGAACAAATTCTTAAAAGAACTCAACTGATGGAGCGCTGGTCCCGATGGGAGGTAAAAAGGACTTGTCCGTTGATTTTGTTCACTTGAATTCTTATGAATTTAACTAACAATTTTCACTGTTAGTACAGATTAGCAACTTTGAGTATCTGATGGAGTTGAATACTCTTGCTGGTCGTAGTTACAATGACATTACTCAGGTTTGAGTGCTAATTATTTTATAAAATCGTCAAGAATTAGTTGAAATTGGACTGTTCTGGATTATTTACAATTTTAAATTTATATCCTGCTTTCGTAGTATCCTGTTTTCCCATGGATAATAGCAGACTATGAATCAAGAGCATTGAATCTAGGAGATCCAGCAACATACAGAGATCTCTCAAAGGTCAATCATAACTACAGTTTTCATTATTCTGCCCCTTTTCTCTCTCTTTTTTTTCTGGTGTAAAATCACTGTATTATTTATCTTTTGCAGCCAGTTGGTGCATTAAATCCCGAGAGATTAAAGAAGTTTCAAGAGAGATATGCCAGTTTTGATGATCCAGTGATTCCGAAGTTTCACTACGGTTCACACTACTCCAGTGCTGGAACAGTAATATTTCTTCTTTTTTTCTATCAGTAAAATATCGATTTCGATTTATCTGTTAGGTTTGGACTAAAGTGTCTTAAGTGATGCTGCTATATTTTATCTGTTAGGTTTGGACTAAAGTGTCTGATAATTTAGGTACAGCTTGAAATAAATGAATCCTCCATATCTTGTTGGGAATCATAATAGTTCATCCAATCTTTAAATGGGAAATGGAAGTATTGATACATTACCCATCTGACACAGTTGGTTGATAACACATGTTTTACATATCAGGTGCTATATTATCTTCTTAGAGTGGAACCTTTCACAACTCTTGCTATTCAGCTTCAAGGTGGTAAATTTGACCATGCAGATCGTATGTTCTTTGATCTGAGCGGTACATGGAAGAGTGTCCTAGAGGAGATGAGTGACGTGAAAGAATTGGTAATATCCAAAAACAACAATCATTAAGTTACCGAGTTCATTCTTGCTCTAAATGTTTATACAATATTACTGTTTTCAGGTACCGGAGATGTTCTACCTTCCTGAAGCATTCATGAACGTGAATTCCGTTGACTTTGGCAGAACTCAGCAAGGAGGGAAGCTAGGTATGTCTATATGTGCAATTACGCATTGGGTCCGAACTCTGAACCACTGCATTTTTCTTGCTTGTTTTCCTTCTTTTACCGACTTATGTGGAGCATCTGCTAATTTGTTTCAGATTCAGTAAAATTGCCACCATGGGCTGAGAATCCTGTTGATTTTATACATAAGCATCGCACAGCTCTTGAGAGCGAGCATGTTTCTTCTCATTTGCATGAGTGGATTGACCTTATATTTGGGTAAGTTATTTTTTTGTTGGGTGCTTTTATTTTATAAGCATGTGAAGTATGTCATTTCTTACTTGCTCGGGTTTCAGGTATAAACAAAGAGGTAAGGAGGCTGTGATGGCTGATAACGTTTTCTTCTACATAACATACGAGGGGACAGTTGATGTTGATAAAATCATTGATCCGGTAAGGATTACAAATACAGCCTGTTGATTAAATGAATATGAATATTAGCGTGCTTTGAAGTGTTAATCATATTTAATTTAAATGTGACAAGGTACAAAGGCGGGCCACGCAAGACCAGATTGCTTATTTTGGGCAAACACCTTCTCAATTGCTTACAGTTCCACATATGAAAAGAAAACCATTGTCGGAAGTGTTACACCTACAGGTACCTACAATATTTGTGTTTATTTTTTGTTTTTGCTTTTTCATGTACTTCGTTGCTATCTGAATTGACCTTTATCTGTATCTTACATCTGGTTTTTTTCTTTGAGATGTAGAATGTCCTGATACTGTATCTTTTTCTTGCAGACGATATTTAGAAACCCAGATGAAATCAAACCATACCCCATCCCCTTCCCAGAACGGTGCAATGTACCGGCCTCAGCCATTTCAGCCTTCAGTGACTCAATCGTTGTAGTAGATATGGGCGTCCCAGCTGCCAACGTGGCATTGCATAAGTGGCAACCAAACACACCAGATGGCCTGGGCACACCTTTTCTCTTCCAGCCTGGAAAATCTGCCTCTAGCTCAACTGGCGGTGCGCTCATGCGCATGTTCAAAGGGAGCACTGCAACTGGAAGTGAAGAGTGGTTGTTCCCTCGAGCTATTGCCTTTGCTGCTCCAGCTATCCGTAGTTCAGCAGTTGTTGCCATTACTTCTGACAAAGAAATTATTACAGGTAGGTGTTTGCATATTCAATTATGGATAATAAAGTGGCACATGTATTGCCGCAACCAGCAAGTGGCTTCTGTTTCTTTATCTTATACCCATTCTTAGGTGATTTGTTGTTAGAACATATCTTTTGACTGATAAGTTCAGTAGCCAGGACATGGGTTAATCTTTCATAGAATCAAATTTTTTTAATTAACTCTTAAAATATTTCTTAGGTGCCGAAGATATCTTACAAACTTCTTTTATTCTAATCTAAAATTCCCCTCTTAAAATATTTCTTAGGTGCCAAAGATATGTTACAAACTTCTTTTATTCTAATCTAAAATTCCCCTTTGCGTTACAATCCAATACAGCAATGCTCCATAGCTACTCTCACCCTCAGTGAAATTACCTAACCTTGCACCTTGCAGGATTTGAATATCCTACCTTATGGATAGCAGAGTTGGTGACCATCTGAATGACTTGTTATTTGACTCTCTATTTTTTTTTTTTTTGGGCAAATGCAGGAGGCCATGCAGATAATTCAATTAAGTTAATATCTTCAGAGGGAGCAAAGACAATTGAGACAGTGTCAGCCCATTTTGCCCCAGTAACTTGTTTGTCTTTGTCCCCTGACAGCACCTACCTTGTAACTGGGTCCCGTGACACGACAGTCATATTATGGCGGGTACACCGAGCAGGCCATTCCAGCAAGATGTCTTCAGATGTCTCAGCCACGCCAAGAACCCCAAGGAGCCCATTATCCGTCACTAATGGGACAAATAGTACCACTGATGACCCCACCCGAAGGCGTCGGCTGGAGGGACCCATGCATGTACTACGAGGGCATCTAGGGGAAGTTCTCTCATGCGCAGTTAGTCCTGATTTGGGTATCATTGCATCCTGTTCTAAGGAATCAAGTGTCCTTTTGCATTCAATAAGGAGAGGCCGCCTATTGAGAAAATTGGATGTAAAGGACCCGATCATGGTACGAATCTCTTGTCAGGGAGTTGTGTTGGTATGGAGTGAAAGCGAGAAAAGGCTATCAACATTCACCGTAAATGGGGTACGGATCGCAAGTACAGTACTGTATCCTTTTGCTGGGTGGATCAGTTGTATAGAAATGTCATGTGATGGTGAATTTGCATTAGTTGGAACCTGTGTGACTGATGAAAATCTTACCAATGGTACCAGTACTGGTATGGAGGATAGAAGACTACAGATCAAGAGCCTTGATGGTCAGAAAGGTCATTTGCGTGAGAGCTGTGTGTCTGTACCAATTCCTTCTATTTGCTTTGTTGATTTACATGAGCTGAAGGTATGCAGATTACAGTGCTACTAAATATAATCAGAATTGCCTTATGGATTGTTTATGTGCTTACTGGTTCATTTTGAACTTCAGGTTTTTCACTGGTTGCCTTTGGAGGAAGGGCAAGATGTGACAGCAATCACTTTAAACAAAGAGAATACCAACCTCATTGTTTCAACTGCTAATAAGCAGCTGACAGTGTACACTGACCCTGCGGTAACTTACACACTCGTGTACTTTATCCAATAATTTAGTATGAAATATATTTTTTCCTTGTGTTTTATCTCAGCTTTCAATTGTTTGACCTCTGCAGTTGACTCTGAAAGTAGTGGATCAGATGCTAAGACTTGGCTGGGAAGGTGATGGTTTGCTTCAGTCATGAAAATAGGATCGCCTTACCATTTCAAAAAGTAGTCAAAAGAAACACTCGTGTTTGGAAATTTGAGTTGGAGCCTTTGAGCAGAACAAAGAGGAAGCATCCTTGCCAGGCTAATAACATATCATCCACAGGTACAAAACAGATGGTTTATCTCTTTTGATGATATAATCTTCATTCTTTGATAGAAAGAAAGCTCAGTTTTGTAGTTATTTTTGTTTGTTATTAGCTTTTTTTTATTATTCTTTTTCTTTTATTTGTTGCTTCATATGATGCCTTTGTATATGTACACAGTATTGTTTGGTACAGAGTTAGTCGCCGTGTTTAGCTGTTATCTACTTTTTTGTCTCATCGGACTTCATCGGCCAACCCTCCCATCAGTATGAGGATCTCCTATTTTAACTATTTCACCACCCCCTCCTTTAATTTGGTACAACTTATTATTGTCTCACATTCCGTCGTCCCCTGTGGGCTCGTTTGTATTCCCGCATGCTTAGCCCAAAAAAAACTTGTTCTGGACAAGAATGAATTCGTATCGGGCTGGGCTGTTAGACTGAGTGGGGACAGGACTACACTACCTGCTTCTGAAACGGAAAGGGATCACATACTCACACGACAACTATTAATCTTGACAATTATGATAATAACTTTTGAATAATTTCACTGAAAATCTTAGAAATAGAAAAAAAAGTAATAATACTCATAGATTGATTGTATTTCAAGTTTCATTTAATTTGAGTGTCATTTGCTATTCTATCAAGGTCTAAATTTAAGAATTTTTGATAGAGTATCAAATGATACTCAAATTTAATAAAATTTAAAACACAATTAATCTATTAGTATATGAATATGGTTGTAAAAGATTTTGTTATTTTTAAGATTTTCTATGAACTTAATTGGGAGTGATTGTCATAATTGTTTAAGATAAATAGTTGTCAAACTTAATTGGGAGTGATTATCATAACTGTTAAGATAAATAGTTGTCATGTGATCATTTTTCATCTAAAATGTCAGGATATATCTATGTTAAGGATCGTTTTACGTTCTTGCCGTCAGAAAAATAAATAGATAAATAAAATTGGCGATTAAGATGTGGTCGTTGTTAAATATTTATATAATATATATTGCAAGTCAACATATTATGACCGTAATAACATGTCAAGAAATTCTCCGTCCCCTTATTTGACATACGAGATAATATTGGAATCAAAGCTCACTGGTGACATGGTTGTTATTCTAAAATGATAATAAGTAATATTTTTTTTTGCAAGTTAGATACAGTATATATGTAGTTGGAAACTATTATATTATGATGCAATTATTATATTTGAATACAAATCGGAGATGTTAATCTTAACCAGGGAACTTCACTATAATGGAAACCATGCAAAATGGGAAATTAATGCCCGTCCGACTCCTGCGTCAGTGTCATTCGTCTTCGTGTACTTTCGCGTTCCGAAAGGGAAGGAAGTTGAGGATTGCAAGTTTCCCTCGGTTTGTTGATCCAAAGTCTTCAGCTTGTACATCATGATAAGATTTCTGTTGGATTAGGTATAAACTTGGCGCTTTCAGTTACAGTATGACAGTATGAGCGACTAAAAACTTCACTGAATATAGTACTCGGCCGAAATTTATCTTGGCCAAGTAATTGCTGATTTTTTCTTACGAGTGGACTTGCGAATTTTGATGTGTATTAACTTAATATATCATGTAAGCATTGCTTGCTTTCTTTATGTAGGCATAATTTTTCTTATGTAAGGGAACTTCCTAGTCATCAGATGGCATGAGATCCGTACAATAAATTGGGGATTTTATTATTGAGGAGGAATCTATTGACAATAATTATCTTGGCAATCTTGATAATAGTAACTTTAAAAAATTTATAAAAATTCACAAAAAATCTTAAAAATAGAAAAAAGTTTGCGGAAATATTGCTTAACTTATAAATTGATTAGTTTTCCAATTATATTCAATTTAAACAATATTTGATATCTTTCAAAAGATTTTTGAATTACACCCGTTAAAAAATATACAAAATTTTGATAAGACATCGAATGATGTTCAAATTAATTGAAATTTGAAACATCATCAATTTATAAGTTAAGTAATATATCTATAATTTTTTTTCATTTTAAAGATTTTTTTATAAATTCATACACATTTTTAAAAATAACTATTATCAAGATTGTGAAAATAACCACCGTGAATCAATCACTCCTCTTTATTATTACAGTGTGTGGACAAAAATTTGTGGTCAATGAATGTGATTTCCTCGGATGAGCAGGAAATAAAAAATTCACTTGGTCAGGAGTAGGCCAGCCGTGGAACAGAAGAATAATAAAAGTAAATGAAAGAGAGCTGTGGCGATAGCAGAGAGGAGAGGAGGAGAGGAGAAGTGGAAAGGGGAAAGCGAGGTGCTGCCAGGGTTGGGCCATGCGTTTGCATGGTGCACAATATCCTCGAATCCTCTCCTCTCCTCTGCTGAGTTGAGTGCTGCCCGCGTATGCATTATTATGTTATGTAGGATGTACACCTTTCAAGGTCAGTAGGGACCGACCAAATTGCAAATGCAAATTTAGTTGAGAAGCTGGATTTGTTAGCACCTGAGGCCCCGACACTTTTAAAGGCTCCCACCACTTCATGGTTCCTAGTGCATGCCCTCTCAGATTTTGATCCACCGAATCCCAATCTTCCAATATTTTTTCTACTTTTCCCCATAGTGAACCCAATTTATGTCACCCAACTAAAACTTTGTTCTTGAAAAAAAAAAAAAATCATAATAGTAGCAAGTTCTTTTTTTTTTTTAAAAAAAAAAAGGGAATAAATTTTCATTTTTGATAAATTTAGTTTTGAGCCTTTTATATGAAAACATGTAAAGAGATTGAAAGATGATTGGTTCATTCTCAACAATGCAAATGAAGTGATGCTTCATGCTTCAGTTTTTACAGTTGAGTTGAGGTAGAAAGAATTAATGATGAGATTTGGGTTTGAACTTGGTGAAGTTGCGTGGACTGGAAGTGGAGATATATATACACAGACACAGTGGCGAATGGCGATGGTAGACAGAAGATCTGGATTTTTGTTTTGGGCTGCGTGTGTGTGGGTGGCTTTGATTTGATCTGTGGATTGAATGAAAGAATTGAAGGGAGTAGGGAGGAGGGAGGCGGCAGCGGGGCCCAGAAGCGACGGAAGGAACGGATAAAGCAAGGAATATCCGCATGGCGCGAAAGCATCATTCTCCAGAATATTCCTTCCTTCCTTGCGTCCCCTTCTCTGTTATTATTCTTTGCAATTGGAATTGGAATTGGAATTGTGGGCAGGCAAGGCAGCCAATGACCCAATCCAATCCAACCCAATCCAATGTTTTGTCTCCTGCCCTGCGTGCCTCCCTCCACCAACTAATAGCCTCCCCCCTCCACACAATTTACCAACATGCCATTGCCGGGATGCCACCATCTCCCTCCCGTACCACCACCGCCGCTCCCAATCTCAAACACCAAACCAAACAACGGTAAATTCAACCTCCCCCTTTTTATTGTATATTCAAAGATGAATTGTTTCAAATAAATCAACAATAATAAAAATTTTAGATGACATGCTTACCCCCAACCGGCCTGACAAGTGTCAATAAAAAGAAGCTTGACCCTATCTTTTATCAAATAAAGGGTAACTAGGAGTCGTTGAACGTGTAGATCCAACGTTCCATACTTCGTTATGAAAATATTTTTATTTTTTATTTTTTAAAAGAAAATATCTTCTTATTTAGTTTTTTTATGTGAAATGTAAGACTGTACAATTTATTTTGTTTGGATAATTTATTAGATGTTAGGACTAAATTATACGTCACATGATCACTTATCTACTTATACCAATACGAAGAACAAAAAATCTCACATATTAGTATCATGCTTTTATATGCACTTTTCATGTTTGTAATATAGTCTCCGGTTTCACTTGTTTATTTTAAATGAACTTTTTTACTATATTTTTATTTACATTGATATCCATAATTCCAAAATCTTAATGAAAAAAATATAGTTAAACGAATGTAAGAAAGTAACAAGCGAAGACATTTTATTTACATTGTTTTTAACAAAGATAGAAATGAGCAAATATAAGTGAAGGAGAAGATAAATAAAAGTAAAAATAATTTGAGACAACAGGTCCATCTTTAAACATAAATTTTGAAGAAGACCAATTTGGTAGGGGTAGAAATTGATTGGTCAAATTGATAATATTGTAAAGAAACATCTGTTTAATTTCGTTGCTAAATTAAATTGTGTTGTTAATTAAAATAAATAAATAGAAGGAGACAAGAGCGGATCTAAGGGGGTGCCAGGGGGCGTCTCGAGCCCCATGGCCCAGTAGAAATTATTAAACTCCGATTATATCTGTTTAACTTAAGTTAATATTTGGTGTTATTTTTTATTAATTTGATGCTAAAAATTATTTTTTTGACTTCAAAACATGAACAATGATTACTAATTATATATTTTGTTACTTAAATATACAATTAATTCTTAATTCGATATCTACTTTGTTGAATATATATATATATATATATATATATTATAATAATCATTTTTATCTTTTAAATCATGAAGTGACTCTCTAAAATCCTCTTTGGATCCATCTTTAAAATTAGAACCATGAATTGTGCTTTCCAACCCCTTTTATATCAATGATGAATCCACCACTAGTTCAAGGAGAGGTCACCTTAACATAACAATAACATTGTTTAAGAAAAGAAAAGGACAGGAGAGAGGAAAAAGAGGAAACCAAGGCAACTTAGGAAAGTGGTGTTGGTGTGCTGCGGAAAGGGAAAGGGATTCAACTATTCAAGGGAAGAGTGGTTTGGACTTTATACTTTGGAAGGGCATGCAGGAGGCAGGGGCAGTCCTGTAAAATGCAATGCAATGCAAGGGGGGGGGGGGGGGGGGGGGGTGTGTGGTGTTGTTGGATTCGTGAAGCCGCTGCCTGCCTGTTGCCTTGTAATTGTGCCAGCGTTCGTTTCGTCAGCTTTGGCGCTCCATCCCTTTCCCATTTCCCTTGCCTTCCCTTCCCAGTTCCCATAAATAAAGCAAGGAAGCCTCTCCTCTGCACCGAGACTCACTCACCCTGTCTCTCTGTCTCTCTGTCTGTCACCCACCCCCAAATATTTATTTCTCATATATATTCATTCATCTGAATATCTGATTCTAAGTTAGCCCGATCGAGCTTCCTGCCGCCTGCTTCTTCCCTCCCCCAATCAATCCTCTTTGATCCATCATATCATATTCATATATCACTCAGCACTCAGCAAGCAATTCTTATCATATCAGGTACACTTCCTTCCTTCCTTATTTCCTTACTAATTACTTTTCGTGTATATATCAGCACTCAGCAAGCAATCGGTTTTCTTATCTTTTCTTGCGTTTCTGATCTGCTGGGATGGATGATGGATCATCCCATTACGTTTCACTTTTCACCTTTAATTGCAGGCAGCCTTGCCTAATTCTCTTTTATTTTTTCTTCTTTTGAACACCAATTGCCCCTAATTAGGCGATTGCATTCATTAATATTATTTAATAAGCTAGCTAGCAAGCTTTTTGCATATTCCTTCATTGTATCATATATTATGTGTCTCTCAACTCTCAATTAACTGCATATATGCATGTATATGTTCCATCGATATCGCCACAGACTGAGTCTTTAATTTAATTTGCTTATCATAACTGCTTTCTTAAACTAAATTTGTCTATTATTATATGAGGAGGGTTCTAATGCCTTCATTTTTTGTGCCTCCATCATGTCTCCACTTTTTAAATTTCAATTAACTCAAAATTTAAAACTCATTTTTCAAAACAAAACCGTTAGATTTGATCAATATGATATTCTCTACGTGCACATAGCAATTTTTTTTTTTAATTTTTTGTTTTATTTTATATAAATTAATGAGTTATAAAAATCAACGTCTAGAAATTGTTCAAATTAGTACATTTTTTGAATCTCTTGATGTCAAACAAAATAATATTCAAATTTGATGATTTTTTACATATACATAAATGAAAGGGTATAGATTAAATCCAACGGTTTTGTTTTGAAAAATGAGTTTTAAATTTTGAGTTATTTGAAATTTAAAAAGCAGAGGTATGATAGATGCATACAAAATAGAGGCATTGTAACCCTCCTCATATTATATTTATATTTATATTTATATATATGTAAAAGAAGACATTGCTTGATGTGAATAATAAGGTAATAGGCTGCTAATTAATTGTGTCTGGCTTGCTTCATGGGCGGGCGGCCCATACTACTGTTAGTCTACTAATTCTATTGCCTGCCTGCCTAGACTACGTTGCGTTAATTAAGCATCTTTAAATATTATTATTATTAATATTTAATTGAGACTTATGGCTTAATTAATTTGTTACTCGATCGCCGTTGGATTGGATTGGAATTGGATGCATCGATCAGTAGAGTGTAGAGAGTAGAGACTTCCCTGTCCTGTAGAAAGGGGAGAGAATAGAGTAGCCGGTAGGCGGTAGCGTAGCGTGCGTGCTTTCTGATTTCATGGATCTCTGACTCTCTTCATTTCATTTCTTGTGGCCCTCGTCATTTTCACGTAATACTATTAATTCATCCATACAATATAATATATATATAATATAGTTGTGACTTGTGCGGCCAGCACCGTCTAGCTCACAAGCTATTAGCTAGCTTAGCTACCACAAAATAAATTCACCCTACTTTTTTATTAATCGGACTGCAGATTCGTATCACTTGCACTTGCATGCCTCTTCACCCAACTTTGGTCTTTGGGACGCCAGCTACTATGTCTATACTAGCTTTTCCTTGTTTATTTTAGTGCATCAATCGCTATATAATAATAGTAATGACGTACACGTACCCATGATTTCATTTATTTAAAAGTTAACCAAATGTACTCCTTAATTTAATTATGCCGTCTCCCGTCATCACGGGAACCACTTTGTCAAGTATGACCAACTCAGTCACTGTCTGTCCTTTTTAAGTGGCTGGCTACTAAAGCTGGAAAACCACTTACACCTTGAATTGATTTAATACATATTCTTATTATTTAATTTAAAGTATCATTCATACTTTCGGCATGCATGACCTCCCATCATTTATAAAATATAAACATGCAATGCAACTATGTCCCATAAAACATCATAAATTTACATTTACAATATGCCTAGCTAGCTATATTACCTGCTGGCTGCTGCCTCAAATGTCAATCTTAAATTCTTAATTCAATCACTTCCTTTGAAATGATTATTAATGGAAATACTTGTTACTTGCTTTCTTTTTTTTTTTTTCAGATTGTAACCAGCTAGCAACATGGGTGATTCTAATAAACAACATAACACATGCAAGGCCCAGCGTATGAAACCACCCGGTTATCATTGGCTCGAAAGAACAAGAGCTCCTCTCTCTTTCAAGTCATACCAAGCAATTGTACTCATCCTGACCTTTTTCGCATACGCAAGCTACCATGCCACCCGAAAAACCACAAGCATAGTGAAGAGTGTTCTCGACCCAGAAAAAAAGATTGCCGGGGTCACACATTGGTCAAATTCGTTGTATTTTAAATTAGCCGGGCATAAACCTGATATCACAAGTGGGTGGGCCCCATTTGATGGAGCCGATGGAACTGCCATGTTGGGAAACATTGATGTTGCATTTCTTTCAATCTATGCATTTGGAATGTACTTTGCGGGTCATCTGGGGGACCGGGTGGACTTGAGAAATCTCCTTACAATCGGTATGATAGGTACCGGTTTCTTCACTGCTCTTTTTGGGGCAGCTTACTGGCTGAATATACACAGCTTTTATTACTTTCTGGGTATCCAGATGATGGCAGGTTTATTTCAGTCTACTGGTTGGCCGTCAGTTGTGGCAGTGATTGTAAATTGGTGCGGTAAAAGCAAAAGGGGTCTAATTATGGGTATTTGGAATGCCCATACATCAGTTGGGAATATATCGGGCTCGCTCATTGCAGCGGCCCTTCTTAGATATGGTTGGGCATGGTCGTTTGCCGTACCTGGTGCCATTATAGCTTTTGTGGGGTTGATGGTGTTCTTCTTTCTACCTGTTAGCCCTGACACTGTTGGTGTAAGAGAGACGGATGATTCCGAGTCTGTGGACAAAAATGAATTGTCAGAGCCTTTATTAGAGAAAGGAGAGAGCAGTGAGGAGAAAGCGGTTGGGTTTATTCAGGCTTGGAAGATCCCTGGTGTTGCCCCCTTTGCGCTGTGCCTCTTCTTCTCCAAGCTTGTTGCTTATACATTCCTCTATTGGCTTCCCTTCTACATCAGCCATACAGGTTTGAGTCACTAAAACAATTTTTAGATACATGTTAGCTTTACTTTTTTCTTTTGAGGAATATATATGTTAGCTTTACAAAATTGACAATCAACTAATTGCTCAATATATCAAGTGGTAGAGGAATCCAGTTTCATTAATTTTCAGTTTCCATCCCCAATGCTCCTTTATCACATCGCTGCATTGAACTTACCAAGATGCTGAAAAGATGTTAAAATCTGAATAATTTTTGTATTTTGCACCTTGCAGCTATTGACGGCGAGTATCTATCAGACTCAACAGCTGGCACTCTATCAACCCTGTTTGATGTGGGTGGGGTCATTGGAGGGATCCTTGCGGGCCACATCTCTGACCGAATTGAGGCTCGAGCCGTGACCGCAGCTACATTCATGTACTGTGCCATCCCAGCTCTCTTCTGCTACCGAGCTTATGGCAGCATCTCTCTAAGCTGGAACATCACGTTCATGTTCATCACTGGTATGCTGGTGAATGGTCCCTATGCACTAATTACTACTGCTGTGTCAGCTGACCTTGGGACACATAGTTCATTGAATGGGAATTCACGAGCTCTTGCGACTGTCACAGCTATTATTGATGGTACGGGGTCGGTCGGTGCAGCAGTGGGACCACTGCTGACAGGATATATTTCATCTACTAGTTGGAGCGCTGTTTTCACCATGCTGATGGGAGCAGCTCTGATTGCAGGGTTGCTGCTGTCAAGGCTTGTAGTAGCTGAGATATCTGCTAAGATTGAGTCTAGAAAGAAAGGCCCGGGAAGTGAATTGCCTGTTCCGTCCATGGTCGAGCCATAGGTTTAGGTGAAAAGTTCCATTAGTTCATTGTTTTATGTTGGTTTGGCAGATGAAGTGTCCGGCTCTCTAATTTTAATGCCGAGGCTGCGCACCTCCGTCTTTGATTGGTTTGGGTATCATGAGTTGAAGATTGGGTGACACTCAACATTTGTCACATGGTTGTGCTTGTAAAGTTAGACTGTCATCAATGTTTGTACTATAGGGGTATAGAAAGAGATTGAAGATTGTGGGTTAATTTTAATGGGATGTTTCTTCAATAAGGAAGATCCAAATCCTGGATGGACATGTACCTCTTCAATTAGCCATGAAGAGGTTTGAGTTTAGCCCGGTCTAATGATCTGTGAGCTATTTCATATCAGAGGTGAAATAACAGAAAAAGAGGGAAGTGTATGGAATTATTATTCTTTCTTTTGTTAATGAAAAGGTTTTATCTTATTTTACGATCAGGATCGTACCTAAATGTTTTATAATGATCAGGAATTGTATTGTAGTAGAGTTAAAAATAAGTATGTCATGGTTTCTAACTTTTTTGAAAAGCGAGTCTGTCGTCAGAGAGAGAGTACTATATAATATGTTATGGTAATCTGGAAATTAACTTGTGTGAGTTATCTGTAAATAATGTGATTAGTTGCTGATTAAAATATGGTTGAAGGCTTACACTTACAGGCATAATATTTTGATGACTCTTGACTCCTTTTGAGGACGTGGTCTCTCATCGATCGTTTCATAGAAAAAAAATAAAAAAAACTTGATTTGTTTTCTTTAGCAAATGAAAGCATGTCCGTGGTAAGTCTTTGTGGGGTGCAACAAGCAACAAGGCTTCATCCATAGTCCATACAAGGATCAAAAGGAAGGAAGGCCCATGTAATATAGAATATCTTAATATCTGATATGGTATGGGCCGCAGCAAGCACTCGTGACAAACTCAACTCAACCAACCAACCTGGTCAATGGATTGGCATTGGATTGGATTAGTGCATTTGTTTGGAGCTGAGAGAGTGAAAAGGGTCAGCCCAAGCCCCAAGCAAGCAGCCTAAGCTGATGAAAATGAATCAAAGACGAAGAAAAGAACGAACCGGAAAGCAACCAACCAACCTGGTCAGGTCAGCTCGGCATCATCATCATGATCATGATGATATAGCGACCGACTCTTTCGTGCCTTCCCTTTCCTTCCTTCCTTTCCACCTTCCTTCCTTCCTTCCTTGCGCAAATAATAAGCAAGCAAAAGCAATTCCCATTCCGATTGGGAAATTTCCCTTTTCTTTCCTTCTTCTTCCTTCCTCAGTCTCCCCCCCTCAAGGTCAATCCAATCCAATTCCAGCAATTCGATGACATGAGATGAGCTAGCGTAGGCGTAGACGAAGGCCAAGGCGCTTCTATTCCATCCATGGAGATCAATTACCTGTATTGCTCGCTTTCCTCCACCCTCCTCTCCTTCCTCGCCCTCCTCTCCTCCTCCTCTTTCAACGCCCACCTCACGCTCTTCTTCCAATCCCACCTCACGCTCTTCCTCCTCGCCGCCTTCGCCCTCAACCTCATCTTCCTGCTGCTGCTCGCCCTCAAGACCCTCTTCTTCCAATCCCTCTATCCACCAGAGATCAGGAAGCTTCTCGAGCGCCCCCTCAACTATCTCATTTACAAGGTTCTCCTCTCTTACCTTTATCAATCAGGAAGTCACAACAACATGTCTCCAAAGCTCAATGTGTTGCATTTCCAATCACTATATCAACAAAGTAATGTCAGGTTCATCCGTTCAGATTGCTGCTAACAACTCATGACAGACCAATTACCTAATTTGTCTTACTATTGCTGAGCCAAATCAAACAAAAGCCAGAATGCAACGGTAAACATTGTTGTTCAAACCTTATGTGCTGGACAATTCAACCAAAGTTATGGGTATTTACACGATTTTTCTCATCCCTTTTTGACCCTGACAGCATTCACTTCCTTGACATAAGTGAGCAAATGGGTAACATTTGATTTGCTAAAAAGATCAGAATGTAAAAATCTATTACGAATCGGAAATACCCATAAAAGAAGATCATCATTTCTTGCAGGGTACCCCACTTCTACTGGTTGTGCCATCAAATGCCTCACAACTCCTTCTGTGGTCATCATGGCTTATCGTAGTTTGCTCCTTGAAGGTACCAGCTGTTGTTTAGAAAAAGCTTCCAAAACTTTTAATACTGTTTTCTTTTCTAAGTGAACACTTATTGGGGGATTTCACCTTATTTGTAGACTTTTGAGTCGTTGGCAAGAGATCGACTTGAAAGATTAAATGCCTCCCCTAGTGTGACACCATTGAAGTATCTACGTGTTTATTCTGCTTTACCCCTGGTTTTAGGTGCTGATCTACTATGGTAATATTTTCTGGCATATTTTGTGCATATCATATTGCAAAATTTTGCAAGAAATTTGGTCCAAGATATAGTGCTGTACCTGTCAAAAATGTTTGCCCTCTTTTAAAAGTTTTTCATTTTTTAGTATACCTGGTAATTTGTTGACTGATTTAAGGATAAGTGTAGTCCATCAACAGTTCAACTCAACTTTGAATACCAATGAGGTAATAGAACTTATGAAATACTAGCCATAATGAATTGTAAGTTCTAGGATGAGCACAACTATAACCGGATAATGTCTTAATTAGGTTTTATTGAGACTTGATCACGACTGGTGATCTAGCATATGTCTCGTAAGTGAAATTGATGTTATAGATATATATATTAATGTGGTCACTGTATTGAACATTTTACAGGATGAAGCTTTGTTTCAGGATCTACAGATCATATGGTTCGAGCTTGTTTCTGCTCTTATTTTTTGAGCCTTTCAGTATTTCATTTGAGACACTGCAGGTAACTTTTGTCTGGATCTATAACTCCAAGTAATTTCTGTATTGTAACATGTATTGGTTTTGTACATGCATCATGAATGAACTGATTAGAGAGGAAAATGGAAAAAAAAAAAGGTAATGCCAGTAAAATTGGTTAACAGCAAAGCTAAAGTTTTTGTACTGGTAAAGCTGCTGCCGGTACATCTATTGTGGTAAAGCAAAATTGCATTCACATGTATATTTGATCTTTTACTTCATATCATGCACTGCAGGCTATTATGGTTTATGGATTTCAGTTGTTTGAAATATGGCGTCAGCACTTGATGGACCAGGGCGATGATTGCTTTGATCTCCATAGAATATGTAAAAGACTGTCAGGTGAGAAATTTGTTACATGAATCTATGTAATAAAACCAATTTGACAAAGGAAACATGAGCATTGATTAACTCGTGCAGTTCTAACAAAGGGACCAGGAGGAGTTTTACTTTCCTTTCTGAGAGTCTTGGGGTGTAAGACAAACAATCGGGTTCTAACTGATTGGTTATCGAAAGGTCCATTTCTGTTTCTTTTATAAATCTTTCATTTTATTAACACAAGTAGTTGGTAAAAAAAGTATATGTTTCTGTGCATTTTGCCCACTCTCTAGGTGCGAGCATATTTAGTGGGACTTCTCTTCTTTTCGTAAATATTTGTTTGTGAACTTCAATTGCAACGCTTTTGTAATATGGTGCAGATAATTTTTTCAGGTTCTATCTCTGAGTTTAGGGGCCTTCTTGTCAGACACTTTGGTTTTCTGTTGGACATTGCTGCATTTTTAATGGGTATAGGCCATTATTTGACTATTTGTTATCTTCGTGGCATGTCTTTCCATTTGGTCGATGCCTTCCTGATAATGAACATGCGTGTGAGTAGAATGAAGTTATTTGAACTTCTTTTCTTTTTTGTTTTTTTGTTTTTCCTTCACTCTTTCAATTCTCAAAGGATTCTTTATCTCGCTTTTCACATGTAGGCATTACTATTTGCAATATTTAAGAGAACCAAGGCATATGTCAAGCTATGCAGAGCATTACGTTCACTTGATGGGTCCCTCTCTGATGCATCTTATGAAGAAATTTGCGAATTCAATGATGAATGTGCAATCTGTCGGGTAATTATTTCTGTGTGTACATATAGATATATATATTTTTTATTTTATTAGTAATTTGAATATCTTCATTTATGTATAAAGGGACCCATGTCTCGGGCTAAGAAGCTACCTTGCAACCACCTTTTTCATCTTGCATGCTTAAGATCTTGGTATGGCAGGTTTTTGTTTTCTGTTATATCTTTGATTTTGGTCATTCGTGTCGGATTGCCTGAATTTATCATCATTGAACATGGTTTCCACATTTTCAGGATGGACCAAAGTTTTGCAGATGTATATTCTTGCCCCACATGTAGGAGGCCTCTTGTTGCAAGTCCTCAAACTGGTGTTATCTCAACTAGGCAAGAAACCACAACTGGTTTGGCACTGCCAGGTGACACATTTCCTCCTGTTCAGCAACAAAATCGTTCTGATGGGGTTTGGAGGTGCATCTCCTTATATCTTCAGTTTTAAATTCCCTCTGTTTGTTGAGATAATTGGAGTTATGCATCAGATGTTGGTATTTATATTTTCTCATCTCATGCATATATTGCAGAGGAGTTGGTCTTGATGCTGGGTGGGTCCCACCTTGGTCTAACCCTGCTATAGACGGTGCCGGCTCATCGTCTGATAACCCTTTTGGACCTTTAGGTATTAGTGGAGTTCAGATGATGATGCGACAGCTGGCATCATCAAGTGATGGCTTTCCGCATACCAGCGGTGAAGCTTCTGCTTCAAGTTCTACTTTGAGATACGATCCTAGTGCCCTTGGGCTAAGGGTCAGAAGTAACACAGCCATGTTAAACCGGAGAAGTAGATCAGAGATCCTTCCCATGGTCGCCAGAGTTAGAGAGATTTTGCCTCACATCCCTGATGAGTTAATTATCCAGGTAAATTACTATTATATGACTTCAATTAAAGACAGAAAATTAGGTGACACTTCATCCTGTGTTCCCTAGACTTTTGATATAGTTGTGTTGTTTCAAAAGTGAATATAATACGATTTCTGAAGCTAAAACACTATAATGGTTCTACATCTTTTTGTGATTAAGCAATTGGATTTAATGCATAAAAAAATATTCTTCTTATAGGATTTGCTAAGAACGAACAACACCAACCTCACTGTGAATAATCTTTTGGTGCAATAATACAGGCGTTCTGGTAACACCTTTTTGTACTATGATTTCTTTTTTTTTTTTTTGTATTTTTTTTTTGGGGTTAAGAGTTAATAAATAGAAGTATATTTGTACATAAGAAGAATATGACAAAAGGGTGGTACGAATAACTGAAATTATGTCACCCGTGTAACTGGAATGAATACATATATATGTTGTCCTTTTGGTGTAATGCATTGGATGTTCATATGGACTTGATTGCAGTGAAATTTAAGCTCATAAAACTAGTAGGAAGAGTATTGTGATACGTAACAGTATTCATATTTTATCTTCGGCTAAAAGAAGCAATTCGTGAGGTGTTCCTGGATGAAAATTTGGTCAGTAGTATCGGTTGTCATATCGATCTCAAAGAACTTCGGTATTTACTGCACCGATTTCAATGCATTTTGGTGTTTCTCAACCGTCGGATTAAAAAAAGTAGGGTCTGCTTGATTCCGAGCCGTCCAGGTGATTCTGAGCCGGTGTTTCTTTGTGTTGGTACTTGGGAAGGCCCAGGCCCATAGAGGCGCCTTGAAACACCGGAACCCAGCCATTGACGTTGCACGTAGCCCGCTTACTCATATTTTCAACGTTTTCCTTCCCACGAATCCAACACAGACACAGCACATGTGACATGACATACCACTGTTTTTCTTTTTTACTTCTTACCAAATATTATTTGAGTGCCCTCCGATCCGTTTCTCGTAATTGCCGACAGTTTGGTTATCAGCAGGTTAAAATAATGGAAAACATATATAGTCCACTTATGAAAAGTAGGTCATCCTTATTGCTTCCTCCCTCCCCTGTCTCTTACAATCTGATACGCCAATATACATCAAAATGTGATGTATAAATGTTAATCGAATGGGGAAATTGGTTTCATGCTACTCCAAAGTTGAGAATTTAGCAAAATGCCACTTCAAAGTTGAATTAGCAAAATGCCATTCCAAACTCAATTTATTGTGGAAATTGTCACAAACACCATATTACTATATATTTTTTTAAATATTTTCTTTAAAATATAACTGAATTGACTAAAATATCTCTTACTCTCTTCTTTGATATTTTGATCTGTTAAACCATTTAGCGGAGAACACGGAGCTAATTTGTTGTACTTTATGATATTTGATTTAGGGATTAATTATTTGGACCTTTGTGTTCTCATTTAATAAATGGATAAATTTTAAATTTTTAGTGTTATTCTCAAGGTTTCTGTCTTCATATTGAATAGTTCACAGAAATAACATTTGACAAGAATTTTTTATAATCCTTCACACAAAGCATTAGAATTTTGACATGTACGTGCACCATTAAAGCTATACCAGTTAAAAAAAAAAAATCACGAAGGTCCAAATAATTAATCCTTAAATCAAATATCATAAAGCACAAGCAAATTAGCTCCATATTCTCCGCTAAGCGGTTTATCATATCAAAATATCAAAGAAGAGAGTAAGGGATATTTTAGTCAGTTTAGTTATATTTTAAAGAAAGTAATAAAAAAATATATTGTAATATGGTGATTGTAGCATTTTTCACAATAAATTGAGTTTGGGGTGTCATTTTGCTAATTCCAACTTTGGAGTGACATTTTACTAATTTCCCAACTTTGGGTGGCATAAAACCAATTTACCCTAATCGAATATATATGGAAAATGATATGTGTTAATTTAAATATAGTATCTCTTAGACTATTAATTGAAATACGATAGATGCACGTATATTAATGGAAGATTGACTCTAACTATTACTTTATAATGATAATAGTTAATTGAAATAGTGCTGTGATGATTTGCTATTCAAGAGATGGGCCAAAACACTATTCCGGTATTCCATCAATTGGTCTAAATACTGGATTAATTGTTTTTGAAGCTATTTTATCTTATGCATTTCTTATTTGACACCATCTTTCAGATGGAATAGTCTATTCTATTCCGGAATTGGAGTACTAAACGGACCCAAAATAAAATGACTACCTATTGGAGCATTAATTTTATATGTACGTTCTCTATTTAAACTAAAAATATACAAGTAAATAATGATGGCGCAAATCGAATTATACGTGGCCTACTTGGACTAATTATCCCAGTTCCCAACTACCGGTACCCAAAGTCCTAACGATATTAAATTGCTGGGCTCGATCAGCCATGCCCTTGTTTCCAAGAACCAACCCGTTACCAGAATCCAGATACTTAAAATAGTGCGTTCTACTTCTACTGTGTCTGTGTCTGTGTCTGTCTGCTAGATGTTTAATTTTGTGGCGCTTTTTCGGTGCACGATATCTTCTTAGTTTGTCTTTCGACTTCTATTTAATTTTAGGATTTTATTTATTTTTGTTTAGTCTAAATACGAAGTAATGGATTTTAATTTACAATTCCTCAGACGACAGAGCCATATTTTCTTCTTAAAGTGAACTTGATTAAGGAACGGATTTGAAACCATTTGCTATAATATTTAAGTTACAAGCTTCACAGCTATGTCAGTGACAATGATCAGATTAATAAGAACTCATCATGACAATTGTAATTGATACCAAGTTAAATATATATAAATAGATTATAGATTAATTGGCATTGCTTGATCACATTCACATGAAACGTTAACGAACGGCAGTGAACCCAAATTTAAACGCAGGACTTGAAGTCGCATGCAGTTGTTGCCTGTTGGACTGGTTTTGCTGCATGCATGTGGAGTGTGGAGTACTGGTTGTAAGAGTAATTAAGATATGATCGATCGAGGATAGGATAGGATAGATATGGGACAAGCAAGCGAGGTTGAAGGGATGCTGCTCTGCTCTGCTCTCGTTCATGGGTTGCCTCCAATATATATTTAATTTGTATCCTAGAATACTGCCCCTGTCCTTGTTTCTCTTTTCCGTTTTGTCTCCTTTGACACTGCTTCCAATTCCATCTTCCATCTATTCTTAATTATTAATTCGTCCAAAGCTAATTAGCTTAGGGGCTTTTCTCTTTCTGGCTAGCAATTAGCAATTGCTGTCGTACGTCTTCCGCTTCCGTTTTTCCAATTTCGGTGGAGATCTCTGCCAAATTTAATCATAACTTTTGATATTCATGAGATTTTAAAAAACTAATATTAACCACTTAATTATTTACATAATTCGAATGTTAGCTTATTTATGTTTGAAACATCTATCCATAGCGCTTACTGGGCCTACGTTTATTAATTAATTAAGCAGATATATATCAGTACTATATATTGATATCATAAATATTATATATGCCAATGGACTGGAGTGGCAAGGTCCAATTACCACCAAATATCAACTTTTACAATATTATTAATTAATTATCTAATGTCAATATGCATGTATTTACTTAATTATCATAAACCATGCATAGGTAGGTAGATTGACGATCAAGATATGGGCAATTGACAAGTTTACCAAGCTGCACACGTACATATATATATTGCAAATTAATTAATCAGCCAACAGTACGTGTGTAGTGTCGTACAAACTTAATCACAGACAGTTATAAGGGGTACCTAGAGGGCGTGCCAATGGCAACGGACATGGCAATGTGCTTATGTGCCCAGTCACTATTATATTAGGATATCTGTCGTTATGTTTTGCGGAGCTATGCAACTATATATGTAGCATCATTAAACATTGAAAGGCTACTTAATTAAGCTTAGTTATATCATTTTAAAAGGACGCAGATTGCAAGGGTTGCAACAACCCCAACATCACCAGTTCGTAGGGATCCATCTTGAGACGAAAAGGACGCAGATTTGAAAAGGCCGCTTAATTAATTAATTAGGAAGCATCGATCGACAGCTTCTCGATCACTCCCAATGCAATATCACTCTCTGTATTCAAATATCCATAACACAACATCAACATACAGTACTGTCTCTTTCTCATGTCTCGCCATTAAGAAAGTTCTGTCATGAAGAGAGCACAAGCCTCACTTCCACCTCTCTTACAGTCTCCTACTCCTACCGGTTCTAATGCATCTTCATGCAGTGCTAGAGCCATACATAACACATCCTTGCACTCAACCAAACATAGACTACTAAGTTCCAGAAAACGACCGGCAATGCCATCTCTTCCTCTTCTCATGTTCGTTTCTCTGTCTCTTGCTACCAGCTGTTGTGAAGGCCGCGCTGCATCTTTTCTTCACTCCAAAATGGTATAAGCTCAAGTACATGTACGTAGAATAGTATATATGTATGATTCTCAAGCCAAACTTAACTAGCCAGGTCATTTGCTGTTTAGGTCCAATCATATGAGTATGATACAATTAATCTTCTTCAAAAAGAATATGATAATCAAGGACAGGATAATTTATCCACTTTTAACTTGGTTAATTAGATGCAGTGTTCGACACTTACAAAATGGAGGTCTTTAATAATTTCTAACCTTTTCTCACACTGTACGTATGCGCAAAAGTAATCAAGTAGTATTTTTGGTCATGAAATTAATGTGATCGATAATAATTGCTTAACATGGATTTAATTCCACACTGTCATATTTTAGGATACGGGTAAGGTGAAGGGTCGGAGTCCTTCGAATTTGACCTTGATGGCCAAGGCCACGGCAGAAAAAATAGATGGAGTCACAGCTTCAGGCATGAAATCTATAAATCACTGGAGTCATAGGAAAGAAGACAACAGTAGAAGAGAGAAGTCACCAGCATATTATGTTCAGGAATCTGATTTAGTTGCCGCCTTGCAGCATGAGCCACCAAGCAGCATGTCGGAAGAACAGAAACCTGAATTTCATCTCGACTACGAGGATCCAAAAATTCACACTCCGTCGCACAATTGAGGACCTTCATATAGTCATTAAGCGATTCTCTACATCGATTGACAAAAATACATCACCATATTTATATGTTAGTTAATTAGAGATGATACAGGCTATGAGTTTTGTGTGTTACATGGCTTGCTTCTCATCAATGTATCATACATATATAATGTCCCAATGATACTTAAATATGAGAAGTTTTTGGTCAGTAATTAATTAACAACTATCATAAATTTACTGAATATATCCTATCCTTTTTCACAATAGCTACATAACTTGTTATATTTCCATAATTTTCCAGTGTAGTGTCGTAAAATTATTTCTCTGTCTTTGTTTATATATGTAACCCGTTTGTTTAAATGTCCTTGGAAATGTGCACATTTTTTTTTTGAGAAAATGGAGATACGCATTATTACACTAATAGCTGACTATAATGACATAAAATATCACACATCTTACTTTTGGCTGATTTCGCAGGACATGTGGTTCTAGCAGTCTCCATTGCTAGCTGTCGTATATTTCCTCATTTTATATAAGCAGGAACTTAAGTAGCAAAAATATGTGCCACAATAAAGTCCATAAAGATAACCTTGTGGACTTGTGGTTGTGGTTCTTGTTGGAATCAAATTTGTGTTTCTGTTGCATCGATGATTGTGTTTTCTGTTGGAATCAAATTGGAGTTGAGAAATCAAAAGAACCCACCACCGTAGATATGGTTTTCCAAGTTTAATTATAGCCAAAATGTATGCTCAATCAATATTCATTTCTGCAAGCTGCTTCCTGAAACGTTGACTGCACTTCTTGTATAATCTAAAGGAATGTTAAATCCGTTTAGATCATATTTTCTGTGACTTAACTCCAATATACTGCTCATTGTTCTGGTTTGCTTTCCAAATTTTAAAGTTTTTAATCGGTTTTACCTTTGTTATGCTAAGCTCGTATTCGCTTATAAGGTCAAGAACTGAAGAGGTTATTTCTTTTTGTTAAATATATTTTTTCAGCACGTGTTGTTAGTTTAAATCAAGTAATAAGAGATGGGCATAATCGTTCAGTTGTATATTGTGGGCATTTTCATGATGGGGGCAAATTAATCAGTTTCGATAGGTATAGAATGCACTCGTTCTTAGGTATTGTCAGTTATCAATGATATTTTCTCAATTTTTTTCATCAAAAACAAAACAAAAAAAAAAGTTTCTCAATTTTGAAGGCATTTTTGTTTCCCTCAGAGTACCAAGGTTTATTCAATCAAGAGTGTTCCAGTGCCACATTAAACCTTAGCTAGTAGCTAGATAGGTGTCTATTACGTCTTATTTCTGGTCATTGCCCATAAATATATCTTCTAATCCTGCACTTTCAGTATATGATTATGACTCCAAACATTCAGAAGAAATCTTCATGCATGTCAAATTGTCAATAAAAGATAATGATCCGTATAATTGTTAATAGTCAGAAATATCTAATGTAGGATTGATAAGTGAAATAAATAATCGTAGACATAGATTCTATATAAATAGCAAGATAGAAAAGTGAGAAAATGGAGACTACAAAGAGGGCACGAGCGCCATAAAATCCTAGGACCTCTGCAGGTACTAATCTAGTCAATTGGTAGCTCTCAGAGCTCATGCTCATGAAAAAAACAGCATGTAGATAAACTATCAGATTCATGCTCATTGCCTCAATTTCATAATACTGGCACCAAACACGCAATCTTGATACTAGCATCAAATATTCATGCAAAATACTGGCATCAAATATTATATAGAAAGCATGTTATCAACGAATCTAAATTAAAAATGAACTTGTGAGATAGAACTATAGAATTAGCAACCACCTTTACAGCAGTCTTGCGCAGTAAATAAATTGACAGAAAGAAATTTACTGAGCCATATCGTAACCATTTAGAATTATGATCTGGACAAAATTTTTGTTACTGGCAATCGAGCAAGTGGAATGAGCATTTATAATAAATAACTTAAAAATTACATAATATAATGAAACGTCAATTGGGATCATCGCGCTGCTTACCGCCACTATTTTCCCATTCCTAAATGCTCATTGCCTTTTTCTTCTTGTAATATATGAATGGATAGGCAGTGAAAGATTAGTCGGAGGAGAAATTATTATTAGGCATGTGATACATAAGCAAACATGAGAGGGGAAATTAAGAAGTCAGATTTCATAAATCATGAAGTATGAGAAAAGGGCAACTGAACAAATGATATGTGAAAAGAAAGAGAAAAGGAAAGGGAAACATGCCACCATTCAATTTTGAGTTATGTTACTTCCATTGCAGATGCAACTGATATCAATTAAATAAAATTGCACCTATTTTATAGTCCAATAAAAGGAAGCAAGCATTTTGGAAAGCTGCCCATGGTGTTCTGGTACCAAAAAGGTTAATAAAATGGATACTTTGAGGTATTACAACAATACAAGAGTAAAAAACTTATTTATATTGCCGAGAATGACACAGAGAAAGATTGGAAACAGTGCAATTTCTGGGAACAAAGTCTTGCCCTGAAAAAGGCAGGCATAACAATCTTGGTCCAATATCTCAAAGAATTAAAACCCAAATGAATTGGTGCAGTGGGAGGTTCAAGTGTATTGGTTAGCGATCCCCGGTATGAAATTGGAATCAGAATGATTACCAGAACAGGATCTCATCTCCTGAATCAATCAACTGCATTTAACTACAAATGGCTTGAAAGCACTTAGAAATTGGGAAGTTTTCAAGCCAAGTTTCAAGTCAACTTCTCCACCTCCCAACCAGAAGTAATCTTCTTCCAACTTTGTAATTGCTTCATCTATTATCACCTGAACCGAAATAAATTGGGGAACCTATTAGATTTCAGCGTGGCAAGATAATTAAGAGTAGAAAGGAGAGAAGATGGAAGAGGTAGAAAGGGGGAGAATTACGGGGATGTCAGTCTGCATTCCGATGCAAGTGACAGCATTGTGAACGAAACCAGTGAGCCGGAGCGATTCATCTTCGGGAGCCAGCCTCATATTGAACCGCTTCTTGGGGATTTTCTTCTGATTGAGGGCGTAGAGGAAGTTCTTGATGGCTTCGGCATTGAGGCGCGCCATGTACTGGGAGCGACATGGAAGAAGAGAACTGATTTCTTAGTGACAACATGATAGGTGTAAGGAATGAGGGATTGATTAGGTAGGTACCTGGACGACGACGGCGTAGTACTTGGAGTTGTTAGGGTCGGAGCAGTCGGTGATGTGGTCGGCAGCCTGGGTGTTGACCATGACGATGGTCTTGCAGAGCTGCTCCACGCGGGAGGCGCCCAGCACCTGGCGCCGGTACTCCAGCGCCTGCTCGTAGTAGTCGGAGGGCACGCGCCTCCACGCGAACTCAGAGACGCCACGGGCCACTAGGAGGGCGGAGAGGCGCTGCTCCGTGGACGAGGACGAGGCCGAGGAAGAGGAGGAGGAGGACGCCGCTGCCTCGAGGCGCGCGATGCGATCGAGGATTGCTCTTTGCCGCGCTTCCAAAGCCGCCAGCGCCGCCATCGCGAACCCTCTCCCTCTCAGTCTGTCTCAGAGGATTGATTAATAGCCAATAGGCAATCGATTCAAAATCTCGGTCGTCCTTTTTCTTCCAAAAACTAAAATAATCCGAAACATCGTGCCTCCACAGGCCACAGCCCGCAGGTCATACAGGTCAAAGCATTCATAGGGTCCAAAGTTGACTGCTTTGCTTGCTTATATGGATCGGCCACATCGGATGCAATGTGCATCTTCGATCTTCTCTTTTCGTTTCTCTACATAAAACACAATTACCACCGTATTTTTTGTATTCTTTCTGGGACAGATGCTGGCAGCTGGCTGGTCTGTCTATATCGATCCTAGTCTACATATATGATATATCTAAGCATATTCTTGCAGTCAACGTGTCCCCACATATTATGATCGAGTTACATTTTATTTATGTGTTAATTGTTACTTGCAGTATATTGTATGTTACATTATTTTGCACTATTGTTTGATGTTAAATATAGAGATTTGTTCTCCCCGGTGGGGGAATATTGTATGTTACATTATTTTGCACTATTGTTTGATGTTAAATATAGAGATCTGTCCTCCCCGGTGGGGGAGGTCACTTGCGGCGCATCTTCCTCCCGCCACCACACACCCTCTAACTTTTCTCCCCTCTCTCAATCTCATATACTACCACTTCACCTGTACATTCGTAGCCGTGTGGATTTCTCTATTGGAGGCGACCTCCCTCACCGGTCTTTGATCTTTTCGTCCGTTGCTTCGTCCATTGTTTTGTCGTGTTAAGCATCTTTTGGCTTATGAAAATTAGTTATGTGGAAAAGGTGAGATCTAGTACCAACAAGTCACAATACTGCCAGTAGAACAGTAGAGCTGCCCCAACCCCAATTTGTTTGCTATGGTGGAATGGTACCATCTGGTACAGGGTTGGAGATGCAGTACCTGAAGGGATATGTTATTTCTAGAGGGCTCAGTACATGCTAGTACACAACATACCTTCCGGATTTCTCATAGTGGTAAGTCTTGCTTGGTTGGTCATGTTCAATCTGGCACAGATGGAAACAAGAATTCTAGTAGTTGTTTAGGTAATTTTCCTCTGAATTAAAGAGCACCAATTTAGGTGTGTTTTTGGTAGATCTTTTGTAAATAGAAAATAAAGATGATAAATAGTTTAAAGTAAGGCTACTAGTTTTCTTCAAGTTTATGAGGATGTTGTTTTACAAAATTTGTAACAACATATTTGGTGGAATGGATGTTTCCTACAGGTCTGATGAGTGTTAGAAAAAAAAGATGTTAATATAGATCTGCCAACATTCTCTCTCTGTAAAAAAGCAACCATGACTCGTGCATATGGACCTACTGAGGTGTATTTTTTCTAGACTCAAGCACTCAATCTATTTCATTTTTATATTATTTTTATGACCTTTTCTCTCCCATTACTTTATGATAGAGGAAACCAAATGATAAAACAAAAATCCCTTCTTGAAACTCTCTCTCCTCAAGCTATAGTGTCTCTACTGAATTTACTATTTGTTCATTTTTTGTTACTTCTGGTCAATTATCTGTTACATTATGTCGTCCTAAAATTTAAATATAAAAAAAAAGGTTTGTTGGATACGTACTTTTTTAGACATGACCATTTCTAAAAAAAAATATCATAAAGTTGATTAGTGTGCATTAAATTAAATTAACATGACAATTTGTCACAAAAACATTTGCAGTTGTTAAATAACTTGAGTAATTATTACAAAAACATGACTATTTAAGTCAAATGCACACTAATCATATTTTTGTAACAATTACCCAAGTTATGTAATAAATAGTTATGCTTATATAACAATTACCCAAGTTATGTAACAAATGTTTTTGTGACAAATAGTCACGTTAATTTAATTTAAAATGCACATTAACCAAGTTTATCATATATATTATAATGGGGGTCCGCATCTGCTGCCATAAAAAACTATGGCAGCATCTTGCCATAGTTTATATGCTCCGTAGGATCGTTTTAAACGGTCTAGATTTCTAGAAATAGGGGTCCCTTTTATTGTGGGTCCCACTTGCATAGACACAAGAAAAAGTATGGCACCATTGTGCCATAGAAAACTATGGCAGCGGATGTCATTCCATTATAATGGTACAAATACTAAAGTTATTCAATTTTTCTATCTTCTTTATTATTTATATTTACTATTTAGGGATATGATCCAATGCCCCAAAACTATTGGCCGTTCATTTTTCTGAATCAGATAGTGACAATAAAGAGGGATACTTGATCTGTTAACAACATAATGTTGAACCACTCGATTAAAAATGAATCGTTGTCTGCAGAAGAACATCTCAACTGTTAATTGTGACTCGAATTATGTAGCTTGTGACAAATAGTTCTACGCCCAGGAGCGGAGCTTTGCCCAGGCCAACCTAGGTAGTGGCCGCCCCTATAATTTCAAATTATGTTGATCAAAATAGTTGAAATTTCATTGATATAAACCAAAAAATCATTACCATTGAACCCAAAAAATCATTGGTTACCTCTTATTCCACACTCCATTCATAGCGCCTTAATCAATTAGCATTTGACCCATTAAAATAGTAAAAGGTTAGCTCCATGCATGGCATAAAGCCCAGTAACTTGGATAAACTCATACAGGCAACCACTTATTTTGAGTGAAAAAGAACCAGTGATGAAAAGACGATGCATTAACAGTGAAATGAAACTGATTGCCCCCCTCTTATTTCTTTCTAAAGCTCTGCCACTGATGTTAGCTGCTAATTAATTTGCTATCTAATATTAAGTATTTGTATGAAATGACCAATATACTATTTTATACTTATTGTATAATATTTGACAAGTCAATTAATACATAGTTTGGAGAGTGTTTGTGAGAATTAAAAGTTCGGAACCGACTTGTTCCAAACCAAATAATTATCGGGAGTCTCGGAACATTCCCCATGTTATTGATTAATTGCTAGTAGGCTAGTGGTAGTAGGAAACAGTCGTTCGTGGCATGGGGGCATGGGATGGGCTGTGTGTTGTACAAATTAATTAATTAATGAAGATTAAGATGGATCGGACAATTATGCGTGGTTGAGGGAATGCATGCATAGAAATTACAAATTACAAACACACACTCCATCATCCATGCATCCTCTTCACATTTACTATTTACTAATTACTATTTACTATGTATGCTTCTTTGGCGGTAATACCCGGCCCCTTTTCAGTTACCTTGCTACGCGTGCATCAAGTTCATTTTTGGTACGTAGAGACATTGCGTTTGTCTTCTTCAACCTTGCACCTTTCTCTATACACTAACACACATATATTAACTAATTAATGTCATATAATGTACTAATTAATTAATTAGTGACTACGACTCATGTATAATTAACTAAGGCCACTAAAATATATAAAACTTATTTTAGATGTGTACGTACATATATATATCAGGAGCGCAATATATATATTATGCATGTCCTGTCTTCACATATATAGCTAGTGAAATTAATCATTTTTTAAGGCAATTCAACTAATTTCACTATTTTCCATATATGTAATTGTTCTTTCTTAATCTGTGAATAATCAATACATGATGCACCTATTTCATATATGCATATTAACCAGACTTGCACCTATATTTGCACCTAAAATCCTAAGTTAATTTGCATTTTAATAGAAAATTGTCTAGAATCAAGTTACTTCTGTGTTTTGGTCCTATTTTCAGGTAAACGGAGCTTTTAGAGCTATTTGGACTAAATTTGGAGCAAGGAGCAAAAATAGGCAAAGGAGCACAAAGGAGCAGATAATTACAGATCAAAACCGCCTATTTCAGTGCACAACCGCCATATCTAAATCAAGGAAACGCGCAGAGAGCTAATTAAAGCGACAGACAAGCTATTTCTAGGCTAAGCTCTCTTTGGAATGCTAATTGCGGACCGTACTCCTATTTCTGCAGACCGTACTATGCTAAAAACATATCAGAACACCTATTTTCTGGCACGTGCTATCTTTGGCAATCTCCTTTGGGATTTTTCCCTTAATTGGACTCCAAGAAACCAGAAGTTAGACGCCTAAATCTGAGACATCTTCTCATATAAAAGGGACCCCTTGGGGTGCTCTCATATCATCTCATAGTATCTTGATCTTGATCTTGTCAAGTCATAGAGTTAGTTGTTAGGTCTCATGCGTTGAGATTAGTCTAGTTCATAGTTTAGTCAAGAGTCGTGTCAAGAGAGGAGCTCAACGCCATTGGAATCGAAGGAGACGGTTACCCACCTCTTCCTAAGCTTACTCGGTGCTTTCTTTTCTCTTACTTTTTGTTTATTTGTTGTAGTCATGTCTAGGTCCGAGTAGTCGCCTTTGTTCTTGGGGTCTAGGATGATGTTTGTATGTATGGATTAATTGAATACTTGCTTTTAACGTTTATGCATTGAAGTTATTTTCATATTTGCTTTGAGTTTATTCATAATTGTGCTTGAATTGTTTTCTTGTTCTTTGATATGATCCTGTGGATGTATGTTCGTATCTAGTTGGTAGATTTATATCTTCTTAAGCCAGAATTGCTAATTGCATGAGAGTGCACTTGTAGTAGTTCACCCTATTTTGATAGACCTGTGGATTGGGCATAGTCTAGTTGGAAAACTTAACGTCAATCGATAGAGATTCAATACTTGCATTATTTGGGTAGATAACTTGTTGTCCAATTGTATCCGAGAGGAAAAGTTGTGGTTATAACGTGAGTTAAACCGTACCTGTGATCGAAAGCAAATCGAGTTTAGGTTAGAGATAATCTAAAGATTTCGAATTGATCTAAAAGTATTTAAAAGTGCCAACAAACGAGAGTTGAGGGACTTGTAATTGCTTTGGGTTAGTTGGGGATTGGTAACTTTGATCAACAATAGAAACTGAGCTTGAACTGACTCTGATCTGTTCCCTGCGGATCACATTGGTGACAGGTGCGAACCATACCAAGCAAGGAACAGACAGAGAACCACAAATTTGTACATCTTGCGGTTCGCACCCTCTCGGGTGCGGAACGCAGGCAGTTAGTCCAAACATCAAACTGATTCTGAAAACCCTAGGAACGTTTGTTTAATAATTGTTTTAGAGTCTTTTATTTACTGTTATTTACTAATTTGCATCTGTTAATTGTTAGAAAACCAACTTCAAACAAACCCCCCCAAATCGGTTACGTTCACATTAGGATTAGTTTAGGATTTAAAGAACTGTTTAGAGATACAACCGTCCCTGTGGATTCGATCCCGACTATATTGCATAATATCGTACGCTTGCGATTGATTGTATTATTTAGGGTAAAAGCCTATACACTCCACGCGTATCAATACACAATCCTAGCAATAATGCTTAATTGTAATCAACATTAATATATGAAATCAATTGTAATATGCAAATTCAATGCACTCTCACTTGATATATATAAATTCAATATATATATAATATATGGCAATCAATATTATAAAAATTAAGAACGCCATTAAGTGAGTATCTGAATTAAATACAAAATCAAAATCAACGCTGTAAATTAATTGTGTCTTCTTTTTTAGGGGAATGCGGCCTCTAACACTAATCCCAATTAACCTCTTCCTCCAGAAGACACCTTTCAGAGAAAGGCTACAGAAAAGTGCTTCTCAGAAGTATCTTTGGCCCTTCTCCTCCTACAAATTAAAACTATTGCATGCTTCCCCAAAGTTTTAAATATCCACAACGGAATACAAGTTGAGAGTCTCCCTTCAATTGAAAGGCTCCTATTCTCCTCTAGTCTATACCTTTCTTTCTGTTTCTCTATTTGTGCTGCCAATATTGCAATACAAGTTAGTCAATGGTCTGATTTAGTAAGAAGAAAGGCAGCTGCATATACAAAGGCCAACAATCCACCATGTCGCGCCTCCTTTTTATCATGCTTCTTTTTCTCTCTCTTCCTGCTTGCTTTTGTCAAGGGCGTCGTTTGCATACATCGCCATCTCACGTCGAGGTAAGTCAACGTTACACTACTTGTTCGTATCTATGCTAATTGTGAAGGTTATATTTTGTATAATATTATCTTGAAAAAGTAAATTGAATATACCCTTAAATTAAAGAAACAAAATAACAAATGCACATATTATCATGCATGAAATTAAACTTTGTCAAACTTGTTTAGGATGTGGCTAAGCTGAAGCATACTTCAAGCCCAACTAAAGAGATCACCACTGGAAAGGTGCATCAAACCACAGTAACAGTTGGAAAGTTCAGAAGTTACAAGAATAATAAAATGGAAGAAGAGAGAAAAGAAGCTAGCACTAGCAGACAAGACTGTTTTCAGAGGTTTAAAACTGTCAAGGTTTCGCAGCACATTCCGCCATGCAGGGTACCAGAAGAAAATCCAGGTTTTCATCTCGACTATGAAGGACCCAAAACTCACACCCCAGCACACAATTGAGGCTCCCTTCGATCGGTTTTTTCTTCTTTTAGTTCAGAGACATGAAAAATATTTCAAAGTTCTCTCCAAATCTTATATAAGTTTTGCAGCCATCCATCAATTATGACCAAGTAGCTAGCTAGGAAACTACATTTTTTGCATAACCATGCTGTCTGTGGTTAATATCTTGTATATACAAAATGATCAAAGAATACAGACTGTAATGCTTTCTTTCTGTGAAATAATTAGTGGTTATTTAGAGTTATAAACTTTTAATTAGTATGTCTGGCTCTGCTCTATTCATCTTTTTTTTTTTGTTTCCTCTCTTTGTGATGAACTTAATCTTGATAGCTAGGTTTTCTATATTTTCCTTCCTTAAACGTTAAGTCTCTCATGCATACACGTATACTATGAAATACAGTTAAGTCAATTGATATATGCACTGAAAGTCTCAGAAACTTAATAAAAGGGGCATGAAATAAATGAAATGGACGACTAATTTCATATATATATATATATATATACTTCTGGCTTCTGCTTCTGACAGTATATATGCGGGGTTGGATTTGCAGAAACCATGGCTATAGCTTGTTGCCATTATGGAGATGTGCCACAAAGAAAACAAATTAAGGTATCTATCCCATTTATCTTGATTAGCAACCTCATATACTATGCCTATATATTCTTGCAATACATCATGATGGCCAAAAAAAATATCCTCTGGTTATTCAATTTCAATTCAATTAGTATGTAGTTACGCTATATTTGGCCATGCAGTGATTATATATTGACCGTACGTGTATAAACTATAAGGCATGACCTTTTCTGGGCTCCCAATAGGACTAGTTTCAGACTCAAGTAGTGCATCCAAGTATGCATTTGGCCGAAGAGCACAACTAAAATTTAGCTACAAATTACTAATTAGACTGACTAACTATGTATAAATCAAACTGTTTGGCATGAAATGCTAACCTTTAAATAGTCCAATTAAGGTGATATTTTAAACCGGATATATCACTGATGATCTACTAGATGATTGCATTTACATCGCTCTGTTTTGTATAGGTGGTTTTAAAGAAGCAAGAGCGTATTTTGATAGTTGGAACCAAGAGGAATGAAGAGCAAACCACAAACCCTAACAACAATATAACCAGTTCAAGCTTAATGGATATGGATTACCCAAGTGCACATCTAGCACCATCAGTTAACAACAGGTAGGTTTTGGCATGTATAAGGCCCAGTTTAGCCTTTGGAAATGCCGAGAGATCATTTGTGTACTAACTAATTGAGCTGGACCTTGACAGTTTCCAAAATGCACAGGATTGTTTCCTTTTGTATGTACTTGCAATATTTACATGAGCACTCAAGTACTCATATATGTATTTGAATTATTTCCGGAGGCTTTATCGAGATAAAGTTTTCTGGTTTTTGTTTATATATCCATACTGTTACAGTGATGTTACTAATTTCCAATAAAGTCAGTGGCGGATCTAGAATTGTAATAAGCATGGGAACACAATTAGGAATGAGCTTATATTATTTGTTGTCATGTATATATTAAGCCTAGGCACACAACACAGTATTATACTAAATTAACTGAAATTTTTAGAAAAAAAACAAGTATTATCAATAGTATTGAAAATTAAGAGGTGACACTTGCATATGCATGCCCCTTAATAGTTCCGCCCCTGAATAAAGTATAGGGTTCTAGACCATTTCGTTAATTCATAGAATCACCGCTTAACCTATATATATTTCATTTCGCCAGTTTTCAGTTGGTGGCACTTCCATTATGGATTCATAATTCATTATGTGAAATACTGAAATTTTTTGGACTTAATTTTGCATCCCCTGAACATACATGTATATATGATGAATTTGAATTGTCAATTATAGACACTTTGTACTTTCATTCAGTTGATAACTTTAAGGTCTTCTGTTTGTATCGTTTTTTGGTATTTTTCATGATACTTTTATATAACATAGTCAAGGTATTGTCATGTTTAGTGTCTAGCTAACAGGATGTCATACCAATATAGGATTCAGGTTTTTAAGAATACATAAGAGCTCAGTGCATACCTGCTGACAAAGGAAAAAAAAGGAAACATATTTACATAATATTTAAAATGATATATTGAGTTACCTGTGTGAAAACCATTTTTTACCAGCATATCAGTACATGATCATACTTGTAAGTTTAATCAATTTAAGAACATGAAATATTAAATAGTGGAGTAATTGCATGGAAACCAAAATCTTGTTCCAGAAAACACAGACAGACCATTCCTAGATCCAATACTCAAAACCCCGAATCGATGTGTAATTACTAAACATCCACTATTATTATTTTTATTATTCATGTATCATGCTTGATTGAAAACTGCAGAGACTGCTGTTAAAATATTTGGCCGATATTTATGAATCATATATATATGGCTCGAATATATAATCTAGTATTTTAATTTTCTTGGGATATCGATCACGGATCATCTCAATTTTTTGTCTTGTACTATTTTTCTTCCACAAGGAAAGGGAAGGAGGTGAATGACATATATTCACTTATTTAAAAAAATACACTAAATATATATCGGGAGGTAAAGGAATAAAACTCATTTTGCTGTTGTTTCCAGTAACAGAGAATTGAGATGCAAGACAGAAAAAACAGAGTGTAGTTTTCACCTGGCAAAATAGTATACCAGGGAGCAGTTCATATCCTCTTTGACAGCAGTCCCACTGAAACTGTTGGTTTTTTACAGTGTTTTATGATGATCGATAAAAAGAGATTTTATTGATCAGATATCTTTGTACAGTATCGTTTAGGGGCTTATATAGTACAACGGTCATATTCAAATGGTACAATTAATTCCTAAAAGGAAAAAAAAATAAATTGTAGCTCTATTTCTAACACATGGGCTCTTTATTTTTTTAAGAAATAACCAATGACAAAAATATTTCCCATCGGTCTGAGGTTATTAGTTTCTAATCTTTTCTTATTCTTCAACACTATCCGTTGATGTGTATATATCATATAATCCAAGCTTATTTATTATATCTTCGAAGATTTTGTTACTCATCTAAACACATCCGTCAATTGGTCTTCACTTTTGAACAAATGTTGTTTTGATTTTTTGAGCTTGAACTTTCTCTTGAATAAAACAACAATCAACTTCAATATATTTGGTTCCATCATGAAACATCGGATTGGATGCAATGTGTCTTGTGGATTGATTGTCATAATACACCTTCATCGGTGTTTGAGTTTGGATGCCAATGTCCGCAAGAAGTTGCTTGATCCAAATCAACTCACATGCGGTTGATGTCATGTCTCGATATTCCGCCTCGGCCCTCGATAAGGTCACAACATTTTGTGTTTTGCTCCTCCATATGACTAAATTTTCGTCTACAATATGCAAAAACCGGTTATAGATCGTCGATCAAAGCTTCTAGCCCAATCTGAATCGGAGTAGAAACATATATCATTAGAATTATTATTTTGCATCCAAATTTTGTTTCCTGGTGTTCTCTTTAAGTATCTCAAAATTCTGTGTATGACTTCTAAGTGCAATGTTCTAGGAACATGTATAAATTTGCTAATTTGGCTTACCGCAAAACAAATATAAGGTCTAGTTATCATGAGATAAATCAATTTATCTACAAGTCTTTGAAATTGATTTACGTCACTTAAGGACACCATATGTACTATTTAATTTTGCATTTGTATCGATTGGGATATATGGTCAGTATGCTTTCTAGTTTACCAGTTTCTTTATGTAATTCAAGAGTATATTTTCCTTGAGATATAATTATAGTCCTTTCGATGAACGAGCTACTATATATATATTCCAAGAAAATATTTCAACATTCCTATGTCTTTAATATCAAAGTTTTGTTTAAGATCTTTTTTTACACAATTAATTTCAAAAATATTGTCTTTGGTAATAATAAGATCATCCACATGAATTAAAACTATGGTTGTACCATTGGAAATATATTTAGTGAAAAGAGATGAATCGGCACTACTTATCCTAAAATTGTAAGAAAATAAAAAAAATGAGAGAGTTTGTAATACCATACTCTTGGAAATGGTTTGAAACCATAAATATTTGTTTAACCAACAAACAATATTAGAATTTGTTCTTTTTTTTCATCCGGTGGAAGTCATATATACTTTTTCAAAATTATTGTTTTTAATTACTATAGCTAATTGTTACCGATATATACCAGCCGGTACGTGCATATATATGTAGTTATGTACTAAGCAAACTGATTGTCCTTCTTCATTCCGAAATGTAAATCCTTATGATCGACGCTAGCTAGCTAGGAAACCTTGCAAGTTGCAACCAGCAAAAATATTTTGCAAACATGCCACTATACATAGACACCTAGGCCCTGTTCGATAGCATAACCTAAAAAAATTACATTCTTTTTTAACCGCAGCATGCGCTATTTAGAATGCAGCAAACCACGGTCATAGTAAATTCAAAGAAGACATGACTTATATCATGAAGAATGTGTTCGTGGGTTTGGTTTAAAGTTTTGTACTATGAACAATAAAAAAATGAAAATAAAAGGCATGATAATACTTTGACAGTACATGTGGCGTTTTGTGATGAAGAGAGAGGAGAAAAGGTTTATAGAAACATGTGCCTCTTATAAAGGATAGTAGAGGGGTAAGATCGAAAAAACTTAAGTCTGAGCAGATTTTTTAAAAACCTGGTTATGTGTTGCTTTTTGCCATAAACCAAGGTCACAACTGTGGCTTGCTAGAGTGAATCGAACACCTGATAATTTATAAAAGCCATGATCACATAAAACTTGGCTTCCTACACACAAAACTACGATAACGAGCACACCCCTAGTGATCACAATCGATCCATAAAACCAGCAAAAAAAGAAAAAAATGAGAAACTACTTAGGTAGCTCTTTATAGCTATAATTAACACACTAATTAATTTTATAGTGTTCAATCAGAGCCGTCCACTCTTCTAAGCATAAAAAAACAAGTACAAATTAAGCACTCAATAATATGTATTAATATACTAAACACCACTAATTAAGCAATTATGATTGCAGAAATTAAGCATGCAGAGACTCCGAGGCACGCAACTGATTAATCAAGAGCACTGGAAGCCGGCAGGCACCTTCTTGCCGCAGTAGTTCACTAGCAAGCTGAGATTAATGGACAAATTGAGGTTAATAAGTCCCAGCAGATTGGCCCTGAGTGCAGTGCAAAGACAGAGCGCCGCTTCGAGGTCAGCAAGGTCACGGATGAGACCGCAGCAAGGCTTTTTGGGCGGGGCCCCGAGGTCCAAGTTGATGAGGCCGCTGAGCAGGTTTGCACAAACACCGAGCTTGAGAGCGTCAACAGGACATTTACCAGTTGATGATGAAGGAGCGCCTCCCGGGCTAACGGGGCTGGTTTTTGGAGCTGGCGTTGACGCGGGGCACGATGCGCGTGCAGTACTTGCAAGGGAGAGGAAGAGGGCCAATGCGAGTGCTGTGGCTTTGGAAGCCATTGTTACTTCTAGCTATAAGCTAGCTAGCTACTGTATGGATGTATATATAAATTGTACACGATCGAGTATGGAGGAACTACTACTAGAGAGATGAAGATCATGGGGTTATTTATAGGAACGAAGGAAGGAGGAGTTTGGAGCATATATCCATTGATAAATACATACATACATACATACATATACTACGTACCGTACGTTCAGCTGTACGTAGAGAATGAACGGTGATCTATAAACACTATCATATGAAATGAATGCCTGCCGTACGTTCTCTCATATATCAGCCACCTCTATTATTTATTATATATATGAGGATTATTTTTCAAACCCTCCTATTTCAATGTAATCGGTGCAGGTTTTCCACTATTTCTCCAGTTATTTCAATTACAAACATACAAATATACTATGAATTGATGCAAAAATTAAAGGTAAACTGATCATAAATTGCAATTGAGGAGATTCAATATTCCATAAATATATTATATAGAGTAGAACTAAACATTAGCGTTTCACTCCGAAATGGTAAGGGTTTGAATTATATTTTGTTATGTCCGAAATTTTGATTTATGGTTCCCATTAAATTCATTATATAAAAATACTTAGGCATACCAAAATTTTTCATTTTTAGAGCTTTTTAAGTTTTTTTTTTGGGTTTTTCAAAATAACTCTAAAATATTAATAAAATGGTGCTTGTTTGTACATGAATTTTAAAAAATCCGAAATAAATACTTAAAAAACTCCAAAAATATAAAAATATGTATCCCTAAGTATTTGTATATGATGAATTTAATGAGAACCATCAATCAAAATTTCGGACATAAGAAAATATACATAATTTAAGCTATATATTAGCATTTCAGAGTAAAATGCTAACGTTTGCGCAATAGTTCTACTCTATATATATATATATATATAGCCTATAGGCTGATTTTAATTCGTCATCGAAATTTTACAAGTTCTTTGCTTTACCAGAATCTTAATTACTTGGAATTAATTAAAATTGGAAATATTACCAAAAACAATATTTGGTAAGAAAAATCTGCAGTAGAGCTCGATCGAGGCTGCGGAAAGTCATGTGGATTGACAATATTGGGAAAAACGGGTTTTAATTGGCTGTCAAAAGAATGGGGAAGAGGACTTAAGAATTTGGAGGTTTACGCAAGGAGCCAACTCAACTGTGGCCATTCCTCCATGTATATATCAATTACTGATTAAGAAATTAATTCTATAGCATTTATCTCTAACTGTGGCCGTTGCTGATCAACACAAAATCAGACTGACTATCAGTGTACATATGAAGCCTTCTCATTAATGATACGCAGTGCATCACTTTCACATACCTATACAAATTGCACATTAATTCTGGCATTGTGGGGCTCATGACATGACAGCCATGACAAGGATATTTCTCAAAAATGTATACTGGCACGGTTGAGATAAATGGAATGCAAATTGGGCTACTTATCCCCCTGCTAACTGTAGTAAGTATCTTATTAAATGATAATCGGTAATTCGGTATATAATAATAACAACTAGATCATATACATCTGCATTTGTGATCAGTATGCTTTGCGTGCATCCCAGAATTAAGTTGCATGCCGAAGCATCATGTCGGGATGTGCATCGTAATCGGCAACATTGCCATTTGTATGATAGATTGCATCTTAGTTTCTGGAATTAATAATGCATAAAGAGAACGTATCTTATCAATGGTTCTAAATTGAGAGTTCGAGACAATAATTAAGCGTATGTATGACATTACTGTGCAGCCTTGGATTAATTTTCCATCCTTTACTCGTTTAATAGGAATCTTGCCATCTTGGTTGAGCCCCTCCGGTGTCCAAGGTTCGGCAATCGAGCTCATCAAACTGGGCTGGGCTGCATTTCTTTTGACTCGTATTTTTGTTCACGTTCAGAATTCTGACATCCCGTTGCCTGATCGGTGGTTGGCATACACCACTACCATCATGGCGGTGAGAACAACTCGCTGGTGGTGGTGCTGGTGGCTGAATGACAGTCAGTTGTCGGGGGAGCCAACACAACTTTGGTGCTTAATTTGGTTTCTTATGTACGTCCCAAGACAATTTGAATCATTTCCTTATCTTCATGTAAAATCTTGTATCGAATGACATCATTGGGATTCATTAGAATTTTTAGATGAGGTACCGGCTTGTCCCAACTTGGTACCATTGCGAACTTGGCAGGGGCAGAGGGAGGGGGGCGGAGGGGGGTGTGACCCCCCATGATTTTCGAATTTGTATACAGAAACGTTAATATGCAGTGTATTTTGTTGAGAGTTTTCATTTCACCCCACCTAAATTTTATCCCTCGACCTCTCAACCCCCTAATTTTAAATCCTGGCTCCGCCCCTGGAACTTGGGACAGTTCAACTTGGTGTTTTTTTTTTCCCCCCACCATTAACCCAACCTCGTGTGAGTAACAATTGGGGTACATTACAAGCATGCCTTTACATTTAAATTGTAAATACAAAAACAAAATGGACAAGCCATATAAGTTTTGTTTTGACCCGGTTTAAATTTTGTGTTTGAATTGCACCATAATTACAATTAAGAAATCCATTGCAATTTTTCAAAACACCTGCGTCGTCCAGTGTACGTTGAGTGCTCATCCTCTGCATTGTGTAGCACAAGATATGAACCATCAGATCATCTCAAAATTCGAGCCAGCACAGATCCTGAGATGATCTAACGGTTCACATCCTGAGATGATCCCTTAATAATTGCTGTAGATTAACTGACAACACCGAATTGGGCTTTGGGCCTCAATGGTTGACATAAATTGACAACATAAAGCTGGGCTGTGCTCTTCTGTAGGGGTGTCAAACGAACGCAAATTTGCGTTTTTGCGTTGCGTTTCATTTGCACGAATCGCAAAATGCAAGGATTTTTGGTGCCGTTTGATCAATGCAACGGAAGACGCAAGGAATTTTATTTGCGTCTGTTAAACGCAACGGAAGACGCAATTGGTCAGTGTCGTTTCGTTTATGTTGCGTATTTCGTACAAATTCTATATATCTGCTATATAACAGATTGCAGAGGAGTATGGGGGGTTTTTGATTAACTAGGTTGATACTTAGTTAAGTTGTTATCTGTTATTTATTTGTATTGCTGGCCTGTTGGCTATATATTAAGCATGAAATTAGTTGTGACTTGTGAACATGTGATTTTGTGATTTTTTTCATGCTATGTTAAGTTACTGGCTATGTAATTTTGTGTTAGAGATGGTGTTGTAAACTTGAAACATGTAAGATAAGTTGTAACTTGACTAGTTAGCTATTTGATTCGTGTTATATCATATTATATGGTGTGAAAAATATATGCAGGTTTGAAAATTTAGTACAACTCGACTGTTATTATGATTTTTATGTATTTATTTCCATTTTTCATATAATAATATGCAAGTTTGTCTCTAAAAAAAAAACTGTACAAGAATTTGCATCTTTAAACGCAATTGCGTTTCTTTTAATATAACGCAACAAAAGACGCAAGAAATTATGCAAGTTTGTCTCTCAAAAAAAAACTGTACAAGAATTTGCATCTTTAAACGCAATTGCGTTTCTTTTAATATAACGCAATAGAAGACGCAAGAAATTTTGTTTTCGTTTAGTTAACGTAACGCAACGCGCAAGGAATTTTATTTGGGTCTATTAAACGCAACGGAAGACGCAAGAGTCTATTTGCGTGATCGTTTCGTCCGTTAGACGCCCCTACTCTTCTGTTTCTGTTTCTGTATGTATGTATAGTCCTCCATGTTATTACCAACTCAAGTGAAAGGTCCTTCAAGTTCAAATTAAGGGCGATCGAGTGCACATTTGACATTCCAGCTGCTACTGTTCCACATTACATTAGGCTTAATTTGGGCAGACAGAATTATATATATATCTGATGAACCTGTTACGTCCTGTTAATTTCATTGCAATTTAATTCCTAATTGACATATATATAATCTCGATCACAACTCGGAAACTTCATTACAAAACGGAAAAAAACACACATATATAAACATGACATTCATTATTATTACCTTGCGAAAAAAATAAATAAACTTGCAAACAATGAAGTTCAATATATAACAATCACGCTTTTCCAAATAAATAAATAAAAATTACATGCATGAAGCGAAAGGAACTTACATAATAATAAACCCACAAGAATATAAAACGTACCACACACACACCAACAAAATAACATGAATGAATTCAAGCTAGCAAACAACAAACACAAGCTGAAAATTAATTATTCATGACCAAACAAATCAATCCCCAGACCTATTGAATTTCTCAATTATATATATATATATAATATATATAATTAAGCACACTTGAAACCGGAAGGGGTGCCCGTGCCACAGTAGTTGAGGATGAGGCTAAGATCCACAGGCAAGTTCAGGTTGAGGCCCAGAATGTTACCCTTAATGGCAGTGCAGAGGCAGACTGCAGCCTCGAGCTTCACGAGTCCGCCGAGGAGCGAGCAGCACTGGGTGGTGAGTTGAGTGCCGACCTTCAGTCCCTTGATTACGTTCAGAACATCCGCACACACGCCAAACTTCAGTGCATCTGTAGGGCAGCTGCCACTGCTGCTGCTACCACCACTGCTGCCACCGCTGCTACCACCGCTGCTGCCACCGCCGGATGGGGTGGGGCAGCCGGAGCCACAGGCATTGGTGAAAGTGAAGAAGAGGAGATTGAAAGTGAGGAGAAGGGCCAGAGAGGCAGCGGACTTGGTGGCCATTGGTGGTAGAGCTAGCTAGGGCTTAAGTGATTGATGTTTGGATTAGAGAATGTGTTGTGTTTGTTGTGCTTCGAGGCTTCTCGGCATGGGCTATTTATAGGACCATTAACGGATCCGTAACCATTCATTGTGGTTCAAGTTCAACGGGTCGGATCCAAAATCAAAATACCTGTACTCCAATATATCCTTTCTTTTTCTTTTCTTTTTTTTTTTTGTGGGTCCTATATATGATATATATATTTGGCCTACTCAATATCGGTACGTAACTTTAATTAATTAATTACATACGTACGGATCATCAATTATTGATGATCCATTGCTTCAATCATATATATTTTTACTGTATAGCCAAGTCTTCTTAATTATGATGTATATTTCAAAAATATTATTCATTGAATGCGTTATTGAGAACAAATATTTGCTCTCCATATTAATGTTCCCATTCTTTTTTCCTTGAAAAGAAAATTTTCCAATTTTTTGTTTGGATTTTCGATGAGATTTGTAGTGAGTGGCCAATAATTAGTACGTTTAGTTGATACTAAATTGAATAATTAGCATGCATATTAAGTTAAATATTTAGCATGTTAAGTTAAGTAATTAGTTCATTTAACTACATCAAATTATACGGTATTGTTCACTCGAAAGTGTACTACTTTTAAATCCCAACTAGACGGCAAATTAATCGCAAGCGTATGATCAAGCTGTGGTATAGTATGGGGTCGAATCCACAGAGAAAATTGGCAAACCGGACTAGACTTAGTTTATTTCTTAAACTACGTAAAAATCACAACTTTGAAAGTTTTCTAGATAAACTAATTAGAATAAGCAATTAATAATAACGAAGTGCAATGAGATAAAAGGCGTTTCTAGGACGTCGGATTAGTCGGTACTTGGCCTTGAATCACACTAACCATACCTGTCGCGTACGATCAACACAACTAACTAAACCGCGCTCCCGCGTTTGTCAGATAGAAGTGTACCGGCCGTCACTCTCGCATACGGCCGGTGCGCAATACAAGTAAATTGGTATTTATGAATTCTTGGTATTAAAACGTTTAGTTCTGGTTAAAGCAATATCAGGAACCAAACCTCAGCTCTCGCTTGTTGGCATAATTCCTAACACAGTTCTAACCACCACAGGTACAGATCGCAACTCTCGCTTGTAAACCCAACCTATGCCCCAGTATTGGTGCCCCAAGGTGTACCTCCCTCTCGGGTAGTGTAAGGCTCAGCTCTCGCGTTTTGCCTGATTGCCCTCTCGGATCTCTAACCCACCTCGCGTACTAACTAAACTCAATCACGTGTGTACTAAGGCTTAAAACCTAGAGTGTGGCCAACACTTACTGGTTACCTGTTTGGACACGTGACTAACAATTAGCAAGCAATAACAATCGTACACAATACACAGAGAACTAAAATAAAAGATAATCAAGAAACTTCATAAAAACCAAAAACCAAGTTATAACATCATCCCAATCCTATAAACTAAAGGTTTAGCCAGACATGGCCGATACAACAACAAGCAAGCAAGCAAATGTAACAAACAAAACAAGTCATCATTCAACAACAAGAACACAAATCTATCTCAATAAGTAAGGAAAAGAGAAAGAACAGTAGAAGTTTTGTCTTGACGTCACACGCGCGTGATCTTGCTTGTCGCCTCGCCGGCTCGCTGTCTTCTCGCCTCTTGCTTTGCTTGGATTCCTCTTGGATTCACCTTGCTTCCTCCCTAAGAAAACTCTCTTCTCCTCTCAAAAAGGCTACTGGAAAGATGGTAGAATAGATGCCAAAATCGCTGCCCTAGCCTGTGCTTAAATAGCCACCAAATACAGATTTCTTTCCTTCTTTCGAACTGTTGCCGGATGTGACCCTTACGGACCGTAAGGTGGGCTTCAGGTCCAAATTTGCTCCATCAGCTCCATAATCTTCGATTTCTTGCTCGTTTTGTCCTGAAACATCAAATATAGAGCAGTAACGGGAAAATAAAAGAAAGTGCATGTAATCGAATGCATATACCAATGATTTGGATTAATTCTATAGGCATTTCTTAGGTAAAAGTGTATATTTTTAGGTGCGATCAGGTATCTCCAATGGTATCCGCAATGTATCACCATATCTGGATCCTTTGAATATATACTTATTTAATATGAACTTATCAATTTGGTATCTCTATAACATTTTTTTCCATTATTATCCTTACTATATATAAAAACATATTGGAAAAAATGACATGAAAGGGCTATATTCCCCAAATACAAAACCTGAACCATTGATCACTTTTTTGGATAGATCATAACTGTTGATTTACGTTAATGCTCGTTGACGTTAATGTCTCAGCCCATTAAAATTTAAGGCCCATATCAATTTCCTCAATATAAAGTTCATTACATATTATCTTAAAAATTATTATAAGAAATAACAATTTCAGTCCAAAGCAACGCGTAGGCTATTTATTAGTATTAATCAATGCATTTGCGCCTCTCTTCCAATTCATTCCCCAGAAAGAGGGGTGCCTTTTCTAACCCCTCAGCTATGCCACCTCAGCAAAGATGTTTTTTATTTATTTTTTAATTAAACGATTTTGTGTATAGAAATTATTAATTACCAATTAATGCCTTTAAAGTTTTTCCGTTTCTGCATTTTCGATAGTTCTCCTCCTAGTTGATAGTATTGCTTGAGCGAGGGGAATATGGAAAGTTTATTATTAATTACTACAGAACCTTTCTATTTAGTCTGATGAAAAGCTCCTGACTAATGAGGAATTTGGAAACCAGAAAGCGTTAAAATATTATTGCCCACACATGTATATCTCTGCCAAGGGACAGTTGAATAGATATGTTTCAGTGGTGGAAGAATGGAAGTTGACAGAGCAGCAAATCATAGTTACATGGGATGGGAACATACAACATGCATAAGCATTGGCTAGCACCAATAATCCAAGTTACATGCTACAAATCATTGCTGGAAGTTTTAGACAGCAAAATAGGAGTTTTTTTTTCTTAACTTAATTTTCATTTTCTCTATAGGAATAGACTATGAATATAGTGATGTAAGGATTTAACCTTAATTGGTTACATGCAGCCTTCTCTGTATTATTTAGTATTCTCATTAGGGGTAATTAATATGGTTTTTTTTTTTTTTTCATTTGTAACTAGAATAGAGAGTTACATTGTAAAAAAATATGCTTTGCGTTTCCTTTAGAGAGAGAGAAAGAAAAAGGCTAAAACTATTGTAAGTCCTGCCTTTGTGGCAACACCACTAGGTACACACTGTGTAAATCATATTTTTAGTAATTTTTTTTTTCTCAAACATACTCTCTTTTGCGATTCTGTTTTTTCTTTTCCTTATATTTTCATAATATATTGATTTTAAATATTATGTTCTCTTTTATAAAAACCTTTCTGTTTATTATTTTTTTTTAATTTCAGGGGCGAAGCCCGGATTACAGCACTAGTTCTTGATAAATAGGAGACGCGCGAGCTGATGAAGAGTGAAGACAGTAATTATTTGGAGTAACACATCAGGTGAGAAAAAGAATTGCATTTGTATCAGAATCACGGATATAATTCAGGCCGTTATACTTTTAATATGTTCATTTTTTTTGTCCTGATGGAAGAAATTAATATACTAATTAAGATCAGAATATACATCTTATAATTAATTGGATCCGTGATTGTTATATATATAATATTGATCCAAATATTGTATAATTAGTTCTAACGAAACCCAACTTGCAAATAATATATGAATGGCATCATGTGGATGTGAAATCAAAGATTAGGCGTCTAATGTGGGTGGGGTCGTATAATTAAGTCCCGTGAACACTAGGTGGCTAGCTCTTGGAAGTAAACTAATTAAATTTGTGCTTAAGCCCTGATAAAAACAACAATTTTGATATATATATGTCTGTCAAATTGAATTAGCATGCACTTAAATTACGACTGCATAAGCTAGAGTACCGAATTTTTCTTTTATTGTTTCTTTATTATCCCTCAATGTAGATCATAAGATCAAGAATGTTAATTATATTTCATAAATTTACTTCTTTTTTTTTTTGCATAATAAATCGTTGCAGATTGATCTATTGTAGGCAGACAATAAGTAGATTCGTTAACACAGCAATTTTATTCTTGTTGTTTGCCTTCTGCAGGTGTATATTTGACAATACGAACTTTTAGCAGCATGAATGTATAAATTTGCTTGTTTATAATTATATTCTTGTCCATGATTGTATGGAATCGCTAAGCACCAGATTTAAAGGCAATGTATTGCTGTATCCTGGAGAAAATAATAGACAGATCTTGTAGTTTTGTGATGCAAATGTACAAGCATATAGTATGTCAGAATTAGAGGAATCGATCACAAGCATAATATATATATAATTTTGAGCTGCCATGCAAAATGGAATTAATAATAATACGTACAGATCCAGATTGTAAGTAATGGCATGATGAGATGATGAGTAGATGTTGCTTAATTAGTGTGCGTTGCGTTGGGTAATGACATTAATTTTACTTTCACTCAATAATATGTAGCATTTTCACTCTGAGAAGTGAGAAGTGTGAAGTGAGAAGTGTGAAGTGAGAAGTGATAATTTGCAATTCAGAGGCAGCAAATCGCAATGCATTGCAGGAATAATAATCAATGGAATCGGATATTGTCTAAAGCCATTTTGATGGTCCAAAGGGTTCTAAGAGCCGTACGATCTAATTGTTAGTAATTGATTAACTGTGATTTAATCATGTAGGTCAATGGCGGACCTCTTCGGAGGCCAACCGGGGTGTTGGCCCCCCCCTTTCGATTGAAAAAGTTCCAAAAGTTCTTCTATTTTTCGTTGTTAAATAGCTTCCAATGACTAAATGACCCTCAATAGTTATTGAAGAAGAGGAAAGGTATATTGGCTGGGACCCAATAGTTATTTGCATAGAAAATTCTTTGGGCCTTTTATTTTAAGCTTTTCTGGGCTATGGGTTCCTCTTTTTATTTTTGTTTTTTGTTTCATTTTTTGTGGGTTTGGTGACTAGTTTTAATTGGAGGAGACCAAATTTTTGGCCCCCCCTTGCATATCATTGAAAGTCCGCCACTGATGTAGGTGCTAAAAAATAGTATGCTGATTATATTTAAAATGGTATTTGCATGCTATCACTGTTGATAAACATATAAAATGAATCGAACGGTTTAGTCATGGCTTCGGCTTTGGACAAAATTCTAATCCATAATCAATTTGCAGGCAAGCAATAGATTGATAGATTATAGATGGAGGGTCTGGTTGTGAAGAGAAGGCTTGGAACATGTACTATATTTATTTAAGTGGGCTTTAATTTGAGTGGTTGTAGCTAAGTTATATATATGTATTGTAGTGCTGGGTTGCGCCGGCCCGAATTGAAGCATGGATTGGTATTAGGATTAGGATTAGGGATTAGTAATCCCCAAACCCCAATCTAAGCGATCCAACATCACCCAAGCCCAGCCCTGCCCGGCCCGGCCCGGCCCACTATTGTTTGTTATACTTGGGCATAGGGGTGTACAAAAAACCCGTCAACCCAGCCGACCCGTCCAACCCACCCGACCCAACCCGTTTTTTACCGGGTTAGAGATATTACCGGGTTGGGTCGGGTTGTAATTTTGACTAACCCGTTATGCCGGGTTGGGTTACGGATTAAGTATTTAAAAACTCGTCTAACCCGGACCCGCCCGCAACTAGTTATAAATTGTAATTTTATACAAACTTACATATACAATTTATTAAAAAGATAATAATGAGACAATAATTTAATAATTAAGTTCTTATTTAAGATCAATATAAAATTTTATGATGTTTTTGGGTTAATACTTATTATGTCTAACTATTTTTTTACAACTTTATAGGCTCGTTCTATGTTTCTAATATGAAATTTAGCGAATAATATATAACGAGTACTCTATATATAATTCCTAATTTATGTTTAATGTTAAATTATCTTTACATTACTTAAGTTATCCAAAACATATTATCATCAAGATAAATCACCATTAACATGTTCAATATTATACAAAAAGTAAAAATTATATGATTAATAATTTAACCGAAACTATAATCCATTTAACCCGTGTAACCCGTACAACCCGCAAAAACCCGTACATAAAAAAATAGTTGGGTTGGGTTGGGTTATAGGTGGGTTGGGTAATAATATTTTATAACCCGGTATAACCGGGTTGGGTTCAAATTTTGATAAAAAAACATTAACCCGCCCGTTGTACACCCCTACTTGGGCATGAACTGCCAAGTGAACATGACCGTAATTTGTTTCACATATATGAAATGAAAGTAACTAACCCATTTCATTTAACCAACCAACCAACTCGGCAACTCCAGTCCTCCATGATCATGAATCATGAATCATAATGTTTTATGTATATGCTTGTCTGTCAGATCGCACCACCAAGAATTTGATTGCGGCGGATACACTACTTTTTCAAAGCCAGATGGATGGATTGTTTTTGGTTTGGTTTCCCATTGATAAAAACTGAAAACCTAATATTTATGAAATATTAGTGTACATGCAGAAGACGAGTGTCGAGTAGCAATGGTAGTGGAAATATGGAATGGCAATCAAGCGTTGCTTTTCTGTTTTGGACACCAGTCGGTCGACCACCACCATTACTGATCATGATGATCTATATATCTCCAATATATATCAGTCGATCTCTAGATCTTCAGTACTTAAAATGGAGTCAAAAGCTAGCTGGGCAATGAAAGTGACTCCCACCAATTTGATCGTTCCCTTTCCCAATTCCTTTTTCGATCGTCTCTGGATATCAACGTGTAAGAACAACTTGTTGGATATTGATTGATTGTTCAGCAATCTATTTTGAAATTATCAGTGTCGAACATTTGAAGTAACAATTGTGAATTTAAGTTAATATATAGTTGTTAATAATTTCAAGGATAGATATATAATTACTAGTTACTCAAATTCATGTACACTTTGCAACTAACGATGATAGATGGACAAAATATATAGGACTATCATATTGTTCTAATTTATTACAGAGGAACAAGTGCTTACTGTTCATAAATCAATTAAGTTCATGTTATGGATCATATACATATATCAAAATGCCTACGCTCCAGAGGAGAGCTATCGATCGATTTTATCAGGGATCTCACTATTGCATATATAACGAAAGGTAAAATTTTTTGAGAGGAGAAACATTACGACTCTTTAATTACCTTTTGTATTTCAAATTTTTAGTTTTATAAATTTTGTTTGTATTGCTTGTACTGTGATCTTTTCCATTTTGTATAAATTTTGAAATTACGCGTTGCAAGATTCCATAAATTTTTGAACGCGGGCATCTTGCAGAGTTCCATTCTATTGTGAGATCATTTTAAGGATTTTAAAAAGGAAAAATATATATTTCCCCTGCATTTGTCCCTACATCATATGATGCGCTGGCAAATATTTACAAAAATATCTCCTTTTTTCAGAAAAATTTACAGAAATAACCCATTTTCCAAAGAACATTTACAAAATTGACCCTACCTGAGAAAATATTTACAACAATCAGGGGCGGCCCGGGCTTGATTTCTGGGAGTAGCTATATGATTACCGGTTTTTTGCTATTGGATTCCAAACAAATATCTTTTTAATGTGATTGTGCCCGGACTTCACTGAGATTAGTTGTCTGATTGTGCCCGTGCTTTTCTAAATTGAGGAATCAGTTGAATTTTGTATGAGAAAATACACCGGTGAACCATTGGAAATGGATATGGGAAAGAGACATCATCTCAGATTAGAAGAAGGGTCTGACAGCTGGACCATAGCAATGTAAACAATAACTCAGCGCTTGGGCCGTACTTGTTGGGCATGTTAGTATTGTTATATGTTTTGAATCATTTCCGAGTTTGTAATATCCAAAGTTTATTATTTGTGTTACTTCCTAACTATAATTTGTAATTAGTTTTTAATTGCTCATCCAAAATTTTTAATAAGATTTATTTTAATGATTTGGATATCATATTATGATATACATCAATATAAAATAAGAGGAGAGATCAAATGACCACAAATATTGGTGCCCCAACGGTAACCACAGAACTAAATCTCAAATAATTATTTTTTAAAATGTTAAATAACAAAACTAATTGAGGAAATGTTTCATACATATGGTGTTTTATGCATACACAAAAAATTATATCATTTTGATTTTATTTACATGTGCATCAAGCATTAATAAAAATCAACGGTTCAAATTTTATGATTTTTTCTCCTATCTTGATGGCTATCGAAACGATTTTAAATTTTCATCATTTTTTGTATATATGTTATTTAGATGATTTAGAATACATCTAACAGTTTATATTTGTCAATTTATGTATAATTAATCTTGTGGTTATTGGATTCCTCCTCATAAAATAATGATATTATTATTTTCATAATAATAATGATGATAATGATAATGATAATAATAATAATAATAATAATAATAATAATAATAATAATAATAATAATTATTATTATTATTATTATTATTATTATTATTATTATTATTATTATTATTATTATTATTATTATCATTATTATTATTATTATTACTATTATTATGAGTCCGGCTACGGTACTTTCATAAGCATTTCGGACCAAAACACTTACAGCCCAAATTCGAAAATCCGTCGTCCGAAATTTTAATGCAAATAGATCATAATAATTTGACATAATTAAGTTGGATGATTCCAATTTTTACTATTTTAGAAATTTTATTACTATTTTTAATAATTTTTTGAAATATGGCTCTTAAAATAATTAAAAATAAATCAATTTTGTATGCCAATCTTTAAAAAATCATTAAAAATAGCTAAAATTTTGTACCCAAACTCTAATAATAATAATAATAATAATAATAATAATAATAATAATAATAATAATAATTATTATTATTATTATTATTATTATTATTATTATTATTATTATTATTATTATTATTATTATTATTATTATTATTATTTTATGTATATATTGTTCCCGGGCTTGTATCACACTCTAGATCCGCCACTGACAACAATGACCCTAAAAAATTTTACAAAAATGCTCCGACCCTAAAAATTTTATAAAAATGACACTCCTGACCCATAAGTCACCTCATCATAGGTTTGTGGGAGCAAAAATTGAGGCATAGTATTACTATCTTTTAAAAAATCTTGTAAGGCTATCTATCCGTGGCAATTCATGATGGGTAATGTTTTATATTTTTCTTTCATTTTAGATTAAGTTGTATTGGGATGGGCAATATTTACTAGGATTGTTGTCCGTAATTTCAGCACATTTATTTCGATACCAAATCACTTATAAGTCAAGGGCAAATTGTAGATTGTAGTATTTTTTTTCTTTGTTTTTTTTTGGTCGGAAGTTAGTACGATGTCCTTCGGACTAATTTTGCTGTCCAATTAAATGGCTTTAATTCCGTTTGATTAAACAAGAACCAGATATATATAGTAAGAAATTACATTTATATCTCTACTATGCAGCACCTTTCCTAATTTTTCCATTTCCATTAATTGGAAAACTGGATTGCACTCGTTATACCAACCATATAAGTACCCTTTGGTGCAAATGTCGTCCAAAGGGCATCGGACAGACTCGTAATCACCTATTTTGTTTTCCTATAAATTTTAGTTAGGCTTTCTTATAGATCATTATGAGAATAATAGATTTTATTGAACGGATATCATATATCCGTAAAAGTCTGCATTTCAATCTGATAACAACATGAGATTATTAATTAGTTTATTACCATAACATATACTTGCTATTCCGAAGATTTATTTTTAATTTTAATACAGATCATCAGCTGTTGCAACGTACAGACATTGTACTGGTTTCTTTGTCCAAGCTTGCAACTCAAGGCATATCAAAATTTATGAGTAGTGTCCACTTTTTTACTTATCCATTGGTCCACCGTATTTTCAATTAACAAATATCATTTTTCAGTAAACATTTATATCTTTCCGATTAATAGATATCATTTGCTAGTGTACATATATATACTACGATTTTCAGTGAATATTTATGCAACTGTAGTAAGCACATGATACACGTGGTGATGTGTCAGAACTGTAAGAGGGTGGATGAGTGGTCTACTTGATAGGAGTGGACTTTACATGTTATTAAAAATTTATTGTGCTATTCGATGCACCAAAATTTTTTTTGATGTGAATAGACACATTAAAAATAATTTTTTTTAATGTGAATAGACACATTAAAAATAAATTTGGAGTGGACGACGCGTTAATACAGTTCTTATGTTGTTTTGGGAATACGTGAAATGTTTTCTAGATTCTCCTATAATAATTCAAAATTAATATCTATATATATGTTTGTATTTTCATAAATGTTTAAATATTTATTGATTAATTACTAAATGAAAAACAGTCGGAGTGAACACAATCCCCAAACCCATGAAATGAAAAGAAAATAGAGAAATCTTCAATTAAGTTGATATATATTAATTAGCACGCAAATTTGGAGTGATCAAGACACGTTAATTTATGCTTTATATAATTAAGCATAAAGAACGAGCAGAGACCATGCACTCAGCTCAGTAGTATTAATTAAGTTCTTAACAAAGCACAACAACTAAATCAATATTGCACCATGCATGCATTATATATATAGAGATCATATGCATGTAGAAATAAAGAGGTAGCTGAGTGACGATGAGCATGCGATCGATGCGATGATCAAGGGCACTGGAAGCCAGCAGGCACCTGCGTGCCACAGTAGTTGACCAGCATGCCCAGGTTAAGGGGCAGAGTGAGATTGAGTCCCAGCACACTGGCCTTGAGTGCGGTGCAGACGCAGGTGGCGGCTTCTACATCCGCAAGGCCGCTGATGAGGCTGCAGCAGGGCTCCTTGGGCGGCGCCCCAAGCTCGAGGTTCAAGAGGCCGTTGAGCACCTTCGCGCAGACGCCGAGGTTTAGGGTGTTGCATGTGGCGGTCGCGCGGGGGAGCGGAAGGACGATCAGGTTGAGGGAGAGGGAGAGGAGGAGGAAACTGAGGGCCACAGCCACTGCACCTTTGGAGGATGCCATTGATTGATTGATTAGTTTCCTGATTGAGTTGGTTGATTTGTATATTATATTGTGATGGTTATATATTATATGCTTGTTGATTTGGGGAAAGAAATGCATGTATGGGTGGTATATATAGGAAGGAAATGCGGCTAATATGATAGTGGCTCATATATAGCTAGATTCATGATTGAGGTTTTCTTTTGTGACAGTGCATGCGCGCTTATCTTTGATTAATTTGGTCGGCACCACTGTCTGAACCCTGGAGGAAGCACCGAAGCACTATTATGTGTCTATGTATGGATGATACTTCCGTTCATTCTATCGCCAATCTATTAGACAAAAAAAGAGATAAAAACAAGTTATCGTGATACTGTTAAAATACTGTACATTTTGAATTTGAATTGGTCGAACAAACTAATTATTCAGATTAATTAGCATATTAATTGTTCAACTTGATATGCTAATTATTCAATTTAAACATCAATTTATAATTACCGTGGTTAAGTTATAAACAATTAGTATGTTAAGTTAGATAATTAATTTGTTTAACCAAGTCAAATAACATGATATATATCCCATTGGTACCACCATAATATTTTCCTTTAAAAAAAAGAGATAATTTTTTGACATGCCTTTGTGACATGCGCGCGGAAGCTTCAACAATTAATTCGATTTGTGCGCCATTTTGACTGAAAGATTTAGAAAATAAATTATGAAAAGTTTGATAGCAAGCATTAATCTTAAGAACGAGCCGAACAACGGGGGATCAAGCCTCCTCAGAGCTGTTCAGCCTCTTGATCTCTTCCAAACGAGCCGAACAATCAATCCTCAGAGAAGATCAAGACCACATCCTCATCCCTCCTCAGGAAGAAATATTGAGGAAGACCCCCCCCCCCCCCCCCCCCCCCCCCCCCCCCCCTTGACCTCCATCTTTTCTTCAAAAAAAAAAAAAAACATTGCCCTCATATTTTATTCATTCTTTAATCAGATCAACACGATTCCTAAGGCATAGAAAAAAAAATTGTGCTTTTCTCTCAACTAAAATTGTTTGCACCACAAATACAATCTTAAGAAGTAAATAACACCGCTAAACTCGTATTGATGAGCTAATTTTTCCAATGAGATCTCATTTGGTATACTTTTATTTCCTTTTAACCTTTCAAAATTGATCAAAAATTTTATTTTCAGTTTTTTTTTTATTTCGTTTTCAAAACCCGATTCCCAAAGCATAGAAAAAAAAAATCGTTTTGCATGATTTGCACCTAAGAGCAATTCAATCACACAAAGGGGTAATACAGTCATTTACTTGTTTTCATGTATTATAATATTTATGTGTACTTTCTAATCCTACCATCTAAGCCGTTCTTGTTTGAATTCGGATCCTCTCAGTTACCGTAATTTTTACAGTTGCCCGCTCAACATATTTAATAGCAGCCCCGTGAATCTAATATGTGACCGTCGTGCTTCTCCTTTGACCGCGGTCCAAAACGTAGGGTCGAGATCATTTCTGAACTACCGTAAAATTTACAGTAACTCAGAGGATATGCACTCTTCCTGTTCACCGAACATGAGCTCCTCAAGAAAGATCAAGCTCTTGATCTTTTTGCTCTTGATCCGTGGTGCCGAACAGGCTCTTAAGGGAACAACAATTTTGCAACAGTTTTGGAACAGAAGTTAGTATATATGGAACGGGCCTGACGGTGAGAATGAAGGAGTATTGGGTTGTACTGTACATTAATTTGAGAAAGCCGACATGACCCAACCCAACCCATCCCAACCCAGTCCAGCCCAGCCCAGCACGTCGCGTTGAGGAAAGGAAAGAAAGAAACGACCACGTTCTGGCCCACTGCTCTACTATCTTATATTTATGGTATAAAATAAAATGAACCAAAACTGCCAAGTGCTAAACTACTGCTAATATATATATGGGACATGGCTAGCGCCCTTTCGCCAACTTCAAATCAATCAATTAAACCCCTGGCTACAACTACAACATCCATGTCCATGGAGCGCCCCCACCGAGTGCTGGAGAAGAAGCTCCACGAGTTGGAGGTGCGCTTCACCGACCTCTTCTTCCCCGATCATGACGATCCTCGCCCTGCTACTGATACTGCCGACCACCAGACCCTCTCCCGGGAGATCCAGGCCCGTGTCGACTTTCTCCAGAACCTCCTCGCCATCGAAAAGGACTGCCATCCCCAGGGCCACGCCCCCTCCCACCTCCTCAACCTGGAGCACCGTCTCCACGGCCTCAACACTGCCTTCCGTGACTGGATGGCGGGCCCTGATGATCATGTACGTCCCAACACGGATCAGGTACTGCCTGATCAAGACATCACAGTCGACTGCTCTTGCACCAGGTCTTGCTTCAGCAGCGATGACGACGACGACAACGACAAAGCGCGAGACGATGCCAGTGACATCGCAGACTCCGATTGTTTTGAACTCGACATCAAGGAGGATCCAATGGTTTTGGATGTCAACACATCTGATAATCAACAAAAGGTTGAAGGAGAGCAATTGGAAACACGGGAATATAACCGTCCAAAATTCCGTCTTTTGAGCAGAATTTTAGCGTTGGCAGGGGCCGCTGCTGCAGTATCGGTGGGCGTAACTGTCCTCATCTCACAAGTACTTGGAGGATTTCAGGATGAGGTTTTTCTAGTACCAACCTAGCAGTTTTTAGTGTTTTACTAATTAGTTATCTCGCAGTATGCAAGAATATTTGATTCCATTGAAGGAACATGGTGAGCAAAAATCTTTTTGTTTCTTTTTTCAAATAACCATGCATAAGAGAGATTAGTTGGAAAGTTCAGATCTTTTGATGTTTGTGGAATTATATGGTGCATGTCTAAATGCTGTTTAGCACTATAATGATTTCCAAACAAAGTTTTTTTTTTTTATTTGCCATTTTAAGGATTCAATTAGATTTGTCTTTGCATATTTGATTTGATAGTTTGTATCTTGTGGCTGAGCACTGCATGCCGCTACGTAACCACCTTTCTGATTTCTTTTGGTACAAGATATATGAGAAATTGAAATTCCGGATAATTGGAAAATTGCTTGCAATGAACTATTACACATCAATACAGCATTTTATGAAGAAATGAGTATGAAATAAATTTACTGAAGAGGAAACACACATGGTATTGAACTTTTCGGCTCTTCTGGTCATCAAAATAGAACAATAAAAACAGAGGTGTTGTCAAGGTGTTCTTTCTGGTCAAAATCGTCATGTACATATAAAAAGAGTATTTCTGGTCAACTTATTGTACATGACACACTCAATGCACAAGTATACAGTTACCAGTCAACTAGAAAATAAAAATATGCACAACAGCACAAGTATACAATAAAATTATCTTTCATCTTGAACAACACATCTATAACAAGCGAACAAACAAGTTTTCAGTTATCACAATGACCTTTTATTCTTTCCCATTCTTATGAATCACAACAAATTAACCAATAGCCAAAAAGCCAGCCCAGTCCAAGATTACATTTTGTGGCAAAAAATATATATCATTGGAGATGGAAAAAAATAATTAAACACACAAGTAGTACAATATCAAATAATCTAGGTATTATAAGCAGTAACATAATACCAATGAAATCCTAATCATACTAAGATCTCTTTGCCATATAGCCAATGATGATCGCCAATATAAACATGATGACTACTGTGGTGACTGACAAACCTGTTCTACTTTTCCCCCGCTGTTTCTTCAGCATATCCTAAATTGGAAAATGGAATACACAGCATTGTATTAATTATTAATTACAACATCTACAAATGTGCAAATGGTTTAATCACGGCATGGAATAATTGGAGGTGGACACCTGGATAAAATGTTAAGAAAAAAAAATATATAATTTATTTACAGAAGGACCATACCACTTGCTGTCTCAGCTTCTGATTTTGTTCATTGGCATTCCTTTTCTCTTCAGTCAACCTCGCTATCAGTGATTTCACCTGTTAGACAAAAGGAAAATAATTTTCAATAGAAGAACATAATGATTAGATGCAGCAAACATACATCACAGTAACAAGCATTTTCAATTCTCAGACTTAATCAGTTTCTTGGATTAAAACAAAAGATAAGCTTCACAGCTTTGTGATCAATATTAGATACAGAAGATATTTCAAAAGATGACCTCTGAGCTTTCCTGCCTTGATGTTTCTTCATGTGGTCTTGAACCCTAAATGCAGACAACAAGCAAGATATTAATGTCATATATTTGTACAATTTTTCTAGTTTTAGCTACAGAAAAGAGAGACAAGAGTTAGCAGAAATGTCCGTACCGAAGCAACATCAAACAATGAGGAGCGATGTGCTTCATCCTCAGCAACGGACGACCTAGGTGTCAGGTCCTCTTCTGCCTCCTCTGGTACAGGTGATGGAGGATTTGCCGGTATGTAAACCACCCTTAATTTGGACTCCTCTACAACCTTTTCTGGTCCCTTGTTAAACTTTAACATCATGCAGAGAAGTTAAAACTTAGTATTAGGTAAAATAAAAGAAAACTCATGCTTGAAATATTCCATACAACTTTGTAAGCAAATTTAAACCTAGCAATTACATTAACTCATGCTAATCAAAATCCTAATGGCTTTGAAAATTAGGTCCTGCCTCTAATGGTTCTATCATAATAATTCCTTAAACTATTAATGAAAATAAAGGGAAACAAATTCAAATGCTAAATATAGAATTAGTAAGCAGCAGTCCTAAAGCGGTTTGTTGAAGTGGTGTCATCATAACCAACAAACTTTAGTCTTGTATTTAAGAGCCGTAATCACGGTTCCTTAATATTAGAAAGTACCTCAAAGTATCTTGTGCAGTCTGTTTTAAATCAGAATATTATAGAACTCAGATGTTAAGTAAAGACAAAGATAAAATAGCCATAAAGCAGACGATTGTATTGTAAGTAGAGAAAAACAGAGAGCATACCATATCAGATACAATATCTTTGGTGGCAGTCCCTGGTTGAACGATAACACTCTGTACCAGAAACTTGTCTTTGCACTGGTAATCTTGAGGAATTTCCTTTGGTGCGAGCATCGTGACTAGAAATTGATTGTAGAAGGTAAGAATTGAAGCACGGATTAAGCAGATTAGAAGAATTGTGGTATGTAGTGAAGAAAAAAGACTAAAACCTGTGACATTGCAAGTGGCGCCAGGCTGAACAATACCGGTGTTGGGGCGGACGGAGTACTTTTTAGGGTTGGTGGTCTTAACCTGAAGAACAGTTATTAAGTATATGTGAGCATGAGCAGTGAATTCAGCAGCAATAAGAAAGTTAGAAAGGGAAAGAGAGAATAACCTTGAAGGCGACATGGGTGTCAGTCTTGTTGGTGAGTTGCATGTAACAAGAATTCTGCTTGTGGAGCTCGACTACGAAGAAGAGTAGAGTAAGAGTAGTAGATTAGACAGCAATTGGAGTAATTGAATTGAGGACGGATTGGTATTTGGTAAGGTAAGGTAGTTGACCATGGCAGATCTAAGGTAAGGTCTATTACTTGACTTACTTGGGAACATGATGTCGATGATAATAAAAGGTACCGGAATTGAGAGAGAGAGAGAGAGAGAGAGAGGAGTGTACTGACAGGGCATCTTGAGCTCGGAGGGCTGGACCTTGAGAAGCGAGTTGCTCATGGTGGCGGCCGCCGATCGTGGCTCCTGGGACTCGATCAGTACCCGCCGACCAATTAAGAGGGAGGGACACTTGAAGAGGAGGAGGAGGAGGAGGGTTGGCGTTGGCTTGAAGGTAACTAAAGTAAGAGGATTGATTAGGGAGGGAGGCAATCGGATGATTCCCACGGCAAGGCAACGCAAGGGAAGGACGACTCGGCGACCAACAAATCCCTCCGCTCTTTTTTTTTTTTTTTACTCTCTCTCTCTCTCTATCCTAAATTCCTAATCCAATTGAAGTCCAAAAGTCCCAACTCCCGACCCAAAGAAGCGAAAAACGCAAGCAAACAGCGACCGATTAGCCCAATGTTATAGGAAAGGAAGTTGCTTTCACCGTCATACCTAGATAATTTGATCGGTTACAATAAATTTTATAATGGATAATATTCATTTATAATCGTCAGATCTAAAAGAAAATATGTATATTCCAACTCAACTATCCGCCACTCTCTCCCTCACAATCTAACATACTCATGTACACTTTTGTGTTGACAAAGTTGTATTAATATTTGCTGAGAACCATAGTGTTTTTGTTCACTAAAAATTATATCTATTAATCAGAAAGATATAATTGTTCACTGGAAATTAACATTTGTTAATTGGAATGCGTTGAACGGGTGCATATGCAAAAGAGGTTGGACGGTATCTATCAAAATTTCTTAATATTTCTAACAGCTCCGAATATTATGAGTTTTGATATAATATCAAACGACTTTCAAATTAATTAAAATTTTAAACACAATCATATACGAGTTTCACAACATGTTTATACAAAAGTTTCAAATTTAGCGATTTTATTTATATTTATTTGAGGAACTATTATTGCAGTTGTCATCGAATTTAGTTGTCACTAGAACCCCACCCTTAATGTCATCACACCACAGAACCTGATAAGAGTCGCTAATGCTAATTAACCCCACAGTATGGAATGGTGTTAAACGGGGTCTGTCCCTGCCTCTGCCCTGGAAACTCGTAATTTTGCAACGTCTCAAAATGGAGTGAGTTTATCATTTAAACCCTAAATCCTAAATGAAATACAATAATATCAAAATGGAGTGAGTTTATCATTTATAAAATATTGATATATGCATATGTAACTTAATATTTTTTAAATGAGATATAATAATATCAAAACAGTTAATTAACACGCAAGTCCTTCACAAGAACAACAACATTTTTAAATGAAAAAAAGGCAAAATAATTAATTGCACCAGCCGGGAATCGAACCCGGGTCTGTACCGTGGCAGGGTACTATTCTACCACTAGACCACTGGTGCTAGTATATAATAAGTTTACACTAAAGGCATTATATTATCTATTCTGTTTAGAATAGTCGTTGCCCGAACTGTACCATTGTCTTGTTACATCCTGAATTCCAAACCAAAATTCATGATCCTACAGGTTTTGAAATGTCATTGCAAAAGAAACGCCTTTTAAGTTTCAGATTTTTGTTTTTTGAGATAAATTTAAATTCAGGTTTAATAAAGAATATATATACAGTAGTTCTAAAAAATAAATAATTCTTTGGAAGTCATATTTATTTTCCGTACTCGATGAACTGAGTTAATTCAAACGTAAAAGAGGAAAAGACCAACTAAATTTTTGCTGATAGAGATGATTAAGTTATTATGTGAGCAGTGGGATTTGCTCACTGTTAGCTAGCTAATTTGTTCACAGAGGGACAATAAAAATAAAATGATGTAAACAATAGACTCCAAATAGAGAAATCAAATACATAAGAGGACTTAGAAGAATGATCGGCGACTTTGACAATGGTTAGTCACATCTGAAACATTAATTTTACCTCAATCATCACTCATCAGCAAAAATAAGAATGAACATAAAAGAAAGAGGAAAGTCCAATTTTGGTCCCTAAACTATTGCATTTGGTTTACATTGGTCCCTAAACTATATTTTTGTTCAAATTGGTCCCTGAACTATTGCATTTGGTTCAAATTGGTCCTTGAACTATTTTTTGGTTAAAATTGATCCTTAAACTTATAGGTTTGGTACATATAATCCCTCCCAAAATACTTTTGGTTATACTAATTGATACTGAAATTCATTCCTAAACTATATCAGTTAGCATAAATTGAAGTAAAATGGGGAGTAATACCAATCAAACCATATAGTTCAGGGACCAATTTGAACCCAAAAAAATTTAAGGACCAATTTGAACTAAATCCAATAGTTCAGAGACCAATTTGAACTAAAAAAAAAAGTTTAGGGACCAATTTAAATCAAATACAATAGTTCAGGACCAAAATCAGACTTTTCTCTAAAAGAAAAGACCAGGAGGAGAAGAACTGATAATGACTGGGCCGCTAAGTTGTATTTAGCTACGTATTTGGGCTCCGTCGCTCGCTCAGCTATGCCCACAGGAGAATCGGTTATATTAAACCCATTTCCTTTGTTAATTAAACCCATTGCCTGTTTGTCACCAATGATGAATGATTGATGAATTATTATTCATCAAGTGTCGCCCAAGAAAGCAATTCAAAGAATCAACTTGTCTTGTTCTGTTTCTGTGATTGTCGCTTAAGAAATTAAGCCTTTAACAGGGATATATATGCTGCCTGTGATTGTTTTGACTATCTTAATAACTGAATTTCAAATTAATCAGAAAAATAAAAAAAACTTTTAAATCAAAAGTTTATTGAATATGATTGAATGGTACGTTTGATATACAATTTTATTGGACACGAACTACCATTCTTCTTTTTAACAAGCAAGTAGTCAGTATATAGGATCAAAAATTTGACTTTTCTTACAAAAATTTAATCAGCCGAATAAAAAGGAGCAGATGCATGCTGACCAAATTATATATATAATATATCATGTATTATTTGTAAATTTGTATACAGTTTCCAAGTTTGCAACTATTTGACTCCGAAATATATATGCCAAACCTCGAGAAAGAGGTTTGTTGAGAATTTGGTTGGAAAAAAGAAAAGCATCTGTGTCAGGCCTCGATTAATATGGTTCATTTTATATGGTACAACTTACCACTTACGAGTTTGACTTTCTGCATAATTAAGAACGAATAATATTGTTCCAGAAACAGAAAGTTCAACCTTTCCGAATTGAAACAAACAACTAGAGGCGGCGGCGGCTCCAAAATGCATATGGAGAAAAAACAGTACCCAGCTTCCTCAGACTCTCTCATAATTAGTCATAATTAACGTTCCACATTTATTTGAATGTTTTAATTGTATTATCACGTCGGATCGATATTTGATACAAATATTAGTAGATGTATCATGTATTGCCATTGGATCGCAAAGCAAAATCCAGTTTTTATTTGGAAAGCTTGATAATACAGTACAGGGTACAGTATACAGGCACAGCCGATATAATTTGGTATTTGATATATATTATTATTTTTGTAACGATCTATATATATAATATTCCCAATTAATTGTCAATTTGTCATTGACAATGATCGATCGACAGCAATTAAATGAGTCAGAACTTTGATGTCGAGATATGAAGGAAGTTGCTGTATTGTATAGTTGTATTATTGTATGGAACAATTAATATAGAAAGTCAAAACTGTAACACCTATAGCTAGCACTAGCAGAAGGGATAACATATAGAATTAAACTGAAAATTAGAGAAATTAAGCACAGAAGACACCACTCACGCACGTTGCCAACTTGCCCCTTTATATTTTACTAGTACAGTGCCCACACATTGCAGTGGGGTATCAATATTTTTTATTTGTATTTATTTAAATTATTGAATAAAAAAATTAAAATAACATCTAATCTCCAAATATATCACAATTACAAATCAAGAACTTAACTTACTTAAATTATTGAATAAAAAGCATCTTATGCTTCAAGTCTTCAAGATAGAGAGAACAACAACAGTAGTAGTAATAATACGAGTCCAACAATGGTGCTTTCATAAGCATTTTGGACCGAAATGCTTACGGTCCGAAATAAAAAAATCCGTCGTCCGAAATTTTAAGCCAAATAGCTTATAATAATCTTGACATAACTAACTTCTAGAATCCCAAAATTTTCTATTTTAAAAAAAAATTAGCTATTTTTAATGATTTTTTAAAGATTGGCATACAAAATTGATTTATTTTTAATTATTTTAAAAGCAATATCCCAAAAAATATTAAAAATAGTAATAAAAATTTTAAAATGGTAAAATTTGGAATCCTTCAACTTTATGATGTCAATATTATTATAAGTTATTTGCATTAAAATTTCGGGCGATGGATTTTTGAATTTGGACCGTAAACATTTCGATATGAAATGCTTACGAAAGCACCGAAATTGGACTAATAACAATAACAATAACAATAATAATAATAGTAGTAGTAGTAATAATAATAGTAATAATAGTAATAATAATAGTAATAATAGTAATAATGATAATGATGATGATGATGATGATGATGATGATGATGATGATGATGATAATAATAATAATAATAAGAAGAAGAAGAAGAAGAAGCAAACATGTGAATCATGATTCCGTGCAAAAAAAAATCAAATTCATATCTCTGTTGTACTGCATAGCACAGTTCTCAACGTCAGCCATTGGATTGTCTCGAGATTCATGCTCGAGCTGATCTTGAGGCAATCCAACGGGTGATGCTATGAACTGCCCAATGCTATACAACAGGGGATATGAATTGATTGTCTCCGTGAGAACAAGAGCAGATTTTGATCCAACGAACACCCCCAATCATTGATAAAATAACAAAATTGTCATCATGGCATATGGCCGTGCGCTTCATCCAGTGGCATCTTTGTAATTTCTTTTAACTCGAAGGGTTTTTGGGAGAGAGGAGAGCAATCGATCCGGAGACCCAAAGAGCGGATTGCTCTGTCAATTTTCGCGTGGACGGTTCAGATGCTTGGATTTGCTCTGATCGGACGGTTAAAAATAAGTCTGGACAAAAACTCTTTTTAGTTCTAAAAAAAGTCCTCATTTTATTATTAGTAGGAATGTATAAGGAAAAATAAAAGAAGAAATAAAGTATAGGGAGGGCATGCAGAGGGCGTTGTTGTTGACTTGATTGATGTTGTATTAATTGTTTGTGCTGTTGTGCAGACTGCAGTGCGGCGCAGTCTTTATAGTTTTGTCATTTGTGTGCGTTAAGTTGGGTTGAGCGTTGACTATGTCTATGCATGACCGGCCATTCGGCCAACACAAACACAGGATCATATCATATGGCAGGAGGCAGCTACTGACTAATTAAATGAATTCACATTTTTCATTAATAATCAATCCCTTTCATATAGAGAAACACCTTGCGCGCGTCCATTAGAAAACCGTCCATACATCTATAAATATGTACGGAATGTAATAAATACATCTTAAAATGTAATAGATACATCTGATACGCGTGGAGTGTATAGGCTTTTACCCTAAATTAATAGAGCTTTACCCTCAATAAAACAATCAATCGCAAGCGTACGATATTATGCAGTATAGTCGGGATCGTATCCACAGGGACGGAAACTAATTTTAGACAATTCCTTTTTCACTATTCTAATCCTAAAAGTAACCAATTCGTAACCAATTTGGGGGGGGGGGGGTTGTTTGAAGTTGTTTGTTCCTAAATTAACAGAAAACAGTAAATAGTAAAAGATGCTAAAACAATGATTAAACTAGCATTCCCAGGGTTTTCGGAATCAGTTTGATGTTTGGACTAACTGCCTGCGTTCCGCACCTGAGAGGGTGCGAACCGCAGGATGTACAAATTTGTGGTTCTCTGTCTGTTCTCTACTTGGTACGGTTCGCACCTGTCACCAATGCTAACCGCAGGGAACAGATCAGAGGCAGTTATTATTCAGTTTCTATTGTCGATCAAAGTTATCGATCCCCAACTAACCCAAAGCAATTACAAGTCTCTCAACTCTCGTTTGTTGGCACTTTTAAACACTTTTAGATCAATTCGAAATCATTAGATTATCTCTAACCTAAACCCAATTTGCTTTCGATCACAGGTACGGTTTAACTCCCGTTATAACCACAACTTCTCCTCTCAGATACAATTGGACAACAAGTTATCTACCCAAATAGTGCAAGTATTGAATCTCCATCAATTGATGTTTAGTTTTCCAACTAGACTATGCCCAATCCACAGGTCTATCAAAATAGGATGAACTACTACAAGCGCACTCTCATGCAATTAGCAATTCTGGCCTAAGAAGATATAAATTAACCAACTAGATACGAACATACATCCACAGGATCATATCAAAGAACAAGAAAACAATTCAAGCACAATTATGAATAAGCTCAAAGCAAATATGAAAATAACTTTGATGCATAAACATTAAAAGCAAATATTCAATTAATCCATACATGCAAACATCATCCTAACCCCAAGAACAAAGGCGACTGCTCACGCCTTGACATGACTAAACAACAAAATAAACAAAAGAGAAAAGATATCACCGAGTAAGCTTAGGAAGAGGCGAGTAACCTTCTCCTTCACCGTGCGACGATGAACTCCTCCCTTGACAAAACTAGACTCTCAACTAAACAATGACTATTGGCTAAAACTAATCTCAACACATGAGACCTACACAAAACTTGACAAGATGAGAGTACTCCAAGGGGTCTCTTTGATATGAGAAGATGTCTCAGTTTTAGGTGTTCCACTTCTGGTTCCTTGGGGCGCAAGTATGGAAGAATTAGATCGCCAGTAATAAACGCGCCAGAAAATAGGTGTTCTGATCTGTTTTTAGCATGGTACGGTCCGCAGAAATAGGAGTGCGGTCCGTACTTAGAAGTCCAAAGAGAGCTCAGCCTTGAAATAGCATGTCTGTTGCTTAAATTGGCTCTCTGCGCGTTTCCTTGATTTAGATATGGCGGTTGTGCACTGAAATAGGCGGTTTTGATCTGTAATTAGATGCCCCTATGTGCTCCTTCGCCTATTTTTGCTCTTCGCTCCAAATTTAGTCCAAATTGCTCCAAAAGCTCCTTTTACCTGAAAATAGGACCAAAACACAGAAGTAACTTGATTCTAGACAATCTTCTATTAAAATGCTAATAAACTCAGGATTTTAGGTACAAAAATAGGTGCAAGTCTGGTTAAATTGCAGATATGAAATAGGTGCATCAAATCTCCCCAAGCTCAAACCCTTGCTTGTCCTCAAGCAATTACTTAAACCTAAGAACAGACTGTACCTAGACTCATTCCCAAATTCTCAAGTAATGCAAATGAAAGATTTTGTGTTTAGTTTAACTCAAGATTTATGAACAAGTTTAAACTAAGCTTTATCAACAATTGGGTAAAATTACTTCATAAGACATGTGTTATAATAAGTAACCAAGACGAGCGACTCTTGTTCCATGAAACAAATAAGACAATTGTACTTTTTCGGACCTAGATCTTTCAATCAAACTACAAAGTGGTTATTTAAGCTTTGCTCATCCCACGTGAACAACTTTCTCGTTCTATTCAACTCCATAGACTTTGAAATGCCTTATTTTATTTGTGTTTTGTGAATGAAGCTCGAATCAGTCCGGATGAAAAAATTAAAGGGTACACAACTCCGAACTGAATGCAACTCCAACCTTTTGTGAATTTGAGACATTTTAGAATCCAATCGATCCGGATGGAAAAATAAAGGGTACACTCGTCCGAATCAACCGCGATCCTAAAAGCCTCTTATTTGATTTGATTTCCGCTGCCCAAGACTTATCTCGTCATTTATGAACATTTACGGATTTAATTATTTTTATTTGACATTCAAGCTATGACTTTCCACTTTGCCAGACCCATGTTCACGTGAAATCAACAAAACCAAAAGAATTTCCTTTTTCATTCTCAATCAGATTTTCGGTTTACTACTTTTTCCAATTAAAACTTACTTAATTCGTGTAACTAGTCACTTCAGAACAAGAATTACCGACTATAACAAATATTTCATGAAATTATCTTACTCAATTTTTAATAAAACAAAATTCAAAAACCCTCAAAAATCTTGAATTTAACATCTACTCAAAACTTTTCATAAATGCAATGCATGAAAATTCGAAAAATTGGACTAAAAAATGCATGGACTCTACAAAATGCATGTTTTGGACTCAAAAATCAAGTTTACTCTATTCTCCCTCCCCAAGCTAATCATTGCACTGCCCTCAGTGCTTAGAACTTAGATATGGAAATAAATGAGAGAAAGAAAGAATACGACCTGATGGACTAGCTATGCTCCGTAGACGTCATGGAGACTCCCCAAGCTGATTTGAACTATGCCTTTTCTGCTGACTGAACGGGGGTCAGTTGGTATTGATTGCGGACCGTAAGGCGTCCCCTGCGGATCGCAGTCAGTTGCCAGAACCTCGTTTCCTCGTGATTTCGAGCTCTGATTCTTGATGTTTCCTTGGGTTGACCCATGGGACTACATAAACAAAACTAAAAATACCTTATGCAACATTAGGATGAAACTTGTTTGTATGGACTAATTGATACTATCTAAACTAACCTAAACTACTTTATTCGTACTTGGGTTGCCTCCCAAGAAGCGCTACGTTTTTTGTCCCGAGCTCGACCCCTAAACTACCTAAATTATTAATGAAAATACCTGACCTGAAGCCAAGCTATGCGTGGTGGGGACCTGTCTGTCTCGTACCTGGTTACACCTTCCTGTTGACCGTGCCTGGTTGAGTACGAACCGTAGTCAGTTGCTGTGACTGAGTGCGGAACAGATGGTTCTGCTTGCATCTGATTAAACAGACTCCTGTCTGGTGGGTCTTCTTCCTGCGGAACGCACCGAAAATCCTGTAGTCCGCAGTATGTGTTATCTGTTGCTGTCTCGGGCTGATCTGTCATTTGTGGCTCAGCCCTTCCTCCTTCCCTCTGCGGAACGCATGTAGTGAGCTGCGAACCGCGTGATGCATGTACCAACTGATCCTGCAGAGGAGACTCGTCATCTTCTCACACCTCATGAACTCCATCCTCGATAGCGTCCAATCGGCAGCAGTCTTCGGAATAGTCGGGGTATTGCATTGCTTCTTCAACTTGGAATTGAACCTTGTCATTTCCAACGTATATCGTCAACGTGCCATCTCTTGTGTTGATAATGGTACCGGCGGTCCTTAGAAAAGGTCGCCCTAAAATAATCGGCACGTACTTGTCTTCCTTCATGTCTATCACCACAAAATCTCCAGGAACAAAGAATTTTCCAACTCGAACGGGTATGTCTTCAACAATGCCTAACGGTTTTCGCGTGGTGGTATCGGCAAGTTGGATCGTCATGCGAGTTGGTTTAAGATCTCCAACTCCGATTCTTTGAAACACCGTGTAAGGCATGAGACTCATGCTTACACCCAAATCGCATAGTGCTTTCTTTATGTTGGCTTTCCCTATAGTGCATGGGATTGTGAATTTGCCCGGATCCCCAAGTTTAGGAGGTAACTCACGACTTATGACCGCGCTTACTTCATGATTGAGTTGTATCTTCTTGCAATCTTTGAGACTCCTCTTGTTGGACAAGATGTCTTTCAAGAACTTGGCGTATGAAGGCATTTGCATGAGAGCGTCGGTGAATGGAATTGAGATTGTGAGTTGTTTAAGTACCTCCATAAACTTTGAAAATTGCTCATCCAATCGATGTTTGGCGAGTCTTTGTGGAAAAGGAACAGGCGGCTGATAAGGCGGTGGTGTCTCTGTTGCTTTGCCTTTGTCCTTTGCTGAGGTGGCACGTGAAACAGGATTGGTATTCTGGTCAGTTTTGCCTTCTGTTTCATCATCCTGCGGACTGTACTCACGTGAGTGCGGATCGCAAGCTGTGTTGGTTGGGCCTGATTGCTTTGGTTGGGCCTGACTGCTTCGGTCGCGAAGTCGGTTGGCTCGTGCTCTTCTCTGTTTCTGCTAACCGAGGGATGTGCGGACCGTGTTCAGAAGGGTGCAGTTCGCACTCTGCTCTGTCTGAAGCGGTTTTCGTAGTTTTCTGAGCGGTTTCGGCGTCAGCTGGTCCCTTGATAATCAGGTCAGGTTCCTCTGGCATTGGAGGGTCTGTGTATTGCCTTTACTTCGCCGTTTGGATTAATCGGTTGACTCGGAAGCTTACCCGTGCCCATCGAGCTTATGCTCGCATTAGTGTCTCCTCCCGCTAGTCTAGCCAACTTCTCATTCATGGCTTGCATTTGTTCAAAGATCATTTGATTCATCTTGGTTTGCTCTTGCATGAAGGTGTTGACCTCGGGTGGTACGTGTGGTTCTTGTTGAGGATGCGCGTTTGGGTGTCGGTATAAGTTGATCGGCGGAGTATTGCGATTCTGGTTTTGGTTTTGGAAGTGGTTGTTGCTGTAGAAGTTAGTTTCCACTTCCTTGACCTGGTTGATACTGGGTCCCTTGGTTCTGATACCTCTGAGGAGGGTTGTACGACTGTGCGAACGGAGGCTTTGGGTAGAAGGGTGACTCATTGTTGATCGAGTTGACTTGTCCTCCAACCTCGGGTTGACGCAAGGGGCAGTTTTTGTAGTCATGAGATTCTCCACAAAGAGTACAAGATTGGACTTGCACGGCATTAGTGGTGGCCTTTTGCTTGTCAACTTGTAATTGAAGGGCGTCTAGTTTAGCTTGCATCAAAGCGAGTTGATCGACTTCATAACGTCCCTTCTGACCTCTGATTTGCTCACAGTTGGACCATTGTTGTTGCTTTGCCAATTTGTCAAATAACTCCAAGATTTCATGTGGCTCATTGTCAATGATAGACCCACCTGCACCATAATCAACCAAAACACGACTTTGTGAAGTTAAACCATCATAAAATGCATCAACCAACATCCAATCAGTAAAGTTATGGTGAGGACAAGATTGTCTCAATTGGTTAAATCTATCGCAAGCATCGCTCAATGATTCATCATTCCCTTGTTTGAAAGATGAAATTTGTGCCCTAACTTTAGCAGTTCTCCTAACAGGGTAGTATTTTTCAATGAATTGTTTAGATAATTCGGCCCTGGTACCAATTGAGCCTGTGGGAAGAGAATTAAACCATGTTCTTGCTTTATCTCGTAGGGAGAACGGGAAACAAAGCCAGTCTGACGTAATCTAGGCTCGCCATGATGTTCTTCACGGTTCTGCAACATTGGAGAAAGTTGTTGATGTGTTCGTGTGGGTTCTCCGACTCCAATCCGTGAAAACAACTCTGTTGGATGAGGTTGACTACCCCTGAGCCAAAGTTGGGAGGATCTCCAACGATGTCAGGAAGTATGATCGGTCCCTGTGCATCATCAGCCTTGAGGATGTGGAAATCCCTGAGAGTGCGCGGTCCGTTACGTCGAGCTTCAGCCACGGCGTCTCTTCTGCGTTGTTCTTCTTCTATCACTCGCCTTAGTTGCTCGACTTCTGCTTGAAGATGTTGCTTCTCGTTTTCAGCCTCTTCCAACGCGAGCCTTGCTGCTTCGTCTGCCATATCTTGCGAACCGTGAACAGGAGGGTGCGGTCCGCAGGAAGAATCTTTGATCAACAACCGCTGGAAATTTGTGGTCAGGTCAGATGGGGCTGAGGTCGGGGTGTCCTCTGGTTGTAGTCTCGGATATTGAACACCACTTCTCAGCTTGTAGTCACCAACCGGCGGTAGTCGGTCCAGCTTCTGTCACCTGTAACAAAAGAAAAAGAAAACTCGAAAAGGGGGGTTAGAAATAGAAAAGAAAATAAAGAAAAAGTCTAGAAATAGTGTTGCCGTCCCCGGCAACGGCGCCAAAAAGCTTGATATGTGTGGAGTGTATAGGCTTTTACCCTAAATTAATAGAGCTTTACCCTCAATAAAACAATCAATCGCAAGCATACGATATTATGCAGTATAGTCGAGATCGTATCCACAGGGACGGAAACTAATTTTAGACAATTCCTTTTTCACTATTCTAATCCTAAAAGTAACCAATTCGTAACCAATTTGGGGGGGGGGGGGTTTGTTTGAAGTTGTTTGTTCCTAAATTAACAGAAAACAGTAAACAGTAAAAGATGCTAAAACAATGATTAAACTAGCGTTCCCAGGGTTTTCGGAATCAGTTTGATGTTTGGACTAACTGCCTGCGTTCCGCACCTGAGAGGGTGCGAACCGCAGGATATACAAATTTGTGGTTCTCTGTCTGTTCTCTACTTGGTACGGTTCGCACCTGTCACCAATGCTAACCGCAGGGAACAGATCAGAGGCAGTTATTATTCAGTTTCTATTGTCGATCAAAGTTACGATCCCCAACTAACCCAAAGCAATTACAAGTCTCTCAACTCTCGTTTGTTGGCACTTTTAAGCACTTTTAGATCAATTCGAAATCTTTAGATTATCTCTAACCTAAACCCAATTTGCTTTCGATCACAGGTACGGTTTAACTCCCGTTATAACCACAACTTCTCCTCTCGGATACAATTGGACAACAAGTTATCTACCCAAATAGTGCAAGTATTGAATCTCCATCAATTGATGTTTAGTTTTCCAACTAGACTATGCCCAATCCACAGGTCTATCAAAATAGGATGAACTACTACAAGCGCACTCTCATGCAATTAGCAATTCTGGCCTAAGAAGATATAAATTAACCAACTAGATACGAACATACATCCACAGGATCATATCAAAGAACAAGAAAACAATTCAAGCACAATTATGAATAAGCTCAAAGCAAATATGAAAATAACTTTGATGCATAAACATTAAAAGCAAATATTCAATTAATCCATACATGCAAACATCATCCTAACCCCAAGAACAAAGGCGACTGCTCACGCCTTGACATGACTAAACAACAAAATAAACAAAAGAGAAAAGATATCACCGAGTAAGCTTAGGAAGAGGCGAGTAACCTTCTCCTTCACCGTGCGACGATGAACTCCTCCCTTGACAAAACTAGACTCTCAACTAAACAATGACTATTGGCTAAAACTAATCTCAACACATGAGACCTACACAAAACTTGACAAGATGAGAGTACCCCAAGGGATCTCTTTTATATGAGAAGATGTCTCAGTTTTAGGTGTTCCACTTCTGGTTCCTTGGGGCACAAGTATGGAAGAATTAGATCGCCAGTAATAAACGCGCCAGAAAATAGGTGTTTTGATCTATTTTTAGCATGGTACGGTCCGCAGAAATAGGAGTGCGGTCCGTACTTAGAAGTCCAAAGAGAGCTCAGCCTTGAAATAGCATGCCTGTTGCTTAAATTGGCTCTCTGCGCGTTTCCTTGATTTAGATATGGCGGTTGTGCACTGAAATAGGCGGTTTTGATCTGTAATTAGATGCCCCTTTGTGCTCCTTCGCCTATTTTTGCTCTTCGCTCCAAATTTAGTCCAAATTGCTCCAAAAGCTCATTTTACCTGAAAATAGGACCAAAACACAGAAGTAACTTGATTCTAGACAATCTTCTATTAAAATGCTAATAAACTCAGGATTTTAGGTACAAAAATAGGTGCAAGTCTGGTTAAAATGCAGATATGAAATAGGTGCATCAACATCTGAAAAATGTAATCTATGGATAGGTTTTTCGATCTACGGAGGTTAGGTATTACTCTTTCATATATTTATATACATCGATCGATGGCGCGAGAATGGTAATGCTAATTAGTAACAGCCTAATTATATTAATTAGGAAATACTATATGGTTGGGCCAGGTCGCCGCCAACCCAGTCTCCTCCTCCTCCTCCTCCTGCTCCTGCACTGCACGTCCAGCGCACGTGACAGACAGACATGCTGTGAATGTGATGCTAAATTGCTAATGCGATGCCATGGTGATGTGTCGCGCCCTGCTCCAGACATGCTAATTTCTCTCTCTACATTCGCCAACTCCATCTTAATTTTCTTAATCCCATCATCACTTCACGCAGCCTGCTTACTTTTTTAAACTTCATGATGATGATTAATGATTAATTCTAAATATGTAATCTGCACAAAGAGTGGACAATTTGTGAATTACTTTGCACCCTTCCTAAATTATATATTATTCAATATATGCTAAAATTTACATTATATGCATGATCTTCAATTGCAATTTAGGAGTTATTCATTCATAATTTGGCACGAACGCTTATTATTTTAAATATATGTCAAATATTCAATAGTTCGGCATGACATTAATATAAAAAATAGATTCATACTAATTACTAAGGGTACGTTTGGATCGGGTAAGGATTAGTACAAAAATAGAGGAATTGGGATTAGTAAGGGAAAATAGTGATTTGGGTTAGTAATTGAGAATAGTAAAAAGTTTTTCTATTCTCAATACAAAGAAATGCTGTTTTGATGGTGTGTTAGGAATAGTGATGGAGGGAAATGAATGTAGTAACGAATATCTATGTTCTTATATCAACTAACTTTCATCATGTACGTAAATGAAGATCATTTTAATTATCAACTAGAATACAAGTACGTCTATTTCGCGATGAATGGATCAGAAATGACTTTTAAGAGATGGAGTCAGCAGAAAAAAAAAGAAAAAAAAATGAAAGAAACAGCTTAACAACAGAAAAAAAAAATGAAAGAAATTTCTGTTGAATTACGGTGCATGAAACAGCCCTTTGAATTGTACATCTCACAAAGCTTGTTCAATTGACAATCAGTGAAATTGAGATCCCTCTTTCCTGATGATAACTGGAGTTCTTGAGCAACATTTAATAACCATTCTGACTCCTCATTTGTCCAATTACGGCATCTAGATTTCCTTGCACCGTGACCTTCTCCCTGACTCACCGAGAACCCACTGACCAAAAACGAAAAGAGGTGAAGTCGGGCTAGGAAGGCCTGGAGCCGAGTGCAGTGCGGTGGTTGCCAATGGAAAATGGCAGAGGAGTCGGAGAAGGGAGCTATGCAACGGTGGAGGAGGAGTGGATAGAATGCATCGATGTAGGATGTCTATTTGTTCATCGCGTCGAGGAGAGTAAGAAAATCAGGATTATTTGACTAAGAAATGCATGGATCAAACAAGATCTGAGAAATAGAGAAATTCGCCATTATTTGACTAGGAGTCTGCTTTTGGGAAAGATTCCAACAGTTGGAAGAGAGAAATAAATAAAGAAAGAGAAAAGAAAAATTTAAAGGGAATCCATTGCTTTTAACTTGGGAGTAGCTATTCCTTGTTTTCTTAAGAATAGTAAAATAGACTATTTTGGAGCTATTTTTATTTTTCAAAAGTTGTTTGGATCACACTAGATTAGGAATAGTACTGCTATTCCCAGGAACAATCTATTATAGCTATATCCAAACATACCCTTAAGGGCCTATTCAGCACAGACGGAATAGGGGAATTGATACGAATAGAGGAACTATTCCCAACGAACAGCTTTGGAATAGAATGGATTAGTGTGTATGGGATAGACCGCTTTTCCAGCTTTTCCTCTTCCAAGGAGAGCCTAGAATTGGTTTTTAGAGAGGAATAGAGGAGAGCGAAAGAATACTTTAATCATACTTTTCAATGTACTACAAGCATACCGGCACACCGCGGCGGGGAATTTCAATTTTTATTCAACCTAACGATATTATGATCCAAAAAAGTTCATATCATACAAAATTATAAAAAATCATAAAAATTTATCATGGAGGAGGGATCCATTGACAATGGTTATCTTGACAATTTTTTAAAAAATTATAAAAAATCATAAAAAATCATAAAAATCTTAAAAATAGAAAAAAATTTACGGAAGTATTGCTTAACTTATAGATTGATTATGTTTCCGATATATTCAATTTAAGCAATGTTTGTTAACTCTTTAAAGATCTGCTAAATGATAACCTATGAAAAGTGCACGAAAATTTGATAAGTCATTAAATGGTGTTCAAATTAATTAAAAATTGAAACACTATCAATCTATAAGTTAAATAATACATCTGTGAACTATTTTTTATTTTTAAGATTTTTTTATGAATTTTTACAAAATTTTTAAAAAACCTCATTGTCAAAATTGTCAAAATAAGCATTATCAATGGATCCCTCCTCTTTATCATTTAAGCTTTGTATAAAATTAATAATATTTGGTCCATTGAAAATCAAAAGATCCTAAGGATCGGTGAATTTTCCATGAATTGTTTTTTCAATATCTGAAGAATAAATTAATGCTCGTTTGTATGTGCACAGACTTTCACGTAAGCATGAGCTGAAGCTTTATCGGTTCAATCCGTGAGAGTGTGTAATTCAAAGCAGTGACTATTCGTGTACTGAGAGGGAAAATTTTTCTCCATTTGATGAAAACTGTGACCAAATGGACGTGTCCAGTTTTTACGTGTTTTTTATAATGGTATAGATGTACTGACGTGTTGCCATCTTTTTTCATTTTCCTTTGCCTGGCACGCTTTAAGAGGAGTGAAAACTTTTAGTATATAATATTATATTGTCAATGATTGTGGAACTTTTAGTATTCCGAGTGAACACACGTCGAACAGGATTGGAATAGAACGGATTAGATACACTTCTCAATTCTACAATTCGGCTTTTCCGTTGCTAATCCGCAGGTTGCCGAACAGACCCTAAATGCTCATGATGTATATACGTACAGGTGCCTTAATTAGTCGGTGTTGAAGACCTAAGAAGGTTTTAATCGATCTAGGGGTTCTTCCTTCTTAGGGACTCAGGCATGCATTAAATATAGCTAAATATGTTTAAGATGGAATTTATTTCATTTTTTAGATATTAAGAGAGTAGATTTTCAAGCATCTCAACTAGGTCACATCTAAAAATGTTATTTACAATTGATTCTATTTAAATTTTTTTCATCTATTTTGATCAATGCCTCATGTGTTTTTCTTTAAAATGAGATAAGCGTAATAAAATTTTACTTTAAAATGGTCTAACATTTATGTACTATTATTTTTATTTATGTATAAATTATTATATTTATATCGAAAGATTTAAAAATTATGTTTAACATAATTATTAAAAAAAAATTCTAGATTATTTACTGATGTCATTTTTTGGGGTCCCGAGTAATAGGTCTACTTTACAGAAAGAAGCATGTAATTAAAGACTAAGACATCTCCAATTGTTAAACAGCCCCATTGGTTCTAGATATTATATTAAATTATCTACATTGAGACTAGATATTTTATATTTCTAAAAATATTTCGATGATATATCCAAAGTTTCTTTAATTATAGCGAATAAAATTGGTATTCTTATAATTAAATTGCGTGTTGAAACTCTAAAATTTTTTTCATTTTGTAACATGATTAAATATTTTCTTTGTTTTTTTTTGAGTGAAAGCCCGTAGGCGATTAAATATTTTCTTTGAACATGCATGTCTTTTAGATATGTTATATGTACATACCGCGTTTCATGTCGTTTAGCGCAGTTTGTTGCATGTCGTATCGCATAATTTTAGATATAACTATGTGATATCGGTCCAATGGACCATAAAACTCTTGTAACTCCCTGGCATTGATAACAATGTATTTGTTCATTTTAGTAACTTTATGATACCTGTAATTTTTTATTTTATTTTTTTAGTTACTCCCTTAATTATTCCGAAAGAAAGAGATATTTACATCGATCTTTAGTAATTGAGTAAGCAAATTTAAAATCTAAACTAGACTAAGTATTATATCATAATTATACAGATTTGTTGGAGACAAGTTAAAGACGATATGGATTTCGTTGGAATTTAATCCAAGCAACCGATGGATGAATGTGAATCGAACGAAGATAGGTAGCTAGCAACTATATGTATTATGGGGAAGAATTCAGATCTTGTGCGGTAACTCAAATTTTGAGTTACCTGCCCGGACTCTGAATAAGAAGACCTAATGAATTTAAATCTTGCCCGTGATATCTGCCCTTGACCGAGATCATAAATGAACGGCCCAGATTTATCCACGCAGTAACTCAAAATTTGAGTTACTTGAGAGGATACGGACTCTTATGGGGAAGCCCTCACATTTCGTGCACTGGGCAGTGTGTATTTTTGGGTACGCCACAATTTTATTTCAAAATTTATCTAAACTGGACTGGACATATTACTAGAAATGAGCAGATTAATTGTGCAAGATCAGTTGAAAAAATGATGGAATAGATAGGCCAGACAAAAAGTATCTATTTTTTTTAGAGACTACGAACCTACGATTTATAGGATATAGCAAATTTTTTTTTTTACTTTTTGCTAATTTTCTTTAAATATTTTAAACTTTGAACCTATATACAAAACAAAATAGAATATCTAATCCCAAAAAAAAAAAAATGCTCCCATCCAACTAAAGAGATGTTGACAACAAGATCTCCACTAATTTTAAGAAAAACATAATTGTAAAAAATTTGGTAACGAAACAATGTAAAAGCTGATTAAAATTTTTTGAGTCTACCTATAAAAAGAATCACTTACAAATATAAGTCCCACAAGTCCCATAAGTTTACTATGTGAGTATAGGTTACTAAATTATTTTTGAACCGTGCAGTCTGGAACTCCAGATAAAGAAAAAAAATAATAGAATTCCACCACGTCAAAGTCATTTGTAGAAATAACAAACAAGTTAGTTGTTTAGAAAGTAAGAAAAATAATTCGGTTATATAGCAAGGTTCTTTAAGAAAAAATCATACGTAAAGTTTGTATCTATTTGGAACAGCCAAATGGTACAGCTCTCTTAGGAGAATAAGAATATAGAGGGTGTAGGCCACCTATGTTCTATCAGCAAAGCAACTAAGCAAGAGACAACCTAAGTAGGTCGATGATGATGATGGGATGGGAATTTACATCCGTTTCCATAGTTTTTGAATCCGAATCCGCTGTTTTTCTGATTGGATGATTGGGATCGGTTGCTGTACCGATCTCAAAGTATTTTTGTATTTGCCGTACTGATCTCGAAGTACTTCGGTGTTTTTCAACCGCCAGATCAAGAAAAATAGAGTCTGATTTATGGCAGCAACGTGTCATAGTCTTTCATTTCTATGCCGGTGAGATTCACAATAAAAAAACACTCCCGATTTGCTTCAATCGGGACCGTTTAAAGCAATCAAAAAGATCAAAATGGTTATGGAATTTTGCTGTTGTACATAGTTTTCTATCTATGGGATTAGGGCTAGCAAAAAAAGCTCGGAGCTCAGTGCTTGTGGCTTGCTCGCGATCGGATTGAATTAGGCTCGTTTGTTAAGCTCGTTAAGCTAATGAGTCAAGTTTAAGTTTAGCATGGTTCGGCTCGTTAAACTCGTTTGTCTCGATAAACTATAACTAAGTGCAATTTATACTGCTCTTATCGAAGATTATTAATATGTTATACAACATATGGTCTAATATTTATGAAGTTATTATGTAAAATGTGTATCAACATATTTTTGTTAGTCCTTTTGTTGATTTTTATATAAATTTTGATATAACATACTTAAAATTTTATTAATAAAAAATAAATGAGTTTAACAAGCAAGTCTGGTCAATTCCTCAATTAAACAATCTAATTCTGAGCTTGTGTTTTTAGTTTGTTAACTTAATAAACCGAATTTAAGTTTAGCGTACCTCGGACTCGGCTCGACTCAGTTACACCGCTTGTCACTATGACAGCAGATTGATTGAGAGCCGAAGTGGGCAGGTGGGGTCACCTCGCCTTGCCTCAATCTCAACTAAATAATAAATGAGTGTACGTAGTGTAATGCAAAACAAATGCAATGCGGCGCCATTAACAGCGACCGCTAATCGAAATTAAAAGAAAAATCCATCGATTCAGTCTCAAAAAGTAAAAGATACGCGGACATGCAAACAGACAGACGACAGAGCCATAAATCTATGAATTATGAACCCCAATTAATATTGTTTTCTTTCTTGATGGTTCGCGGATGGCAGAGCCAGAGAGACAGAGCTCTCTTAATTTTGTTTTATTAGCCTCATTATAATTGTTGTCCCTTCACATTAATCTCCCTTTTTTCTCAGAATTTACACGACTATTAACTCTTTTTTATTTTTTATTTTTCTCTGATCCTCTGGATCGTATACTTTGTTATAAAATGATGAGGCAGTCTGGATTGCTCATCGTTATGACTCAAGCTACACAACCTATATAAAATGTAGTTTTAGAAACTTTTTTTTTTGATTTTTTGTGGACACTTTGTGTGTAGAAGTTTAAAATTAGTTATTTTTGTGTTTAGAACACCAAGAGTTGCACAAATGAATCGTATATCGTGGCACTATTATTTTATTTTTGTCTCTGCTGCCATATCAAACAATTTTTCTTCTAACCCCACTTACAAACTATTGACAAGTATGATACCCTGTCATTCTTTTCACATATCTATATCTAAATCAAAATGTCTATGCATATTTTATTATTCAAGCTAATCAAATATTGTTAAGATAATGGTGTCGTGAGCATGAAATAATTGATTGAGTTATGAGTGAGAATATATTATCTATGGAGTTAAGACTATTGTGCAAATGTTACTATTTTCGTCCGAAATGGTAACGTCCCAAATTTATATTTCATGTCCAAAATCCATGATTTTTGGTGCTAATAGATTCTTTATATAACAATATTGGGGGATACAAAAATTTTTCATTTTTAGATTTTTGTAACTATTTGTTTTGAATTTTAGAAATATCTCATAAATATTAAAAAATATTAATGTTGGTATATGCTACTTTCAAAAATATAAAACAAATATTTAAGAAGCCCCAAAAAAGAAAATTTTTGTATGAATGATTTATTGAGTACCATAAAATAAATTTTGAAGCATTAGCATTTCAGACTGAAAATGCTAACATTAGACAATCAAACTCGTTATTTATGTTTCAAGTATAGTATAAAGTTTTTAAATCATTATATCTAAAATAATGATTTTATTGATTAATGTAAATAATATTTTTAGACTATAGAATCTACATCTTATTTATCAAACTTTATTTTGAATAAGAATAAACAAATACATTATTGTAAAAAATTCATTAATGTTTGGAGAGTCAAAATTATCTCAAGAGAGTCATATATATTAATATTTGTAAAATGAGATAAAACTGAAATTTGTTTTTTATTTGGATTATACGGCCGGATGAATTATATTTGGATTATACGGCGGAACCCGGCCCGTGCTTATCCTCTGGCCTCTGCATATATTTTTTCGGATGAATTCTATTTGGATCCGGATCCCCTGCTTTTATAAAAAGAAAAACAAGCTCTGTTTTTCTTGATTCGACAGTTGAGAAACACCGAAGTACTTTAAAATCAGTGCGAAAAACTTAAGTACTTTAAGATCGGTGCGACAACCAATTCCGACCATTCGATAGGAAAAGCAGGTCATGCTTTTCCTTTCGGAAAAGCAACAGATTTTTATCCGTGCATATACAGTGTAAGTAGGTAAAACAACAGATTTACTACTTCATGTTATTTTATGTTGTTAAAACTCAAATTATTGGAATAAATTACGGCTAAATTCTTCCAAGTTGTTAATTATATTAATAATGCTATAATTAGAATGAGAAATGAGGATACATTAAAAAAAAATAGAACATTTTATGCAGTGTTATTAAAACTAGACCGGACCGGACGGTCCAATCGGAATAAACCGAACCTGGTACCTTTTACAGTTTGGTTCAGGTGAATGATCGTTTATGTCATTGAACCGCCAAAAACTGGGTTTTTGACCGGTTCATTTTTAAAAAACCAGTTCGTATTATAGAATAATGTGCGACTTTAAACTGGTTTCAGTTTTGAAAAGTGACTTTTTGCACAATAAACAATGCAAGAGAGGGTAATAAAACAATAAGGCCTAGGGCCTAAGTGATAGCTAGTTTTTTTTTTTCTCACTTTTTCATGCATGTCCTCATAATTTTCATAATTATAAAACAATAGCATTTATCTTTTATCTATATAGATACATCAATTTGTATATTTAATACACATCTATATCTTTTATTTGTATTTTTTTTTCATATGTACGTATATTTCTTTCAAAGATACTAATAAAGAAAAATATTATTACAAAATTAAATTCAAAACTTAGAAATATTGCGTTCTTCTTTCATACAATATTTTTGTCTTTTATGAACATATGTATTGATTATACTGAATACAATTGTGAAAACATATTTATATATGTTTTTTAAATATATTTTCTTATATATATATGAATGTTGACATATTACATGCAAAATATGATTATTTTCTAACAAAACTTTAATATGTATTGTAAATATATTCAATTAAAAAACCAACGGTTGAATCAATTGACCCAACGGTCAGACCAGTGAACCAGTGACTCGAAGTTTTACCGAGTCGACCTCCGGTCCAGTTCTGATAACATTGGTTTTATGATTATACAAATAGCGGACTATTTACTTCTTTATATTAGTTTACAATGTTTATTGTCAATTTACCCCTCAATTTTTTACATTATTTCAAAATTTATACAAATTAAATACAGATTAACAAGCTATCTGATAATAAAATAATTTCAAATTTTAAGGACCAAAATGATATGTTATTGAAACTTTTAAAAAACCAAAATGGTACATTCAAAACTTAGAGACCAAATTGGTAGTGAATAAATACTTTTAAGGACCAAATTGATACTTTTGAAATTTTAGAAACCAATTTGGTAAAAGTTTCAAAGTATCAATATTCAAAGGGTGATTTTCTATGGACTGTTTTCGGTTCGTGTAATTTACTTAGAAATCCATAAACATTGTATGTTTTGATTAGTTTTGGTTCAGAAATAATTGATCAGCTCATAATACATATATTATTTGGAAGTTCCGAAACTTTTGAGTTATCACATTACTATTTAACTTAAATTTAATCAATATATACAAACTTAGTCTACCATGATTTGATATAAAATATATATAAGATAATATTTAATATTACTTTATGATTAATTTTACAGCACAATAATAATATTAAATAACATAACAAAATAAAATATTTTTTAAACCATTTATCTGTTATGGCCATCCTTAAAATAGATTTTATTTTTAGATAAATTAGAATGCAAAATAAATTTGTAAGCTAAAGCAATAAAACACATCACTTTGCACCCATCTAAGATATAATGAAACCAATTGACATTAAATATTTATTCATAATAAGCAATAGCACCAAATTATTTAAGGATATTAGTTCAAAATTCGATAGAAATAAAAAAAAATGAAGCTGAAGCAAATTAGTTTATGTTTATTTTAATTTTCACAGCTAACTTAATTAAACATTCATTCAATTGTATCTAAAATTTTTATTTATACAATATTTAGTAACAAAAATATTTTAAAAAATGTAAGCCGAAGCAATGCGAAGCCTCGACACTATTTATATATAATTTTCGGTTTTCTATGAATAAAATAAAATAAATGGTTGGTGCAGTGGACCGGGGGCAGAGACGAGAGGGGGTTTCTTCAGGTGGAGTGAGTCTCTCTCTCTGTCTGTCTGTCTTTCTTTTTATTTCTTTTTCCTGTTTTTCCCCTGTAAGTTAATTATTATTCGATCTGTATAATAATAATAATAATAACAATCTATAAATAGGCGCTCTCCCTCTCCCTCTCCCTCTCTCTCCCCATCGATCGGCTGCTCGTCCGTCGTCTCTTCTTCCTTCCTTCCTTCCCTTTCTCCTTCTTCTTCTGCATCTGCTTCTGCCCCGCTATAAATATACATACACGATACACCCACACACTGCTATATATATAGCTTGCGCCGGCCACCCCTTTAATTTCTCTCAATACATCTAATATGTTCAATTCCATCAATTCCTGCCCAGCGAGCTAGCTAGGGTTTCATTGTCCCCCGGTTCCTCATTTCATTAATTTTCTCCCAAATTAATTAATTACTTTCATCAGATCAGATCAGATCAGATCAGATCAGATCAGGTGTCACCTCTGCTAGCTAATCTTCACTCCTCACACATCAGGTACGTACATCTCTACCTAATTCCTTACATCTTTTACTTTTAATTCTCTCTTCTCTTTTCAATTCTTAAATATTTCTTAATCACACTAATTAATTCGAATGTTTCGTTTGACGGCTAAAAGGAGCAATATATATAATAGCTATAGTAGCTAGCGTTTAATTTTATTAGTTGACAAGGCATATATATATGCATGTTTGTTTGATTCGATATATATATATGTAACGCATGCGTGCCTTAATTTTCTCTTTTTCAATTTAATTCTTTAAAGGAACGTATTACGTATGTATGTACAATTAAATATTGTAGGCGTTATTTTCTACTTTAATTAGTTTTATTTAACTTACTGGCTTCAGAAACTTATTATGAGATTAATTTGGTGAATGCCTATATCATGTACAGTTTCATTAAGCCTGCACGTCTAGCTAATATATCATCAACCTTGTGTAGCTTCTTAATTAATTAATCAGCTACAATGCCTAATTAAGGTTCTCTTCTCTTCTCTGCTCTGCTCTATGATATATATACTAATATATATTATTTTTGTTTTTCATGATTGAACATATATATATAGAGCCAAGCCATATATACTTTTTTCATTCTCCTCCATATATATGCATAATGCATGTCACTCCTTGATTTTTCAGTAACATGTATGCATTAGTGGATCTATTGTAAAGTTGTAAACTGTGGTCCGTAAGTGCATGGGACCTCTGAGGTTCGATCTGTGACTTGTGTGTCGATAGATGCCACAATTAAACGAGAGGAATTAAATTAATCATCAGCTTACATACATAATACAAATTATAGATGTGATGTATACAGTTATAATAAGTATCTTCCTTGGATTCTAATTACTGTACGTGGCTCTAGTGCTTTGGTGGCTATCTGGCCACAGAACATATTCTCGTTGATATGTTCCTGTCTTAATCTCTTCTGATACTCTCTGGCTGCCAACTCTATCATGGCTTCTGTGCACTGTAACTGCATGCTTCATTCATATTGGATTAATTTGTTATGTTAATTAATTTTACATGCATTCCCCTCATCTATATATCTTGTGCCCAACTTTATTTGCAGGAACAAAAGAATTGAATTAATTGAATCTAATTTTAAGTAATTAATTAATTTGGTACACGAACTCCTACTTCACATATATGCATGTCTTACAGTTCCCACTTCTTTTTCTATACATAATTTCAACTTTCTTCTTTGGTTCATGGTATCAGTACCTTAATAGGTAAAAAAGAAGATCGTTGACCTCTAACCTCACATAATAATTCCAGATGCTTCTGATCAGACTGCACAGTAATTAAATATCTTATATATGTTCCTTCATTTTTTTTTTATTTGAGGCCAATTGCAAATTTCAATTTACCATGCCTGACATTTCTTTTGATTATTATTTTTTACAATAAATGCATGGTAATCTTTCTTGTGTAATGTAAAGATGGTCGATTCTTGGGAAATTTCTTAATCAAAAAGATCGAATCAATCGATTCATTGGCCTTGGTCCAATCATTAAAAGTTATGTTAATACAACATGTGATGTGGGACTTCAACTGCCTATCGATGGAGATGTTCAGTTCTCTTTTTGTAGACATCTGAATATATATTTTGTATATCACTTTGTCTCTATTAGCATTAATTAAAGAATTTTTTTTTTATTTTTTTATGCTATATTGTCACATTCTCCTACCAGTAGTTTTAAGGCATCCATCTGTAATCAGTTAATTATGTCCAACAATTGAAAATGTCAATAGCAACAGCACATTTTTGTTTTCTTTGGTTAATTTCGCTGTGCTATATATTCTTGTTTGGTTCAAGTGTCATTTTTTGGAATGAAAAAATAAAAAAAAGTCACACTCTCACCTTATAATTAATGTTGTTGAACGTATAGGTCTACTAGCTAGGAGTTTTATATTAAACCTATATATGATCATAATTATTTGCATAAGTTGGTATAAGATAAAGTATTATATATATATACTATATATCTTTAATTGATGATTGCTTACAAATCACTCTCTGCAACCTCCAGGGGTTTTAATATAAATATATATATATATGAATATGCTTGTCACTATCGAAAGTATCAAGTATAAACATATGATGGTAAACTATTGTGAAGTCTTAATTATATGAGTTGTTGTCTCTGATGGTTAATTTCACCCTGATTGGGTTGGTATTTGAGTTTGAGATTACTCATCAAGGTGACAAGTTGGTAAAGTAGCTCAAGAGGGACACAATTAACACAGTAATCTGAGATTCTGGGCTTCATGAAAAAGGAACTGCCCGCACCACACTTTGATTTGTTTTAACAGGATAGCTTAATTATATATCTTATAAGACCCGAGACATACAATTTAGTTTTTACTTTTTACCAATCAGATGGTGATCTGATGGTCCACGTGTAAATTGTGGCATATGGCTACAAATCTAGACGTAATATAAGGATGTAGAGTTCGGAGTTACTCATGATCTGCTAACATGTTACAGAACTGGAAGTATGTGGAAGTGCGAGATTGAAGTTGTATATATGCACAAAACTAATTGTTGCTTTTGTTGAATATCATTCTCGGCTGTTTAGTGCTTTATTACATGTACTTCGTATTAACATATTGTTTCCTCCTATTTTTATCTTTCAGTTTGTGGAAAAGAATTTCTGATCAAACTATTTCATTTTTGTTACAGTGAGTGAGATCAAAAGTTTATGCAATGTGGAGCTGGGGATTGTGAGCTTTCTCGAAACCTAAATGCTGACTGGTGCTGGCTATGAGAACGTAAATTGATACTCCATCAATTGACTTCTATTTATCATAATTTTCAAAGCTTATATATATTTGATGTTAATTGAATTATAATTTTTGGTTTAATTGACATCGATTAATCCAACATTCAGGTTTTGGGGTCTGGACTTTCAATGAACTTTATGCCCGATTACACTGACAATAAAACTTTGAAGCGGTGGTTTTTCATTGACAAACGCGTTGGTTGATAGCACAATTTTCTTGCAAGGATATTACTCTAATTTATACTGGTTTCAATCTGTTTCACATTTCTTGATAAAACAAGCCTTTTCATCATTGCCTGGTTGCGGATTTCGAATGGATGCCATTGACTGCTCCCCTGTTGTCACGGACATCCCTTATACGGCAAAATTGAGTGCCATTGTTCCAAGGAGGAAGATGATCAAGACCCCAATTCCAACTAAGATTGATGAGACAATAGTAAATAGTTGGATTGAGGCCATGAGATGCTCATCACCCCCTCGGAAGAAGAAAAATGTCTGTATCAGTCATGACCGTTTGCCTACCAGTGATGCTGATCGTGAAATCCGTCTGTGGCAGGTTGGTTTGAATTTCTTTATTCCATGCCTTGCTACATATATAAAATACATATATATTTTGCAATTTGCAACTTCCAGCAATTTGATAAAAATTTTATTACAAATAATTATCTGATGACGTGTTGTGATTTATTTTGTCAGAACAAGTGCCCATCAGCTTTGATATCTTTTGACAAAATAATGCTGCATGCCAAAGGGCGGAAAATTGCATTGTTTCTTGATTATGATGGTACACTTTCACATATCGTTGATGATCCTGATAAAGCCTTCATGACCAGAAAGGTAAATTCTTTGCTTGGAAAATCTTACTCTACTGTTTAGTTCTTGGTAATTAAAAGAGTAGCTATTCTTTCTTTAATATCTAGAATCATAATATATAGACTGTTGGTTTTATTATATATTGCTGCAAGTGAGAGACTGATTTTGGCTACATAAAATATATATCAGTCTCATATTCTCATTTGTTTTTATGAAGTACTCATTTGCTCAGTTGTTATCTTTAGATGCGTGCAACAGTCAAGGAAGTGGCCAAGCACTTTCCAACCGCTATTGTCAGTGGGAGATCTCGTGATAAGGTAATCCAGTACTATGGATAATATATCGATAATTTCCTAAATTCCTAATTACTACTGTGTTTTTTTAATCTTATTGTCTTATTCTGTCATCAGGTTTTTGGATTTGTGAAACTAGCAGAGCTTTATTATGCTGGAAGCCATGGAATGGACATAATTGTCCCACAAATGAAGTCAACTAACAAGCAGGTGATTACAGTTCTGTACATTTTTAACATGCTTTGTATGCCAATAATTTGTATAAGCATTCAAATTCAAAGTTGAATTAATGATGCAGGAAGATAAGATATTCCAGCCTGCTTGTGAGTTTTTACCCATGATGGATGAGGTACTTTCAAGTTTCAATCAGTTTCTTTGGCGCCCAATATGTTTCGAACTTGCTGTATCATAGAAGGTCATGGTTATTTTGTACTTGTAGGTTTTTAGATCCCTCGTCGAAAGTACAAAGGAAATTGAAGGCTCAAAAGTTGAGAACAACAAGTTCTGTATTTCTGTACACTACCGCAATGTAAATGAAAAGGTAACCACTAATGACCAATATCAGATGAAGTAGACAAATCTGGGTACTTTTGTTAAGGCTGGTGTTTTTCTTTCTTTTTTTTGGAAGTACTTTTGTATTTGATTGCAAGTCTTAATTTTGTTGAATTATTGTTACGTTGGTAGGATTGGAATCTGGTTGTGCAGTGTGTAAACAACATGGCAAAAGCATATCCCAAGCTCAGAGTGACGCACGGACGGAAGGTATAAAGAAAATTTTTACTGAGCAAAAACTAAGTATTAGAGCATAATTATTATTTCTATTTCCAGTGACCTAGTGTTATATATATTCCATAGGTTTTAGAACTCCGTCCAGTGATTGACTGGGACAAGGGAAAAGCTGTTGAGTTCTTGCTGGAATCTCTTGTTTTGAACAATTCTGAAGATGTTCTGCCTATCTATATAGGAGATGACCGCACCGATGAAGATGCATTTAAGGTAGTAATTGTTTCTATGTTCTATAAATCTTGCATCATATATAGACGTTCTTGTTGAATCTTCGATTAAAAGTTAAAACTGATGTCAGGATATTTAAAATGCATAGGTCCTGAAAAAGAGAAATTGTGGATATGGAATCTTGGTTTCGTCCGTGCCAAAGGAGACGGAAGCCGTTTTCTCTCTGAGGGACCCATCTGAGGTATAGATGAGCATATTGCTTTTAAATTTTAATTTTCAGCTCGGTTCTTTTGATCTGTTAGTATCTTTACCTGACATCAACGGGCTTCGATCTGTGTGTATTTTGAATCAGGTGATGGCATTCCTCGGGTTGTTAGTCAGATACAAGAACCACCAATAGTTATTACATAATGAGAATCGGGAATCGGGGAGAAGTAGATTGATTAGTATTGCTGCATGCCTTGACAATTAAGTTGTATGTAAAGAAGGCTGTTTAGCAATACTATTACTTTAGCATTGCTGTTGTGGACCACTTTTCACTAGTGGCATAAATAATCGTAGAAGTTGAGAACTTCATTTATGTTTACTGCCGGCCGGCATGATAAAACGTGCTTAATTATCTCTAAAAATAAAGCTTTAAAAATAGTTGATTCGCTAATATTGGTAGCGTCTGTGATGAATGTTGATTTAAATATGAAGCCTTATGATATTCGTCATATGACATTCATACATATATCTGTTTGGGTTTTGTTTCTGTGCTTCTTTTCTTTTCAAATCCAAGATAATTCCTCAGCTTAATTGGGCTGGGTTTTTGTGGGCTCTGAGGAAACAACATCTTTGTTGGTGCTATGCGCAACCGTTCAATTGAAAAAGATATATTGAAGTTCTTTAGGAATGTTCAATTTAATACCAACTGAAAGATTGAAAAGTCTGGGCTTATATAATGGAAACAAGAGTTTGAACGAACTATGAAGATATATGGCTCGAACAAGAATACAAGTTGATCAGAGAATAACCGGATTTGTTGCCGGTCAATTGGTTTTGCCCCTGTTCATTTAATTCATAAGTATAACCAGCAAAATGGGATTAACAATTTGAAGGGAAATATTAGATTTCAATGAAATCGAAATAAATCAATCCAAAACATGACTCAGTCACATGCGTCTGAATATATACAAAAATAATTATGAGCCAACTATATTTATTTCATCCGAAATGCATGATGCAAATTAAAGTACTTTAATTTTAGTTGTATGATGATTAATTCTAATTTCACACACTTTTACAATTGTTCCTTCCCCACTCCTTCATATGTGATATCATCAGTTGCATGCCCAATTCTGCGTCATAATCCTTTCCATGGAGGCTCTCTTAAGCATAGTTGTAGTAGTGTTCATGAATTCTCTTTCGCCGTTCTTGATCAGGTTGGTATCTGCGGAAGCGCAACTGCCGGCAATGTTTGTTTTCGGGGACTCATTGCTCGACCCGGGGAACAACAACAACTTAGCAACTCTTGCCAAGGCTAATTACTTCCCCAATGGAATCGACTTCCCGCAGGGGGTCACCGGCCGGTACTGCAATGGCGGTACAGTGGCTGATTATATGAGTAAGTTCCATAATGCATGCACAGGGCCTTTTTAGCTTATCTAATTACGTACTTTTTGAGTGGATAAATAACAAAAATAAATGTTACCAAAAAAAGAGAGAGAGAAATCAATGAGACAGTTGATAATTAACGCAGGTTGCACATCAAGAAAGGAAAATAATTGCATTTTTTTTTGGCAGGCAAATCAATTAAAGATCAAATTCATAATATATAAGGAGGTGTACTGCATGAATAGCAGCGTAAAGTTTGTTGCACAACTGTTAAGAAACAAGATTAGAGATAATGGACGTTTTTGGGCGTCAATAAATAATTATCTTAATCAATTAGGCCCATTAGAAAGATAATGGTGTAGCTGCAGCCCCTTAAACTTCAACCCAAATTTCTTTTTACACATTATATATTTTTTTATTATTTTTTTTAGATATTTTGAAATGTCACATGATCAAAACATTATGATCCGTCAAAAGAAGTGAAACTAATTATCTATGAAAAAATGTAAAAAAGTCTAAAAACTATAAAATTTGGTTTGTAAGTAAAAGTTCATGTAAAGACCATATTGAATGGTTTAGAACTAATTACTGTTAAGGTATTGAAAACAGAGATATCGGTCCTGGACAATTTGTACTAACAAGTAGTGTAATAGCTCAGTCAAGCCTTTTGAATCCTGGAGATAGTTATGACATGAACGATGCACTTGTTTCTGCGTATATATACGATTTTGTCTAAGCGCGCGCGGTAAATTTGCGCTTTCAGGCAACTATCTTGGCTTGCCACTGATACCAGCTTACAACAAACCAGTGACAGTAGCAGATGATATGTTACAAGGAGTTAATTTTGCCTCTGCTGCTGCTGGAATTCTAAATGACACCGGAGAAGTCTTTGTACGCATCGATCACTGGTTAATCTTTCTATTGTTATTTTTTGGCTCATATATCTCCTCAGCAAAAATCAAAATTAACAAATAAATTACTGATTTCAGGGAGACCGGTTCAGTATGGATTCACAGATACAAAATTTTAAGAGAATAGTACTGGAAGGGCTGAGCTCTATTTTGGTAAATGGAACAGTAGTGGATTACATTGGCAGATCATTGTTCTTCATTAGCATGGGGAGTAATGACTACATAAACAATTTCTTGCTTCCTCTTTCTCAGACAGCAAGCCGGTACACTCCCGAGTCTTATGCGCAACTACTTGTGCATGAATACAGCAGGCAGCTTAAGGTAAATAAATTGAACTTAAGGCAATTAATTACTATATATAATGAATATTTGCCTACTGATAACAAGGTTTTGTAGACAATGAAAAAAGTGCAAATTAAATAGTAAACCTTTTTTATCTTTTCATCGATCGATCACACAGGAACTGTATGAACTGGGAGGGAGGAAGTTCTTAGTTGGAGGCTTGGGACCTCTTGGTTGCATACCGAATCAAATTGGAATTCAGTTGCCGAATTCATCATACAAGTGCGTGGAATCAACGAACTCGTTGGCAATGCAATTCAACGCCAAGCTCCAAGCTTTGATTGCCGATTTGAACAGAAGTCTCCCGGCCGGCTCGTATTTTCTTTTCTGGGACATCTACGGCATGAGCATGGAAGTGATTACTAATTATTCAAAATATGGTACCAGCTCTCTCGGTTGCAAATTTGCAACAAATGCAAAATATTTCTGATCACAGAAGGAAACGAATTAACAAGTTAAAGTGTTTTGAGCATGCAGGTTTCGAGCATCCACTGACGGCATGCTGTGGCGCGGGGAGAGCGAAAGGTCAGATCGTATGTTTGCCGATGCTACAGCTTGAGTGCCGGAACAGATCGCAGTTTATCTTCTGGGACCCGTACCACCCGACAGACCGGTTCAACTCGATTGCAGCTCAAATGGCATACAATGGCACTCTGCAAGCTTCCTTCCCCATGAACGCCAAACAATTAGCTCTTCTGTAGTGTAGCCTAATTCGTTTTGCTCCTTATATATCCGGTGTTCATCGAGTATGAGATGAACAAAATTAGAGAATTGTCCCTCCAAAATATGAAACTTAATAATTTTGTATTACAAAATTTTAAGTTTAGATAATTGGCACAACAAACTTGTGTAATTTATAGATTGAACACTCTTGTACAAGAAATTTGAGTTTGTATTATTCAATTTAATATTAGAGTAATTGAGATTGACATGCTATGTCTGAAGAGAAGTTATAAGCGCTTCAATTCAGATAGATTTAGGGAACATATACATATACATATACGAGGAGGGATCCAATAACTATGGGCATCGATGTCCATGGTGACCATTTTTTTATTTATGCATTTTTCAAAACCGTTAGATGTATTCTATATTATCTCAATAACATATACATAAAAAATAATAAAGTTTTAACATTGATTTTTAAATGCTTAATGCACATGTAAATAAAATCAAAATGATATAATTTTTTGTATACACATAATATATGATATATACAACATATTCTATCAATAAGTTTAGGAGCCTGACTATTGTGCTAACGTTAGCATTTTCGATCCGAAATGCTAACGCCTTAAGAATTATGTTATCGTATTCGAAAACGTGATTTATTGTGTTCAATAAATTCTTTATATAAAAATACTGAAGAATACAAAATTTTTCCATTTTTGAAGTCTTTTAACTATTTGTTTTGAATTTTTGAAAAGAGCTCATAAATAATAATAAAATATTGATGTTTGTTCATGCTTTTTCAAAAATACAAAATAAATACTAAGAAAACTTTAAAAATAGAAAATTTTTGTTTACCCTTATATTTTTATATGAAGAATTTATCAAGCACCATAAATCACGACTTCGGATATGATAACATAATTTTTGAGACGTTAGTATTTTGGATTGAAATGCTAACGTTAGCACAATAGTCTAACTCATAAGTTTTGTTATTTAATAATTTAAAATGTAGTTATTTAAGATTTAATTTCATGGTCACCGATCAGTTACAAAAAACATAGTTATTTGATCCCTCCTCTACATACATACCAAAAGTGATATCAAAATTGATATCGTGTTATTATTTATGTTACATGGGTTTGTAATTTTTTATATTAAGTTATTAAGTTATGTAGTATTCAAGTAATTCGTGTTATATTAATAATCTATTATATAAAATAGGTAGTATATTAAAACCATTAATCCAAATAGTTTGTTTCTCAAATTAATATGAATACTAATGGAATCGGTATCCGTAAACTCTAACATTTTTCTATTTTAGATTGGGAGTGTGGGAAGTGTTTTGTTTTGGTAAGCCTCTAAAATGGGTGCGGACTGTGGAGTGGACTAGTCACTAGTGGAGGGAGCCAGTCCGATTCCGAGTCGGATACGGAGCCCAAGTCCGACCCGATGTCCCGTGTGCGCCCGTGGTACTGGTATGGTATGGGTGTGTGCTGAGCCTGAGCTCTCCTCTCCTCTCGTCTTTCTTCTCTCCGCTGACTCTCAACTCTCAATCTCTTCTCTTGTGTAGTTGTGTTCTTGTGTCCCCCATCGATCATCCATCCGATCCCCTTAGCCCCCCACTTACCATGTCCTGCCCGGTGGGGTCCGCCTCCCCCTCCCCATCCGCCGCTAGCTAACGGCATCTGACTGACCAGCCACCCGCTGCTTGCTGCCTGCTACTGCTTCCACTTCCACTTCCACTTCTACTTCTACTTAGTCGCTGTAGTAGCAGCAGCTGCGGCGTCAGGATGAGACCGCTCTGCCTCTTCCTGCTGCTTCTGCTGCTCTCTTTGATGGCCGCCCAGTCCCAGTCCCAGTCCAGCTCCAACTCCAAGCACGCCTACGTGGCCATGATGTACATGGGTACCCCCCGCGACTACGACTTCTACGTCGCCACCCGCGTCATGATGCGCTCCCTCGCCCGCCTCAACGCCCGCGCCGACCGCCTCGTCCTCGCCTCCCTGGACGTCCCCGCCCGATGGGTCCGCGCTATGTATCTACTCTACTCTCTTCTTAATTCCCCTTTCTTTCTCATTCCCAATTCAATTCATTCTATAATGAAACCCTATGCCTCTCATCTGATCTTCAATTCAATTCTCCATGTAGGCAGAAGGAGGACGGTGTCACGGTCGTCTCCGTCCACAATCTCAGGAACCCCTACCAGAACCAGCCCAATTTCGACACCCGCTTCAAGCTCACCCTCAACAAGCTCTACGCCTGGACCCTCGTCCAGTACGACCGCGTCGTCATGCTCGACTCCGACAACCTTTTCCTCCACAACACCGACGAGCTCTTCCAGTGCGGTCACTTCTGCGCCGTCTTCATCAACCCTTGCATCTTTCATACCGGTCTCTTTGTTCTCCAGGTACTTTTAAAACTTACCTTTCTCAAAGCACAACATAAACTAAAGAATAGAGGAATTGCCAGCTGAATTCTTATATCTCTTATCCACCTCAATTCTCAGCCATCCATGGAGGTTTTTAAACATATGGTACATGAACTAGAAATAGGTCGTCAAAACCCAGATGGTGCTGACCAAGGTTTCCTGGCAAGCTACTTTCCTGACTTACTTGGACGACCCATGTTTACTCCCCCAGAGAACGGTACTAAACTCACCGGCACGTACCGTCTCCCTCTTGGTTACCAGATGGACGCTTCCTATTATTGTAAGTAGCTTTCACATTAAGCCTTTTTATGGAATGTCTTATATGCTTAAAATGATAATGCCCCTATCATGCAGATTTGAAGCTGAGATGGAGCATCCCTTGTGGGCCTAACAGCGTCATTACATTTCCTAGTGCTCCCTGGTTCAAACCCTGGTACTGGTGGTCTTGGCCAGTGCTGCCTCTGGGTCTTTCATGGCATGAGCAGCGGCGCCAAAACCTTGGGTCAGTAATTCCTAAATCACCTTTTAGTTTACTCATATATTGAGTAAACTGTTCATCAAATTAAGGCTGAACTGTACAGGACAGTAACCTATAAAGCAAAATGTAGAAAATTACAGATACATAATTTGCATTCCTTTACTGTGGTCTCTTGTGAACTCACTGGGTTTACACAAAATGGACACGTCTACTCTGCTCACAAGGCTGGGGGTGCTTTCGAAAGGTATGGTGCAAGGATATTGCTTTTTATGCTTGTTAATGTGTCCAAATAGTCTGATAGGAGTGCTATTCAAATAGTGTATAAGAGGATTGATAATTTGTTGCTATTTAGAATTGTACAAAATGTTTATAGATTTATAAATAGTGGTTCTTCCTCCAAACATTGCTAATTGTTGTTTATTTATTCCTTACGATTTTTGGTTAAATAGACCATCTCTATCTTCATAAGTGAGATGTGTTTCATTGAATCTGGATTAGTGCTATTACCATGCATCAGGACATACTTCTATGCTATCTGATTTAGATTAATTAATTTTTTATTTTATCCCCAAAAGGTATGCATCGGAAATGCCAATTATCTTGATCCAATCCCTACTATATGTTGGAATCATTGCTGTGACCCGGCTAGCTAGACCAAGTCTATCCAAACTTTGCTACAACCGCCGGCCCGAGAAGAACACCTCCTTCCTCCTCTCCATGCTGAAGATCGCTACACTCTGGTCCATGCTTGCTGCCTACACTGTTCCATTCTTTCTTATACCACGCACCATTCACCCACTCCTGGGCTGGCCCCTGTACCTCCTCGGCTCAGCTGCATTAAATTCAATAGTAATAAATGTTTTCCTACTACCTGCCTTTGCAGTTCTCACCACCTGGATAGGTCTTGTCGGTGCGCTTTTTGTCATGGCATTCCCATATTATTCTGATGGGGTGGTACGGGCCATGGCGGTTTTCATGTATGCTTTTTGTTATGCTCCAGTTGCTTGGGCTTCCTTGGTAAAAATTATGGGCTCTTTGCAAGTGCTTATAGAGAGGGAAGCATACTTCCCTCGACTGGGAGAACCAAACCCAACAACAGCTGAATTTACAAAATTGTACTGACAAACTTGTAATTTATTTTCTAATTGTGAGATATAGTACTCAGTCTCTGGGAGTTGGAAGGTGGGGCGGGGCGACAGCCATCGGCTAATTGATTTTGGCTTCTGTCTGGCTAGTTTGATTGAGGGGGAGCAGGTACAGTTTGGAACGAATACATTGGATAGGATCAAAGTTCTTGTAAACTAACTTTAGTTTTTGTTAACAATGGGTCGACGTGTGAGTGCTAGCGGCTCTTGGATATGCAAATCTCCATCTATTGTTTTGATTTGGAAAATATTCTGCATTTTCTTTTGTTGTAGTTTTCCTCGTTGCTTTTTGTAAATTGGTTTATAATTCACTTTGGGAAAACTTTCTTGTTCTGTTGTGACAAATCGATGCAGAATAATTCATGCTGCAATGAACAAAAGAATCTTTCGAGTTTCAAAGAATTCCAGTCTGAGTTGTGTTTAATTAAGTTTGACATTTAACAATTGTAGTCTAATTTGAGTTACCTCTGAATTGAAAGAGTGTAGGATGGTTGGCCATGTCTAAAATATATAGAGGCGATATTCTGTGTAAGGGGAATTTCTATCGAATTTTTGATTGGCCTTAAATTATATTATATCTGGATTTTGCTGGTGGTTTGAATTATGCCGCTGTGAATCATTTTTTAATTGGGAAAATTGTCAAAATGCCATTATAAAACTCATGGATTATCAAAATGCCACTCCAAAATTTGAACTTGTAAAATTGCCACTCCAAAACTCATACTCTTGTCAAAATGTCATTATATCTATATATTTATACTTTTTAATTACAGTTCACCCTCTAATCACATTTGTATTTTGGTATTCCCCGAAATACCCTTATACACCCTTCATCCTTTTCTTCTAGTTTTTCTTAAAAACTTCATTATTTAACTCGATTCATCTTTTATCTCCTCGTTTCCCAATTATTTCCTCCGCCAAATCGAGCTGTGACCCTGCCTAGTTCTTCGTCTCTTAGTCTCTTTCACCATCGTTCTAACCAGAAGTCCCAACACCCTGACCCGGTCTGGTCTTCTTCTCCTTTGCCACCCCTTCCTCCACAGACAGTAATTTACAAGTCTCCAAGACAAATGATGAGAAACAAAGACGTTGATAGTTTGATAATCTGATAGCAGAATATTTCTGAATTTCTGAATTTATCTTTGAATAGGATTTTTGTCTCACATGGAAAAGAAAATAAAAAATAAGGGAGGTGTTGATTCGAGACATTAGTGTCAGAGAGAGGCAATATGTCTGAAAAAATTTGAAAAAATTTAGAGGTGGCAGATTGTCGGTTCGGGTCGGGTTCAGATTCGGGTCAGGTCGGATCAGTTTGACCAAATGGAAAATGTCGGGTCGGGTCGGGTATCAGGTTGATGAATGCCTGCATTTTTCTGGGTGGGGTTCGGGTCAAGTCGGGTATCGGTTTGACGGATGCCGCCATTTTTTCGGGTCGGGTCGGGCGGGTTTTTCACATTTGGTCAGATTTTGTACCTCTATTCCGGTTGGGTCGGATTCGGGTCAGTCTGCCTTTCCCTAGAACACGGGTCGGGTTTGGGTCGGGTCTGTGTAAGTTTTCCCTGAAACTCGGGTCGAGTCGGGTGGGGTCAGGTCAGGTTTCGGGTTGGGTCGGTTTTTTCGAGTCGAGTCAAATTTTGTTACCTCTAAAAAAATACCTCTAAAAAAATTAGATAGCAGTAAACTACAAAATTAATGTTATGCTGGGCAAATTTTTAAGAGAAAACCATACCAAAAATGCAACAGGTCATTTAAGGCGAACTAAAAATGTAAACTTTCTTTAGATATTATCAATACAACAAGAGCTCAGCGAGGCAGCTAAAAATGTGGCGACCAGCTTCTTGACGGAGGCGATATCGTTTTTAGGGTTCTTCAATCGTCGAACAATCCATCCGAATCCGATACATTCGATCAATCCATTATATATTCGGGAAAGTATAAGGGTATTATTGTCATTATATGAAATTTAATTGATTTTGAATGTTAAATATGGTATAATGGCAATTTGGCAAGACCACCAATTTTGGAGTGGCAATTTTGCAACCCAAAATTTTGGAGTGGTATTTTGACAATCCATAAGTTTTGTAGTGACATTTTGACAATTTTCCCTTTTTAATTTGGGTTGGGTTCTGAACAGGTTGATTCCTAGCCATTTCCAGTTGAGCTAGATTCAAATTAACGTCTCTTTTCAAAGTTAGATGATACGAATTTGGATTGAATCATACGAATAAGCTTTGCAAGCCTTCTGTTTCATCCCAGCTTCAAATGGGACAGAATCGAGGAGTCTCTAAACTTTGTAGGTACAAGAAAGGAGATCCTAGTTCCTAAAAACTGTGCTCGGGTGAGGCTATTATGCGTCCGCATCATCTGCCTTAAGGCATTTTGCCTTAGTTAAAATCCCAACCGTCCACATAAATGAACGCTTTAGATTCAATTCAGATCCATTTTGCACACTTGAGGATTTAATTTGGTCAGCAGCTCAGCGTAGTCTTTCTCCTCTTGGTTTCTCTGCTGAAAATTGTTCCCGCGATTTGTAAGGGTTTGACGCGTCCACTTTTCTCTCCTCTTCTGATTCCCGCCTTCCTTCGCTATCAGGTCGCGTCTTGACCTATTCGCCATCAACGCTCCTGGTTTGCTTGCTCAAAGCTCCCGCTCGTCTTACTCAGCAACCTGCTCCGCTATCACGAAGCTCCTACTCCTCTTGCTCCATGCTCCTCTTGCTCCACGCTCCTGCCTTGCTCTTTTTCCACTCATTTGGCCGGTATGCCTTTGCTTCTCTCTCCATTTTCTTCCTCTTTCCTTTTTTTCCTTGATGAATTTGGGAAACATAGACAAGGAAATCGATTATCCATTTTGGATAGCAAACGTCAAACACCAACTTTTGAAATAAAAATTGATTTTGTTCAGTGGAATAGGTTAATGGGGCAATCGATTATCCATTTTTAACAGCAAAATCGATTGTAAATGGGGTCTGTTTGTAAAGCCAGGATTGAAAGAACAAAAGCCAACCCAATTTTAAATGGTTCCAGCCTTAAATGACTGTGGTGCAGAAAGAGATCGATTTAGGGAACTCTGGTCGTCCAAATGCCTCCAAAATATCAGAAAATGTAAATAAAACTAAAACAAAGCTCCTCGCAAATTTTTACCATTTTTGGAATTTCCTGTGAATTTATGTGATTTTTCAAAGTTCAGTCAGAAAATGAAAAAAAACTGGGTCAGACTTGCAAAGGGGCTGATGCAGGAAATGTTAGGTTGAGTTGAGGGTTTAATCTGCCTCCGATATGTTGCTGCTCCAATTTCTTCTACTAGCACAATATTATTGCTGATTGTATTCTTTTGTTATAAAATCATTTAACCTGCATTTTTTCCATTAATTTTCAGGTGAACAAATATGCATGTCAGGGATATTCCAACTTGGATTCCTCGATTAGGAATGGAGTTTACAACTGAATTAGAGGCATGGATATTTTGGAAGTATTATGCTGGACAAATGGGTTTTAATGTGCGGAAACGGTGTGCGAACAAGAGCAATATTGATGGCGCGACTACTTCTATGCTTTTTGTATGCTCAAGTGAAGGAAAGCGAGGAAAGGATAAGCGAGACGAGCAAACCAAGAACCCAAGAGCAGAAACCCGAACAGGTTGTATGGTTCGTTTGGGACTGAAATTAGTCAGGAAAACAAACCAGTTTAAAGTTGTTGATTTCATTTCAGATCATAATCACCTACTCCAAAAACCTGAAGCTTGCCACTTGTTACGTACTCAACGTGAAGTTCCTGAAGCAGCATTGTATGATATCGAATTGGCCGATGAAACCAGAGTCCGACCGAAACAAGCACACGAATTAATGGGTAGACAATCTGGTGGTACGTCACATCTTACTTTTAGTATGACAGACCATAGGAATGTTTTAAGGGATAACCGCCAAAGAGTACTAGCTTCTGGTGAAGCTGTAGCAATGTTAAACTATTTTCATGAACGAGTTTCAGAAAATCCTTCTTTTCAACATGTTGAACAAGTTGATGAAGCGCAAGAGATTACTAATATTTTTTGGGCTGATGCAAAAATGATTGCGGACTATGCTCGCTTTGGTGAAGTAGTTGTTTTTGATACAACATTTGGTACAAATAAGGAGCATAGGCCTTTTGGTGTTTTTGTTGGGTTTAATCATTTTAGGGAGATGGTGATACTTGGAGCAACGCTTATGTATGACCAAACGGCCGATTCCTTTGAATGGGTTTTTAAAACCTTTTTAGAAGTTCATAACCATAAAAAGCCTAAAACCATTTTCACCGATCAAGACATTGCAATGGGAAATGCAATAGCAAAAGTAATGCCGGAAACAACTCATGGGTTGTGTACATGGCACATAATGGAAAATGCCGGTAGGCATTTGATGCACTATAACAAGAGCATGGGCATCCTTCGGAAGCTCAGTGATTGTATGTATGTGTACGAGGAAGTAGCGGAGTTTGAAAATGTTTTTGGTGAGCTGATGAGAAACATTAGTGATGAAACTTGGCTGCTATTCATATACAGTTTCAAAGAAAAATGGGCATATTGCTATATGAAGAATGCAGTAACTCTAGGGATACGAAGCACACAGCTGAGTGAAAGCATTAACAAAGATTTGAAATGCTATTTGAAGTCAGATTTGAGTATCATTAGACTTTTAAAGCATTTTGAGAGGATTGTGAATGACAAACGCGAAAAGGAAGTTGCATCAGACTTTGCTTGGAGAGAGAAACTACCAAAACTCAAGATGAAAGTGCCAATTCTTAAGCAGGCAGGTGAGTTGTATACTCCAAAAATATTTGAACTATTTCAGGAGGAGTATGAGCTGTCCATGGCAGCTCAAATTGAGGGTCCAAATGGTGATGAGTACATGGTTACAATTTCTGCCTTCGGTGATCAAGACATTTCTCATAAATGTCAGAAAGTCCTTTGGAATCAAGATGATTTGGCTGTTGTATGTGGTTGCAACAAGTTTGAGAGAGTTGGAATTCTCTGTTGGCATGCTTTAAAAGTGCTGGATGCAAAGAATATCAAGGTTTTACCAGAAAAGTACTTTTTGAAGCGTTGGACAAGGGAAGCTGAAAATGATGTGGTTGAAGATAAAAATGGGAGAACTGTCATTGTAGATACTAGATTGGATATTGCTCGTCATTGTAGATACTAGATTGGATATTGCTCGTCATTGTAGAGATCTTTGTCGTAAGTTCTCAAAAATAGCTGCAATAGCAGCTTATTTTGAAGGAGTAGTGTTGACTCATAGTGTTTTGGATACACTTGAGAAGCAACTCAGAGAGATGATGAGCAATCTGTCAATCAAGACAGATGGCAACCAGAAAGTATCTCCTCTGCCTAACCCATCAAAGAATAACACTAAGCTACCCAAATTAAAGAAGAAAGATGGTAAAAAGGGTTCAAAGAGAAAGCATCCTTGGACAGAAGACATGAAAAAAAAGGGTAGAAGGGGGACCAAATGCCGCAATAAATCTGAAGAACAGGTATAGTTTATCATTGAAGTCATTTTTATAATAAACCATTATTTTTCAAAGTTTTGTGAATACTTACCATCTTTTGTAAATTTCAGGAAGTTAAGGAGTCTAACTCAAAAGTGTTGACTGTACAAGAATTGCCTCAAACAGGATATGAAACCTCTCCTAGTCTTGTGCAATCATCAATGGTTAGTAAAAGTTTAAAGAAAATTTAGTTTTTAGTCAATTTCAGGACCTTTGTTAACTGATAAATGCTAACATATGTTCTTCTTTTTCTTCTTCTCTCTTTTGTACTTTTAGGGATACACAGATTTTTTGTTGTCCTTTTCCTGTGGTTTGGAGCCTCCTAATCAGGTTATATACTATGACTTTGAATCTGATAAATTGTACAATTTATGTTTATGGCCATTTTGAAAGCACAAAACCTAATATATAGGTAAGGGTTATGTGATGATACATTTTTTGGACAATTTTAACACAACCATTATTTTTTTGTAGGGTAATAATTTAGATATGACCATGTTGTTGGAATCTCATCATCAAGGAAAGCCACCAGAATGAGCATTTCAAAACCCAGTAGTCAGTAGAAGTAAATTTGGATTTGCAATCCGTTTTTTGTATAGCTTTTAAAGATATTAAAAGCTTTTTTTGGTTATAGCATTGAAGGGCTCATTTATATTTTGTGTGAGCAATCCTCTTTTGTATAGCTTCTAAGAGCTTTATAATTTTGTAGATTTCTGATGTGATCAACATATTTAGATAAAATACTCCATGTTTAAGGCTGACAATGTTTATGGTTATAGATTTCTTAGACAGACAATGTGTGTTGTTTTGTGAAGTTAACTATAAAAAAGAGCATATTGGTTTGTACAACTGGTACAAATAGCACTCAGTGATACCAAATGGCACTCAGTGGTAATTCCTACTTGCAGTTAATTCCAATTAATGGTAGATTAAAAAAAAAGCACATAAAGAATACATTCAGTGACAAAACACAGATGTGTAACAAACTTAAAATTTATTTGGACATTTTAAATAGCAATAAATACATCCGTACACCAAACACACAAACATCAACTATGAAAAACAGATAATTCCTACCCAAAAGAACCCTCTGAAGAGATAGCCCCCAGATTTGCAAATGAAGCTGCCAGCAATTGGTTATGAACAGGCCACAACTCCCAGTGAGAAAGTGCAACGCTGTCAAAACCATGCCACCGACTCAGCAACTTATTGAACCATAACAGCCATTATCACCTCCCCAAACGGATCACCACCCTAAAACTTAACTAGCACATCAAAAGAAACCTTACTGTCTGACACCATACACCATCCACTCACAACACACTATCTTTTGTCTTAAAAAACTGAAAATAATACTCATCAGACTAGCCAAAGCTATGCACTGATTAGTTAAGCAGCATCAGGAGCCTTCACTCATCCAAAGCTCAGAAAACTAGTTGTAGCATTGGCGGAAGCATCATAATTGGGATCTCTTCCATCGACTTAGGCAGCCATCTTTTAAAATGCTTCTTCACCTTAACAGTGTGCTTAATTGTGCATGCCTTCTAAGCTCGAGATATCAATCGGATTGTTCTTCTGCTAGACCCAATATTTTTATCCTGAAGAATTTACCAACAACACCTCCAATTATGCCAGGAAAGAAAAGAGAGTTGAAAGAAATAAAATTCTAAATAATGTTGTAATACCTTGAACTAATCATGTAATTCCTATCTTCTTTCTTCCAGTTATCTGCCATGATAATTTGTCAGGAGATCATACTGAAAAAAGAAAAGAGGAAAAGAAAATGAATAATATGATATACCTTTGATATTCATCAGACAAAGTAATACCCCACTCAACTTTTAATTAAGATGTCTTATGCGCAGCCTAATAACCAGATAACAACAATTAAGAAAACAAATTAAAAGAAAAAATTATGGACAAAGACCTCTATCCAGGCAGCAGACCAAATTTATTTTGCAAAATCGAATGCCTAATTTCCCTTCTTGACGATGGACCAATTGAATGAAAACAAAGCTAAGCTTAGGCAAATTGTATAAATGACGAGACCAGATTTCAAACTAATTGTCAATTAATCTAACTCAGATGGTATAATTTCTGACAAATTAATTTAACTCAAGACCTGAATTGACTTCAACCCAACTTAGAGGCATCGAGACCTGAAATTAATCGATGAGTTCTTGTTGGCGCGTAGAGCGTCGACACTCGACACCAATCTGGAGGTATCGAGACACCACAAGCTTGGCTTCCTCTGGACGTTGCTCTGGGAGGTTGGGGTCGAAACCAGCCATGGATGCAATCGCCCAGTGCGATAGACCGGAGAGAGTCGATAAGGCCCGGCCGGCCGGTGAAATCGAGGTGCGAAATAGGGGAGCGGAGGGAGACAAGGGAGCGGAGGAGGTGTGGGAAGAGGAGAGGGGCGCGTCAGCTCCTGTGTGGGAAGAGGAGGGGGGTGCATCGGCTCCTGTGTGCGAACGGGTTTAGGCGAGCAAGTTAGAACTTGAATATGAGGAATCTGAGGGAAAGGATATTGAGATGAATCTAAAGCGTTCATTTATGTGGACGGTTGGGATTTTAACTAAGGATATTATAGAAGCAGCCATAATGTCAAAAATAATGAATGATTAGCTTTTTATGATTGCATGTTCTACGTCATAAACTTCCAACCGCAATGGCACGGGTTGGGCTTGAAAAATGGGATGCACGAGAGAAATCCACATGGGGCACGCAGATTATTTTCTCAAAAATACTCGACTCTGATTCTCCACCCCAATACAAAAGCAGCAAGGAATTCTGATTTCAAGATGGCTGTGAAGTGTAAAAATTTTATTTTTTTCTTAAAAAAAAAAATCTTTGCAGTCGTACCAGCTCCTTATTCTTGTCTAAATAAAATTTAGCCAATGGTAGCAGATTTCCTTTGTGATAGTTTATTTGGATCCATGGTCCATCCATCCACTGGCCTGTAGAAACTCGCAGATGTTTGCGTACCGAGTCAGCTCCCGGGCACAAAAACGACCCGCTACATATCCGATATGCACCAGAATAAGCAATTTGGCTGATTCATTGAGTTCCAGGTTATAATTGAATCATTAATTCCCTGATCCCAGAGATCAAAAAAAAAAAAAAAATTCACTGATCCCTTCCGACAACTGCTAACGTTTAAATTTGTCTAATTAAGCGGGTCCCCGTTCGTTTGCTCAAAAAAATACAAAAGGAGTGCAAGAAAAACTGTAAAAACTTGTCCCCTTTCGAAATGAGCCCCTGATTTACACAGTTCTAAAACCCCAATGACGACGACGTACGACAGACACACATATAACTCTGGTTCTACTAGCATACAATACACTACGTGCCATTCGACTCCATCTCATACCCTCATGCCATGTACCTTTCACATATCATATTCATATATGACCGTTGCTTAATTTCTGCATCTCGATCACACCAAGTTAACTGTATCCTTCCTAGGCTGCATGTTAATGTTATCTCTTTCTATTCCTTTCTTATCTCTTATCTTTTTTTGAGGAGTGGGCAACTCGCCTACTGATTTTCATTAATGGAAAAAAAATTTGTACAAAAGTGGAGCAAAACAATACTATACAGTGTATCTAAAAGTAAGATCAGGATTGTATTATTCCTCTGTACATGGTTTCTTATCATTTTGACTGTGTGTACCCCGCCTTATACGTCTACTTAGAGATGCATAACGATCACTAAAATAAGCAGTTTTGTTTTCGTTTCGTTTCGTATAACGAAACAAAGAATCGTTTGATTTTCGTTTCGTTTGGGACGAAACGAAACAAAAGAACGAAAATAATCGTTTAACTATAGTATTTTTCTATCAAAATGGAAAACGAAATGAAATGGATCGAATCGTTAATCGCTTCATTTTGTTTAACGAAACAAATAATCGTTTCGTTTGGACGAAACGACACGAAATAACGGAAACGGTGTTGCATTTACAGCCCTACGTCTACTTTTGTTGTCCATTTTGCTACCTATTAATAAGTTGCACTTCTTTGGTTATGTGGTATATATACATATGATTTAGCAATAAACTTGCGTGATTCTGACATTATATGATTGTACTTTGAGGATAAATATATATATTGAGGTTTCAAGAATAAATGCTGGTTAATCTTTTCTTAATTTAGTCCCATTTTGTCTGTTTTGTGATCACAAATATATTTATGTTGTTGGTACTAAAATTTACCATCAAGGCAGACAAGTTAGTCTCATTCTACAGCATTGATTTTATTTTTTAAACATGAAAATTTTTACTGGATTCTGCTTACTAAATATATATTGAAGGCATGTGATACTTCACTTAATTATTTGTAATTATCTGAGTTATCAAGAATAAAGTTTTGTTTGAGAATTGAGGGGGCATGAAGATTGGTTGCTTAATTAGTTAAAAGTTTATTAATCATGCTATTATGATGAAGCTGCAGAGGTAAGAGGCAGCAGAGCATCTAATTAATTCCCTCACATAAACCAAGGTAGAATTTACTTTTCACTTTCCTCAAAAAAAAAAAAAAAAATTACTTTTCACTTTCCACAAAAGGGGCGTCTAATTAATTCCCTGCGTGATATGCTTTTTGTTAGGCATGTCCCCGTAAGGTACCCAGGGCACAAGGATACAAAGATTAGATATAAAAGGCAAACCATTCTTTTTTAAAACTTGTTACCTAGGCCCCTAATTAAAAGACGAATAGAAAGAGTTAAGACTTTATCTTCAAAGGCTGTGTGTGTAAGTGTGTTGCACTTCTATCCTCCCAATGCAATACACCTTTACTGTCTCTATGCCATGTGGGTCCTATATAGCTTTGTTACTACTTAATCAATACCTCAAACTCAAAGTATTGTTTCTTTTTGTTGCATTGTTTAATTATTCGATAAGAACCTTTTTAAACTCAACGATTAATTAAAAGATGAAAATGAACTTGAAAGTCTTGAAGAAAGGAACATATATATATTAGTAAACAACCAACGCCTTATTTTAAAGTACATCAATGGTGGTGATCAATCTAAGTAAACAATCAACAGCTGAGATTTATTACTTAGGGAAGATAAAACTTTCACGTCAAAAAATCTAATATTCCTAATACTTTTATAGTTTTGGGGAAATGACTCCACAACCCCCCCCCCCCCCCCCCCCAAACTTTCTTCTTGTGACAAGTTGCCCCCCAAACTTTTTTTTGTAACAAACACCCCCCCAAACTACCTAATTGTGACAAACACACCCCCCAACATCAAATTAACCCTCTAATATTCAATTATGGAGTGCGAAAAAACCAAAATACCCATGTATGTATATGTCATAATATTTAAAATATTAGTACTTCATAAAATTATTATAAAAAAAAATATTGTTGCATGATATATAACCGGAATAAATTTGCTTACTTAAATATAAATAGACAAATTAATGAAATTATAAACTTTTAATTTTTTTATAACTGAAATTAAAAAAATAATAATTTTTTTAATTTATATATTATCATGAAATATATTCTATAACATAGAATAATATTTAAAATCAAATTACAAATATAGCTTAATAAACATTTTATAATAAAGATATCCAATTAATTATAAATATTTATATCGATAATTATTTTTTTAAAATTAGATTTTATGAAACACTAATACTTCAAAAATATCATGACATATACATACAAGGTCATTTTGGTCTTTTCACACTCCATAATTGAGTATTAGAGGGTTAATTGGATGTTGGGGGTGTGTTTGTCACAATTAGGTAGTTTGGGGAGGTGTTTGTCACAAAAAAAAAGTTTGGATGGCAACTTGTTACTGGGGGAAAGTTTAGGGGATGTGAAGTCATTTCCCCTATAGTTTTATTAGGAGTAAGGATACGTAATATAATATGCATGCATTCTCTCATTTGAGTAATAAATCGATAATGTTATCGCGTACGGTCCCCTTTGGAAGAAAGCAACAATTCCCCATTCTTGTGCTTTAGCGATCGGACTTGAATTGGATTTACAGAGGCCACATGGCTCCCAGTGTCTTTTACCACGTTCTGTCATTCTCCTATTGACTATTGTGGATGATGGATCCCAGGATGGATCGAGCCAGCTAGCTAGTAAATTCCCAAATTTTTCCTATATGGGAAATTGGAGAGAAACCCATGACCGTTGGAGCAGACAAATCGTGCCAAAATTCTCATTTATATGCACCCCAACATATTATAACGTACCCTTAAGCTCAAATCCAAACCATCCCTTCTATATAAGCCATAGGTACAGTTTCCTAATTACCCGTTGCACCATCCATCGATCAGTTCCTTCTATTCACGCACACAGGAATTATATATCAATCTACCTGCTATACTCACAAACGCAAAGTACGACTCTTCGCGAAAACACAGGCACTGATTGATCGATGAGGTCGCAATTGTTCTTCCTCTATACTCTTCTACTGCTGCTTCCATTTTCAAGCTCCTGTGACAATAATGTGACGTATGTCAAGAATCACCATGCCTGGATCGGCCCAGTGGGCGAACAAAGAATTATTGTCGACGCAAGTGGAGCCGGTGATTTCTTATCCATCCAAGATGCGGTTGATTCTATCCCCACAAACAATACCAAGCGCTACATCATTCAGATTAATGCTGGTTCTTACATGTACTTACTCTCAGCACAAAGATATACATATGTTCATGCCTCTAAATATTTTTTCTCTTGAATATTAATCTCTCTTAAGTACTTGATTACTTAAAGCAGAATTTTGAGCAAAGTTTTGACTTTGCATTACAATAATGCCAATTCACTTTACAAGCATTTTATGAGGAGTGAAATATGCATTGTATATATAGTTTTCTTGGTTGAGCTTACAACTGAAACTTCTATTAATTTGATGTAAGTTTTGTTGAATAAATTTAGAGAGAAGGTGCTTGTACCGGCCACAAAGCCATACATTACATTCCAAGGAGCAGGACGAGATGTGACGACAATTGAATGGCACGACCGTGCAAGCGACCCCGGTCCTAATGGGCAGCAGCTCCGGACCTACAATTCAGCATCCGTAACAATTCTAGCTAATTATTTTACTGCTAGGAATATCAGCTTCAAGGTATGTTTTCAGTGTACCGTTTTCTCACCTGGGCTCGATTTGGTGCTATGCTGGACATGCACCTAGCTAGCACTCATTAATCATGACTCAAAAGGTTTGAAAGGTTAATCAGTTCTCACTATATTCTATTTTTCTTTAGTGATTTTTTAAACATATGATTAGTCTTAATTGTACAACATCTTCTTGCTAGTTGGTACTTGGGAACCAAAGTTTTTTTTTTTTTTTTTTTTTTTTTTTGAGAAGGAAAAAGGGTCAACGACGTTGATCTGCAAGTACTTGTGAACAAAAAATTATTATGCAAATTATTCATAAATGGACCCAATTGTACATGGAGTTTACAGTTTGTCATGGTAGATATTGAATTCTGAAGCCACGATACGCTGTCGGCAAAAGTTGAAAGAGCTCTTAATTATATAGCTATCGCTAATTGATTCCTTCTATATGTTATATGTCATTTTGGAATATAGAACACAGCTCCAGCACCTATGCCGGGAATGCAAGGATGGCAAGCAGTTGCATTCAGAATCTCAGGCGATAAGGCATACTTCCTGGGATGCGGTTTCTATGGAGCTCAGGACACGCTGTGCGACGATGCTGGGCGGCATTACTTCAAAGATTGCTATATTGAAGGGTCAATAGATTTCATCTTTGGTAATGGTAGATCCATGTACAAGGTAATTAGTAGACTTCTTTTTGAAAGATTGTGTTAGATTCTTTGTACTTGCTGGTCATTGCATATGTAATTTTATTAGCTTGATTCGGTTCAGTGCGAAGAAAATTACTATCGATAGTGGGTAGCGATCAAGTTCACCTTCATGCTTTCTTTCCTCTCCTCAAATACTATCTTGAAACCATGTGCAGCTAGATTTGATAATAGGCATCATTGATAAGAATACTTATTTAGATAGTTTATCTACATTTTTAACAATTAATATGGTCATTAATTTTGTACAGGATTGCCAGCTCCATTCGATAGCCAACCGTTACGGTTCAATTGCAGCTCAGGGCAGGAATAACCCATGCGAACGCACGGGCTTTGCCTTTGTAAATTGCAGAGTGACCGGCACTGGCCTGCTGTACGTTGGCCGTGCCATGGGTCAATACTCCAGAATTGTGTATGCGTATACGTACTTCGACAATCTGATAGCTCCTGGTGGCTGGGACGATTGGGACCATAATAGCAACAAGAGCTTGTAAGCTCCTTTCTCAATTCTCCCCTAATTAATAACAGTACAGTAGACTTTAAACTAAAGCAGGCTTTTGCAAAAGCTTAGCTTATGATAGTTGTTGTGCATAAACTGGTGTAAACACAAATCATGAAAATATATATAATCCTGTGCATGAATAGTCTCTTAAAAAAGAATATATGCTGCATGTGTGGGTCAATCCCTATATATTTTGATTATTGAACCGAGGTGTTAAAAGATGTGTTCATGTTTGCAGGACTGCATTTTTTGGAGTGTACAAATGTTGGGGGCCAGGTTCTGTGTCTGTCCGTGGTGTGTCATGGGCCAGAGAGCTGGATTTCCCATCGGCTCGCCCTTTCCTGGTCAAGAGCTTTGTCAACGGAAGGCATTGGTTGGGTCCGAATGATGCCTAAAGCCACTAACAAAATTTCATTTCATTTCCAAGTGTAGAGGAACTTCATACGGTCATACCACTGTTTTCATTCAATTGAAACTTGTAACATTACAAAAGAACAGAATAACGCATTGTATCAAATCATTGTAATGAGAGTATAGATTCCTTTTTTTTTTTCTGAACAGCAATAGGAGTATGGATTCATTTGTAATCAATAGAAATGTAACAAGGATATAGTTTGTTTTTTTCTCTCAGCTGTACTATACAAACTGTCAGAATAAATAAAAAGTACATGTATGAATTTCAATGCATGAGTGCATCAGGTGCCAACTTAATATTACGGAGAAAAAGCAAAATCTCCCCATCTTTAGGGTATAAATATATAAAAATTATAAACAAAGACCACCTCCAAAAAAATTGCAAACTAAGATTACAAGGCCATTCATTCTTTAGGAGTCATGAACAAATGAACAACAAGGAGATTGAAAAGACAAGAGAGGAAGGTCATTACAACAACAGTACTGAATTATTTTCAGAACTCAGTCCAGGACCAAAGTTTTCCGACAATCTGCTAAGTCATCTTCACATTATACCACAATTTGGAGCACCCTCAAGCATCTCAGGCGACCTGCATGGAGTAAAATAAATAATAAGCAACAAAAAAAGATTCCAAGGTCAACGGTTGTGGATATTTGGATCATGGAAAAATGAAAAAAGTAAAACACAACAGCCATACGACCAGAAAACCTCTCTCTCTCTCTCTCTGTTGGTTCACCGGAAATGTGTAGACATCTAGTGGTCCACTGAGAGTATATTCTATCAAAAGATTTTAACACCATATGAAAAAACCCTTATCTTTTTCCTCTACCTTGTGTCAAGTGAAAGGCAAACAGGATGCAAACCTTGACCATAACTCACTTTGGAACTATAGTAGTGGTAAAGTTATGTCGCTGACTACAACATCACCCATTTTCCATGTTAACCCACAGTTTCTTCATCCCAAAAACTTGTAAAAGTTGATATTCCCTCAACATTCATTTTTTAAAGTTGCCCATGGACACCCTTCTCACTCTTAGGTACTTATAATAGCTCTCCCAACACATAACCAAGACCTGAAAAAAGGAAAGACAAAAGAACCTTACAATTGGCCTAAATTGGCAAGATCAAGATCAGGTGCAATCTCCTGCACAATATCATTGGGGGGCTGGCCGCAGTCTTGCATCTTTTGCATAAGTTCGACAATCTTGGTGAAGTTCTCAGAGTCATTCTCATAAACCTCATTTAGTTGCACTATGAACTGGTACTGGCGGCTGTACCGACTGTAGTCATCCTTGCTCAGACTCTCTTTGTGCTCCTCCAGCCACTTTGGATACTTCTGGGCTATCTCCTTCATTGGCTCGTACAATATGTCCTTTGACAGTAGCTGTTGCATCATTGTTTCTACAATGGACTCCATGTCCTATACAAGAAAAAATATATATATAAAAATTAAAATTGGTATCATCATACAGGAAGAATTGCAGTGCAGGAGGAGGGATAATTTCACCTCTTCCCCATATAATATCAAAATATCATTTATATCCCTCTCAGATCAGAACATTATGCATGCTCTTCTTAAACATTAAAAAAAACAGTTCCATATCCTGTCACTAAGTTTTTCGGACATGCCAGTTCTCCTAGTTTATCAACATATGAGAAAGGAAAATAGTCATTTGGGAATCTTGAATGAAATTATGAAATAGAGTTTCTGGGTGGTACTCCTGATGATTGTAGGACACGGGTAATGTTTCCCATTTTATACAAACTTATGCACAACATTTCCAGCTTCAAGGAGTAAATCTGATATATTGAGGCCATCTAGGGTGCAAATCAAATTGCAGAAGAAAGGTGAACAAAAAAATGGATATATAGAAGTATCTTTATGATGACATGCACACTTTTGGTTTGAGTTATTGTTACAGACATAGTATTTGCTTTAACTTGCATTCTTTTTTTTTCTTAAGGTATCATTCCACATATATCATTTGTTATTCATTTGAAAAAATGGGACTTCGAGGGCGTTGTATACAAATTCCAGATATCTCCTTGGTTGATATTACATAGAGTTTTGAATTACCACATAAAGGGTATTTGGAACGTAGTGCAATTTAAAATGGCCATAGTTTGATTAAAGAACAAGCTAACTCAAGTAGCATCAATGCCTTTTTTTTTCTTTTTCTTTTGAATGTAAGCAGCAATAGTCTTGGTGAACTTGGAATGGACCGAATGGCAACTTGATATTTCCTTTGGTAATGTTTTTCTATGATATCATATATATAAGCAAAATTGCAATTTTGGTTTAAAATTGGAATAATATAGGTAGAGACAGAAAGGAGTTTGATGAGTTACCTGAGAACCGGCAAGTTGTTCGAATTGCTTGACAAACTCCTCAACCATGGCCTCCTCATTAGAGCTCATGCCAGCAGCGGGGGCGCCAAGGGAGGCGGCGGTGGCGGTCTCGAGGCCGCGGACGGCATCTCGCGTCTGCTGAGTGAGCTTCTCGAGAGCCTCAGAGGCGTAATTGAGGGAGGCATGGGGAGGGGCGGGGGCGGGGGCGCGTTGCTTGGCCTTGCTCCTCTTGGCGCGGGGGTCGGGGAGGCCCATGCCGAGGCCTGTGGGGGCGGATGGGGACGGCTTGTTGCCGCGCGCGGGGGGAGAGGAGGAGGAGGAAGAAGAGGAAGGGGCGGCGAGATCGAGCTTGTTGAAGTCATCGAGGGCACCTGCAGCGAAAGAGAAAGGGGAATTGGAATTGATCGATTAATTAGTAATTACTTGTCTTAATTAATACTTTAATAGTAAGAGTTGAGTAAAGTAAAGGGAGGGCGTACTGTCGAGCAGCTGGTCGAGATCGTCGGAGGGGTCGCCGCCAGCCATGGCTTCCCTTCCGTCTGTTGTTGTTGTATGGATAGGATCAGGGATCGAGGATTGATGAATGATGGCGCTGCAAAGGTAGAGCCCAGCGGGGTTTTTGATATGATGCAAGTGAACGTGTTCGGGAGTCGGTCGTGAAGACGAGTGCTCTCCTCTCCTCTCCTCACATCTCATCATATTATATTGGGGATAACATCACATAACATAACAAGCCACATCATTATTGTTCTAATTCTAACATATTATAATTAGTAGTTCTTTTTTGTGCGATATCATAATTGTCTTCTTTATTTAGTTACACACCTTTATTTATCTGCATCCTTTTTTTTTTCTTTCTAGTGCCATAAATAAATCTCCCTAATATATATGGTTTTGGTTGTTCATTTTTAAACTAACAATTCATTATCGCTTTCATAATTTTTCTAAATTCGTTAGTTTGTTGTCAGATTAACATAATGATGGCTAAATTACCCTCCTTTTATCGACTATTAGCTTCTAATACTCAAAATCTCTTCCGGGAACAAACCCATGTTAACCACTATTTTTTAAAAGATGTTTATACTTAATTTTGGGTGGGTAAAAACAAGGTACAAAGAAAATTCCTTTTTAACTTATTTATTATTTCATCTTTATCACTACTTTAATGATTTTCTAAAGATGATCCTACAAAATTAATTTATTCTTAATTATTACCAAAGCTATCTTTTGAAAAATCATTAGAAAGTCATATTTTTTCCTAAAATAAATATCTGGAATACCAACTTTTACTATTTTAGAAATAAATTTGTAATACCATATTTGTTGTAGCAAGTCTTATTTTTTTTTTTAGTTATGTATAGATTTATTACTGTTATTCATTGACTTCTTACGTTTATGAAAACTTTGTTGTGTTAAAATCATATATTTTTTTTTTTTACTATTAGACCGAAATCAAATGCTGAGTAAAAAGTCAAACATTTGACAAATAGTCAATTATGTGACCAAAAGGTAAAGTTTTGACCAATTTTGATTTAAAAGTTTGAAGTTGAATTTAAAATGTCAGTTTAAACATAACTTGATTTCAAACTGCCCTTTAGAATCATTTTAATGGTTTTGTGGGAATTTGAGAAACTTATGAAATTTTGGTTCCATGATATGATTTTAAACAAAAATTTTCGACCAAAGTCAATATTGTCATTTGGTTTTCTAAGCACACCCCTCTTTCTTTTTTCATCATTCGTTTAACTTAATCACTTATTTCTTTTTATCTATACTCCTTATTGCGCGCGAGTATAAGTTGTCCTTGTTTGTCTATGATCTTTATTTTCTTCTCTCAAAATCGGATAAACTCTCAACTACAAAATCAAAATGAGTTGGTTTGATTGAATAGAAAAATATGAAGATCTTATGTCGTATGGGTATTGAAGTCTATTTTTTAGTAAATGGTATTTGTTATATTAAAAAAGTATACGGCCTTTAAATATCAACCAACTCGATTTTTGTATAAATTTAATTGAACTTACTTTTTTCTTTTTAATAAGTTTGTGTTAAGTATTTTCTTTAAGATAAAAATGAGAGTCAAGCTACTCAAATTTAAATATTTATAAAAGATATTCTTTTTGGATTTCGATTCCGCGACCTCACGGACGGAGCTGCCAAGTACTTGATTGAACTGACATGGTGGAAACAAAATAGTTGGCAGAGCTCATGGACTAAATAACAATTCAGCCAAAATCTACAGTCGGAAAAAGGAAGATGCATGGAATGGAATTTATGCGATGGGTTAAATTTTTCAAATTTTAAGCAATTTAAAATGATCACGATGTTTATTTATAAATTTATAAAAAGAAAGAAAGGGAAATAAATGAAGGAAAAAGAAGTTGGAAATGAAGGAAGGGGTTGTAAGTTGTAAAAACTAACAGAGGGAGGAAGGGGGGAATGGGAAAGATGTTGTTGGGCCCTCGCCTCGGTTGCAACGCCGCTGCAGCGCTCAATGCCAATGCCTTCCCCCTCGCAGCTCGCTTCCGCGCCGGCGCCGCACCTGCAGCCCTACTACTACGCCCACTCCCACGGGGCTGGATTCTCTCCAGCGCCAGCGCCAGCGCGCCCCTCCCATTGCAGTTGCAGCTGCTGGTCGTCTCATCATCACCTGCGGCTGCATCGAGTGCCCGTGAGTTCTTCGAGGTGCAGCTCCAGGTTCGGGACTACGAACTTGACCAGTTCGGGGTCGTCAACAACGCCGTCTATGCCAACTACTGTCAGCACGGTAATCCAATCCTCTCCTCCCCTCACACATCCCCTTCTTACTAAATCTAATTACTATCACTCGATCATTCATCCATTTGCTTATATTTTGGTCAGCCCGCCACGAATTGCTTGAGACAATCGGCATCAGTTGTGACGCCGTTGCTCGGACCGGCGACTCCATGGCACTTTCTCAGCTCCATCTCAAATTCTTCGCACCTTTAAAGGTACAATTCATGTATACTACTTTGTTAATTTCTCGTCACAGCTCCCATTTTCATGAGTCACGATCAAATCACAACTCCCATTTTGCTTCTTCTGGTTCCTGTTAGAGTGCTTGTCGCAGCTCCATCTACTCCGGCTTGTGTATACTTTTGGGAGTGCTTCCTCTTTCCCACTCAAAACTGTCCATCTTTCAATGTGTCAGCCCATTATCCAGGATTCCTCAGTATTAACAAACAATCAAGGGAAATTATCTCCTCAACCAAAATCACCCAAGGTACCAGTATATGTTGCTGAATATATCATACAAGTATGCTGAAATACTTTATGTGTTTCCTTTATTTTTCTTGTCAGAGCCGTGATAAATTTGTAGTCAAAGTCAGAGTTTCTGGCATGTCAGGTGCACGCATTATTGTGGACCATTTCATTTACAGGCTTCCTGATCAAGCGGTATGTATTTACATGGTAGTACTAGCCTACCGCCCTACTGTATGCAAGATGCGACCAACAAAATTGTGCACACATTCTGAAATCTGCTTAGTTTTTTTTCTTTTTCCTAACGCACTAGCTGTATCTTTAATTGCCATTGTATAGTGAAGATGAGCCCATGCTATAGCAATTTTCTGTGTTGGAGACAGGTTTTACTTTGATTTGATAATGTACTTATTGTGACTTGTTTGATTTGATTGTACAGCTGATTTTGGAGGCCACTGGTACTGTAGTATGCCTGAACAAGAGTTACCGACCAACTCGTATACCAGCAGAGTATACTTCAAAACTGAGGGAATTTTTCTCAGTGAATGAGTAATAGGAATGTTGAATGATTGATTTTATTGTTTAGAAGGAGAATATGTGTGTGAAACTAAGGGAATTTTTTTTTTTCAAAAAAAAAAGAAGGAGAATGTGTGATGATGATGTGTGTGAAATGTGATTGTTGTAAAGGAATTGAATAGAAGATGATGTAGGGACAGGGGAGTAATGGGCATCGGGTATAGGTATAGTAAGTAGAGTAGATTGTAGAATCTGGTGTGATTGTTGCAGATGGGTATTTGTTGTATGGAAATAGAAGGTGGGCATAGGCAGTTGTGGGTGTTATTGCCCTGCCCAGTGGGCAGTGGGATTGAGTGCATCTGTGCATGTAATGGGAATGAGATTATGAGAAGAGAGTTCTGTATTCAAAATGAATTTCTCATAGAGTTCAATTGATTTCAATAGAGATGACATGAAAAGAATGATTGTGAATTGAGTTAATGAATGAACCAGCGTGAACCAGCTACTTAATTGTATGAGTTGAGTTGTGGAGTGTGAGAAAGCAATATCAAATAGCTATCAAATAGGACATGCAGATGCAGAAGTGTTTGGTAAGTGGTGCTGGCCATCAGGCCATGGCTAGTGGCTGGCTGGCTGCTGCTGCTGCTGCTGCTGCAAATAGATCGAGGAGTAAAATTGAATATACAATAATAAAGGGCTGAATGGGCCGAAGTGAGTGAATTGGGAGAAGATACGAGATGTGGACTTTGGAAAAGAGGCCCATTAATTAGATTAACATCCATAGGCCCATTCTTTCTTCTGTCGTTGACTCGTTGACTCGTTGTCTCTGCAACTCTCTCCTCTTCTTTCCCTTTCCTGCGATGCTAATACAATGCGACGGCACTCGCTTAGTCGTGCCATGCGAATGCTAGCGATGATGAATTGATGATGCATCTCAGCTAGACCTTCCTCCTCCTCGTCGTCGCCGGGCTCATCTATTCCATTTCTAAAGATGGGATCCACCTGCCTTCTCCGTCTCCCACTCTCCTTCTCTCCCCATCCCAAACCCTCCCATTCTTATTCCCCTCTCACTCGCCGTCCTCTCCTCCCCGCCCCCCGCTGCTCCATCCTCAACAACTCTCCCTCTCCCTCTCCCTCTCCCTCTCCCGCCACCACCACCTCCTCCTCCCCTCCCCCCCTCTTCGCCAACTGGACCCCGCCGCGCCCCCTCTCCCGCGCTCTCTCCGCCCTCGTCCTCGCCGGCCAGGTCGCCCACCGCGTCCTCACTGGCCGCGTCCACCGCAGGAACACTCTCCAGCAGCTTCAGCGCGTCGGCCCCGGCTCCACCGGCGTCTCCCTCCTCACCGCCACCTTCGTCGGCATGGCCTTCACCATCCAGTTCGTCAGAGAATTCACCCGCCTCGGCCTTCACCGCTCCGTCGGCGGCGTTCTCGCCCTCGCTCTCTCCAGAGAGCTCAGCCCCGTCGTCACGGCTGTCGTCGCTGCTGGCCGCGTTGGCTCCGCTTTCGCAGCTGAGCTCGGAACTATGCAGGTCTCTTTTCAATTCAACATAAACCAAGAATATGGATAAAATCCGATGTTGATCTTTGGTTATTTTTTAATTCTTCTACCTTTAATGTAGGTTTCGGAGCAAACCGACACGCTACGGGTACTTGGTGCTCAACCAGTGGACTACCTCGTCACACCTCGTGTGCTCGCGTGCATCCTTGCACTTCCCGTGCTAACCCTCCTCTGCTTTGCCGTGGGGCTCGCATCATCAGCCTTTCTCGCTGACACTGTGTTTGGTGTCAGCATCAACATTATACTCGACTCCGCGCGGAGGGCCCTGCGCCCCTGGGACGTCATCAGCTCTATGATAAAATCTCAAGTCTTTGGAGCAGTGATTGCTGTCGTTAGTTGCGCATGGGGCATCACGACCCATGGCGGGGCCAAGGGGGTCGGCGAGTCAACTACCTCTGCAGTCGTCATCTCCCTCGTCGGGATTTTCATTGCGGATTTTGCACTGTCTTATCTATTCTTCCAGGGTGCCGGTGACTCGCTGAAATATGCCATGGGTTAGAAATCATTTGATTTTGTTAATTAACATGTATGTTTAGTGTGTGCTAATAAGTTTATTCTAGTTAAGTGCTTGGTGGTGGTGGGGAGTGGAGGCTGTTTGATTCTTTGTTATACGTTCATCCTTGTAAGTTGAAATGTTATGAAAAGAAAAAATCTTTGTTCTTGGTCAGAAACTGTTCTTTCCAGCAACATGGTGCTCTGATGGCTTTATATGTGAATATTGGCAGTGCACAATAATGTTTAGTTGCCTTTTAGGTTCACATACTTCCACTAGGATGAAAGAACCAAATTGAATCAGCAGCTCAATTTGAGACAATTGCATTCATATGCGGGTATAGGCACAGGTTTGGCTCATGTACCAGTTTGACTTTTTCAATGCGTAATATGTCTGGTAAGTAACGAAATAACTTATCTTTTTAAATTGGAAGTCCAGACCAAGCATGCTGTTGCTCTTCCTCATGGTTTAATATCTGATCTCTATACCTTTTATCTACTGACAAGAAACATAACTAATTTATTTGAGGAAGATCAGACCATAGGATTGTTGGTATGATCTTAAAGACATCCAACATTGTTGTTAATATGATCTTGTATAAGTACAGATGTCCAACATTGTTGTTGGTATGATCTAGCACGAGTACAGACATCCAACATTGGGTAAAAGAGATGCTATCCAAAGGAAACTTAGCTACTCAAGGAAGACAGGCCTGGTGACTTTTAAAATTGTATAAGTTTACTTTATTTCTTTTTTTAATTAATGAAAACTATTTTCCATCTTAAACCGAAGCCACATTTCACTGTGGATGCTCTACAGTATTCAGGAGCAATCAGAGATTAGGACCATATCTCATGTGGCTGGTATGGAAATATATTGGGATGAAGATGGTGTTCTGTGATCTGTGCCACCATGCAATTGGGAGTCGGCTGTTTTTTTGTTCTTCGAAAAAAAGTGACACAACTTGGTACTTGTCCAGAGCTAAGTCCATGGTGACAGATGTCAGAACTGTGCGAAATTCACCTATGTAATCAGCTTTCTCATATACTGGTAATGTAAGTTGAAAATTGGATATGCTTAATAACACCATAAGCAAATAGTAAAATATATTATTACCAAAATAACTATGAAAAGCAGTACAAACAGAATCCAGAATAGACTAAAAATATAACAACAACAACAACAACAAAGCCTCTAGCCCAAACAAGTTTGAGGAGGTCTGTTGGTTTATTCTGAAAAGAAAGACAGTTTATTTAATACTGTTATTTAGCCGACTTTATAAAATTACAACCAGTTGATTATGACTCTTATTCTGGTGGTGGCTCATTCAGATCAAACAAATGCTTTGCATGCTGCGGAGATGGTGGTGCTGGAGGCGAGACTTCTTGTGGCTGCGGTTGCTGTTGCACCTGATTGAGTTGTGCGGCGGCTGCACGCAACCTTGCTTCGACTTTTCTATGGCCAGATTTGTGCCCCCCGAGAGCATGATAAGATGAAAATTCCATTCCGCATTCATCACAGCGGTACACTAGCTTTTTTGTTGCTGATGAGGCAGCCTTGAGGGCACCACGACGCCTTTTGGCACTTGCTGGACCATTGGATGCCTCAAATTTGAGGTTTTGTGGGTGACTATAGTCAAGTATGCATTTTCTATCTCGAGATAACCAATAGATAGTGTTAGCAGCAATAAGTACCTCATCCCCAGGTGTTAATGCTGAATTAAGAACTCTGACAGGTTCAATCTGCAGGCTCCATGGGTGAATCCCAGCTCCATAACTTGAGCCTCCCGTCATGCCACCTTGGTTTGGTTGGAAGGAGGCTGAAACAGATCCAGTGCTGTGGCATCTATGCTTGTGTGAAGCAAGTTCGCCTTGCGTGACATAGGTTCGCGGGCAATGGCTGCAACGGTATATAGGCATCCTTCCTTGGATATTTTTCTGGAGTTATGATATTGGTGAAGAAACAATGAAGTGTGCCGTAGTTTATATAGAAGAGTAAACCCAAGCAGATGGAGGGTCAAGCGCCCACAAGAAAGAATGGTGGGAGTTTCATAAAGGAAGAGATAAGTCCTAATCGCTTTCATAGGTATCTTTCTGAAATCTTATGTTTACCGTAGGATTGAGAATTAGAGAAATCTGTACCATTCTTATTGGGTTAAAAAAAGAGTAGTCATACTATACACACTTAATTCTGAAGCGTATCTTTCACTATTAAGCAGTCCACAGTGTTTTGCGTTGTTAGGTGAGAGCTATCCAATATGATGCTGTTGGCGCGTGACAGTAATTAAAGTTAAGAAACCATCTAAACTTTACTTGTTTAAGAAGTGATCTATGGATAGAAACTCTTGCATTTTTCCCTCCGGAGATGCGGTCTTTAATTAAAATTATATACCAATAATATAAATCAGTTTTGGTCCAATAATATGTTTGGTACCTCAGCGTTCCTATTAAAACTTACCAATTAAGAATCTGAAAATCAGGTTGTCCCATGAAAAACGGGTGTATAAAACATTTTTAGTATTGCTACTATCCTCTGCGTGCGTGCGTGTGTGCATGCTTTTGTGTGTCTGTGTCTGTGTGTTTATTTCCAGAAGCCACATTAGTCTAGGACAAGAGGCAAGAGGCGTTTATATATGTACAATTGCTCAATCCACAAAGAGATAATAGTGGGGAAATTATAAAAATAAGGATACAAGATAACTTCTTTCTGGTCTGTTCTGTCAGTTAACATAGCACGACCACCAAACTGTGTTTGCTTGCCAAACTTTTTCACCAGATGCCTTTGAGCTTTTGGTGTATTCGTTAACAGTGGATGTCTTATATTATATGCTATATCGTTGGTTTGCGTTGGTAATTAGGGCATGATTAACAAACTGTTACTTGGTGGTTTCACCTTGTGGGAACTTTTGAACTGATAGACTTGTACTTCAGATTTAATAAGGAAAAAATTTTAAACCAAATTTTATCTGTTTCATTTATTAGCAGATCATTCCGTATATGGTAGCATTGTAGGTTTCTGGATGATAAATTTGTTTTGCAAGGGTGCATGTGATATTTGCGTTTGTCAAGGGGCATACGTGTAATTCCCACCGAGACATAAAGCAGTAATTAAACAGCATCACTGAGTTCATGTTTGGCGTCTTCTGTAAAAAGTGAGGCCACCAACTGATGCAATAGTTGTTAAAGGTCTGCTACTTTATAGGCTTAAACTATGAAAAAAAATCGTGACATTGGCAAAAGATTATGCCATTATCTGGCAAAACCGGAGAGAAACGGGAGAAGTTAAGAAAGGAAGTAAAAATTTAGTATTGGCACTTCCTTCAATTAGTTGTCGGTCTTATCACATAATTATTTAGTCCAATGCATGGTTGTATTAAACGGAAAACATAGAAAAACAAATTACTAGTAGTTAATTCAAGTTTGGAGCCAATATTTTGTCTGCATGACTTTAAAGGAGATGCATCAGAGAATTTGGACTCGGTCTGGACTCTGGAGTAATAGTTACTGTAAATTGAAGTTATAGGAACTGGAGCACCCAAAGCTTAGAAAAAGGACAGATTTTGTTAAAAATACTGATAAGTACTATCTTGCTAAACCAATGTTTAAAAGAGAATCAAAATTGTTACAGTGACTTGGGCATAATTCTATGAGAAGGGATCAATGTAAAATTTTATTTAAGACAAGATTTGATCCAAACGTCGTCTGAAACTTTGTATTTCCTTTTTTTTTTTTTTTCTTCTGGTCCTCATGCACTGGGATCTAAACTCTAGTTTCATTCTGCAGAAGTATTACTTGTGTGCTTGGTATCTAGTGACAGCAATTTCCAGATCCAAATGCTACTCATGATTATGACTGTTTGACATCTCAGCTCCTAGGGCACCTGATCTAGATTTAAAAGAAACTGAAGGTGGAAATAAAGGGGGTTCTAATCTCTCATGTTTAGGATGGCAAGGGCAGGAAATGGATGCTGTAGCCTTCCTGTGATCAGAGTATGAGGGGATCAGATTGTGCGGGATCACCAACTCAGTAAGGTAAAATAGCTGAAGATTTGTGACAAACAGATTCTTTCCAGTTTCTCACTTCCTCAATGTGATAGCACAAGAACAGTCATGAAGCATCATAGCTCTAGGTCATCTATCAGATGCGATTTGGCTGAATCACCCTTAACAACAATTCCACTTACTGTGTTTCAGGCAGCTGCACCCAAGTCCAAGCTGCATTGACCTCCTTATCCTGGTCTATTAGTTCTCTATAAACGTTCAAAGAGCCTACTCTTCTGGGCCGAATGCCAATACCATTTGCTGATTAGTTTAGTGTACAGAGTGCTGGCAGTGGTAGTGCTAGTTAGGAATCAAATCAGTTGGTGATGACAACTTGTGATGCAGAGGGAGCAGAGGTGCAAGGATAAGAGAATTTTTGTTGGATTTAAGTTTGGAGATTTTGTTGAGAGTTGGCCAGGATAAGGAATAAATTGTACAGGAGAGTCCCTTACAAGAATCAGGTACATGGCATCTTTTTCCAGTGATCTGGTTCAACATTTTATTGGAACTTAATATGAACTACTACACTGCTATAGATGCAGTCTCTTTTGTAGAAAATAATGTAGGTACCCTTAACAAATCCGATAGCAGTTATATTGGTCAAAAGAGGCATCAATTTGTGCAGCTTGATAGTGTATCACTGTAAAAATAATTTCAGTGTTGATATCAATGCAAATAGGATTCTGCTAGCAACTTAATGTACTGTGCTTAAATACTCTACCGTTTTACCAATGACATGTTTGAGTAGTGTTACTTTGTTACCGCTTGATCTGTATCTGTGGGAACTGTCCTATGTCCTTGCTACATTTGTTAAATATTTGATTATAACAAAGCAAGTTTAGTGGAGTACAGTTATGGTGTTTCCATAAGCATTTTGAGTTGAAATGTTTATGGTTCAAATTTGAAAATTTGATGTCAAACATTTCCATTTAAGCTCATAAAATTCATTAATCAATTACTAGTAGAATACCAAACTTTACCTCCTTAGTCTTTAGGAACTTTGTGACTTTTGTCATGATTTGTGAGAGATGCCATACAAAATCAATTTATTTTTAATTATTTCCAGAGTGGAAACCTCGTTAGTTACATGCATATAATCTGCAATGTTAGATAGCTGTGTACTTTGGTGTTCTGCTACAGCATTGCAATTTCTTTTTCTTTGATAACAGAGTTTCAGTGATATCATTTGTTGTCTTGAAGCTCCAGTTTGACAGAACGTAACCAAAACTAGTAGTCTTGATCAGCAATCTGGAGTCGGCTGTTATATATGTTATAAGCTAAATAATTACAAAGAACAAACAAAGAAATGCCATGATACCGTGCGCATTGCTTTATCCTATTCGAATTCATTGGAAAGGGTACTTGTGCTTGTCATCCTTCCTTCGTTCTCTATTGTTAGAGATACCAAGGGATCAATGCTTAAACCTATCGATCCGAAACAGCTTCGTTGAAATTGCATTGCTGAATACTGACCATCCCCAAATGGAGGTAGATTAAGTTATGTAGTTCATCTTGCTCGATCAGGTCGTTAGTTTTGTATCTCTTGTTTTCTTGGCATTTCAAATTTAATTGTGTTCTTGATTTTTCATTCTAGCGGGCTGCATGCAAATGTATGGAGGCACATACATACAAACAATTAATGTTCACTTGCGTTACTTGCGCCTAATTTGCTTCGATGTTGTGAGTATCAAAAGAAATATGAATTTTACTTCAATACTCCCACCAAAAAAATTTATTTTCGATCTGACGATTATAAATGAATATTACCCATTATGAGATTTATTTGTTACCGTTAAAATTATCTAAATGTGAGCATAAGAGCAACGTCCGAGAAGTATAACAGGAAATTAAGTGCAGAATTAAGATGCATCAACAAGACTGATCGACGTCTATCCACTTTCTTGTATAATAATATACTCTGTCAAGTAAAAGCTACTCCTTTATACTTATTACTAGTGTGTGCAGAGGCATTTTTACCTTGCAAATACATAGTATACATATATTCTTCGTTCTAAATAAGAAAATAACATAATAATATGTAATTAATACAACGAATCGGTTATATACTCAATTAACTTCACGGTGGATCAGCTGTTCACTGGTGATTATTCCCTAGCTATGCTGGCAGCTGGCGTGATCCGATCCCGACCCGAAGCCAATCATCAGGCCCCAAGTCGGCTAATCTATCATCAATCGGTTTTCTCTTCCTGTTGTTCATAATGCTATTACTGTCGGCCTCATCATCTACGACCACATTGTTACTAGGACATGCAGTTACTAATCCTAAATCTGGCACAGCAAAGTGAATCGGGCTCGTTGCTTGGCACGTAAGCGGCTCCTTCGGCTTGTCTAGGAAAAGATTGAGCGGCTTGTTGGAGCCGGAGAACACATGAGCAACTGTCGCCAGATGATTGTTATGGGCTACCACTCGTTGGTCGGCTGACTGGTTGCCATTCTGCACTAGCCAATGACAGCGCTTGTGGCCGCCAAGCGCCTGGCCGGTGGAGAACAGGCGGTGGCAGATGGTGCACTCGTGAATCTTCATTTTCTTCTTCCCTGGTTCAGCTGTGAATTCTGACATTAACACGATCGCCTTTGAATTGACGTCTGTCTCGTCAGGAACATTTGTTGCACCGGTTCTGTACAAAAGATCGATGTTTGATTCTTCGGCGGCAAGGGTGGCAGAGGAACAACCCTTTACTTTTCTATGGCTGGCGCGGTGGCCTCCGAGCGCCTGGTGCGATGTGAATACTTTGTTGCAAGACTTGCACTCGAACAACTTTTTGTAAACTGAGACTGGTTTTGCATCTTTGACAGGTGTGGCCGCCGTCATCTGCTCCATAGACCGGTACCTGATCGGAGGTACCATTAGCGGCATATGTAGACTTGCCTGCTTCGCAATTGCCGCTTCTACACTGCTCAACGACCCAGACAGCGGCTCCACTTTTCTTAGCGGGGGCAGCACCCACGGCTTGGAAGAAGACAATCCCTCACCACGGGAGAGCATCATTAGACTGTGTGCAACTTCTTCATCTTCGGTCAAGGTGTGTCGGGGCTTGTAGTGGGCCTGCTCGTCAGTGCCGAAGGGCTTGCTCTTGCACCACGCATCGTCGTTGATGATGTCACTTGATGATTGGTTAGTGATATCGTGATCAGTAGTCATGATAGGGTTCCACGAGTCGAACATGGCATGGTTATTCCTGTAAGTGCCCCCTTTGGCGCGGAGTGAGTACGTCAGCTTCTGGAGGCCCCGCATACCGGGGTCAAAGGAGTACGGCTCCGAGGCGTCAGCAGAGTCGGTCGTGGTGAAGGTGTCATCCTCCTCCTCCTCCTCCTCATCATCATCATCCTCCATGTCAAAATCCTTACGGGTGCCATGGATGTGCATGTGGCCTCCGAGGGCGCATCCGCTGGCGAAGCCCTTGCCACAGACACGGCAAATGTGGAGCTTCAGTGAGGGTGGTTCGGGGCGGGTGTCTATGGCGGCCTTATGATCAGCAGGCCGGGATTGGTTGTTGGTGGCTATTTCCATTAATCAATTAGTTATAAGGAGAAATAAAGAGGAAGAAATGATATGAAGGAAGGAAGAAGTGGTGGAAGAGGAGGGCAGGGAGTGAGATGTATATATATGGATTGTGGAAGTGACAGTTGTTGGAAAAGGGTGGGCTAACGGTGGAGCGTGCGGTAGCGAATGACTGGAGACTAATTTGGGGAGTTGATGAATTGTACTCTCGGCAGTGCACTGCACAGACAGCACAGCGCTCGTCTGCATTTTCTAACAGACGCTTAATTTTAGGTTCTCAAAGCCACGCTCGCACAGGCGTTGACCCATTAATGTTGACCCCTTGCCCTTGCCTTGCGTAGTTGCGTTGGCTACAGCCTGCAACTAAAAGTCTAAAACTAAGGCTGCAATTACACTAGTCAATGGTCAACGGTGGAGAGGGACTCGGGAATCCGAATCTCTGCTTGGGCCGCATACAATATAAATTCAAATCCCATTAATTTCGAGTATCCATAGTTTGGTAGAGCTGATAATAGGCTGGATCTCTGGCCATCGGGCCATCGGGCCATGACGGGCCCAAAATAGTCATCTCCTCTTCGCTGCTCCTCTTCCCGATCCGCTCTGCCTCTGCGTCGGAGCCTCTCTACTCAGATCTCAATATTCAGTAAAAAGTAAAAGTAACACGAGTAACAGAAGAATAGAATGGACGAGGATGTCTCACTGGCTGTGGACAATCTCAAGAAGGACTGGGACCACACGGCTTCTCACCTGCAAGACCGAATCCGAGCCATCGAAGGCTGCGGCAAGTCCGGCGAAGGCAGCAGCCAGGACCAGGAGGCCAATGCGCTGCACCGACTCCACGGCGCTGCACAGGATGCGCTTGCCGCCCTGCGATCCATGCAGTCCCGCCTCCATCTGCTTGCCCAACGCCTGCCCACTCTGCACGAGCTCCACTCCGCCCAAGCTCTGCTCCACTCTTGGAAGGATCAGTACCAAAAGTATCTATCATGTATCTGCTTCCTCTTTCGTTCTTTCTTTCTTTCTTTCTTTTGGTATCAAATGTATCTATGTACCAAAAGCTGTGCTTCATTATTTGTCCATGATCAAGCTTTCCATGCTTGTAGGTTGCACATGGCCTTGAGGAATGCAAATTTCCAGGCCAAGGCAAATATCAAGAAAGCAGCTCAGCAAGAGGTAACTAATAACTGTTATCTTCAAGGAACATTTCGTGTTCTAAGAACTTTGCACAGTCTCAGACTTCACTTAATTGGTCCTCCTCAGTATATTACATCCATATGTCGTTTCAATGGTTTCATATTCCAACGTCGAAATGCATATATCATTTATGTTCTTCAAAATTCTTCTAATTATGTGTTTGAATAGCTCTATATTTTAACGAGAAAATGCATAGATGTCCTTGAAATTCAGTAATTTTTCTATCCTATGTGTAGAGAGAGCTTCTTTTTGGAGGTGGTGAAGAGTCTACTATTAGAAGGCGTAATTTACAGTATGGCATTTGTTTTCTCAGTAATTTTCTAGTAGGATATTGGTTATGTTGACAAAAGCTTATTATTCACCTGTGACAAATGGTTGAATGATTATCAAAATAGGAAATGGTTTGGGGTTGGCTGTATGCCAAACATGATGTACTTTTAAGCAAATGTCTCATCTATCGAGTGTTTTTTTTCTAGATGAACAGTTTTATGTAATTGGCATTCGATTGGCTATGAAAACGATCCCACATTTTCTCCCAATTTTATATGCTGAATGCTGAAGAAATTACCTTAATATGACCAGTTGTTGTCAGTATCAGCAACATAACAACTTTGAGCTGCTGTACTGCAATTATTGGTAATGTTCAGTACCAAGATCAATTATGACTTGTTAGGAACTAGATAAAATGACTGCCATGAATGAGCTAGCAGCTGAATGTCATTTACAACTATATCCCAAATTTCCTGTAATGTCTTGATTAGTTTTATACTGTTCTTACATGCATAGTTCAAATTTATTGGGGTATATTTTTGTTTTCCTGTACCATTCCACATTGTTATTGTTAGGACAAAAGTTGGCTTGACATCAGCTGCTGGAAGTATCACTAAGAGCCTATGTCATACCCATCATATGATGGTTGAGGTAAAATTTAAAGGAAAATAATAATAAAATATTCTGTTTTACTATTCTCATGTATAGGTTTCCCCTTTTTTTTTTTGAATTTAGGAGGTGGAACGGAGTTCCAGTACACAAGCAATTGTTGGTATGTTCATGAACCTTTCAGTTATTTTCTAATAGACTGCCCATGGTGTAGGTTTCATGAGTAACGATGTTTTCGTTTGAAATCTCAGACCAATTAACTGGCGTATTGAAGAAAGCTGAGAGTGAGTACAAAGGTCACAAATCCTTGCTGGGATGTACCCATGGGCTGCTTTCAACTACGAAACGGCAGGATGTTATTGACAGGTGAAGTTTCTCTTAATACTTGACATTCTGTTAAGAATGGAAAAAATGTTTTACTGTTCTTTATTCGTTAACTTTTATTATTTGTGCAGGGTCATACTTGTTGTTGGGTTTCTCATCTTTGTAATGGTGGTTCTCTATGTCGTCTCAAAGAGAATTGGTGTATTAAAGCTGTAGAGAAAAATTGTAGCTGTTAGAAAATCAGGTTCAATACCCAACAAAAATGCTATTGTTAATGCTGTACTGAACCAAGGTATTCCAGCACCAAATATTAACTATGAACTCTGAAAAATAGAAATCCATCTTGTGGATGTCAATTTTGTATACATTCATTTAACTTTTGGCAATTTAATTTGTGTTTTGTGGAATAGGTTGATTAATATGAAGGATGAGTCTTTGTAGCTGTAGTTATACAATAATGTACAAAAGGAACCAGTAATAGTATATTGTTTTACACCATTTTCTTGGCCAGTTGCATTATAGTACATGAGGGCACGTTAAATTTCTTTGCTTGCTTTTTTAGTTAGTAATTTTTTTTTTCTTTGGAAAAACTATACAGCTTGGTCCACAATGTCCTAATTATTGATTTAAATAAACAAAAACATTACTTAATTTCATCATTTCTGCTATTCTGCCTTTTTGTTTGATAATTTATTCATTGTATTTTGGTTCAAAGTTCCTATTATCTACTCCTATATGGTCGACAGATTTATGTTAAATGCAAGTTGTGAATCAAGTGTTGTAATACTGAATTAGAATACCTCAGTAGTTTAATTGAATTTCGGTATTGACTATTATTATAATATATTATGAATAGGCAACAATAGACTTTTATTTCAGGTAGGAAAAAACGTTAACCTTGCATTTGGCAAGTGTAGTAAAAATGTATTAGTGGTGTAGTATAAGTGATTTAAGTCACCAAATGGAAGTGATTTAAGGCGTAGTAAGTTAACGCAGTTATATAGGTGTAGTAAACTAAATCACAACATTTCACATCATTTATACATTCTACCCACTTTACTTCATCTATTTACTTTACTACTACCAAACACCACTGCATTAAGGTGATTTAGTGTTTTACTCCGTTTTAATTTACTACGCTTGCCAAACAGATGGTAAGCTCTTATTTAATTTCCAATCTGGATAGACAGCAGACCAACGCAATTCTTGCCATTTAGTGCAAACCGATAATTTATTTTGATACCATTGAGTTGTAACTAAGGATGAACTGATAATTTATTTAATGGAAACTAAGCTGGATAGACCAGCGGCATGAGTAACAAACTGGATGTTGTATAATTGGTTAACGTCTTCGTTGAAAATATTATAAATTCGAGCATTGATTTCAATGAACTTATTTGACTAATGTCACCTATGCAGAAAGAATAGATATGAGATGAGCTGATGAGCATGTAACATATAATATTATGCCAATAAGAGGAACAAGACTACAACTACAATAGAGCTCGCTTAACTGTAGACAGCTTTAATGCTTTATTGATATATATTTATTTACATATTCGAAACCTTTATTAAAGAAAAAGTGAAAAAAAAAAAAGATAAAAAAAGTAACATCCTTTCCCCAAATCAGCTTCACTGACTACGGACTGATTGGAGTGATCAATGTTCTTGATCTCACGGCAATCAATCAAGAACCTCTAATCAGATATTCAGATTATATGATTTATCATTTACTTAATTGAGCTGAAGCTAACAGTATGCAAGGATTCAGATTTTAGAGCACTCTCGCCAATTGGTTTTGCTGCGATTGTGATCTTTTTCTTTGCTCGGATTCGATCTCTACACCGCACATGTAATTCCTGAGGCACCTCTCGATCTGATAGCCTCCCCCAAAGCTCACCTCTCTCTCCAAATGAGAGCAGTAGCTCTCGAAAACACTCGGACTCACATTCAGCCTAAACCCCGTCAGAAACAGGAAATCGATCTCCAAGCTGTTCAGTTCTTCTGTGCTCAGCCCCCCAATCTTGGCAAAGTACGAGTTGCAGTAATTCCTGATCAAGTTTTTTCTTAAGAAATTGAATCAAATTCGATGTGATCAAAGTGATTAATCAATGAAAATAGCAGGAATTGATGGAAGAACTTACAAGTCCTCGAGGAACTTGGAGGCGACGAGGATGGAGGTGGTGAGGAGGCGATGCACATTGGTGGAGAGGATCAGGAAGCCGGGATTGGAGCGGCAGAGCCGGTCCATGTAGACGTAGGCGACGACATAGACCGGGGGGGAGGGATGCGCGTACCGGAAGAGCCGCTCGAGGAAGGACTGGATGCTCATGTCCAGGACATTGCAGCTGTCGAATGCCGTGGTTCTCTGGTGCTTGCGGCTGTCGTCGGCAGCTGTTGTTGTTGCGGATATGGTCCTCTCGTTTCGGGAGATGGCTCGGTCCAGGAGGGAGGCAAGAACTGAGATGACGAGCGGGGGAGTGGTTCGGTCGTGTTGGTGTTGGGTTGGGGTTGGGGTTGGGAGGATGTAGAGATCGGAGCGGAGTGATGTTCTGGGAGACATGGTGATTGTAGCAAGGAAGAAAGGAGAGGAGCAAAGGGATGCTTAAGAATGGAATGGAGTGGAGTGGGGTTGGGTTAGTGATGGGTCGACAAGGAGGGTTTGTTGAGAATGAGAGGTGACATTAACATTAACATTAACATTGACATTAACAACTTAACATACAATCCGATCGAATAGATGAATAGAATAGAATAGAAGAGGTATGGACAAGAAAGAACCAAGAAACCTCTCTCTCGCGAGCGGGTTGGTTATTATATTTGTAGTGTGTTTTTAATTTGTAAAAGGGCTCCGGCTGAGACTGAGAGTGAGACGGACGGCTGAGCAGAAGAGGAGGAGAAGAGAAGAGGACAAACGCGCCTAGTTTAGTGTAGTGTAGTGTAGTATTCTTTTCCCACACCTCCCAATCCCATTTTGCATTTCTTATTTCATTCATTTATTATTTCCCATACCCTGCACTTGTGAATATTATTCTGGCTTGATGGATGCTCCTCGCCTAACTCCTCTCATACTGTCATACACAACACCTCCTCCTGTTTCTGTACGCTTGGTTTCTATTGATTAATTACTTGGGCTAATGACAGCCTGTTCATCAACATAAATGAATTCACAAAATCATATGAAACAAACAAACAATAAATCAATAATACAAATATGAGGTCTGCTTAATTAAACAATAGTAATAAGCATTATAATTACAATTTTTTAATGCTAGCGTGAGCCTGCGTCTTATACTAATTATAAGTACTTGTATAATCTATACACTAGAAAGAGGGGAAGCTCTCCAAGCACCTCAATTATATCACATCATCAATATTATTAACCATTGATTTTGTTTAAATCTCTTCATCTACTTTGACCCAATGGTTTATATGTATTATCTCTCCCCACTTAATATGATATGATATGTCTAAGACAAAATTTAACCCTTAAAGTAATCTAACATTTATATGCTATTATTTAGAAATTATTGCATCATCATCATTGTTATTCACATCAAAATTTTAAAATTATGATCAATTTTTTTAAATAAATATTTTTAATTAATAAGTTTTATTATTTATTTGTTATCATGTTTTGGGGCGAAGCCCGAGTTACAGCTTTAGTAATACATAAAAACAACAGGAAATAGGAGTAGTTTGGTATATAGGAATTGAAAGATGGACCTTGTCCTGGTCCGATCCTCAGTTCCATCCGGCATTCAGTGCGTTCGCGTAGCTGCTGGTTGCGGTCCGGTTCGTCCGCTTTTCATCCCAACCGTTCAAAAAGCAGCATTCAATTCGTGACAGCACGCATCTTAATGCTTCCTAACATTATCTCTGGACTCTTATTACTCTTGTCTTTGGTAAGAGTGAGTAACCGCAAGTAACTGAGAGAGTCAAACGTTTTGTCTGTTTGTCTGCTCTGCTCTGCTCTAATCTGCCATATGATATTCATATGATAATTGATACGCCACTGTTTCTTTCTTCCCTTTCATTTCTTTTCAGAAAAACTTGCCACACTTTCACTGTCACTTTTTCTTATGTCAACGGAAAACGACTACATGATGATTTTCGTGTCGTTCAGCAGCCCATCCACGCTATTCCTTGATTTTTTTTCTTTACTTTTCTTTTGTATATACAATTGGCAATTATACCTGTATGTCAAACGATTAAAAACCAAATTGGGAATCTTTAATTAGTTAGATACTGAACGGTCGTCGGTCGGAAGTCAGTCTTATATGATTTGAATCAACAGAAAATAATAATAACTTGTTTGTATTGTTAATGTTTTAGAGATTTTCTATCAAGTATGATGACAGTATTTCTCATACTATCACATGCCTTGCTAGCACAGCAAGACTTCAATGAATTTTATTTAATGTTGATTAGTATTTATCAAAATTGCATTAACTCCCCTAATTTAAGTCTTCTTTTCCGAAAAGTTGATAGCAGCTATCAATCCCCTAATTTAAGTCGCAACGGTTTATATTTCTAAAAACACTCATCGTCCCAATAACACAAAGCGCGTGGTGGCATTTTTAAAGCATTGAAAAGTACAGAACAGATCGACACATGATGGATTGTAGTTGTGGTCATTGTGGAAAAGGAGATACCAGGAAGCGACAGGAAATGGAATCCCCTCTCTTGGTTTATTGCTCGTCGGTCATTGATCGGTGACGTTAACATTAGAAGGATTGACAATGCTTATTTTGAAATAATAAGACTTTTGATATTTTGATAAAGTTTATAAAAAAATCTTAAAAATGAAAAAAAGGTTACAGATGTATTATTTAGCATATGGATTGATAGTGTTTTAAACTTCAATCAATTTGAATATTATTTTTGATGACTTATCAAAATTTTATTTATTTTTACAGCTAAAATTTAACGGATATGTGAGAAGCTATCAAAAATCATTGAAATTAAATATAATTGAAAACATAATCAATCTAAAAATACTTTCATATACTTTTTTCTATTTTCAATAATTTTTAATGATTTTTTTTATTTCTCTTCAAATTTCTATTTGTAAAGATTGTCAAGATAACATGTTACTTTGTTTTGAGTTTGACAATCTTTAGAATAAGGCTTATTTCATATTCTTGTAGCCTCCGTTCGGGAGGAGGATAAAAGAAGGAGAGAGGAGATAAACTCTATGGGCCCTTATCACCAGTCCCACTGGTGATAAGAAATTTATCTTCTATCTCTTCTTTTATCTCTGAGTTATCCCGGAAACAAACAGACCCTTAGTATTTTAACGAGTTAAATTTTTATTTCATTTTGGGGGAGAGCTAGCCACGTTGGCATTATTATTTATTAAGTTGCAATGGACGAATATTAAATTGGATTCCTCAACTAAACTACCATTTGTTTCCTATTTAATTGAACATTCGTTAAAAAAAATTAAAAAATAAAATATAAAAGATGGAAATCTAACTAATTCCAAATTATTTAAGTTTTGAGATCAAATTGTAATGTCACGATCGAATTGATAACTGATCGATCCAATTGGCTAATTTCATTTTCCAAGTGTATCCTTTTCAAAAATATTTGTGTTACTTAATTGTTAGGCGCTATATATAAATTAATTTGTCTAGGTTTAACGTAATGCTAAAGGTTGGAAGTTGGAAATATTTGTTAGGCCTTCATTTTACGCAGTTACCCTTCATCTTCAGAGATGGAGACAACTTAATTATAAGACAACTCAAAGATTTTTCTAACTAGTATATTGCCCACGCTTTGCTGTGGATAATATTATATATATATAGAGTTAGGTTACCGTATTTTGCATAACAAATTGACTTCCGTGTTATACGCTCATATCTCAACAACTATAACTCCAATCGCCGATCCGATTCGACCGGTACATTTTACGTATTGAAAACTCATAGGAAACTAACTTTTACTATTTTTGGAGATTCCTAACTATTTTTAACGATTTTTGAAAAACAACCCTGAATATGAGTCCCAAATAGATTATTATATTATTATTTTTTGGCAATTAAATGGTTAGTATAAATTGCAGTTTGCAGGTGAATGAATATATGGGGGCAACAAAAGAGGAGTATCAAAGAATTGCACAGGCCCAATTGAATAAATGTATACAGATCAAATTTCTTCCAATTAATATCCTCTACTGCGCAGTAAGTTTACTTCGTAGTACTTCAATCATTGGATCTGCTTTGAGATCCGTTCTATTCAATCTCAAAAACCCACTCTGTAATCCACAGCGCAGTACAATACTGCACAGCAGAGGATAAGCACGCTCTTCTCCCAATCCATACGTGTTTTGAGGCAAAACAAAACCCCCCAATTATCAACAAAATTGCCACCCAGGGACATATTGAGTTGTTTGATACAATGGCAATCTCTGTAATTTCTTTTAACTCGAAGGGTTTTTGTAAAGAGAAATATAAAGAGAGGATCCATAAATTAATAAGCTATAGACGGTTGAGATCATCCGATCGGACGGTTAAGAATAAGTCTGGACAAAGACTCTTTTTAGTTCTAAAAAAAGTCCTCCTTTTATCATTAGTAGGGATAAAGTAGTTCTGAAGCAACGTCACTCGACTATTGCCCCAATTCACAAATTTAAATGTAAAAAATTAAAGGTACCCGGACTGCTTGATATATAGTTGATAAAAGGCAGTCCAATTTTCATTGATCAAGCTAACACAGTTCAAATTTTCATCTGAGAAGTTTAGCATTTTCTCGAATAAATTTTTGGCTGGAAGTTTGAAAGTTGAAACCATCCGCAAGTAAAGAGGGATTTGTTTTGGAAATAAGTCGTATGCTTTGTTTCTCTAGGCCGCTACTCCATACCCCAGAAAGAGGGTTGGATTTCCATGCCATTCAGCTATGCCACGTGGGATGTGAAATTAGAATTGTTTTGATTAATCTTTTGTATTAATTAATTTAATGGATACACTTACTACAAATTAATGAGCATTAACTCGTACTGGCTTTTACGTTCTTGTGAGTTGTGAGCATCTGAAGCGTTTTAATTAGTATATAAAACTATGTACCCAACATTTATGTATCCATATCCATAGTTCCATACTGATAAATGCCACAAATCTAAATAGGAAAAACCGAAAGAACCTTTCATATAAGAAAACTAAAAATTAAGAAAATGAAAACGAAGGGATGCCTTGGTTAAATTCATCTAATAAATGTCCATCGGTTACAATTTTTTTTTTAATTTTTAACCTCTTATCTTCATTGATTCTCCCTATACAAGGTGCTGGTTCATTTTAGACTTATTTTCACTTCTTCTCGGTAAAATTTTTTTCAATCTTTTTATTATAATATGTAATGTAATTTATTTTCTTTTATTTGGTGCTCACATATTTTGTCAATGAAATTTCTGCAATCCTTTCAAAACATATTTATGCATGAAGATTTTTTTTACTGTACTTGAAATTTGATGAAATTTGATGGATAAACTTATTACAAATGAGGATGCGCACATTAGTTTTTCTCGGTGAATTTTGTTTCCATCTTTTTACTATACTTGGCGCTGCAATATATTTTACTTTATTTGGTATTCGCATATTATAACAATGAAATTCTTGCAATCTTTTCAAAAATTATATATGCATGAATATCATGTTATATTAATATATATGAAAATAAATCATATACATAAATATTATGATTGCATCACCAAATCGAACACACAATATTATATGGGTACAACCACCAAATATTTAATTTAATTAAATTTGTTCTTATTGAATATGTTCAGATCTTTCTATTTGTATATATTTTTACCCCTATGTATACTTAATTTTATCCCGGGGCGAAGCCTGGGATATGCAGCTCTAGTTATCAAAATTAAGAAAAATCTCTTTGTCGGTGGCTCAGCTCAATATTATAATACTGGAATAATAATTGTCAGAAAAAAACAAGGATAAATTAGCTGATATCCTTATAATGATTTGCATATATATATCCCTACTAATTATAAAAGGAGGACTTTTTTTGAGATCCAAAAGGAGTCTCTGTTCATAGCCATTCTTGACCGTTAGATCGGATAATCTCAACCGTTCGTAGCTATTTAATGTATGGATCCACTCTTTGGATTTCTGCCCAATCAGTCAAAAAGTAAATGGTAAATTCATTTTTAGCATTAATTATTTATATAAACTTTGTGCAGGCTTGTAGCTTTATCTTGTGCATTATGGAGAGAAGCAATTGGTTATCCCTTGGTTTGTAATCAAGCATAAATTGTATGCATTATTTACCTTTTAATTTATTTGTAACTTTAGATTTATAATTAGAAATTTAAATAAATTAATGTATTGAACATTTTCTTCTTATAAGATTTGCACGGTAATTTTCTTTACACGCAGGCAGCACATATATCCTGTTAGGTGGAAGTAATTTCCAAATGAGCAACATTTAATTTTATTATGCATGCAAAAAATTTCATGTCTATCATTGATTTGTGAACTCTGAATTAATCAGATTAAGATTATTCATAGTTTGTCTTGGATTGTTTTAAAACATGTAAATATGATCATTATTATTTTGTATCATTTTTTATTTATACCACTTTAATTGTACAATTATAAGAAATATAATTTAGTCATATTTCTTTTCTTTTTCTAGAATATATATTACTTTAATATAATATTATAAATCCCACTGCAACGCGTGGGCAATTGGCTAGTATATATATATATATTCTGTCGTCCACTTGGTTGCCTTTTTGTGAGCTTAAATTGATGTGTCTGTCAGTTGACTGTTGTATTTCATAATAATATGCATCAAGGATGAGCTTCTGCTGCATGCCGGAAAAGAAGCGTGTTTGCACAGGGGCAAGTGGGCAACCTACCGTCCATAGAATATAACAATATCACTTATAAATGGGACCAAGTGGGCCCCATTTGTAATAACCATAGTCACAAAAGGTTACTATGGATGTATGGAGGGACAAACTCAATGGACGCAAGATGTTTCCCTTTGCACAAAGCTTACTAGCTATTTCTCAAAAAGGAAAAACAAATAAATAAATAAACAGAGCGTACTACTTTGTTAGAGTATGAACATTAACTTACCGATGATATGTATCATTATCAGAGGTGGCAATCCGGTCGGGTCACTTTGACTATTGAAGAAGTCGGGTCGACTCTGGGTCAGATCCAGGTAATAGATACTTAGATTGACGTAAGTTATATTGCATGCTATTCGATTTCTTATTGGGTCGGATCAGTTTGACTTTATAAAAAATCAAGTCAGGTCAGGTCAGGTCGAATACGGGTCGAGTCAGTCGAATTTTGTTACCTCTAGTGGTTACATATACATAGCAAAGGCAATGAAATTTTTCATCTTTTGCAATTATGTGGAACAATTGTTTTCAGTCGTGGACATATTTCCCTTTTTTATTTGTTTGCTATGAATAATGCCAACCAAATTAATAATTAGAGGATCAAGCATTGTCGGTTGTTTGCTTTACGAAAGCCCTTAAATATTTATCAATATCACATTTTTTGTCTCTTCAGCAACCGCAGGGACAAGGGCTCAAGCTACGAACCCAAATCCAAATAGCTTAAAGAAATCAGTAAAGATTAACCAGTCCAATTGTCAACTTCTTATTATTTCTTTCCTTTATAAGTTTTAGAGTAAATTTGATTATATGCAAGAACCGGCTTATGATCTAGTGGCTAAAGTTAACACTGGACGGAATCTTTTATAGACATTTAAATTTGAGTGACTTGACTCTCATCTTTTATCGCAAAAAAATTTGATTATATGCTAATTCCGTTAACTGAAACTTGATCAATAGAAGTTAAAAGATAAGAGGGAGCTTTATATAAGAGAAAAATAGACTTGTGCGGAGGGGAGACGCACATGCCTCCTCTCTTCTTTCCACACTGCCATTCCAATTCATCTTCCCATAAATAATCACATCAAAATGATGCATATATACGATCACAACAAAAAAAGTTGAAAAAAAAGGGAAAAAAAGAAGAAAATGAAAGGAAAAAAATTTGAAAGAGGAAAATTAAAAGTGCCACTCTGCAAACAGTTCATCACCAGTAGCCAAATTAACACCATATATATATATATATGCACTGAAGGAGCTCTTTAACTAATCAAAACATGCTTGATTTCATCAGTTGTCAGATGGATTGAAGTTCGTCGTCGATGTGTAAGTGTTGCCGGGTTGCCATCCACAAGGAATCGCATTATCTGCAACAAGGGTGTGTCCAGAGACCGTAGTCAGCCTGAACGTGAAAGGGCCGGGCATAGGCGAGTCGCCGGCTTGGTACTTCCAGACTGCTCCCCAGGACGGCTGCATCGGGTAATAGATACCAGAACCTGGTTGTGGTATCACTTCAAGCAGTGACAAGTCCCCGTCGCCTGCCTCGTACATGACCAATACTGCTAGGTAGTACGGGTTCGATCCCTGATCGACACGGAATGTTACTTTCATGTCTTGGTATTTGCAGGGGACCCTGCACATCAACATATCAAGAAGAAAATTCATATCAGCAAATTTAAATCAGTCTGTCAATTGATTTATCTTTTTTTGAGAAAGATATATATCGTTTACCTTCTATATTCAACGGGGACTCTGCCAAGATTGCGGAACTGATCACCAACAAAGGGCCTTCCTAGTGCAGCAAATGCGGTGCCGGCCATGTCGAAAAAGGCTGCACCTTCAGTGCATCCAGGGCAGGAATCGGTAATTACAACAGTCACAGGATTTCCAGAACAGAGCTCATGGCAGGTGCATCTGATCTGTTATTCACATATTAAAAAACAAAAGACAACAAAATTAAAAACAATTATCTAATCTTTCACCACCATATTAAGACCCAAAATTAGTACAGGCCAGGCTGAGTTGCAAGGCCCAGCTTAGCTAGGACAAAAAGTGGAAGGTGTTAGGCCTAGAATATAATAGCTAGCAAAGGCCTGTTACTGTTAGGCATATATTATATGCATCTCATGATCCCATGCAGAGTGCAGACAAGAACAAAACTCATAGGATTCCTTACTTGTCAACATCATTAGTTCATCACGGTCACAGGCGCTCACCTATGGAGCCACATTGGACAAGCAAAGCAAGCACGGGCCATTAAACTATACTTACAAATTAAAATGTACTGCTCTCACTCTCATATTTTGTTTTCTTTTCATTTTTCTCTTCCTTCCCCATTCGTCTACATTCCATCTATGATCTATCATATACAGGGGCAGAGCCAGGATTTGAAATTAGGGGGTCAAGACGCTGAGGAACAAAATTTATTGGGTGGTGAAATGAAAACTCTCAACAAAATACACTGCATATTAACGTTTTTGTATACAAATTTGAAAATCAGGTGGTCACATTTCCTTACATCTAATTAATTATGTATCGCGCTACCCCTCTAGCTAGCTAGTCTTAAATACTATCGTATGATCACATAATCAAGAAACTAAAAACAGAATTATGGTTTCATTAACTTGGAAATTAATGAATGCGAATGTGCTCAGCACATAGGATCAATTAAATTACCTGGTAGCATGCACCGCATCCCCTGCCGTCCTTGTAGATAGACGGGCCTGCAGATGTAACCAGGGAGTTGAAGGGGGCACTGCCCAATGCATCTCGGTACCCACAAGCGCCGCCTACACCATCGACAAACCTCCGACGTCATTATATATATATACAATTTCAAACTAGCTAGCCGTTCATGTCAAAAGATATAGATTAACTAATTAAATAGATCAGTGTATATATATATATACCATCCGTTCCGTAGCCGTAGGGGTTCCCGTACCAGGACGCGGTGCCAGGCGTCCAGCCAGTAACGGTGCTAGCGTCATAATCGTCGAGCCTACGGTGATCATGTACACTGAAACAAGGAGTGATCATCAGAAGCAAAAGCAGCGACGACAGAGCAGCAGCAACAAAATGCTTGAGGGAGGCAGCAGAAGCCATATTGGTTAAAACTTAATAATGAGTTAGTTGTACAATGCCTAGCGCTGGTGTTGATTATCTCTGCAGGCTTGATCCCAAATGAATCAGGGGGTGGTTATTTATAGAATGGGTCTGAGCTAGAGTGGACGTAAGTAATGAAGAAACGAAACGGCCATGCGATGAGAGTTGTGGCAGGCAGAGTTGAGTTGCACATCTGTGGACGTGCATAGATGTCATGGCAATAACCCAACATGAAGGCAGCTATGTAACTATATTAATTAGGTATTTGCTCATCTTTAATTTACAAGGTCCGACTGGGAAACTAGCTAAAATATAATTAAAAATTAAAAATCAATTTAAATAAATTATATGGAGCAAGATTAATTAATTTAGTTATTTGCTAGATTAATATTAATACAAATTAACAAACTAGACCAAGTTCGAAATATGATATAATTATTGATGCCTATTATTTCGTGCGCATAAAATTAATTATAGGGTGCGTTTTTATGCAACAATTTTGGAGTTCACATTGTCTTATTTTGATGACCGGCCGGCACAAGCAAACTATCAAATGATACTCACATAATGTGTCATTGTGTGTGCGTGCATGCATTGTGTGCACAAATTAAAAGTTTGCTAATTTTCTAACAGCTAAATATTAAATAAAAAACATATACTGCGAAGTTGTTCTATTATTTAGTGATCAAATTTCTTACATTATATATTGTGATTTTGTAGGAAAATGTAATAAAAGAGTTTCGCAATATATAGTACGCCAAGTTTTGTTTTATAAAAAAAGTTTAAACTTCCTAAGCCATATGTTTTTTTTTTTATGAAGTCTTCCTAAGCCATATGATCAACTACAAGAAATAGAAAGTATGATCTGTTAACTATAATTTAGCAATATCATATTATAAGTTGAAAATATTCATGGATCATATATATATGGTTCAATTGCTCTAACCATATTATTCTACAATAAAATTGATGACTGTACCATAACGAAGAAAATAATAAAAATTAAATAAAAAACACCTCCGACTCGGATTTTTTTTTTATGCTAATAAAAAGAATGTTTCCGTGTGACATAGAAACAATTGTTAATTTAAGCGGCAAACGTGCGAGGAGCACATGCATTATTCGTAAAAAAAAAAAAAGAAAATTAAATTTATAATAATGATAATTAAATTATCCTTCTGTTGTAATAATATTTGTTTTGTGGTGGCACGGCCTGCCACTTAATTAATACCTTCTTTGAGGTTAATCTCAGATTAGTTAATTATTACCCAGACAGAGATTCGGTTGTTATTATATCAAATAATTAAAGAGATGACGTTGCTGGGGTAAGAAGGATCTTAATTCTTGAATATATAATTATTAGCAGATTGATAAACTAATGTGCCATTGAATTATTGGAAGGTAGTTAACCATACTATAACTATTTGATAACTAATGTTTGAACAAATTACGTACCGAGTAGAGCGCATCAACAAGGGATTTTAATATTCTTTTTTTTTTTTTTTAAGTATAAAGTCCACTAAACTGCTTAAAATTGCAATACATTTTAATTATCTTCGATAAGTATTATTGTGAAGCTAATTCATTTTTATCCATTGTAAAACTTGTCTCAATGTTAATCGGAATGCAGTTTGATTTTTTACTTTTTTATCATTATATATAATGATGTCATAATTTAGCATGATTATTAATTCCAATTCAAATATTTTCAGGTTCCTCTTTTTTTTTTTTTTTTTAATTAACATTTTCAGGTTCCTCGCTTGTAGTACGTCTTCTTGCTATATGCCACTTTCTGATTTTTTTTTTGGAAGTAGCTAGGCCACTTTCTGATTTTGTTATTAATCTTCTAATTAAAGTCCAAACATGCTATTTTAGGAAATGTGTATATACTACTATACAAGGCACTTCGCGTCACTTTCAATGCTTTAATAATATTGCTATATATGGATCTATCACTTTAGGGGATCGTGCTTCTTACAACAAGAGATAATCTCTTTGTCCCCCATCATTTGTCCCCCTTAAACGTTCCCCATCCGTTTCTGCTGGAATTGGTATGAATACCAGTTGGCAAGTGGTATGAACACCACGATACATTCAGTATGAACATCCTCTGAGAGCTCTATGAACAATGCAAATTGGGAGAAAATTTTTTTTTTGCATATTTTCCATGTGCAAAAATAAATTAAGCACGTGCTTAATTCAATTTCAGCACGTGATGAAAATCGGAGCGTGCGCGGATGTTCATACTGCTTATTCGCGGGTGTACATATCAAATGGTCTTTGGTGTTCATAGTTGACGTGGACGGGAGTTGGCATATTTTCCACGTGCAAAAATAAATTAAGCACGTGCTTAATTCAATTTCAGCACGTGATGAAAATCAGAGCGCGTTCGGATGTTCATACTGCTTATTGGCGGGTGTTCATATCCAATGGTCTTCGGTGTTCGTAGTTAACGTGGACGAGAGTATGCGTACGGGGGACATTTAAGGAGGATTTTTTGTGGGGGACAGTTAGCATCCCTCTTACAACAAATAGTGCCTTCAACTTCGAAATGCCTTCAATTTTTATTTTCTCATTTTATTTTTATTTTTATTTTATTTTTTGCAAGAAGAAAGTCAAATTCAACTTGGTACAGTTCTTGAAAGAACAAAATTGTTAATTCCAGATGACAATCATGACATGGGGACATTATTAATTCCTTGCGTGTTGGTCACTTATATATTGTGCTCTTGAGAGGAAAATGGGGATTGGAGGAAGGGAATGAATTGCAATCCTCTAGGGCGTATATCCTTGCTATATATAAAGATGAGGGATGCATTGACAATACATATTTTGACAATCTTGACAATAGATATTTTTAAAATTTTTTAAAAAATCATAAAAAATCTTAAAAATGAAAAAAGTTTTATGGATGCATTATTTAACTTATAGATTGATAGTGTTTCAAATTTCAAACAATTTGAACATCATTTGATGCCTTATCAAAATTTTGTACATTTTTTAACCGGTTGTAATTAAAAGATCTTTAAAGAGCTATTAAATATCGCTTAAATTGAATATAATCGGAAACATAATCAATCTATAAGTTAAGCATAAGTTCCATAAACTTTCTTTCGTTTTTAAGATTTTTTTATGATTTTTTACAAATTTTTAAAGATGACCATTGTCAAGATTGTCAAAATATGCATTGTCAATGGATCCCTCCTCATATATAAAAGGATATTGGAAAAAATGACATGAAAGGAGCTATTTTTTCCAAATAAGAAACCTGAGATGTTGATCATTTTCTTAGATTGATCATAACTGTTGATGCACATTAATGCCCGTTGACGTTCTCAACCCATTAAAATTAAAGGCCCATATAAATTATCTCAATTTAAGACTCATTATATATTATGTTAAAAGTTTATTATAAGAAATAATAATTTCAGCCCAAAGCAAGGTGTGAACTTTTTACTGGTATCAATGGAAATCATCCTTGCTCTTGAGTTATTTTTACTGGTATCAATGGAAATCATCCCTGCTCTTGAGTTATTATTTGGAGATGAATGGAGAGGCATTTAGATTGATAGAGATAAATCTTATATATTTTTTTCAGAAATCTTTCACATCCATTTGGAGGTAACAAATTATAACATCCTCTCTTTTTTAAGTTCCCATCCCTTCCCTCTCAAATTCTGGAGCATACCTTTAATTTTTTCCTCTTTTTTGTGGGCTGCTACCCAAGCGTACATTGGTAGAGATTAATTTGATCATTTTTTGGATTGCATTAATAAGTAATGTAGAGTTTATGTAGGCCGATTTATATTAATGTCGCTCATGTTAAATTAAATGATCTTAAAATATTTAGCCAACTGTCAACTTCCTCCAACCTATTTAACTAACTATACGTGCAAATCAATTAATTAAGTTGTGATGAGCAAACTGGTCAACCATATATATTACTTCTCATTTGAAACGGTGTTTTTAAATAATCAAAGAGAAAATATATAATTTATATTAAAAAAATGTCAAAATATAGAAAAAGAGATATGTGCTGCTTAACATATATAAGTTATATCTTTTTGGGGTAATACCTCCAGACTCTCTAATTTTTTCCATTGTGACAAGTTGTCCCACAATCTTTTAATTTTAATTTTTAACAAACACCATCCTCCCCCAATCTTTATAATTTGTGACAATCACACCCCCAATATCTAATTAACACACTAGTACTCTATTTTAATGTGTAAAAAAGACAAAAATACCTTCCATGTATATGCACTTTAAGTATTTATGTTTCATTAAATTTTAATTTATAAAGCACTGATATTAGCTAACATTATTTGCACTTAATTAATATTCAACTTTGCAATTTATTTATTATGTCATTTCTAATTTGGTTTGTACATCATGATCATATGCATTAAGATTATCATTCTAACATAAGAGACAGTTATGTAAACTAATTATAAATATTAGAACAATACAAATTAACAAAATGTATGCTAAATTAAAATTGAAATTCTTAAAAAGCCACATGTACTTGTTCATTACATTTAAACCCTCATTTTACGAAAATGGTAACTTTTGCCCATTGTAAAAGTTGTTAATTTTAATTATTTATAAACTATATTTTTATATTAAATAAAAAATACATTCAAATCAAAGTATGAAAACTAGATAATAAAAATATTAAAATATTTAATTGACATATAATTTTTTGACATCAACTTTTTATAATTCAATTTTCAATAAACATAAATACATTACATATTATGGCATATACATATACGAATATTTATGCCTTTTTACACGTTGAAGTAGAGTATTAGATTGTTAATTAGATGTCGAGAGCGTCTTTGTCACAAATTATAAAGATTAAATGTGTTTATCAAAATTAAAAGATTCGGGAGTAATTTGTGACGAGGCAGCATTATTATTTCTTCTTGTGTTTAGAAAAGCACGCACATATATAAGCGACTTGTAAATTTCTTCCTGAATGAATCTATTTAACTTGGGCTGTCAGAAATTGAAGAGTTCACACCAAAGATTGTCATTGGGCCGCATTTGTGGGCTTTTTGTTACCAAATTATATTTTCTTTTTCTATTTGGCGCTTCTGATTTCGCTTTTAAAATAGGAGCAGTTTACTTGCAGATTGAACAAGGCAGCAGCTTACAATTAACAAGCAAAATCAAAAGAAATAAATAAAACACACGAAATTAAAAGCATAGAAGATGAATTGCATTCATTCATTAAATGGACTGATGGCTAAAGCCTTAAAGGGGAGACCCAACTAATTAAACCGCCTCCTCCTCTTCCCATATCACTGGCTAATTATTATTGGCATTTTGAGCCTCTTGCTCAAATCCAACAACAGTACATGCAACACTACCACAAGAGGACCTAGCAGCACACACCAAATTAACAAAACAGACCCTCTGTTGACTGTTACTCCACCACAAAGCTCTCAACTTTAATAGTTCACGACCGAACGGTACATCGCGCCGGGCTGCCACCCCGTCGGGATCACATTGTTTGCAACGATCATTCTGCCAGTGTCGGATGTGAGCTTAATGGAGAATGGAGCTCGCAATGTCGAGCCCGAGTCCAGCTTCCAGACTGCACCCCACGACTGCTGCATTGGCGTCCACTCGCCAGATCGCATTGCATCAGGCTGACTGCCGAGAGATCGCCGTCCCCGGATTCGTACTCGATCACAACCGCAAAGTAGTTCGGATTCGAGCCTGAGTCCACATGAAACGCAATGTCGGTTCCCCGATAGTTGCACTGAACTCTGCAGTAGATTAATTAAGTTAAACACAAACCATTAGTGTCTTCAATTTTACGAAGAAATTGATATATATTTTTTTTTCCTTTGAGAAAAAAGAACTTCTATATATTAATTTGGTTAATTAGGCTATTAATTTGGTGAGTAAATGCACGAGAGCTGTGTGTTAGTGTGTAAGTGAGTTTGTTTAAAAGATTCACTCAAAAAAGAAAAAAAGGAAAAAGAAAAGAAGTTTGTTTAAAAGATTAAGAAAGTGGACGGTCTGGATTGTTCTCAGTAACCCCAACCCACACACAGACACACTTCATGGGGTCAAACTATAAATGGAAGCATTAAATACTTGCTTTTGTTACTTTTGTAACGCTTAACTGACCAATTTTCACGCTCTCGTGCATGCATATATGATATATGCATGCCACATGTCTCCTAGGCATTTTGATTTTACGTAGGAAAATACGTAGAGTCTACCTACTTATGTAAAGTAATTAAGTTACCCATCTATTCCTCTCTCACAATCTGACACACTCACGTGCACCTATGTGCTTGTCATAATTACATATATATTTACTGAAAACCATAGTGTATCTGTTTACTAGAAAATGATATATGTTGATCGGAAAGATATAAATATTTACTGAAAAATGATATTTGTTCATCAAAAATATGGTGAACCGGTGGATAGATAAAAGGGGTGATCGCGCGCTACCTACAACTCTTTTATTTATTATGAATGAGCAGAACAATACATGGAAAAACAGAAATGATCATTAAGTACGAGCTAGCTAGTGAGTTGAAGTTCAAATGGCTTACCGAGAATACTGGACTTGGAGATTCCCTGCTGCACGGAGTTGATCGGCTTGTCCCGGTTTCGCCAGAGCCCTGAAAGATGTCCCGCTCAGGTCAAAATGGACAGGTTCCGCAAGGCATCCTCCGCTGGGACACAAGTCAGTGATTACGACAGTTACTGGTTCACCGGAGCAAGCAGCATTGCCAGTACACTTTACCTACAATTACATGTACATATACATGATAGTATTCCTATGTGCTTGGTTTTAATTTTGACAACGTAACTCTCTCTGTATGAATCTGTCTAAATGGTGATATCTAGCTAGTGGTTTAGTTACCTCGTAGCAAGCCCCGCATCCCTTGCCGGAATTGAAAATTGAGGGACTTCCAGCTGCGATCAAGGACGAGAACGGCGGCTGATCCACCGCATTTTGGTAGCCGCATGCACCACCTTCATATATAACAGACAATAATACATATATTTAATTTATAACAAGAAAATATATAGCGGGCACTAAATTATTAATAAAAGAAGAGCATGCAGTCAGAGTGGCTTTAATTATACCATCAGTTCCGGCACCATTGGAGCTGCCGTACCAGGTGGCGCCGGCCATACCCGACTCAGAGGAGTAGGTCGACAGGGTGGTGTAGTTCAGGAGCTTACGACCGAGACATGCACCCGGACGTACGAGTGAGGCGGCACTAATAACTAGCAGGAGAAGGAGAGCAAGGCGAGGGGATGCCATGATCGATCGGTCTCTTGAGCTCGTGAGAGAAATAATTAAGTTTGCGTATTGGTAATGGTAATGGAGCTTGAGATGGTTGTAGTTAAGAGTAATGTGCGGAAGGCTATTTATAAACCAGAGTTGAGTACTGTTTCGGTCTCACCACTGGCACTGGTACGTATTGATAACTGGAATTAATGAGGGTCAAATTTTGTAAAGAACAGTTACTTGTCTTTTACGAAGAACGTAATAAATAAGACACTATATAAAAGCCATAAAATAAGGAAATTCATGGAGCAATTTAAGTTGCAAGGTGCGAATTTTCAACGGAGGAAATTAAGAATTTACTGCTGTTTGTTCTGAAATTTGTTAGAAGAAAAAACAAATAAAAACAGAGTGAGGTGTCACTTCTCTGGTGGAAACAATTGATTCATTTTTTTTTTTTTTTTTTTTTTTTTGAGAATAACCGTAGGACAATTGATTCATTCACTTATAGGTCTCTTATACATATAAGAGAATATATAAAATAAAGGGAGAAGATATCAGTACCCCACCTTCAATACCCAGTCAAATACCCCGCATTGACCAGATTCCAAATGCATTTACAGACCAAATAATAATACTAACAATGTGTTATAAGCGCGCTGAGCATTTCGTCATCCAAGTCTAAATACCTATAGAACAAACCCTAAATACTACCTATAACAAGTCCCCAATACCTACAACGCATACATTCTGCATATCTAACAAAACACGTGACTGCAAAAAAAAGTCAAATACCCCGGTCAAATACCCTGGTCAAATCCCTCGTTTGACTAATATGGAAAATAAAACTTCTGCAACTACTAATACATATTACAGATGGTCTAAATACCTAGTATACAGAAGTAGTAATACCATTTCGTTTTATATAGAAATGTTCTTATGTGATCGTAAAAATTTAGAACTTTGTAGGTAACTTCTGCAATTAGTGTTTTTTGAAACTAATGATACTAATATGATAAAATTTAATTTTATTTTCAATGTCACAATACCTTATTCACACATTAATAATACCAACTGAAAAGAACTATAATACACAATTTATGTACCAATAACAGATAATAATACTTCTTGCTGTAGTCAATAATATAATTGCAGTAAAGTCATAATACAAACTTCCCTCTGAAACAAAGCCTATATGTCAGTTAAAAATCATAACAACCAGCCATATCACATAATAAAACAGTACAAAAACTACAAATAATAATACCTACATTATAACAAAAATATACATTTGTTTTGTAAACTAAAACATCATTCATAAAATAAAACTAAAAGCATCCACACATTATTCACAAAATAAAACCAAAACAGCTACTACAAGTTTTCTTATCTTAAGCTAAAAGAAACTCTGAACTTTCTTTGCCCTAATCAAACAACTCTAATCTTATTATTTGTGTTTCTTACATCCGTCAGAATCTTATAGGCAACAATAAGTCTCTCCTTGCTAATTTGTACCTACAAAAGAAGAACAATACAACAGTTAAATAATAATACAAACAATTTAATTGGTAATAGTAACAATAGCAAACTAATAATACAAACAAATAGAAAGATACATGAAAATTTAAACAATAATAGTAAGATTATCAACCTAATAATATTAAAAAGATGCATGAAAATTTAATCTGGTCAAAATGCATATGGAATCCAGGAGCAATATGCCCATAAGCATATAGCACATGTAAATAGTAATACTACCAATAGTAACACACGTAAATAGTAATACTAAATAAACATAGTACAAATACTTGTAAAATTCAAAACAATTGAACTAAAAAAAAAACAGTATTTTTATTGTAATACGAATTGAATAAAATAGTAATACATTCAATTCTAACATAAGAGCACATACATAAACAACTATTAATACTTCAAGGTACATACATTATAACAAAGCATACACAAAAATACATACATGCAAGGTGATTTGACAGCATGACTAACATCATTCACATCATTCACAAATACAGAACAACAATAGAACGACAATACAATAGTTAAGTGATGCATCGCATTCATATCTGCATTTTACCAGACTTACACCTTGTTTCTGACCTAAAATTCCCAAGTTTATATGCATTTTAGTGTTAGAATGCCTAGATTCCAGTTACTTGTTTACTTTTGTCCTAATTTCAGGTAGATTGGGCTTTTGGAGCCATTTGGACGCGATTCGGAGCAAATCAGCGCTGGAATTGGATCTTGCGACCCGCAGGACTTTTCTGCGGGGTCGCAGGGCGGTGCGGAGCAGTTTCTGCTTTAGCCGCCCTAGGCTATTTAAATTCAGTTTTGAGTCAGTTTAGGCATCTTACTTCATATCTTTTCACATCTTTTCACCCTAGCTGCCTTGGAGAAGAAGGAGAGTTCGGCCCTTGCTTTGTTCATCGCTTTCTTCGACGGATTCGCGAGGATTCCTTGGAGAGACCGAAGATTGAAGCCTTCCTCGCTCTTCTCCTTCTCTTTAGTATCATGCACTCTTTTACTTCTTTGTTTTGTTTGTTTTCTCTCGCCATAAGCGAGTAGACTTGTAGTTTCTAGGGTTGATGATGATGTTTATGCTTATGGATTGATTGTACTATGTTTTGATTCACGTTATTTTCATGGTTACTTGTGCTTAAATTATTATGTGTTCTTGACTTGACTTGTTTGTTTGGTAAGCCCGCGGATTAGGCCAAATCCGGTGTGGTTAATTGAATATCTCATGACCAAGAATTGTTATTTACACTATTTGGGTTGATTGCTTGCTTTCCAAGAAATACCGAAAGGTTGATTTGCGGTTTCGACGAAAGTCGAACCGAACCCACGAAGAAAAGTAACTTGAATGTAGGTTTAGGACTAGATCTATGAATTTTTGTTGAACTAAAATTGCTAGAAGGACCAAAATACGACAGTTGAGGAACTTGTATTAAATCTTATTCGAATAGGAATTGATAACGTGAGTTGAAATTTGAACCAGAACTGAATATGCTTTCTGTCGATTGTGTCTCTGCGGGGCGCAGACAATTACAGAAAGTGTAAGACAGAGTTTTCGACACTGGTTGCCAACACAGGACACATTCTGTGGTTAGCAGACAGTGTCGGTATCTCTAACTACCCCCCTCGGCCCGCAGAGACATCTTGCGGGTCGCAGACAATTAATCCAGAGGCTAAACTGAATCTGAAAACCCTAGGAACACCCTTTTATAATCTGTTTTAGAGTTTTACTTATTGCTGTTTACTGTTTCGCACTTTGAACTGCTTGAAACCAACCTTCGAAAACCCCCCACTTTATTTGTTCAGGATTTGAATTGCGAGTAAAGTCTAGTTTAGGATTAACCCCATCCTTGTGGTTCAACCCCGACTGTACTACACGAGATCGTACGCTTGTGATCGAGTGTTTGCATAGGAAATTTAAAAGCCTATACCCTTTTTGGGACATCATTAAGTAATAATACTAACAATAGTAGTAAATAATAGTAACAATAGCAAATTAATAATATAAAAAAAATATATATTTGATTTCACTATATTATCATCTAAATCATGCACGCATATTTGAGTAGAGGGAGCCGGTGCTCAAAGGCGTTGACGAGCTTCTTGGCGGTGCGGACGTCGAGGGGCTCGGGGGAGGCGGAAAAGGACTGCTCTAGGGATTCGAGGAGGGAGAGGTCTACGCCATTATGAGCCGTAGCGGCGGGGCCCTTAGGGTTAGAGTAGGTCTCGCACTTGTGCTTTGCGGGAGGGTTGTTGTCTATGGAGGAAGCGGGTAAAGAGTGTAGCGGAGGTGGATGGAGTGTGATGGGATCAAGATGCATGTATGAGACACGTCTAAGCGTTGGCGGAGTCGGCGCTGGAGGAGTCACTGGAGAATAGAGGTGTGAACCATGAGAGGTCGTCGGAGGTCGGAGAGATCCGTCAGTGCTTCACCACTTCGATCTTTTTTCTCTTCCTTTTTTGCTCAACGGGGATGAAGCAGATTATTAATTGACTGGTTTTAGTTTTGGGAGTCAATGGATGGTGTGTCGATCAGATATCATGAGCCGTTGGATGATGGGGTATGATAGCGGGGTATTTGAGACTGGGGTACAATACATTATCCCTAAAATAAAATTGTTTTTCTATTTAAATCTAAACGACGCAAAATGTCAACTAAATTATCTACAATAATTATTTAATCAATTTTTACCTCGATAAACTAACATAGGAAGACAAATTTTGAATAAGCGCTTTAAATTATCATCTTGGTCATGATGAATTTTTTTTTTTTTTTTTTTGAATGATTGAAAAACTTGTTAAGCACTCCACAAATCTTTATTTCTTAAAGCATCATTTCAATTTGTTGTAGCGGGAGCAAGGACCATTCTTAAATGATTTATGACATAAGCCTGTTAAATTAAGAACAACAAAAAACTCTTATTAAAATAAAACTGGTGACGAAAAAATAGACAAAGAAACAAACAAATTATTGATGAATAAATAAAACTTGAAAGCAATTAAGAAATAAGAACTATAATAGAAGAAGAGTGGTGCGGACCCCACCAAAATATTTGTTAGTAAGCAGCTAAGGTCCCAAGAAACGGCTAGGATGGAAGCAATCAAATTGGTCCCAAATTAAACATTTTATATCGCAATAATTGTAACAAATTAAGAGTTAAACGAACCAATCTTTTGTCTAATAGCTAATAACAACACTCTTCGTCTGATAGATTGCGGGTTCGGAATGTATCTATTTGAATAGGCCTTTTTTTAGATTTTTAATATTGAGTGGCTCGATCACCCACATCTTTATCTCATAAAAAGAAAAAAAAAAAAAAACAAATTAAGAGTTAAGAGTTAAGATGGCTTATCGAAAGTCTCAATATGTACTGTGCAAAATTAAAGGCGATAAATAAGCCGTGCCCTGCCACTGACTGCTGACCGGATACTGTAGCGTTAAAGTGGCTGGGTTGGGAGAAGAAAAAGGGAAAACAAAGTGAGGGTTATTGCTTAGCCATAAGCATGGCATGCAGTAATCCGCAGGTGAAACGGGACAAGTGTTGGATACGCAAGGCAATGTAATTAAGTGGCATGGTTAATTTCTATGAAGCATGCATTAATGCAGTTATATTAATTAATTAAAATTAAATGGGTTGATAGGTCTGATTAGTTCGGTGCACATGGCTTAGACCCTAGGCTAATTAATTCTGGCAGCTAGCTAGCCTTTCAGTTTCAGTTTCTTTCCTTTGTTTTTTACACAAAATATTAACTAGTAAACCGGTTAGATAGATAGCCAACACAAGTAAAAGAAAAGAAAGACAGAAAACTGCAGTTATTAGTTAATTTATTTATCTGTACTAGTAAAAAGTCTACTCTTTGCTTTGGGCTGAAATTATTATTTCTTATAATAAATTTTTAAGATAATATGTAATGGGCCTTAATTTGAGATAATTTATATGGGCCTTAATTTTAATGGACTGAGAACATCAACGGGCAATAACGTACATCAACGGTTCCGATTAATCAAAGAAAATGATCAACGGCTCAGATATGAGAATAGCCATTTCATATCATTTTTTCCAATATGTTTTTATTATTAGTAAGGATTTATACCTTCTACATTTCTTATCTTTGGAATTTTAAGTGGAGTCATATTTGTATGTTGGATGTTGCCTGCCTCTTAACATTATAACATAATATACAAGAGAGATGAGATATGATGAGAGCAATTAAGAAAGGATTAGAATTTTGTCTAAAGCTATTTGGACGGTCTCCGTCCAAAGTCATGACTAAACCGTTCGATTCAATTTAATTATGTACTTATCAACGGTGATAGCATGTGATCCTATCATTCTAAATATAACCAGCATGCTATTTTTAACACCTACATGATTAAATCACAGTTGACTAATTACTAACAATTAGATCGTACGACTCTCAAAATCTTTTAGACCGTCTACATGACTTTGGACAATATCCTATCCCATTAGAGCCTATAAAAAATGAGAGGCAGGGGACTGAGGACTGAGGAGGGACTGAGCGAGCGTTAATTCAGTTAGGTAGCGGACACAAACAAACATTAATCGGTGCGTCGTGCATCAAATTCCCAAAATCTCGGCTCGGTTGCAAATTACAATTAGGCATTATTAGCACGTTACACGTACAGTAGATTAGTATTAAGATGGTGACTCGGTCGCAGTACTTCCAAGATCAACGGTCAAACTCATCACGTGGCTGGCGCCGTTGCTTGCTATTTGCTATTTGGTACTTGCTATTTGAGAATTGATAATCTGAAGGTAGAGGTGGCAAATCGGGCGGGCGGGTCGGGTTCGGGTTCGGGTCGGGCGGGTCGGGTCAGTTTGATCTTCTAGAATATCTCGGGTCAGGTCGGGTCGGGTGATGGGCGGGTCGGGTCGGGTTCTGCCACCTCTATCTGAAGGTCAGGAAAGGATAGGATCTATTCCATATAGTGATTTAAAAACGGTCTGGGTAGGTCCGGATTGGTCCAAACCCACCCCGGTCCACGGGTTTTCCCGGTTCGGGAAACCTCAGGAAAATTTTGGGGGGAAGGAGATTGGACCTAGCTTAGGACCGTCCCTCCCGGGTTGCCCGGGTTTCCCGGTTCGGGTTGCTCGGGTTGCCCGGTCCCGGAGTTATATGGTAAAAAAAATAAGAAAACAAAACAAAAAAATATAATACACCTATTTTATATTACAAAAATCAAAAAATAAAAATAATTAAAAATTAAATTATTTGTTTTAATCAGATATACATATATTATATTTATACTATTAAAAGTTTGGAAAATAGTATTTTTATATTAAAAATGAAAAAAATAAAATAATATTATTTAAACCGAAAAAATAACATAGAAAATCAGAAAAAAAAAAAAATTTAATATAATTATATTTGTTGTAAAACAAAAATTCTTCTTGAAAAAATAAAATTTAAATAATATTATATTAGTTGTTAACATAGGCGGGAAAAGTTGGAACCAAGTCGGGCTACCTCGGGTTGGGTAGGGTCGGATCCCGAGTTGTCCCGGTACCCTGGGTCAGGTAGGGTCGGGTCCCGGGTTTGCTCGGGTCGGGTTTCCACGGAATTTTTCTAAGAACATAGATACCTACCCTTGCGAGGACCGTCCCTCCCGGTCCTCTCGGGTTGCCCCGGTCAGACGCCCGGGTCGGATCGGTCGGTCCATTTTCTCCGAGTTTCTCAGGTCGGGTTCGGACCTCTCGGATTTTTTTAAAACACTAATTCCATATTCGATCACTGTGAATCTGCTCACTAACATTATATTAATTCAGTCCTCTCCGGTCTCCCACCGTCATGTCATCTGCCCCAATTTTTGCCTGATTGCCTTTCAATCACCCACATACAACGGACCCTTTTTTTAACTACTCCAAAATGCATGCTTACTGTCAAGTTGATATGAATACAAACAAAATTACATGCATATTCTAATACAAAACTAAACTTACAAAATATGCATGCATGTGTATGATCGATATATAGAAAGCTAAACTTACAATTTAATGTCAACGAGCAACACTGGAGCTAGCAAACGCACCTGATCGATACTCTAGTTTCTCTTCTTTTCTTTCCTTATTAGTTTCTTGCTTTTTTTTTCTTTTAGTTCTACTTCTTTTTCAGTTTTCACTTTTTCAATTACCCTAGGACAAATTGTATAGATGATTTTAGAGAGCTCTTCGCATTGCGAAATTTCACTACAAAAAACAAGAGCTTTTGTGACGATCTATTTGTGAGGAAAATTTTCTCGTCATATTTGTTATCCTTTTTAGTGACAACTTGTCGCCGTTGTCACTATTTCCATATATATTAGTGACTGTCTAACTTCTCGTCACTACATATATAATTTGTGACAAGAAGTTGTGAGAATTTAAATTTTGTCACTAGTTCTATCATTTTTTGTGACGACTTTGTTCTTTACACTATTTAAGATAACTTGTTGTGATGACATTTTGTATTTTGACGATTTTTAACTTTTGTGAAACCATATATTCGTCACTATTTATAATATATTAGTGACAACAAAATATACCCAGCCACTATAGAGATTAATTTTCATAAGAGTTAAATATACTTTCACAAAATTAAAATAGTGAATATGGAAGTTTTGTCATAATAAATGTTCTCTTTCTTTGTGAAGAAATTTTGTTTTTTTCATAAATGCTCTCACACTTCTCAATGTCGCATTTCAAAACAAAAAAGGGAATGAACATAACTCTATTTGAATTTGATTTTTTTTCATTTTTAGTATTTTTTTTTAAGACAATGATATTTATTTTATGATTGGAACTATATAATATGTAAACATTGTTATACAAGGTATGTATGCCCATATATTTTTAATCGTAAACTGAAATATTGTGATTAATGTATAGAAATATATTTGCTTCTTCAGAGTTTATGCTAATTTAATTAATTAAATTAGCTTGCTCTTTTATTGTCCTTAATATTAATTACTTTTGTTTGGTAAACACTATCCACAACAAAATTGTTACTTCGCATAACAAACATAAACTTTTCTAAACCATTATATTATTTTTTCAATAAAAATAGAAGTCCTGTAATAATTTAAAATATTATTACAATTCTAATTGGTATATATGATACAAAATAGATCAAATAATTAGAAGGAGAATAAATAGTAAAAACTATATGTTTACTGTGCATAATATTTTTTCAGAGAAACCACATAAATTAGATAAAATAATATTAATCGATTGATTCAACAAAATTAGAAATACTATTAAGAAAACAAGTACAACATGATGAACTGAAGAATAGAATTAAAAAATTTTAAAGAAAAAATGAATAGGAAAGAATATAAAAACAAGAATTAATATATATTTCTATTGAGATATCATTTATTTTGTTTATGGATTGTATCTTTAAGAGCAAAGATAGTATGAGCATAAGCTTACAAAGGCATTTCATGAGTTTAACTTAAAAAATGTCTAATTTTTTTTTATATGGCTAAATAAATTCTTTATAGCAAAATTTTTGTGGTGTACAAAGGTTTCCAATTTTGAACATCTTTGAGCCATATAAACTGAAAATGTTATATTGTTTGATATATAATTAGAATTAAGTTCATATAATGCTTACATGAGCTTAAGTTCACACTATCTCTACTCTACTCTTTAAAAGGAGAATGAAAGTATACTTGACAAGATAACATATGAGGAGGGATCCATGAAAAATCTTATAAATTGAAAAATTATTCATTGATGTATTATTTAACTTATATATAGATAGTGTTTTTAATTCCAATCAATTTGAATATTGTTTGATGGCTTATCAAAATTTTATACATTTCTTAACAGCTGTAATTTAATGGGTCTTTGAAGAGATATTAAATGTCACTTAAATTGAATATAACTGGAAATATAATCCGTCCATAACTTAAAAATAAAACTTATGTAAATTTTTTCTATTTTTGAGAATTTTCACTTGTTTTCTTTTGAAATTTCCAAAATTTTTTCTTATTGTCAATGGATCTCTCCTCTATTTATATTTTTACTACATATAGTTGTTACTTAACTCTAAAATTATACTTAGATAAAAATTATAACATGATTGTTCATTGAATAAAATTTAGACACGATTTGTATATTTTAAATTAGAATCTGATTACAAAATCTAAGATTTGTCATCGTGTAACTATAGTGAAATGTAGTATGTGGCTTTAATTTTTACATCAATAATCCGAAATCCAAATTACTAACAGGACATTTTAATATGCAGCATTCTTATCATAGTAATATTTTTTGCCAAAGTTTGTTAGCGTTATTCCATATGTACTCAATATTTGTACAACAGTATATAATATTTAATTGGAAGAAATAAACCTACTTGATAAAACAATTATTTTGATGCATACTTACAATATCTTGCTTGTTTAATTGATTATCTAATTATATCATAGATTTCCAACTTAGAAAATAATTATATGAAATTTTATATTAAATGTCAGAGTCTCCAAAGCTTGGTTGAAAGGTTTATTCAGCGAATCCAAAGAGATTACCAAGTTTCGATGGGGATTTGATGTAATATTAGGTCCTGCTCACACCTCTGTGTAATCAAACCAATGAACAAATATAGGGAACTATAATCCAGCACCATAGAAAGAAACAAAATAAGTTGCACATATTATCCCACTCATTAAATAGACAGCTAGCTTGGCATGAGAGTATATTGCGCCATATATCTAGGCCCATTAAACATGTTATATTTCCAATTAGCATTAGTATTTATTATTGAGTGTTGGATCAAATTAATAAGGCCATTAATATTATTCCAAATTTCCAATAAAGACTAACAAGAAGTAAATTTGCAAACAATACAGCTCTTCTTTTGGCGAAACAATTTTTTTTTTCAGATTCCCGCTATACCTCTTTCAAATGCAATCCCATTGATGTCAATGTTACATGTCATATTTTCTCCACCACTCAAGACAAAAAACCAGGAGGCTGAAGTTTTAAACGAGTATTGGTAGTGAGGATGTCATCTCTTTTGCTCTACTATTTTCTTTTTTCAATTGTCAACTTCCATTATCTTTTCCAATTTGAATTGATTTTTATCCTTTTTTTTTAATTTAACTAAATGTAGGAGCAAATTGAAGATAGAAATTTGTAAATACAAAGAGGGATTGCTGATTCTCAAAAGAAATGAGTCGGAAATTTTGGAAGTGCAAAAAGGAGAACAAGGTGATGTTTCTTACTCCACCTTTTAAACTAAAGGTTTTTCTTTTTATTTTCCATGCAAATACCGTGCACCTTGAATTTATTTTGAATAAGTCGAAGATTTTTTTTTAAAATAAGAAAGTTTCGGGTTTAGATCTATTTTTCTCTACCGATTTTGCCATATTATATGGTTGTTTACAATGAATACGCTTATTAGGTGAATTGGTATTCAAGCATAAGAATTGTCAATTCTTAAATTTTACTACTGTAATTTGATGCAGGTTATTCTTTTTGCCTCTTTTGCAATAATTACTTCTGGAAAATCAATTATGAAATTTTCACGGAACTGCAAATCAGAATGTAAGTCAAAATATATATGAGATTTCATTTTACTTGGAGGCAAGTAAGAGAATAAAACTAATTTCTAATGTCTTCTCTATTTCTTTTTTCCTTGAATACAGGGGGAATGGTGATGCAAATTATGAATGAAGTATTAAGAGTCATGAAGTCATGAAGAAACAAATTATCATATTTATCATATGTTATCTAGTTATTTTGCTATGTGGGGTACTGTAGTTTGTTAGATCCAAATGATCATTCTATGTTGGTAGTAATGAACTTATATACTGTAGTTTATTTAATTAATTATGGTGAATACTTGTAATATATATCAATTTAATTTAATGAAATTGCTTTTTTTTTTCAATTCCTTTCAATTATATTGATTATTTTAGAAATATTTTTAATGGAATTATTCACAATGACAAAGTATTATCAACATCACTATCTAACAGGGATAATAAATTATCATTATAATTTATTGTTCCAGTATTAATTATAAACCAATGACAATATTCAACCAATAGTAAAAGAGTACTTTTTTTTATCAAAATAGTAAATTTATTTGTGAAAAGAAATTTTGTCACAAATTATGAAAAATATTAGTGACGATCTTCCCTATCACAAATAGAATAATTAATTGTGGCACAACTTATTCATCACAATTAAGTATATTATGTATTGACGAAATTTGTTGTCACAAATAATATAAGTAATAGTGGAGGACACTAAGTTCGTCACTACTACAATAGTGACTCGCGTATTAGTGACGACCAGTGACAGTCAAAAAAATCGTCACAAGGACTTAATTGTGACAAAATTTATCACTTTAGTGACGAATTTGGTCGTCACAAAAACTCTTTATTTTTGTAGTGTTTACTTTACTTTTTAACTTATGTAAATATTCTTTTCACTTAATGCAAAATTTGGCAAGCAATCGCCTGCCACATCAAAAAAATTTAATGTAAAGATGAATATTTGATCTAATTACATATTGGCTAATAATTCATTGTGGCATAAAGATTATGAGTTGTCTTGAAAGATTATTAGGTCATTTTTGTGAATCTGTATCGATCTCATGTATATTTGATAATTAATTTTTTCACGATGTATACTTTTGAGTTATCAACATTTTATGGTACTTCTCTATTTTTGTCTACTTGATTGGTTCTCCAAATATTGTTTTCACAAACATTTTTGTCCTAAATAATGCAAACATTATATTTGATTTGTAAAGAAAAATCATCATACCGGCCGTGTTCAAATATTTACATCTAAGCCCAGTAAGTGCATGTTGTCAGTCGACCTAAGAAAATGTAAAACAGCAAAAACTTTTAGGGCTTATTTGTAAATATAATGTATTAATTTCGTGTTTCAGTTTGAAAGAATAAATCAAAATATGCTTGTACCTCAAATCTCAAGTCCAAATACTCATTTCCATTAATTTGACAGAATCTGATGATTATATATAGTGCTGAGAAATGAAGATATAAAATTAATTACCAAATTAGAGACTAGAATTAATTAGGCGTAGAATTAAAATGTAATTCAGTAGTTTTGGGCCTTTAAGCCAGTGGCCTTATCATCTTCATTCAGCCCGGTTAGACAAAAGGCGATACACTTTTCTTTAATAAAATTAAGGTCCACTCTCCTTAATTAACCCAAATTAGAAAATTTTTTTTATCGTTATGCTACCTTTGAAATACAACAAATCCGTATATGCAGATGTCATGCAATGCAATCAACTAATATGGAGAAATCATATACATAGAGCACTTTGTGTGCACATAACCTGATTTATTGAAATGCATCATCAATTTCAACAATATCTGTGTATAATACCAACTTAAATAATTAATTAGTGATAAATCTATTACATGATCACGACTGCATACATTATAAGCTAGTTCATCACAAGCTCACACATGCACTGATCTGTTTAACTTATCGGCCGGCTGAGGGGAGAACTCATCAGCCGCGCCTCCTCCTCTAACACGCCGACGTCTTATTCATTTAATATTATTCTTCTAAACACGTACATATAGATATTTAATTGTAGGCCCTGCAGGCAACAGCATGATCGCAGTCAACGATCATGATCGTTAGAAGTTTGTGGCCGACTTGTAAATGGCCCCGGGCTGCCACCCTTGGGGGATCACATTATCTGCCTCGAGAGTTTTGCCCGAGTCGGTTGTGAGCCGGATCGAAAAGGGAGCTTGAAGTGTGGAGCCAGAGTTGAGCATCCAGACCGCGCCCCACGAGTGCTGCATGGAGCTCCAGGACCCGTACCCGCCTGATTGCTTGAGGTCGACAGCCGAAAGGCTCCCGTCTCCCCCGACAAACTCGATCAGCACCGCAAAGTAGTTCGGGTTCGAACCGGTGTCCACGCGAAACGTCAGCTGGCTGCCCGGGTAGCTGCACTGGACCCTGCAGGCATTGATTAGGGTTAGTTTTGTCTGTTGTAAGTAGACCAATAAATTCAGTGCACGCTTGCTGAAAGATGTAGGTGGGGTTAACTAAATATATATGTACGTGCATGAGAGCGTGCAACAGAAATATATATGCATGTGCCAACTAACTAACTAACTAGCTTGAACTACCTAACTTCATTATACATTTCATGTAAAGAGAAAGGATCTTCATGTTGGGTCCAGTAGAAATATATAGCTAGCTAGGATCACACACGTGTCTAGCAAAATTAAAGTGGTTAATTATTATATATAAGTAGAATTTTACTCCAATACTCTCACAAAAAAAAATGTATTTTCGATCTGATGATTATAAATGAATATTACCCATTACGAGATTCATCCCGAATGTAAGCATATATGGAAGCAACGTCCATATAAGTATATATATATTCAAAATAATGGTAATTATATTAAGCTACTAAAAAGGCCATTCAAAATCATGAACACAAATCCTAAATTAATTAATTAGTTATAGCTTAATTAATTTAGTCAACTAATATCTTATTAATTACCGGGTATACTCGACTTGGAGAACCCCGGCGTTGCGGAGTGCATCAGCCTGGCCCGACGTAGCCATGTCACCAAAGGCGGTCCCGCTCATGTCAAAATGGACGGGCTCTGAGAGGCAACCGGGGCATTCATCAGTTAACACAACCGTGACCGGGTTACCGGAGCAAGCCCCGTTGCTAGTACACTTGACCTGATAGCAAGCACCGCAACCCAAGCCGGATTTGTAGATTGATGGGCTGCCGGCGGCAATCACTGATGAGAAAGGAGCCTGTAGGACTGCACTTTCGTACCCACATGCACCACCTACAAAGTGAGACGCAGTCAGTTAAAGCCATGCATGGATCACCTATGTCTTGTGAATTGTGATCGATCTGGCTTAGCTAACTGTACTATATATATATATGTGCACGTTTCATCATATATATATATATATATACAAGTGCGTAAAGAATGTTGGTGCACAAACTAATATAAATTGTTTGATGCAAAAACTAAATGTTATTTTTAAATTGATCATGAATTTGATGAATGTCCTAGCAAAATGAATATGGAGATAATATTTACATATTTTTAAATTTGATGCAAACATATGTACTATATATATGATACCATAAAATATTTAAAACAATTGTACTCTATGAATACAAATACGTATATATAGGAGTTCATTATATATAGCAATGAAATTAAGTTTCATGCTAAGTAAAATTCTTGAAATATATATATATAAGGATGTTCATCATGATAATAAATCTCCTACCTCCTATATCTATGTCCATAAATCTGTATTAGTGGTAGTTCTAAATGTTATATATAATCATTAATTCATCATCAACAACATTCAACAAATAAAAGACTACAATTAATACTTGAAATAGTAAGTAACAAAAATAGTCACAGAAGCCTGCAGTGCAACAGATAGTGAAACTGAATTACACTTACAAAAATAAATAAAAGTGTGGTAGAAACAATAACATAATTAGCAACAAGTATAACAGAATTAGTACCATCGCTGCCAGCACCATTTGCGCTGCCATACCATGTCGCTCCGGCTGTGGACCAGCCAGACGAAGCAGCGAGAGTGGTGGTGCTATTATTCAAGTCCAGGAGCTTGCGATTCTGGCAAGCTCCCGGGCCGAAAGACATCGCTAACACTAACACAATCATGGAGAAGAAGTTGGCCATAACAAAGTGAGACATTGGTTAATTTGCCACTAATTAAGATCCTTAATTAGAAAGTTGTAAATTGGGGTTGTGTATAAGAGGAGAAGGAGAAGAGTGTGTGGATTGATTGATGATGCATTGAGAGTGGCTGATGGAGCTATTTATAGGCAGGCTGCAGGATGCATGGTGTGTTAGTGTTAAGTACTAATTAGGTCAAGTAGTTAATTACACATGCCTAAGGGAAGGCAATTAGCGTCTAGCCTTTTCTTCTTAACGACGATTAGTGATATTTAATTTAGGTTGATATATATTTCTCGCCGTCAATGGCTCGTTTTATAGTTTCATTCTTGATTAATTCACTATTAATTGCAGCATCGATCAATTCAGATCTCTGTAATTGTAAAGTTTTCAGGTTTTTATGGAGGATACAAATTTTTAGGATTCATTGGCAATTTTGCCATGAAACTTAATTAATGTAGATTATTGTATTAATTAAGTTGAACGAATTAATCTAATACCATGATATGTTTACAATGTTGTAGATTTTAATTGATTCTCTACCAATTAACTAAACAGATATAATGAGATTCCATTTTTTTTATCATTTTCTTGTAATTAATTAATTAAGCCTTGAAAATGCTGCCTCCGTTTAGAAGTAGATAATAATAAATATACTCCTTACCCTTATAACTTAGAGTTGGACTATTATACTAACGTTAGCATTTCGGACCTAAATACTAATATCAAAATTTATGTTATCGTGTCCGAAATCATGATTTATGATACTCAATAAATTCTTTATATGAAATATTAGAGAATACAAAAAAATTTATTTTTAGAGTTTTCTAAGTATTTTTTTTTTTTTTTGCATTTTTAAAAATAGCATGTACAGACATTAATATTTTGTTAATATTTATAAGCTCTTTTCTAAAATTCAAAACAAATACTTAAAAAGCTCTAAAAAAAAATTGTAGTCCCCAATATTTTCATATAAAGAATCTATTAAGCACCATAATCGTGATTTCGAAAATAATAACATAAATTTTGAGACGTTAGCATTTCGAACCGAAATGCTACGTTAGTATATAATAGTCTAACTCAACTTTAAGATATTAAGCTTACCAATTATCCGGAATCCCTCTCAAATCTGAATAAAAAGGAAAATCTCATATACTTAAACGCAGTGAAACACCCAAATGGTTCTGTTTTGTAGGTATGGTAGGGGTTTCAATTAATGAAACCCTTTTATCTAATTACCCGATCCGTATCGTACCCGATAAGAAGGGTGTGGGTAAAGATTTTTGTTTTCATAATTAGCTTATCGGGTATGAATATAGGTATGGAATGGGTAAGATTTTTTTGCATTAAGCAAACATGAAAGAGTTATTTTATACCCATTATCCTATAAGGTAATGCATAAAATATATATTTTTTATGCTGTAAAATATATAATAGAGTTAATGAGTAATAATTCTATACTATTTTCAATATATTTTATGATTATTTATGTTCTATTTCTATCTAATATAATTTACGCTATATTATTCTTTTAGAACAATTTGTCTTTCCTACAAAATTTAATATAAACACATTATTGTATCATTTGTCATGTACCATTACTCTCCCGTTACCCGTTTACACTAATGGGTACGGGTAAGTCGAACTATAACGGTTATGAATAGAGTATGCGTAAGACGTCCAATTCTAAATGGGTATGGTAATGAAAATGTTCTCACCTGACCCGTACCGTACCCATTAACACCCTAAGGTAGGGGTTTGAAAATCGATCATTTTCTTTTGTTCCAGGGATATGCGATCGATATATAGTCCACTTAATAAAAAATATTATTAGCAAATGTCTTTCTTTTTGTAAGAAAATCAAGTATGTACGTTAATCGGACATCCATATATTAAAGTCTTTATGAACCTAAATACCTAATCGTCCCAATATACTTGAAACTCATTGTAAAAATTATCAAAATAATTGTACTGTCAAGAGGTATTGTACCATTAGATAGAATATATATAAATCCTCATTAGAGGTGGAAAACTAAAGTTTAGCACGATCAAAGCATAACAGATTTTTTGTTCTTCTTTTTAAAAATTATTTTATATCTGATGACATAAAATCTAATATTCTGCCATTTATAATTCCATACATATGCAATTTGCTTGCCTCCTGAACATATTTTCCTCTTACTTAAATCTCCCTCATAATTATTGTACTATATTTATCAGCATGTTTGCAGCTTGCAGGAACTTATAAATAATGACGAGTTAATGTTAATCCAATGGATATAAGAGCCTTGCTGCTTGCACCACATTTTCAAAGCTGCTAGCTGATAATTTGGCCTGCTTAATTTATGTCCCTTTGTATCCATGCATTATGCAATTGATGCTTTATCAAAGAAATAATTTATTTTCTGCCTTCTAAGTTTTATCTCAAATGTCATACAGTTTTATGTACGGGCTTTGCCTATTCAAACAATATTAAATATATATATTCTAAAAAACACATTAAATATATATAGGAGTAAATTAATATTCGTAAATCCAATTGTTTTGAAGCTCTGCTTGGCACTGCCCAGTGCCCACACACTTATTTATCTTAAAAACTCTGATACTTATGGAAAAATGAAAAATTATACGCACTGCATATATATATATGTAGTTAAACTTCATATAATTAAGAAAATCACACGCAGTTGATATGAAGACCGCAAGATATGTCAACGTGTACATGACAACATTATGCCAAAAAGAATACAGCAAGATGTAAGTCATTTCCTTGAAGTCCTTTTTTTCTTCTCCTCGTCAGTATATATGTGGAACACAAGCGCCCAATTAATAAAAAATATAGTGCTGAGTTTCTAATGAGCAAGGCAGTTAATTCAGTTAACAGGATAACAACAACAGCCGACCAAGGCAGAGAGTTGAAAAACTGGAAATCAATTTCCCAAATCTCTGCTCAACGAAAGCAACCCCTCATGAAGTAAACCTGTCAATCCGACGGTCACAATTCGATCCTGTCAAAGCAAAGTCCTTAAATTTGGGCAGATTTAGAGCTTCCATCCCCCATTTCCCTATAGACTAAAAGTTCACATCTTGACCTTGGAAGGAATTAATGTAACGAAATCTTCAAGTAATTGGATGATAAAAATGTAGGTTGATGTCAACACTGATCTGACTCTAGAAGCCATTGACCTTGTGGCCTTGTACTATATAGTATATAGTAGTCTAGTGTAGTACCATGTGATGGATACTGTTAATTTCTTGTAGCATTTAAAATTTGGGTTCATTTTATGGTTGTGTATCATTGGTTACAGAAAAAGAGTGCATGCACGCTATAGAAATGGATAATTATACTAATATTAGAAAGATCAAACAACAAGATAAGATAAACGAGCAGTACCTTGTAAAAATACTGTATACTATTGGATGAATGTGTATTAGTGTATACAGTTAGGTTTGTGAACCGAGTAGTACCTTGTAAAAATCTTTGAAAGCAGCTTTATAATTAGCTGCTGGAGATTATTTACACGCAAAGGCAAAAGGAAATCTGGGAAAGATTCGGTATGAAAAGTTGCAATTTATCCAGCCAGATTTCCGGACAATTGACTGGAGGAAAATTAACAGTCCCTTCTAAATGAAATTAAGCAAGATGAAGAAATTCGGATTTTGATTAAAAAATGCAAAACATATATAGCTCATAAAGTTAGGCCCACGTACGTAGAAGCACAGAGGCCCACATACCTTTGCAGGCTGTTTGTTATGTGCGATGGTCCTTCTGATGGGCCATGGGCCATGTCTTGGGCTTGAGCTGAGAAATGAATGGTAGGATAATAATAGGAGGAAGACAGAACAGAACAGAACAGAAGGCTCATATCACCTTGGGTGGTGATACCCACAAGGCCACAAGACAGAACACTAGAACAAGGAAATTGGTGTTGGTTCTCTTTTGTCCAACTTTTGTGGGTGGATGAATCCAAATCCATAAGACAAAGCAAGGCAAAGGGGTGTGTGTGTCGCCCTCATTCTATAGTAGTAGATCTTCCCTCCCGCTCATTCAAACTGCGCTCATCAATTCTTCATTTTCGATTTGATTTCCAATCTGAATGCGTTTTCACTTTCCACCTCAAAAAAATTAAAAAAAGAAAAAAAAAAAAAAAAAGTAATCGAGTGTTGTGATGCAAGTCATTTGCATTTGCATTTGCAGTTGCATTTGCAGGTAAGGTAAGGATTGGATCCTCTTCTCTAGTCAGTCTACTCTACTAGATAGATTGTTCTGAATTTAGTAATTCAGTAATTCAGTCAGTCAAAACTCAATACTCGAGACAGGATACAGGAGACTGTCCAAGTCCAAGTGTCCAAGTGAATGAATCTGTGAGAGTGAGTACCGAGCAGCAGCGCTCCCAGCAAAAGAAGGGCGGCGGCCATGTCCATATGACCATGCCTCACCGCCCTTGACGCATCTAATGACCGATGACTGATGACTGATGGCTAGGCCTTCAACCCCAAGTCAAACCCTAACCCCCGACACTCCCGACGCCCCCGACCTGAGCGCCCTGCTGCCGGACCAGCTGCTGCTCCTCCTCCTCTCCTTCCTCCCCCCGCCCCTCCTCCTCTCCCACGCCTCCCTAGTCTCCCGCCGCTGGCTCCGCCTCGCCGGTCGCCTCCGCCCCCGCCTCACTCTCCTTGACTGGTCCTTTCTCCACCACCGCCTCCCCTACCGATTCTCCGACCTCACCCACCTCGATCTCCTCCCCGCCTCCTTCCTCTCCCCCTCCTCCTCCTCCTCCCCCGCTCTCCTCACCCGCGCCGCCCTCTCCCTCTCCCTCGACCTCTACGCGGATCCCCCACTCGGCCATGCCCAATTCCTCCCCTGCGAAGCCATCTCCGAGGGTCTGCAGTCCGTCTCCCGCAACTTCCCTAATCTGCGCAAGCTATGCACTGTGGCGCCCACCGTCTCCGACTCCGGCCTCTACGCAATCGCCAACTCCTGCCCCACTCTGCAAGAGCTCGAGCTCCACCGCTGCACCGACCTCGCGTTGCGGCCCATCTCCGTCTTCGAGAACCTCCAGATACTGCGCCTGGTAGGCTCGGTTGAGGGCCTCTACTCCGGGCCCGGCATCACCGACATCGGCCTCACCATACTGGCGCACGGCTGTAAACGCCTCGTCGAGTTGGAACTCTCCGGCTGCGAGGGAAGCTATGACGGAATATCCGCAATCGGTCGCTGTTGCGTAATGCTCGAGGAATTGGTCATCTCCGACCACAAAATGGACGGCGGATGGATTGCCGGGTTGGCGTTCTGCGGGAACTTGAAGACGTTGCGGTTACAAGGGTGTAAGAACATTGATACGGATCCGGGCCCCGAGGAGCACCTGGGCTCATGCCCGGCAATAGAAAGCATTCAGCTGCATAGATGCCAGATTAGGGATAAGAGGAGCCTCAATGCTTTGTTTATGGTCTGCGAGTCGGCACGCGAGGTTGTGTTCCATCATTGTTGGGGACTTGATGACGAGTTGTTCGCATCTGCTGGTATTTGTAGGTAATGCCATTTCCCTTGCATCTCGTGTTGTATATATATGGTATTAGTTTTTGAATTTCTGCAAAGCAGATGGTTCGCTTTGTTGGGATATTTACCAGTGAAACCAAACCAATTTCTCTTAATAACAGTCGGTAAGCCAAATTTCATGTGCTCATCTAAACTTGGAACGACCAGCCTCCAGAGATTAATGCAAGTAGGTTATAAGGAAAGGTTTTGTCAATTTATTGTGGGATATACCCTGCCTGTAACAAGTATCCGAAATGTTCAAATTTGCTTGTACATATTTTTATTTTCAGACTGATTGCAAGTGTTAAGGCTAATTGCTTGTACATATTTGAATGGTACAATTATTTACTTTTTATTTCCCTCTTTCCAGACGAGTGAAGCTCCTAAGTTTACAAAGCTGTTCAGTCCTGACAACTCAAGGTCTCGAGTCAATAATCTTATCGTGGCCAGACTTGGAAAGATTAACTGTTATTTCATGCAATAATATAAAAGACGAAGAATTAAGTCCAGCCTTGTCGGGCCTTTTCTCTAGCCTCAAGGAGCTCAAATGGCGGCCTGATACCAAATCGATGCTTGCCTCAAGCCTTACTGGTACTGGCATGGGCAAGAAAGGTGGAAAGTTCTTCAAACGGGTATGTACCAGGAAACCCAGTAAAAACCTGATGTTATGCTATGGTATAGTATTGACAGATGTAGTTAATGTACCATCAGTACAGTTCAGTATATGCTGCCGTTTATATAAAATGAGCTGCTACAAAGTTAGAAAATTTTACGTATTGTTCATGTACCTGTTCTATCTATACCGTTGGATTGGAAGTATGAAATTTACCAAGTAGTTCAAACAAATGACATGATGGCTGATTTTTGGAATTGTTCATTATTTGCCAGAGAATATTGCCGGGTCAGCAACGCCTGAAAGTGAAGCCTGATGAGGAACCATCCTGAGTGGAGCCTGAGTTTCAAAAGGCCTTTTGTAATTTGTTCAGAAAGGCTTCCCTGTTGTACTTCTAATTACATAGGATTTAGTAGCTCTTGTAATATTGCAACCTTGCCATTTCTTTGTTGTTCAATAGTTCTTTTTTCCGTTTTGCTTCCATGCTCTGATTCCCTTAAAAGTTAATTCCTTCGATCTTAGTACGAAATTCTGGTGTGTGCTGCGAGCACTTGTTTTGGTTAGCACACTTCTGTTTCTTGGTTTACATTGTGTATATCAATTATAGGAAAAAAAAAATTGAGCCTTAGATGTACTTGAACCATAATAAAGCATAAAAGGTCGGATTTACTAGGTTGCAGGTAACTTTTTTTTTTTTTTTTTTTTTAGTAAAGTTGCAGGTAACTTGGTGTACGATTCAACTCTGAATAGCACAGAAATGATGCCAAGGTCGGATGTATCATATTTCTAAGATGCCCAAACCACAAAAAAAAGAAGGCCGAAGAAACAAAGAAAATCGGATTAGTAGAGTAGTAGCAAAGGTTTCGACAATCGACATACACCGAGTAGTTTCGTTCTCTCTACTGGGAGTTGAGCGTTATTCGTCATACTTAAACACTTGTAAATAAAAGAGCAAACAAACATTCATCGCCTCTCTCTTTTTCTCTCTCAATATCTTGCTCTTGCTGAGAACAAAGATTCCAAGAAACATTACCAGTTTACCACAACATAACCAACCTCCCAAAGAAAGAAACAAAGAAACAGAAAGATCAAAGAGAGTAACCACAATGCAGCTGTCAAGAAAGAGAACAATGGTGGCTACTCATCTCTCCTCCTCAAGCAGCAACCACCAACCCTTGCGACGCCGCCGCCTTGGGCAGACCATGAAATCTCCTGACAGGAAACTTCGAGAGGAGCACCTGCACCACCTTCACCTCCTCCAGCATTCACATGCATACTTCTCTCCTTCAGATGAGGCTGATCCAGGAGACAACTCCACCACAGTTCCTCTGTTATGGCAGCAGGAGGGGACTCAGTTGCCTGTTTCCAGGTCTACCGATAAATCTTGGAGCGTGTCATCATCCCTTCTTGAGTGCTGTCCTACATCGCCATCTCCTGTTTGTAGCCCCTTCATCTCGCGTCTCTCGAACGCCCGTTCATACCTGTCGGATGCATATTCACATGCGTCGAATGCCTGTTCGCGCGTGTCACATCCTAATACCGATGATGACATGTTTCTCACTGCTGCGGTACAACAATCCGTCTCTCTTCTCATGTCTTCCTTGTCAATTCTTGATTGCCATTTATTTTCTTCTTGAATTAAAGAAACCCATGGATTTGGCTACTTCTCCTTCTTCTTTATGCATAAATGATTCAAAATCAAGCTACAGAAACTGAAAAAAGACTATCTTTCAGCTATCTGGTACCGTTATGGTTGTTCCTAGTTTTACCAATACATTTTTTTTTTATTGTTTAGAGCTCAGGCCTTGAAGAAACTGAAAAGAACAGGCCAAGTTTATCTGAAATTCAAGAAATAAATGCCAATGAGAGTAATGGAGATCCCACGTTTGAGTCTCCTGAATTTAGCTTCTCACAGCCTAACCTGCAACCATCAAACCGGCTACAGACACCATATAGGCAACGCTATCAAACCCAGGATGGAAGAGGTATTTAATCTTTTAACTTGTTTGTCTCTGTCAATGCCTTCTTTCAATTTTGTTAACAACAGCATTTCTTGTTTTGTAGCAGGTTCAAACCAAAAAATTCTCCAGAGGACAGCACCAGCAAGGTATACAAGCCACCAGCAGAATGTGCATGAAACAGCTCGCCTGTCAGGTGCAGGGACTATTAGCAGACAGCGGCCTTTGCCACCTAACACTGTGCCTTCTCGACGATCATCTGGTAAGAGAGACAAGATTTTACCAACACATGTTGGGCTTGAATCCCTGTTCCTGTATCAGTAGCATAATAAAAATTGCAAATGCAGTTACTGGATGTAATCGGAGATCAGTTGATGGATACTATCTTGCTGACGATGAGAACGGTCTGAGATGTGATCCTGGGCAGTTTAGTCATAGCATGCCAGGAAGCTTGCGTGGTGGACAGATTGAGGCCCGGCTCAGGGCATTGAAGGAGGAACGCAACAAAAAACTTCTGACGAGGTTATTCATCATATCATTATTGTTATGATTTTTAACTTAAACATATGTGTGCTCGTTTATTGCCAGAGTGATGCTGGTCTTAGTACTTGAGACCAACAATGAGGAATTGCAGGAACGGGACCTATTCAAGCAAACTAAAGAGTATACTTAATGCAATATTGTAATCTTAAATGCTATGATTTCTAGTCAATTCAAAATGCTAACAAGAGCAAGAGAATTTCCTTTGAAGAAAAAAAAAAAAACATTGTGGCATCCTGACTTTTACCTTGTTATAGGTTGTGGAAGCAAGAACAAGCCATAGACGACTGGAAAAGGAAGCAGATTCTCAAGGCAAAGGAGAAAATGAGAAAAACTGAGGTACCACATCCATTAATAGAGGATGAAATCCTGTTTTCTACTTCATCATACTGCTAATTTTGCCATGGATTGCTTGATTGAGCAGATGAAACTGGATCTTGAAAGAAGAACAGCCCGGGAGAAGGCAAAGAAGGATATAGAGAAGGCACAAAACAAGGCTGAGAAAAGGAAGCTCCAAGAGCAAAATGAGACTGCAAAAAAGATTACCCGTTCCTACAAAGCAGTTGAAAAGATCTCCTGGGTAGGGAAGATCCTTTGGAAACTTGCTTGCTTCTGATATTTCTTCATACCAGAACCACTATGAAAAAGGTCCCATTGCCAGTGAAGGCCTCAGCTGACATGATAGCACAATTCTATTAGCACAGTTGTTTACTTCAATCGTGATTGTATTGAGATGAGTTTGTTCGTTTTCGTTTGTATCAGATTTGTTTGTCTATTTTCTTGCCTCCAGTAATTATCCCATTGATCCAGATCGTGGGACAGGTACATAATGTTGTATATTTATGTAACTTGTAAGACACGTTTATTAAGTAATGTTGTATCATGTTGTAACTTGTAAGACATGTTTATGAAGTAATTTTGTATCATGCTGGAAGACTTACAGATTCTTTTATACTTGACAACTGATACTACCATGAAGTTGCAGTTATGCTAATATTTAGCACCAGTCTAAATTTTCAAAATTATTCAGCACTAAGAACTTGATGATGCAATGTACAAGCAATTCAGGAAACATAATAAATATTTCCATTTTTAATGATACAAAAGAGCAAACAACTGCATATTATGAAACGAAAGCCTTTACTCTGCTCCGTTTTCTCAACAAGTTAAATTATTATACGGAATACAAAAAAACTATCCCGAGAATACAAGTAGATATACTAGGTCTACAAAAATTCATCCAATAGTATCAGCCAGAAACCATGAAGTTGTCAGCTTTAATCTGTCACCTTCGAACTGACAGACCCATCTCTAGACAAGACAAACAAAAATAAAAAACATAAGAACAGAGACTTAAATTCTATCGAAATACATGACAAATGAAAATTTTGCAGAGATTTCTTTTAGTTTCTTTATAAGAACACAGGCAGCTTGACAGCAAGACTTGTAGCCCAACTTCGTAAAAGAAAAGAGATGAAGCAAAAATATTTCACGTGCCCTCAAAATAATCTGAGAAAATAGCATAATTGATAATTAAAATGATTATTTACGAAAGTTGAACCAAATTACACTATATGTGCTTAAATGAAAATCAATTTTATTATTGAAGAAGTGGTCTCTAAATTAGCCAAACGAACCATTCTTACAGACTAAAACCTATATTTCTGGGTACAAGGAAATTCCTAATACAGATTGGTTGTGAGGGACATACTAATCACAAAAGGCAGTGCTTTACCAATATACGGATACAGGGTGGCAAAATTTACACCATAACAAAATGTTTGGGAAAAGAATCAATGAGATGGAAGGAACAATTCATTCAATTGCAAAATGCAACATATTGTGTCAGCCACTAATCTAATGAAACATAGAGAAGAAGTATAAAAGCAGTTTTAACTTTTAAGTGCAATTTTCATTAAGCAAGAATTAGAATGGCAACGAATGTGGATGCGGATGCGGATGCCAACATGAAAAATGAGGAAAAGGAGTGCGTAACAGTAAGCAATTAATCATACTTGATAACTGAGTGACGGTAAAAGTGGGAGCAAGCTCCAGGCAATCATTAGCAAAATTCATGTGCCTGCATGCAGGATGATGAATCAGATCTTAAAACCATTGGATTTGTCGGACATTGAATTGAAGAAATGAGATGCAAGTGAAGATGCGGATAGAGTGTAATAGGAGATGCATATGCGTGCAATTTGGAATGGAAGAGCGGAATGTACATGAATCAAAGTCCGGGATAGGTGCAGCAGAGGATACCCTGAGAGAGGCCGCGGCAGCTGCGGGAGGCCTCGCTGAGGCGTGAGGTGAGCCTGGCGGCTGCGACGGCGCTGTGCAGCGGGAAGAGGGAGGAACCGGCGAGTGCCGCAAGCTCCACTGGCATCCTTTGTGGAATCAAATTCAATACCAGTAGATTTAGAATTAGAGATGGATCATGGATGGAGGGAATGCAATGGAATGGAATGGAACGGAATGAATGAAATACCTGGAGAATGAGAAGGATGGGGCGAGGCGGCGAGTGGGAGGCGGGGAGGGGAGGGAGAAGGAAGGAGGGGAGGAACGGGCAACGAAGGACTTGCGGAGAGAGCGCGCAACGGATCGGACGCCGAGAGACGCCATTGCTACTGTACTTACTAGGTGGGCAGGCAGGGCCGCAGGGTTGGGCAGCCGTACAGCTATGAGCTAGGGTTTATCTCTCTCTCTCTCTCGTTCAGGCCGAATGGAACGGAATGGAAGTCGGAAGAACCGAGGAAGGGAGGCGGACTCCTGAGGCTTCTGCAATTGCTAGTTGACTTGAAGAGTAATTGAGAGAGTTTCAGAATTCTCGGCCCATAAGGCAATAACCCAACCCAAGTTCATCTTGGACCGGGCCGCTTTCTCAATAGAAAAAAACTCCTACTACCTTCACTGGCCCAGGCCCAGGCCCAGGCCCATCTGTAATACATCTTCCACTGCCATTCTATTTCAATACAGTTGAATTCAATTCATTGTTAATAGCACCAAAATATATAAAGTAAAAACTAAAAATTGATGATTCTACCCTGTTTTCTCTACGCCAACCAAAACAAATCCATTCATTCCGCAGACAGCAGCCTGCAGCATATCATATTGTGATGGCAGCTGCTAGTGCTCTCTCTTACCACATCAACGTTGCAGCTGCTAGAGCCCCTTTCCGCTCCCCGACTTGCCTCCTCGCATTCCTCCGACCAGCCAAAGCCAAACTAGCGCGCGCCAAATCCGACCTTCTCAACTTAATTGCTGACCAAGACCGCGGACTCAAGACGCAGTCCAACCCAACAACGCGTGCCCAGATCACATCCGCTATCGATACGCTTGCGGTGCTCGCTCAGGGGTCCGTCACGACCGACGACAGATCGCTGTCTGCCACCTGGCGCATGCTGTGGACCACCGAGAAGGAGCAGCTTTTCATTGTCAAGAATGCCGGTTTGTTCGGCACTGAGGCTGGGGACGTGTTGCAGGTGATCGATGTGGAGAACAAGACACTCAACAATGTCATCACGTTTCCTCCTTCCGGCGTGTTCTTTGTTCGATCAACCATTGAAACCAAGCCCCCTCAGAGAGTCAATTTCAAGTAATTAATTAATGTTTCGTTCGTTTTGCATTTTTCCTTTCGTTTCGCGTTAACTGCTCTGTTTCTCTTCAGCGAATGCCTTGCGCATATATAGTTACCGTACGTACGGCTTTATTTTCTTCAGGTTCACAAGTGCTGTGCTGAGAGGAAGTAACTGGGAACTCCCGTTGCCGCCTTTTGGTCAGGGATGGTATGAATTTCACTTGTGACTTCGAAGAACTTAACTTCAAAAGAATTAACTGATACCCGATTCTGTTTAAATTTATGGTTATGTTCATGTTTTCGAAACAAAGGGCTATTGCAAAATGCAACCTCAGAGGAAGAAAAAAGTAATTAACCCTGTAATTGAGTTGTAATTAATTAATGGATGAAATTAATTGTGTCTGCGTGCTGGTGACAGGTTTGAATCGGTGTATCTGGACGACGATATAAGAGTAGCCAAGGACATCAGAGGAGATTATTTGGTTGTGGAACGTGCTCCATATTCATGGACGGAATGAAATTTTTGCCAGAAATAAGCAACAAGTATATATATGTACCTGCAGGTGTTTCTATATGGAGTGTAAGTGGTACAAATATTAGTTTTTATTCTCTGTTCTGCACCTTTCTTTTACAAATACAAGATAAAGATTTCCTTCATAAGCGATCGATTGTCTTTGGTAATTGTTCCATAATCATTAATTTAATTACTTCATTCACAAAATTATTACTTACCTGTGATGAATTACTAGATGATCGAGTTGTAGAAGGAAAAGGAACCGATCGAAATCAAGGCCTGAATAACTAAAGTTGAGTTCAACAAGTCTTTTACTGCACCTAATCTGGGCTAAACTGGGCCATGAATGGTATCTGCAAATTCCAAAGAAATCTACGCCGTTGCGAAAACACTGAACTTGGGGCTATGATGTGATGGTTGCTAAATCTTTTTTTTGAATTCAAAAAAAAAAAGATTTAGCAACCATCACATCACAGCCCCAAGTTGAATTGGGTTGGGCCCAATTAAGGTCTGATCAGTCTTAGCAACTCACGGGTCAGTGGTCACGACTCACGACTCACGACAGAAGATAAGGATCAAAAGAAGAATTAACTGTCAACGTGAACAAATTTTGGCAAAGTAACGCAAGTAAAAGTTAACTAGCTGTTTGCGTTGCAAGTGCAGCCCTGGTTTGGATAATCTGGTTTCTTTCACATTGGGATGCAGGACGCTATTGGCTATGGTTTTAACCATATCGATCGACGGTCAAACTGTCAACTGTCAAATCTGTCATGTCTCTCGTGTTTGCTCTACGATGAGCTCTCTGTTTTTCTTTTCCTTTTTTAGGGTTGGGAGACTAGAGCGCAACTGCTGTGAGCTTCAGCTTCCAAATAAGCCCTCCCGCAAAATGAGGGAGATCAGATCAGCAACAGAGATTGCTGGCCGTACAGATCTAGAGAGAAAAAAATAGTTGCAGTCTTGCAGAGATCTTGTCTCTTGCTCGTCCGTCCGTTCGCTCGGTCGGTCGGTCCAACAACAGAGAGATTCACTCACTATTCTTTTTTTTGAAATCCGAGATATTAACTATTCACTTTTTTATACTGTTTCACCAGTATGAACGGTGCATGTACTCAACAGATTTCCGGATGTTAGTCACTGTGCACTGGCACTGCACCTTGTAAAATTTAGGAACGTATATATCTAATGGAACAATGTCATATAATACTCAAAAAAAAAAAAAAAAAGACAATGTCATATCATCGAGACTCAGGTATGACCGTATGAGTATGACTCGTGGTAATTAAACGTACAGTCGCATATGACAGTATCACTACAGAACTAATTAGATGATAATTAATTAGATCAGAACCATTTTCCCCTTATTATTTTCTTTTAGATTTAAACAGCAATTTCTTAATTTTTTGAGGAAAATAAGGAAGCTTTATGGTGCCGTAAACTAGCTAGTTCTAGCTGGAAGCTTCAGCAGTTCAGCATAAAGAAAAGGAGAAGCTAGCAGAGAACGATTATGAAGTAATCATTTCATCACTTAATTAATTAATAGCTACATATATATGTACGTAACTACGTATTGTCACTGGCCGGCACAGAGGCTGGAAATAAATTTATTTATTGAATAGGATAGAAGAAGAAGATATATATGGAATAATAAATTGACGGGTCGTGGGGGACAATAAATAAATGGATCCAGCACCTCGGTCCCCAACCAAAGAAATTGTGTTGGTCTGGCATGGTCTGGTCTTGCTCTGGTCTGGTGGCCATAAAGGAATTGTTATGCCAGTAGGCGTGACCATGACTGATCAACACATGTATGTACCTGACACACATATCCAAATTAAGAATCAAAGATCAGCCCGCAGTATTTATACTAATCGAATGATCAATAAAAATTAAAATGAGTTGTTATTCTATGAATTAACTAAGTAATCTTTTATTTTGAATCGAGCGGTTGTTATTAAACATCTCGCTTTAAGAAGTTGTATCTAAATGACATATTATATATAGTCATTCAATTATGAAAAATGAACGGCCCATATTTCATCTGATCCATAGCAATATTAGCCAAGCCAAAATCAATTGTCACCGTGAGTTAATGTACCGCAAAATTAATTATTTGTGCTTGCATTCACATTCATATATGCACAATTATTAGTTTATTGCTTTTATTTGCTCCCTAAAAGAGTTGTATATTTTCAGCATGTATGCACGTACGGCAGACTAGCTAATTAATTAATGAGTTGGTATGCATGGTCCTAATCCTAGCGTTAACTAATTGCACTGCTCACAGGTCTTCCTACACACCAGCTATATCTATATATCTATACTAGTGAAAAACCCACGCCTTGCTTTGGGCCGAAATTGTTATTTTTTATAATAAACTTTTAATATAATATGTAATGAGCTTTAAATTGAGAAAATTTATATGGACTTTTAATTTTATTGGGTTGAGAAGGTTAACGGGCATTAACATCCATCAACGGTTCTGATCTATCGAAGAAAAATGATTAACGACTCAGATGTGAGAATAGCTCTTTCATATTATTTTTTTCCAATATGCTTTTATTATTAGTAAGGATATATATATATAGTGCTGCATGCTTGTGTAAATTACTTGCCAGGCAAGTTCTATTTTCTACAGACGCAATTCAGATGCATAGTGTTGCATACTTTTAATTAATTTTCATAAGCAAATATACCGTGAGCTCTTCCATAAGCGCACCTCCATAAATATATCAAATCACCTCCAAATTTCGATTTATGGTCCAATAGATTCTTCATATATAAATCTTATGGGATACAAAAATTTTCCATTTTTTAAAATTTTGAAGTATTTGTTTGGGATTTTCTAAAAGTGATACATAAAACTTGATTATATTAATAATATTGTATAGTCATTTTTCAAAAATCACAAACAAATACTTAAAAATATTTTAAAAAATGAAAAATTTTTGTATCCCGTAAGATTTTGATATAAATAATCTATTGAGCCATATAAATCGAAATTTGGAGGTAATTTGGTAGGTTTTTGGAGGTGCGCTCACGGAAGGGCTCCATTAAGCTTACGGTATATTTGCTCAATTTTCATTATTTCTCATCCAATATGGCAAGATATATGCAATTATATATATATATATATCAGTTGGACGTTCAATTCCGCTGTTATCCGAATTTGGATAACATGACCCTATTATTCAAATCTGGACCATCGGATCAAAATAAATGGATGCGATTAATTGTGAAAAAGGTCCCCTAAATCTTAATTAGACCGATCGGACCATCTGTTTTGATCTAATGGTCCATAATAGACAAGCAGAGCCCTGTTATTCTCAAAGAATAACAGCAGATTCGGACTCATCAGTCGGCAACTCGGCATGTATGTTACAACTTCTCTCTTAAAAATGGGGTCCCTAATCATGCAACTATATATTGATTAGGTTATGAACTTATGAGTAATTAATTGTACTACATGTCACTACAAATTCTATGAGAATAATGTAGACTAGTTTACATCGGATCACCAAATCGTACCATCCTCAATATTGCAGGCCCTTCTTTTTCTTAATCAAATGGTCAGGATCTGTTTGTTGCTACAATCTTGATTCACTCAATTTTTTTTCTGACTGTCCGATCCAGAAGAGCAGAGTTTGTGTTTCTTTTTATTTCGTTGTTTTAACTTTTAAGGGTATACATACACAGTTGTCCGCTAGCGCCTACCAGCTCAACTTCCATCTTATGTACGTCAAATAGGGCCACAACTGTGTCCAAATTAATCAGCATGTTCTTACGAAAAGTAAAATTATATATAGATCATACATGCATAGGGATTTTAGCAGACATAAAAATCTGCACATATGTATTTATATGTATGTATGACAGTATGAGCTAGCTATAGCTAACTAGCCTTGCATGATGAGATGTTAAGAATATTAATTCTCGACTACGTACCCACATATATATTTTGATATTATTAATTAAAGTCTTTAATTTGTGAGTTGAAGCTATAGATGCCCTCTATGATCACACGTATAATTTAAAGCATTTTGCGTATTCGTTTGTCGTTTTTTAGTAGCTATAGGAATGAGAAAATTTATGTATGAACAAGATCCCAATTCATCATCTCCCTTTTAATTTCGACAGCTCTGACATTTTTAACTACAATTAATTATATATGTATAGTAAGTATTTATTTCGGATAATGCATAATCGTCAGCTAGTGCTGAGCTTAATTAATATATTCGCAGATGGCTTCAAGGAATAGAATAGGATTTATACATGTTACTTGAAAGAAAGAAAGAAAGAAAGGATGATGAGTGATGAGGCCGTGCAAGTGCAAGTGCAAGTGCAAGTGGATCAAGTGATATGTTCCTCAAAAAAAAAAAAAAAAAAAAATCAAGTGATATGGGTGGTCACTGGTCAAGCAAGGAAAGGAAGGAAATGATATGATGGTGCATGGAAGCTTTATTTGATAGCTTTTTCCTATTAATTAATTAATCAATTTTAAATGTACGTACAGGAGTAGCTAGCCAGGACCATGGGACCCAACAGTCCAACACACTCTGATTCTCTGAATCTCTCCATCTGTGGACCAGGTGCATGTACACACACCTCACACCTTTGTGCAGGCCGTAACCTTTCTTCTTTTTTTCTTTTTTATTTTTGTTTGCTTAATTGGTTTGTTATTTGTTTGCATTCATAATTGAAACATCATATTACAATATTTCATAACTTAAAATTAAACTGCCTAAAAAGAATTTTTGATTGCGGTATATCCAATAATTATTCTTTAAAATTAAAATTACCTAAATTTAAGTACAGACCGTAGTTTGAATACAAGATAAAAGAACACGTGGGAGCAGCACAACGACTCTCGTGCTGATCTCGCTCCAATCCAATCCAATGACCCAAGCGCTGATTTAGATTCTACAATATCAATGTCCGGCCTTTCTTTTCTCTCAAAGAACAAAAAAAAAAAAAAAAAACAGAGAAAAAAAAAAAACGGGAGGAAATGTGGCGGTGCAGAGAGATCAATCAAGAGTCTAAGAAGACTGTTTCTATTTGGCTTCTAGGCTAGTTATAATTATTTCCTAAGCTCATTATCGGGATGTTCGGAAAACTAAAATAGGAGGGATTTTTCACAAAATGTTTCTCTTTGCAGCTTGATAAATAGAACATTTGAAAATTTTGGACATTATTGTCAATAAATATTTATATTTTAAACCCTTCAATAGGAAAACTAATTGATGAGATATTTTTTTATGGAGGAGGGATCAAATAATCATGCTATTGGTGACCGATCGGTAACCATGAAATTAAATCTTAAATAACTACATTTTAAATTCTTAAATAACAAAACTAATTGATAAAATATGTTGTATATATCATATTTAAGTGTATACAAAAAATTATATCTTTTTTATTTTATTTACATGTGCATCAAGCATTAACAAAAATCAACGGTTCAAGTTTTATGATTTTTTCTCCTCTCTATTGATGACTATCGAAATAATATTAAAACTTTGTCATTTTTTTATGTATATGTTATTGAGATAATATAGAATGCATCGAACGGTTTAGATTTGTCAATTTATTCATAAATAAAAAAATAGTCACTGTGGGCACTAATGTCCATAGTTATTGGATCCCTCCTCTTTTTTATGTATCATGTTTTAAATGTAGAGAAAATTTTATATAATTTTATGATGAACTTAATGGAAACCATCAATCAAAATTTCAGACATACCAAAGTATAATTTAGATGGTTAGCCTTTCGGAGCGAAAACTAATCATGGTTATCAAATTGTATTGACAAACGGTTCTATGATTTGTTCTGCTTTTTTTATGGTTATCAAATTGTACTCAACAAACTTATCAAAATTGTTTACATTTTCATGCAATTGAGATGATATAGTATTTGTTAATTTACATATATGCTCCGCATGTACTACTACTGTTGTACGTTGGTCATTGGATCCTCCTCTGAATAGTTTATTTTCAATTTAAAAAACACTGGATATCTACTCCGCCGCAACTCTTTCCTGGTGGAACAGGGAAATTGTCTTGTAGGTTTGGAGTACGTCAAATGATTGTTATATTTTTGATGATATTTTATTTGTGATGTAGTTTCTTTGTAAATAATATTTTTTTAAGAGTTACTTGTGTATGTTACTTTGGTTGGTTTTTTTAGGTGAATTAATTGTAATAGATAACTGGTTGTGCCTCTAGCACAACCGTGAATATTGTGCAACAGAGGCATACTCCTTTATAATATGTGAGAATATTAATTTATTAATTATTGTAACATGATTGGTGTGCAATTAACTTAATGAAATGAGCATATTCTGACTGCTACAAAAACTTAATTCACCTATGTTTGTGCTATGCGAGCATACTTTATTGTTCATTCAAATTGCGATACATAGCAAACTTAACAATACCAAAAAGGAAAAAAAGTAAAAGAAAAGAAAAAAAAGTGGAACGCAATTTTGGAAGAAACAATATCCAAAATGGAATTAAATCTAAGTCACTCAAATAGAGTGAATCATGTATTGTTCATCTTTACATGTACGTTAACAACATTGCAAAATCTTAAGCTCGTCTAACCCAAATAAAATGTTTAATATATACAACATTATAATATCTGAAGCAGTAGAAAAAAAAAAAAACAATCTACCATGGTTAGGTAAGTACCCGTTTAACAGTACAATTTGGAAAGAACATAAGGGAATGACATCAATTGGTTAACTTAATTAAAACAGGAAATAATTTTTCAATTTTTCAAATTCAATGAAATTTGAAACAATATCACTCTATAATCTTAAAAAAAAAAATTGTTTACAAGTTTGAAACAATACCAGCAAAACTATCTAGACCCCATGCGATCAAGATCCAACAATCAATAACAATGGATCATTCTTAAAAAAAAAAAAAAAACATACCGTTCATAAAAGCACTGTTCATGGGTCCCACCGTTACTATTCATGGGGCCCACATATTACCAATTTAGGAACTATAATGAGCTAAAGTCTATCAAATTTTATTTAGGGAACTAAAATTGAAACAATCCGACGATAAAAAACTACCAATTTTTAAGTAAGAACTAGTACTAGATTATGGTTACTATACCTTATTTTCTATTTATTTTTATCAATCATACAAAATGCTCTAATATTTTTATCAAGGGAGAAGATATGAGTACCCCACCTTCAATACCCGGTCAAATACCCCGCATTAACCAAATTCCAAATGCATTTACAGTCCAACTAATAATACTAACAATGTGTTATAAGCGTGCTAAACATTTCGTCCTCCAAGTCTAAATACCTATAGATCAAACCCTAATTAAATACTACCTATAACAAGTAATAATACCTACAATACATACATTCTACACATCCAAAAAAACATGTGACTATGAAAAAAAAGTCAAATACCCCGTTTGACTAATATGAAAAACTAAACTTCTGCAACTAATAATACATATTATAGATGGTCTAAATACCTAGTATACAGAAGTAGTAATATCATTTCATTTTATATACAAATGTTCTTATGTGATTGTCAAAATTCAGACATTTGTATGTAACTTCTACAATTAGTACTTTTTGAAACTAATAATAATAAATAAAATATGAAATATGATAAAATTTTATTTTATTTTTAATGTCACAATACCATATTAACACATTAATAATACCAACTAAGATGAACTATAATACACAATTTTTTCACAAATAACAGATAATAATACTTCATGTTGTAGTTAATAATATAGTTGAAGTAAAGTCATAATACAAACTTCCCTCTGAAACAAAGCCTATATGCGCAGTTAAAAATCATAACAACCAACCATATCACAAATAAAATAGCACAAAAACTACAAGTAATAATACCTACATTAACAAAAGCATAAATATGTTTTGTAAACTAAAACATCATTCACAAAATAAATTAAAAGCATCCACATCATTCACAAAATAAAACCAAAACAGCTACTACCAGTTTTCTTAAGATAAAAGAAACTCTTTTCCCTAATCAAACAGCTCTCCTAACCCTATTATTTGTGTTTCTTAAATCGGTCAGAATCTTATAGGCAACAATAACTCTCTCATTGCTAATTTGTACCTACAAAAGAACAACAATACAATAGTTAAATAATAATACAAACAATTGTTAACTAGTAATAGTAACAATAACAAACTAATAATACAAACAAATAGAACAACTTCAGAACAATTAAACAACAATACAACCAATTATTAAGTAATGATAGTAACATTATAAAACTAATAATATTATTATTGTAATACAAAATGAATAACGTAGTAATACATTGAAATCAAAACATAAGAAACACATATAGAAACAACCATTAATACTTCAAGGTACAAAACCAATAATAGTTTAACATTTACGTAATAATAGTAACTCAACAAAGTAGAAATACTTTTCAAATTTAAAATAATTGACCTCAAATAATAAGTACAATTTTTTACATACAACACAGAAAACTAGTAAACTAAATGGCCATAGCAGAAATCATATGTACAAATAAGAAAGAATAAAATCAAATAATAAGTATTATTGGCTACAACCCAGAGATAACAATTGCAAATGCAAGTACTAATACTGAATTAACAAAGTAACAATGCATTTGAGTGTTCAGACAATTTGAACTCAAATGAGCAGAACTAGACTCAATTATTCAATTAAACTCAAATTTGAACAATTCAACATGTGTACAAATAAGAAAGAATGAAATCAAATAATAAGTATTGTTAGTTACAACCCAGAGATAATAGTTGCAAATGCAAGTAATAATACTGAATTAACAAAGTAATAATACATTCAACTGTTCGGACAATTTGAACTCAAATGAGCAGAACTAGACTCAAGTATTCAATTAAACTCAAATTTGAACAATTCAATGGACTTACGTCGTCAAATTGATGAACTAGCGTCGAGAGGAAGGTGGAGATGAAGGTAGAAGCGATGAAGACACGCGATGGAGATCCGCGGTGCAAAAGAGAAGCGATGGAGATCGCCGGAGAAGAAGACTCGACGCCGGAATTGAAGATGCTTGCCAGAGAAGAAGGCTCGACGTAGGAATAGTAGATGCTCGCCGGAGAAGAAGGCTCGACACTGAAATAGAAGGTGCGTCGTTAAATTTGAATTTTGTGTAGAAGAGATGAACGCCAGTAGAACATGAAGGTTTCAAATTGGAAATGAATATCGGGATATTTCTTTAGATGGGGCGCGTGACGAGAATGAATACGAACCGTACGATGAGGAGTACGATTACGGGGTTTTTGAAACTGGGGTATAAAAGATTATCCCTTTTATCAAACAAAAATTGATGCGCCGAAACTTAAAAAAGAAAACATATTAAGCCCATTTAGTTAGGATGAAAGTCTGCTACTTTTTTTATCAGATAGTCGGTATCGGTTGTCGCACCGATTTCAAAGTACTTCGATATTTGATGCACCGATCTCAATAAACGTCTGTGCGTTTCACAATCATCAGATCAATTAGGGTGCGTTTGGATTGATATGGAATAGCACTTTAATCGAATTAGCAAGCTATTCCTAACTTTTGTGTGATCCAAACACATACATACTAATCCGGAATAGTGGCTAATCCGCTATTACTTGTAAAACATGGATTAGCTACTATTCTTTTCTACTATCCATCGCTATTCTAAATAAACAATCCAAACAACATTTTTACTATCCCGAATAGCACCATATTTCTACTATTTTTTAGCTAATCCAAAAATCACTATTTTCTTACTAATCTCATCTACTATTCTCTATTCTACTATTCTTTCACTAATCCCTGCACAATCCAAACGGACCCTTAAAGCAGGGCAAAAGAAAACCATGTTATCCCGATCCATTTACAACCGCCAATTAGAACTGCCAAGCCAATGAAAGTTGATGGCACAGTCCGAAACGAATCCACATCCCTTGGAATACCCCAAACGGTGGAGTACTGCCCAGAAATAAAAACCCCTCTATAAATGTAATCGACACGAAAATCGATACTGCCCGTATTTTAACTCTAAGTCTAATATCTCACCACTCCACAGTTTGAAATGACTAACCATTCCGGAGGATATGCATCCATCCGAAACTGGGTCATTTCTTCTAGCTAGGCTACTAGCTGCTGCACAGAACCGTACATGACAGGAAGTAGACAAGTAGTATCGAACTGTTGATGAGTTTTTTGAGCAAAAATGAGCTACCAAGTACGTAACCATAAAAAATCCAAGAGCAATCGCAAGAGAGAGAGAGAGGTCTATCTACTCAAACCACGTGCACTACATTTACATTTCACTACTAACTTTCCTTTCCTTTCCTTTCCTTTCCCTTCCCTTCCCTTTATAAATACCCCCCCCACAGCCCCACTCCCCTTCCACTCTCTTCCTAGCTCGTTCTCATCATCATCATCATCATCATCATCATCATCTCACACCCACACCTTTTCCCTTCCTCTCCCTCTCTAGCTAACTCATCAATACCAGTATCTAGCTATCAGCCCATGGCACCATCCAAGGATATCGTTTGCTGTATGTGCGGCGACATTGGCTTCTCGGATAAGCTCTTTCAGTGTAGCCACTGTCAATTTCGGCATCAACACTCGTAAGCGTCTTCTTAATTCTTTTCAATCCGTATCCATCATATATATATATGCTTTGAGTTAAGCAGTTTGTTAATTTTTCTTTCATTATTGATTAAAGGGCCTAAATTAACCTCTTAAAAACATAAAATACTTATCTAAAAGTTTAAGCTGGTAGGATACATGCTTAATGCTTACAATTTATGTAAAAGTATCTCCTGCAATCACACATGAAATGCTATTAATTACTAAGCATTCGAAATCCGCAGCTACTGCACCAACTATTACGGCCAGAAAGCCGCCAGGGATGCCGCGGAAGTATGCGACTGGTGTCTCTCGGAAGAACGGAGCAATAACTCCAAGCAGCTGGGAGTTGGTCAATGCAAGAAGCTAGTGATCTCCACCGGGAAGATAAAACAGATCAAGGTGGACCGGGAAGATCAGAATACCGTTTGCCGTGGAAAGAGCATCACCCCCGGAGGATCTTCTTCTTCGTCTTCCAAGGCATCTGGCCGCCGGTATAAGCTGCTCAAGGATGTTCTGTGCTGATTGAGGAACTGAAGATCGATCATATCTAGTAGTATGGCAGGCAGCATATATTATATAGATGTTTAATAATATATAGTAGCGAATTATATATATATATATAGTTATGTAGTGCATGTCGTTAATTAGCATGCAGTGAATTGTGAAAAGAAAGGGAAGTATGTAATGTAAGTTTATGTTAGGTTATTCTAAAAAAAAAAAGTTTATGTTAGGTCTAGCTAGCCTAGCATGCATGTTATATATATATTAGGCTATATATATATGTACATAGTATAATATAATCTACCGTCTTTATGTGTATACAAGTGCTTGACGTTTGAACCATATAATATTATATACATTTCCTTTTTTTCCCTTTGTTTTTCTTTTAAAATACATATAATGTATACTTGGAGTATATATATAAAGATTGAGATCCCATATTCCCATATCTGTATATACCCATGACATAAAATAGTTTGTTTAGAGATGATAATGAGGAGAAGAGAAAGGGCGGGAGGGAGTGGCCGACAAGCGCACATGTTCTTCCATTGAGGAAAATCCTAAATCTGGTACCATCGATCATCGATCAGCCTCTTTGTGCCCCTCAAACTTCTATGACGGGGGGAGGGCACTGGGCACGGCTTTTTTTAAAACTAGGTAACAGCAGAGTTGTTTAATGATTAAGAAACGCAAGATGCAAAGGACCCACAGCCCCATGTTACTTTTACCTCTTTAAAGGGAACACCGCGCGCGCGAGATTGCATGCAATTGCTTGTTGGAAGCCAAGAAGAAACACAATACTCCCACCACTGCCTACAGTGCTAGCTCTCCATTTGCTTCTCACTTGGTTGGATCCCAGCACGGTACCGTACAAAAGGTTGTCCCACCAAAAGGCAGGTATATATAGGTAGGTAAAGGAAATATAGGAGGCGTCCATTTTGTTATAAACCGGAGAGGATAGTAATATATACTGATATAGTAATAGCATAGTTAATTAGTTGCTGCCTTGTAATTAAGTTGACCTGACTCTGACTGACCCTACCATGCATTTTTTTTTTTTGATGAAAAAAAATAAAATAGAGGTAGTCCTTTTTTAGGAGTCATGTAGCCAAAAAGACCGAACATTGCGATATCGATTGCCTTGCTTCTTTCCTTCAAGCGGAGCTGATCAGCTGATGAGATCTATCTATCTACTTGCAATCTACATGGATGGATAGGTGCTAATAACTAATTATAGATGGTAACTGTACATGCTCTGATTCTGGAGAGAGACTCTTCTGTCTTCTCTTCTCTATCTCATCTGTCGTTGTATATATCTACTCACATTCAATGTAAACGGATAAGAGTCGTTCTCCAAATGTAGGCCCTCCTACACAAAGTCCCCAGCCGGATCCCCTTCAATCGCCATGTTTACAAATTTCTAGTCCAAGTAGATCGGAACCGTTGTTAATTTTGGAGACATAAATAACGATCGACATCGATCATTGCCAAATCCTAATATTTGTAGAACCATTTTTGTAAAAGGAAGCTAATTAATTAACTACATAGGGATCACTAATTGGCACGTACATGGTTTAATTCTTGACAAATTTTGGTAATAATAAATTTGAAGACAAAAATTGACTATAGAAAAAAGATAATACATATATTCTCTAAGCTTATATATTGACGGGATATCAAATTTTATACGCTTTTTAAGTATCATTGATTAAAATACAGCCGTTGCAAGATTATTTACAATTTTGATTAGCTTTTGTAGACTATCAAACAATATTAAAATTGAATAAAATTTCAAACACCATCATTCTATTTTCTTAAGAAATATATCTACAACTTACTTTCCACTTGTCGTACTATTTTTTTTTTCAGATGCATGGACATACAATTGTCAATTTTGTTGAACAATCATGGTTAAGTGATCCCTCTTTTTTTCCTTTTTTTTTTTTTTTTTGGTAAATTACAACTCAAGAATCAAACTGTCGAAGTACAATTTAGATTCTTTTTTGTTTTCATATGAGTTCCATCATAGATGTCGGCAGGTTTGATCAATCTAACTATCCAAGTATTTAAGATGTTTTTGGACTCCAAGGTTTATTTCAGTGTGGCCGGAGAGGATCCAAACTACATTTCTAGTTCTATTGCACACTTGCAGTGTACATATCATGCGAAAAGAGGAGTACATTTTTTTTTTTTTTTTTGAGGAAGAGGAGTACATTGAATCTGTCTTAGTTCCTGCATCATGGTATTTGACTATTTGTAAGGAAAAACATGTAGAGTCACCTATAAAGTAACCTACCCATCCATCTATCTTTCACAATCTGACACACCCACGTACACTTATGTGCTTGTCATAGTTACATAAATATTTACTGAAAACTGTAGTGTATCTGTTTACTAGAAAATAATATATGTTCATCGGAATGATATAAATGTTTACTGAAAAATGATATTTATTCATAAAAAATATGATGGACCAGTGGATAAATAAAAGGGCTGGTCGCTACCTCCCACTCCTGTAATTACATGTGAGTCTGCGACCGAGTGTGCACATCCAGACATCCTCTACACTCTACAGCACAGCACTGCATAGTCCTATATATATATAAACTACCATGCTCTTAAGCTCACGGGGGCCTCCCGTGAGCTTAACATAAAAAACGTATCAAACCATATCCAAATTTTGATTTATATGACTCAATAAATTCTTTATATCAAAATCATGTGGCATGCAAAAAATTTTCATTTTTAGAGATTTTTAAGTATTTATTTTGGATTTTTTAAAAGTTACGTATGAAACATTGATTATTTTATTAATATTGTATAGTTGCTCTTAAAAAATCCGAAATAAATACTTAAAAATCTCCAAAAATGGAAAAATGCTATAAGATTTTGATATAAAGAATTTATTGAGCCATATAAATCAAAATTTGGATATGGTTTGACATGTTTTTGGTGTTAAGCTCACGGGAGGCCCCCGTGAGCTTAAGAGAACCATAGTTTTACTCATATGTATATATATATATATATAGAGTAAAACTATGGTGCTCCTAGGAGCACGGAGGCCTCCCGTGCCTCTAACTCAAAAATTATACTAAACCATCTCGAAATTTCAATTTATGGGTCTCATTAAATTCTTTATATCAAAATATCATAGGATAACAAAAATTTTCCACTTTTTGAGATTTTTAAGTATTTGTTTTGTATTTTTTAAAGATGACATAGTTTTATACATTATTTTATTATTATTTTGAAGTCATTCTAAAAAATTCCAAAACATATACTTAAGAAACTCAAAAAATAGAAAAAATTTGTATCCTAAGAGATTTTTATATAAAGAATTTAATGAGAATGATAAATCAAAATTTTATGATGATTTAGTATGATTTTTGAGTTAGGAGTATGGGAGGTCTCCGTGCTTCTAGGAGCACGCTAGATTGGGTGTGATTTATTGGGATTGAGTTTACACAATGAGTCTTGATACATTATACAGAATTACAGATCCAGCGAAATCGGATGCATGCATGCATGCTGCGCTAGCTGTGCGATCGATACACATGCAAATGAGCTACGACCTGACCGGACTGAGTCTGAGATACAACAAATGTATATATACACACATTTAATACAAGGGACAGTCTGTATGTCTGTATCACCCTACACACACATGCATGCTCATTCATTTATTTTGATATCCATTTCCCTCAATTGACTCTCTGAATCTGATCTGTCCTTTCGTTTTCACTCCATTATTTGGCGGCGACTTATTTCTTTTCTGAAACTAAATTCTATTAATGGCCCGTGGGCAGCGACTTATTTCTTGCGGATACATGATACTTCAATATTTAATTAGATGTCATGACTGGTGAGTGGTGAGGCACGCATATCCTTAGTTAATTACATATATTAGAGCTGTAACTCGGGCTTCGCCCTGAAAAATAGTATAAAAAAATATTCAAAAATTTTATAAAATTTAATATTAAACAAAATTTTGAACATAATTTTAAATCTTTTGATATAAATAATAGTATAATTATAATTTAAATATAAAAACACATAAATGTTGAATTATTTTTAAAGATTAAATTTTGTTTTAGACATATTATATTCATGTCATTTAATACTAATAGAAAAGACATATAAGCCATTAGATTAAAGTAGATGAAAAGTTTCAAACAAAATCAATGGTAGATAACATTGATGGTGTGGCATAGTTGAGGTGCTTGGAGGCCTACCACTCTTTATAGAGTATAGATTTAAAGAGGAGGGATCCATTGATAACGGTTGTTTTGACAATCTTGACAATGATATTTTTTAAAAATTTATAAAAAAACCATAAAAAATCTTAAATATAGAAAAAAGTTTACGGAAGTATTATTTAACTTATAGATTGATTATATTTCCGATTATATTCAATTTAAGCGACATTTGATAGCTCTTTAAAGACCCGTTAAATTATAACCGTTAAAAAGTATATAAAATTTTGATAAGGCATCAAACGATATTCAAATTGATTGAAATTTGAAACATCATTAATCTATAAGTTAAATAATGCATCCATAAAAACTTTTTTCATTTCTCAAAATTTTTATGAATTTTTATAATTTTTTTGAAAAATCTTATTGTCAAGATTGTCAATATAACCATTGTTAAGGGATCTCTCATCATATTTAAATAGCCAATTTATCAATTAATAATACAGACAGTTACTTGAGTAAAGCTCAGAACATATCAAACGACCTTCAAATTTCGATTTCTATGGCTCATAAATTGTTTTCTAAAAAGCTTCAAAAATAGAAAAAAAACTTTATAGATATATATATTATCAAATTTGTAGATTTGATATATTTTTGGAGTTATTTACTCTTGATGGTTTATCCAAAATAACCGTCTGAATCTGATGAGATTATTGTATATTTTGTATTAATTGATGTAGGAGAAGGATTAGAAGACGAGACAATTCAACGTACGTATATAGCGACGAAAGTGAGTTCCTTGAAGGGCATCAATTCTGTGTACGATGATGCTGATTGAAGGTGTACTGAGTTTTGGCAGCATTGAAAGTGTATTTGGTAAAGGAAAATAATAGTATATAGTACTCCCAGATTACAACGTCTCAACCATTCTTTTCTTTCTTTGTTCGAAATTAAGCTTTAGCTAGTGAGCTGTACAGCTGCCAGGAAAATGAGAGGTGGTCAGCTCCAAGTATTCTTATTTTCCAGGTCTTTTTATACTTATATATTATAATTTGCACCAATATATATAGTCCTAATTTGCAAAAAAAAAAAAAAAAAAAAAAAAAAAATATATATATATATATATATATATATATAGAGTTTGGCTAGCGTGCTTTCGGCAGCATTTCAAGCAAATGCTGCCAAGCCTCTGAGCCGTCAGATCTACTCAAGATTCGTGTCTGATCTGATCAATCCAGAGCGGAACGGAATAGGTTAACGGAGCCGTCAGCCACAATTCGAACAATAATAAAAAATAAATAAAATAACCCTTCTCCTTCCTCTCACTCTTTTTCTCTCCGTCTCTCCTCAATTTCCCTCTCCACTCACCGTGGAGGGCTCTCCTCGCCGCGAGAACCACCACATGCAACCTCCCCTCCTCCGGCGGCCTCTCCTCCGCCCCGACGCCAGGCACTTGGTTGCACCTTCCTTCTCGTCACTGCTACTCAACTAGGTCAAGTATCCCTGTCTGCCGCGAAGCAAGTGCCTCCGCCACGACGCCAGGCCCTCCGCCTTCGCGCCTACGCTAGCGCCTCCGCCCTCGCCTCGACGTCAGCGCCAGTGCCTCCACTTCGACCTAGGGATGACTCTCTCTCTCTCTAATAAATGGTTTCTCAGTTCTTCCATATCAAGTACTTGGATTTTAAAATTGGAATCTCTGTTAGTAAAATTGGTACAAATTTTCCTTAATCAGTGCAGAGAGATGATAGTTGGTATGGATATTGGGCAGTGCAAACACCAATTGAAGCAACAAGGTAATTTTGAGATGGACTATGAGGCTTGTGACTGATGGAATTAATGGTGCTACCATGAAATTCAAGCTTAACAGGCATAAGCACATATAGGCAACAAGATCTCCCATCAAAGGTTTTGTTTGAATGGTGTAACAGTGGCTAAAATTTGAAGAAATGATCCCAAACTGCATTACCGGCTGCACACTGGCAGCTTAATTTGCATACCAACAACCCATGACTAGCTAGTAATTGGTGCCTAATTTTATTTGTCATTCTCTCCTTATTGAAATTATTAGTTGAAATTGGAAAACTGAATGAGTATTTTTATTTTTTCAGATAATATTGCTTCAAATACTGGTTAATTAGAACCAAAAACTTCATATCGAGAGACCAGGTCAAGCCTTCTCCTCACCGCAAGCACGAAAGCTCGAGACAATTTTGCAATCAGTTATTGATGTAGTTCTATCCAATTTAATTTGTAGCATAGTTCTGATCAAACGATTGTTTTGAAAGAGGTAAACCCTAGGTTTTTAGCTCGTTTCCGAGTCGAGGTTTTCTGTGATGGAGTATTTTAGTTGAGGTTTCCTCAATCAGACAATGTTTGGTACAATATACTATAAAATCAGCCTAAATATTGCTTAACTAAGTTCTTGAGGTAATCCAACGCTGAAATTCATTTAGGTCTGAGTTTGGCAACCCAGTTAAATACCATGACACTTTTTTTGGAGTTTGATTGCCCCCACTAATGTTGAAGTTTCAAGGTAAATTTTGTTTATATTTAAGTTCCAATTTACTGATTCAACCATGCCTTTTCTAGAGAAAATGATTCAATTTTAAGCTTAATTTAGCGTATCCTGAGATGTTATCTTTATTTAGCTTAATTGAGGCTTAATTAGATTGATGTTGATTGATTATGATCTATGTTCTGCTTACAATTAATTGGGTTCTGGTTTAAGTTCAGTTCAGCTTCTTTAGTATTTGTGGCTTATTGAGACTTCTAAGACTGATTTTGGTTGACTAGTATACTAAATTTGAAGATTCATTGTCTGTTCTAATTTATCTGAAATATAATTTACTACTTGCAGATGTTGATTGTGTTGAAAAGATAAGCTGGCAGTAAATGGATATGAGGAGCTCAAATTTGGTTTTGAGAGTATTACTTGTATTGCATCTGCTTGTTCAGATATTTGTTGTTGAACTAGCTGATTGTGCATTTAAAACAAATGTGTATATCTTGTACATGTTTTTTTTTTTTTAATAACATTCTTGTATACGATAGAAATACTAGTTTCTAGTCTGATTAGATGTGATATTTTTTGCATGTACCCTTTCTTAAAGTGCTTGAATATGTTCGTACTACTATATCAAAATGGTTGAATAAATATATAGATCGGAATTAATGATGATGTAAACTTGTGCTAATCACAACCAAACTAGATAAATATACAGCATTACTGTGAAAAAATTGTTGTGAGAACTGATTAAATGTTGTGATGAATTATATTAACAAGACCAAATGTTTTGAAATTTTATTTAAGTAATATATCCGTCCCAGATTACAACAAGAAATTTTCAAATTTAAAAAATAAAATGTAGAGAGGAGGAATTACAAAAAAAGGTAGTATACATTACTTTTACAAGTATGCATTGAACCATAATCATACATATACAGGTTTACAGAACCACAAAATCAAAACATCATCATGGCCTAATTGAGGCTTAATTAGATTAACACACTATGTCAAAAGTAGTTCTATTTTCTAACAAAATTTTTTTCTTTTTAGAAGCATGATATTCTACAAATCCCATCATTAATCACCAATCATAAAATGACTGCTGACCTTTGTATCCTCAACGTTATCTGCAAAAAGAGACAATTTTTTTGATAAGAAAAAGAGACAAAATTGCGGATTACTTTTGTTACTTTACTAAAATGTGGAACCGCAACCTAGATAAAGTCCATGCTACACAGCTAATTAGAAGTTAATTATCCTCAATATGCACCTGCTAACCAGTAAAGAACACAAGTCAAGAACAGATGCCCCAATTTTGACTCACTATCCATCAGTAACCGGTAACCACAATGAAAACAATGCAAGACTTTGCTTTATACCTATCTAATCCATGATTGTCTTTTGCACTCATATTTTCTCCGCTAACAAGTTCACTTATTTTTCAGAATGACAACCTTAACCTTGTGACCATTGAAGTGTCCATGATGTAGCGATCGAGTATAAGAAGGAAAAAGTTTCATCGGAGCGGTTTGATCTCGCTAATGTGCCGCCGGCAAGGTTGGAGGCCAAATGATCTGGGGTTATGTGTTAAATGCGAGCTTGGTTGTGACAGTCTTGTACATGTCACTCTTCTACTACTAACTTCATTACTTACTCAATTGGCAGTTGCTTGCTAAACCATCATTTTCTAGAAAAAAAAAAAAACAAAATCATATTGAAGTCAACTGGCTCCAAAAAAACAATCACAACATCAGAACTACAAATTGAATTAAATCAAAGTCTGTCAAACCAGAAAGCTGAGTTTTACTAGAAATAGTATATTAATGTTTAATAAATTGCAAATAATACTAAAACTTCTGACAGATTTCAAGGCATTTACGTTTGTGAAAGCACTAAATTTTTTTGGGTTTGAACAATGCAAATAACACTGCTTTGAACTTAATTGGATTGAATTCAGATTATATATAACTTCTATGACCAAAAATGTAGACCCTATAAATACTTCATGGCAATTGCTTAATTAAGTTCTAACCTCAAAATATCCATGATTGGAAATTGCAGTATAGAACTTTGAGTCAAAGAGATTCACGGAAGAGTTGAAGAAGTTACCTAATCCCCAAGTGAGACCCCAATTCGTGTCCTTTAATTTCTCCGCTTCGTAACAGAAGCAGGACTTAGGGTTTTGCGAAGACGACAACCTAAGCGACTGAGAACTGGCGAGTAAAGGAGAGAGCGGACCATTGAGCACGGAGGGTAGTACGGAGGACGAAGGGAGCGGGGAGGAGGAGAGTTCTCAGACAACAAGGGACCGGAGAGGAGGAGGAGAGCTTTGGGGAAGGGAGGGAGGCGGAGAATTGCTTTTGCAATTTTGTATATTTTTAATTCGCCCAGAGCGCTAACGGGATCCGTTAAACTCCCGTTCCGCCTTATTTTCATCACGATCACGCGCAGATCTAAAGTCAATCGGACGGCTCAGAGCCCTGGCAGCATTTAGTTGAAATGCTGCCGAAAGCACGGTAGCCGGACTCTATATATATATATATATATATATATATATATATATATATATATATATCGTTGCATTGTTAAACTCATAGATTAATTATATTTTCAACAATATTCAAGATAAGCATTAATTCTTTAATAGTTCATCAAAATATCGTTAAATAACAACCGTTAAAAAAAAGCTCAAAATTTTGATGAGCTATCAAACAATAATCAAATTGATTGAGATTTAAGACACTATATCAATCCATATATTAAAGAACGTATCTGATAGGGCCCAATAGTCCGGTCTATGGGCCCAAGGTTTGCATATGCTTTCTGGGCCTTAGACAGACCGGCCCGGACGACACGCCGACGTCCTGAAAGGAAAGAGCTCCGTGATTGCTTCCAATCATAGATCCTTGCCATATGAGGAGCTTTGGACTTTGGCCTATAAAAGAGACTCTTGTATGCTTAGAGAAGGGAGGAACTTAAGCTTATAGGATAGACACATATTCTCTAGTCTGTTGACCTTTCAGACTTGTAGTATCGGTGATCTTCGGTGTTCGGCACCCGAACCCCGGAGCCCATCAGTATCTATAAACTTGTTTTAATTTTTAAGATTTTTTAAATATTTTATAAATTCATCAAATGTGCCATTGTCAAGATTCAATATATATACATTGTCAAGGGATCCCTCCTCTAATATAAATACTTACATAAATGGTATTTATCTTTTTTAGTATTTCTTTGACATCTTTCTTTGGAATATATACATCTCAATTAATAGTTATTTGATTAACTTTTTCTGGTGATAGCTATATATGGGGCTGAGGTGGCCTAACTGAAGTGGTTTTAATTTCTTTATGAGTGATATACTGATATTCTGTGTGCTGTTCCATTTCATTTAGGTTGTTTGATGAATGATATATATTCTAATTAAATTTCATCGAAACTGAACTGTGGGGGCACATACATCGAATTCATATCCTCGGCTGTGTGGCATCGGTGACCGAAGGAAAGAGAAAGAGAGAAGAGAATGCTCGGTGGGACCGAGGGACGTGGACCTCATCGAAACCGAGGTTTCTGATTGGATGTCGCACATTGCCATACGTCAGACGATAAGCATCCACATACACCGCATGGCCCCAACCCTAAATCGTTGATTTTGATAGCCAGCGTACGTTTCTCCCCCCTTTCCAGAGGAGTAATACCTAGCGTCATAGAAAATCATTCATAGCATCTATAAATTATATTTTAGAATGTACGTGTTACATTCCGGAATATATCTATTACATTTCTCACACATCTATGGATGTACATACGTATAAAACAGTTTTTTAATGAACACATGATGTATCGACGGTTTTTCAATGCACACAAGATATTTCTCTTTCAAGAGAAGATATCTTAACGGCGCGAAATATTTATAATTCGTTTTATAGTCACGTACAAAATTTTTGTGCTGTACGTACGATATGTAGTCATGTAGTACTACTTAATTAATCCCATTCAAAAATATACTTTTGGCTCTTTTCAAAACCAAAAAAAAAAAAAAAAATGGCTTCCACTGAAATTACTAGTTGAAATTAAGCTGAAACAGCCTTATTAATTAACTAGTACAATGTCCGTGCGTTACAAATTAAGAGTGATTTGTATAAAAATCTAATTTAAACCTTCAATTTGAAATTAAGCTGTATATTACAAATTGACATAGCAAAAGTATTTTTAAAATCGCAAAGTTATGATATTTGTATGGTATTTTACATATCTCTAAGAAATTAAGAAAGGGAGTACAAGCTTAATCTTGATTTAAACTTTTAAAGCCTTAGCCTGTCGATCATGCTCTTTCCTTCTAATTTATTGTCAAAATAAGCTTTCATGTATTCCTGATACCTCATGGCCCCGTAATTCGGCTTACCGTCGACACCTACAACCTCTGGCAGAGGCCGAAGAACTACCGAATCATCAGGGCTGTGAAACGCTGCGAGAGAGATGCGCTCTTTCTCAGTGTTTATCATGCCTCGGTGCTCTATGCTTCTGTATATTCCATTGCTTAACACCTAATGACGAGAAAAAAATATATTAGTTACCGTTTCGGTCGAGCTGTTCGTGCCATGAATCAATCGAAGCACTTTCCCTGGTCAATTGATGTCCAATTTTAAGTTTTTAACATGCCAAACAAAAAGAAGATTACCAGAATCTTTAATATAATTTTTTTATCTATATTTTTGCAAATCATCTCAGAATTTCAAATTAGTATCTTTTTGAAGTGCTATAAATTTACCTCAGTGGCATCACCCAAATTGACTATGAGAGCATTCGGTATTGCACTAACCGAAATCCATTCTCCATCTTTCCTAATTTGCAAACCTTGCACATCATTTATCTGCAGAAGAAATGTGAATCCCGTGGCATCAGAATGCGGCGAGATGCCTATGACTTTATCAGCCTCCGGGCACGGCGGGTAGTAGCTGAACCTCATGCCCTGAGGGTGGTTCTTAAACATCTGCGCAAAGACCTCCGGTTCAACCCCTAAGTTTCTGGCAATGTACTGCCACAGACAACTTGCCACCTTCGTAAGCTCAAACGAGAATCTGTCGATGTTTTCTCTGCAAGTATAATAATATATGTTATGCTTTCTGAACAAAAAAACAAGTTTGGATCCTGCCAGACGATAAACAGTCTAAGCAGTACTGGCAATTGTTTCTGAAAATATCATAGAAATTCACAATTGGTTAACAGCACAATCGAATGTTTCCGATCGAGGAGTGAAGATAAATATGCATTTTTCCATTTCAAGGAGTGATTATTTTAACACTACTTCTGATAATTGAAAAGCTTCCTCATTCGAAGCCGTCGTTCTAAGTTCTAACCTGAAAGTGGAAGGGAAAGTGGGCCAGAATTTCATGTTGCGAAAGGATTTTGGTTGTGTCATGAAGAAAAGCATGTCGCACCAATCGAGCTTCTGTTCGTCCGATAACACGAAGGCCTGGCCATAGCCTTGCAACGTTCCGTCTGCAGGATCTTGCCTGTATAACATCTTCTCTTCCAAGGGTCGATCGAAGAACTCCACGGTATCCGCCTTCAAGCCCTCGATCACATCCTCTGGCACTCCATGGTTCACCAGCTATAATTTATCAGGTCAGAAATTGAAGATCAGAAGATGAAGAATCATCAAATTTAGACCGTTTTAAATTTCTAATTACCATATAAATTTGATAGTCGTTGATGGAGTATCAAACGAAACTCAAAATGAATGAAACTTGAAACACAATTGATCTATAACTAAATAAATATGTTTATAAAAGATTTTCTATTTTTAAATTTTTTTTTTTATAAATTTATATGATTTAGTGTAATGCGTCAAAATTTTGTGTGTCAATTTGATCCCTCCTCTAATTGAAATTAAAAGCCAACCTGGAAAAAGCTCCACTCTTGACAGGTTGAGTGAAGCTTTGCAGCTTCTTTCTTGGAGTATTCAGGATGAACCAATCTTGCCAAGTCTATGACAGGTAACTCAATCTCACTGGTACGACGAGCAACCGGACCAATCTCGGCTTCGGGCCTGATATACCTTGCCGGGACGGGACGTGACGAATCGAGAGACATGGCGAGCGCTTGAACATTCGGTACCGAGAGGCTGCAGCCTGCGCACAGCGAGTGCACTTCCACTGTTTTCATCAAATTAATCAATCTTGCAGTTGTTTGTGTACTGGTAAAAACAAGAGGGAGTTGTTTTTTTTTTTTTCTTTCTTTCTGGCAGGAGTAACAGTGAGGAATTTATAGTTATCCACTGTTAGAGACTGGAATTAAATCATTAATTATGGCCATATGATATGGCCCCGATATGGCGCCTGGTGCTTCAAAAAAAGTATAGGTATATGGCGTATGGTACACACTTATTTGGGACCGCTAGTAACTAATTACGATGAGCACTACCCAGTGTTCTTATGACGAGTGCTCATCCTCCGCACTGTGTAGCGCAGGATGTGAACCGTTAGATTATCTCAAGATTCGATCTGACACAGATTACGAGATGATCTAACAGTTTACATACTGCACTACATAGTGCAGCGCTATAGAGGATATAAAATTTCTTATGATGGATGAACGTGGACACTTATTGTTTCTCTATGATCATATTAAGTTTCTCATATCATGGAACTAGTTTTGGGGGTTCCCGTCTGCTGCCATAAAAAACTATGGCAAGATGGTGCCATAGTTAAAACAAGTCGTTGGATCAATCTAAACGGCTTAGATTTTAGAAATAGGGATGTTATTTTATTGTGGGTCCCATTTGTATAGACACAAAATAAACTATGGGACAAGCGTGCTATAAAAAACTATGGCAGCTCCGCAGCTGATGTGAATTCCTAGTTTTGGGATAGTCAATCTTTCAAGAAAAGAATTGTCAAATTGGCAGCGAAGGTACCCACTTCCACTTCCACTTGTTCTTTTTTTTTTTTTGAGAAAACACTTCCACTTGTTAATTTGGTGTTTATTAATTGGCAAATGCTGCTAGATAATTGTCCGGTTGACCGGATTGTTATCCTCTGACCCATAGTATATGACATAGTTAAAATCTGAACCGTTTATATAGATGAATGTCTCAGATTTGTTTTGATTTCCCCTCCCCCAACTCCCTTTTCAAAGAGACTCAACACACTCAGATACTCAACCCACTCGGTACTTGTAGGAGTTACAGACGACCGTGTCTGACAGTGTCTGACGCCTCGACGCTCGACGCTCGACTCCCGACGCCTCAACTCCCAACACCCGATGCCCGACACCCGACGCCCGTCGCCTCGACTCCCGACGCCTCGACCCCCGACGTCCGGCCCCCGACGGTTGACCCACTTTGCCACATGTACTATGGATCAGAGGATAACAATCCCGGTTGACCCACTTTGCCACAAATTAAGATTTTAACTATGTCATGTACCATGGGTCAGAGTATAACAATCCCGGTTGACCCACTTTGCCACATGTCTATCTAATTATAAATTCGCTGATGTCGTGGCAAGATCACTACCTTCCGCCTTTATTATGTAATCATAATTACTGTTGAAATGAATTGTTAGAAAGAATGGTTTGGTTAGTGAGTATGATAATTAGAAAGTAGAGAGACCATTTTGTGATTGTGTGTGTCCTCTATATAAGCAAACCATGTGTAATGAAAGACTAAGTTTTACAAGGTCATTTTTATAAAAATCCAATTAATTCCAATTTGGTATCAGAGCTGCTCAATAGGGTAACGCGTCTACCGATCGCGCCACTGCTCGTCGCCCCGCCGCGGGTTGCCCGGCCTCGCCCCAGCGCGGCCCGCCCCAACCTCGCTGCTGCCGCTCCAACGCTGCTCCGGTGCGTTCCGATGGGCCTGACGGGTCGTGTAGCTGCTGGGTGTTGCATCTTCCTTTTTTTGAAGCTGCTGGTCGTGTAGCTGCTGGGTCGTGGTGCTGCTCCAGATCGATTTAGTTTGAAGTTCTTCCTTTTCATTTTTTCTTTTGTTTCATGTCCGTGGTCATGACATAATAAAAATAAAAAAAAAGCAGAAAAAAATGGAAAGGAAGGGAAAGGGATGTATGCTTTGAGAGTAGTGGTACGATTGAATGTGAGTTGTATTAGCACTTTGTATTGATTGGTGCTTAGATCAAGGGTTTGAGTTTGTACGATGTCGGAGAACACTTTAGAGGTATTGAAGGGAGTAGATCCAGAGGTACTGAAGGTGTTGGTAGGGCTCATACAAGGGGTAGGTGCCAAGGCTAGCATCTCGGGAGGTGATTCAGTACAGGTGAAGGTGGATTTGCCTCAAGTAGAACTCAAACTGGATGGACCAGGCACATATTTGAGTTGGTCACGACGTATCAAGACCGCTCTTGTAGGGATGAAGCTTGAGGGTTACTTGACGTGGGATGAGGCAGCCGGTAGCTTGGGTGGTGAAGGGGAATGGAAGGCGACTCATGCACTGGTGAAGAACTGGCTCCTCAACACTATGAAGCAATCGATTGCCACGTCCGTGGATGGCATTTTTCTTGTAAGGGACATATGGGCAAAATTGAAGAAGACATATGGTGGTGCTGAGAACCATATGAGAGTGTTCCAAATTCAGCAGGAGATTGATGCTGTTGTTCAGGGTGACAGGACTGTTCAGGATTATTCTTTGGAGTTAGCGAAATTGTGGCAGTGACTCGACTACTTCTCGCAGGTGTCATCTTGCTGTGACCCAAATTGCAAGCAGAAGGAGTTCCTGATGCAGATGAGAACCATGCATTTCTTAGGTCACTTGAACTCGGCCTTCCATCAAAGGAGGTCGGTCCTGCTAGCCCAAAAGGAGATTCCCTCATTGGATGAGGCCATTGCTGCAATGATATAGGAGGAGAGCCGTATGCAGATACACACAGAGCAGGGTGTGGTAGTGAACGCACGGTCTGCATTGGGGTTCCGTGCAGGTGAGGATGCGAGGTCCGTGTGGGGTGTATCAGGCTCAGATATGGCAGGTACACAGGGGGAAACCCGCAAGTGCTTCAATTGTGGAGAGATAGGGCACTTGATGAAGGCTTGTAGAAAGCCTTGGAAGGAGAGAGATGCGAACAGCAGGGGGCAAAATGGAATCCGCAGGCGCAGCCGTGGAGGTAGAAGAGGAGGAAGAGGGGGCAACCGAACAAATCTAATGGTTGCAGAGGAAGGAGAAGAGAGCGGTATGGGGCTATCGGAGGATGATATGATAGTCAAGGCCGCCTCGCAGATTGTCATGAGGAGGCAGAGAGAAGCGGAGAAGGCGATAAGGGGAGCTGAGGATGCATCCGGCCGACCTTCATCCGTGGGTAACCACGATTGTGTAGCGTACACAACCTCAGGTACTCATGACACACTTGCCTTAGTCACAGTACCCTTCACTAGATCATCCGATTGGATAATTGATTCGGGTGCCTCTCGTCATGTAACCGGTACTATCGGTGAGTTCTCTTCTTATGCCCAGCTAGCAGTACCAGATACTATTCAGACAGCCGATGGTACGGCTCAACCCGTGGTGGGTAAGGGTACTGTTGACTGCACCAACACTTTGACTCTGTCTAATGTTTTGCATGCTCCATCTTTTCCTGTGAACTTGTTATCAATTAGTGCTATAATTTCACAACTAAACTGTGTGGTGTTGTTTGATGATCCCAAGGTGATCTTCCGAGAGAAGGGGACGGGCAAGGTACTTGGGACTGACACACTACATAAAGGCTTGTGGTACGTGGATGAGAAGAATATGGGAGCAACCCTTGCGTCAGTAGTAAGGAAGGTCAATGTTGGGGGAGGAAATGAAGGGAACTTGTTGATGTTGTATCATAGGCGGTTAGGTCACCCTGCATTTCCAGTTTTGGGGAAGATGTATCCCGAGGTATATGAAAAAGTAGATAGGGAGGGACTAGTATGTGATCCATGTGAGTTGGGCAAACATACTAGAAGTTCCTATGCTAGTTTGGGTAGCAGATCTTCGTGTAGTTTTGAATTGATTCACTCTGATGTATGGGGACCTTGTCCCACAACTACTTTGAATGGATTCAGATGTTTTGTTACCTTTATTGATTGTTTCTCTCGAGTAACTTGGTTATATCTGATGAAAAATAAGAGTGATGTGTTTTCGTGTTTTCAAGATTTTCATAAGATGGTCCAAACCCAGTACAATGCAGTGATAAAGGTGTTGAGATCTGACAATGGAACCGAGTACACTAACAAGGCATTTGTAGATTACCTGTCATCTCGAGGGATACAGCATCAAACCACCTGTCCATACACACCCGAGCAGAATGGGGTAGCAGAGAGAAAGAACAGACATCTCTTGGAGGTAACTCGAAGCATGATGATCTCGATGAATATTCCAAAGTTCCTGTGGGGGCAAGCAATTAAGACAGCAGCATATCTGATCAACAGAATGCCGTCACGTATATTAGATTGGAAGTCCCCAACGGAGATGCTAAAAGGTATGCAGAAAGATACCCTCCCGTTGAGAATTTTCGGATGTGTATGTTTTGTGCATGACAATAGGCCGGGTGTGGGAAAGTTAGATCCAAGGGCAGTAAAGTGTGTATTTGTTGGTTACTCAGCCACTCAAAAGGGGTATGTGTGTTGGAGTCCGGTCGAAAAAAAAAACTGTTTGTGAGCATGGATGTTACATTCAGGGAACTAGAACCATACTACTGAGTGGAGATGACACCACCCTTTGGAGACCCGCTTGATGTGGAGGATGTGAGTCAGGAGGGTGAAAGTAACAGTAGTAAGGGGGAGACAGTAATTGTGAGTGTAACACCGAACACGGCCAGTGTAGGGCCGGGATGTGAAACACATGAGGCAAGAGGTACAGAGACTCAGGTTCAGGGGGAGTCCAGATATGGTGAGGTGTATGTGAGGAGGGCAAAGCAGATTGGAGGGAACGTGATGATACCGTATGTGCCAAGTCCCTCGTCCCAGCCTAACCCGACTCCGGAGACACCTGCATCATCTGATCCCGAGTCAAAGTATACAGGTGATATTGCTCCTCCCTCTCCTCTCTCCTTACCCATATCTCTTAGGAAAACTCCACGGGAAAATGCAAGAGTTCCTCCTGATAGATATGGTTTCCCACATGATATTGCTAACTCTGTCTCGTACTCATTGATATCACCTATCACATGGAGCATTTATTGCATATTAGACAGCGTCTCTATTCCAAAGTGTTGGTAGGTTGCAAAGGAGGACCCGAAGTGGAAAGCAGCAATGATAGAAGAGCTAGAAGCTCTTTGTAAGAACAAGACATGGGATCTTGTGTCGCTACCACCAGGAAAGAAAGCTGTGGGATGCAAATGGGTATTCACAGTGAAGCAGAACCCGGATGGACTAGTGGAGTGCTATAAGGCTCGGCTGGTGGCAAAGGGGTATAGTCAGACCTATGGTATTGAATATGAGGAGACATTTGCACCCGTGGCAAAGCTGAGCACTGTGAGAACACTAATCTCAATGGCAGCCAACCAAACATGGAAGCTACACCAACTCAATGTGATGAATGCATTTCTCCACGGTAGTCTATTGGAAGAAGTGTACATGGAGGTCCCACCGGGATTTGGCACAAACCAGACTGCAGGCAAGGTATGCAAGCTCCATAAATCTCTTTATGGTCTGAAACAATCTCCTCGAGCTTGGTTTGATAGGTTCAGGAGAGTGATGATAGGCATGGAGTATAGACAAAGCAATGCAGATCATACAGTGTTCTTTAAGCGACGTGGGAGTCATATCACGATCCTCGCGGTCTATGTGGATGATATGATTGTTACAGGTGATGATGAGGTGGAGATTGCGAAGTTGAAGGGGCAATTAAGTAAAGAATTTGAGGTGAAGGACCTCGGCCAGTTGAAGTACTTTCTCGGGATTGAGATAGCTCATGGAGAACATGGAATTGTGTTATCTCAAAGAAAGTATGTTCTTGATTTAGTCACGGAGACGGGTATGCTTGGATGCAAACCGGCGGTCACTCCAATTGATCCGAAGCTCAAGTTGTGCGCGGATGCAGGAGAACCCACGGACAAAGAGAGATATCAGAGGTTGGTTGGACGCCTGATATACCTCAGTCACACTAGACCGGACATCTCATTTGCGGTAAGTGTGGTGAGCCGTTACATGCATGACCCGCGCAAGAGTCATATGGATGTTGTGTACCAGATCTTGAGGTACTTGAAGAATGCCCCAGGGAAAGGCTTGCTCTTTAAGAGAAGTAAGCACTTGAACATTGAGGGGTATTGTGATTCTGATTGGACCAGTTGTGCTGATGATAGGAGGTCCACATCAGGATATTGCATGTTTGTTGGAGGCAATCTTGTCTCATGGAAAAGCAAGAAGCAATCGGTGGTAGCAAGATCGACAGCCGAGGCCGAGTGCAGGGCCATGGCCTTAGGAGTGGCAGAGATGTTGTGGTTGAAGAGCCTACTCGAAGATCTTAGTATGAGTCAAGACATCAAGATGAAATTGTGGTGTGACAACAAGCCGGCAATCAGCATAGCCAACAACCCAGTACAACATGATCGAACAAAGCATATCGAGATTGATAGATTCTTTATCAAGGAGAAGCTCGACAATGGACTACTGGAGTTGAACCATGTTGCGACAGGAGATCAAGCAGCCGACTGTTTGACAAAGGGGCTCAGTTCTTTAGATTTAGAGAAAGGTTGTAACAAGATGGGCTTAATAGATATATTTCGCCCATCTTGAGGGGGAGTGTTGAAATGAATTGTTAGAAAGAATGGTTTGGTTAGTGAGTATGATAATTAGAAAGTAGAGAGACCATTTTGTAATTGTGTGTGTCCTCTATTTAAGCAAACCATGTGTAATGAAAGACTAAGTTTTACAAGGTCATTTTTACAAAAATCCAATTAATTCCAATTATTACACTCACAAGTTGGATATATGCATCGGAATTTAGTCATAGAAGATCTTGTTTTATTAACCGTAGCATATCCTTATCCTTACTGCATATTAGATTTTTTGACATCAAAGGTTTTCCTTCCCCAAGTAATAAACATCAGCCGTTGATTGTATACTTAGATTGATCACCACCGTTGACGTACGTTAATACCCGTTGACGTTCTTAGCCCATTAAAATTTAAAGGTCATATAAATTATTTCAATTTAAGACCCATTACTATTATTTTTAAGATCATCTTTTTGTCACCGTTATCACTACTTGGTTTCATTTCTAGCCTACCCTAACTTGTTTGGGACTAAAGGCTTGGTTGCTGTTGTTGTAATTTCAGTCCAAAGCAAGGCGTGAACTTTTTACTAGTATAATACTATGCGGTTTATTAAGCTTTTTTATGAGTTCAGCTCATAAAATATATGTAGTTGATTTTCACAGTAGTGAAGCCAAGGGGTTTTCGAGGGACCATGGCCCCCTCTTGACCAACAAAAATTAATATGTTGTCCAATACGTTTTTGCCCCCCCCTACAATGTTATATAATGCTAAGAAATTTAAATTATGGACACGATTTTAGTTAATTTCATTAAAATATTGTACTAATTTTCATTTGTAAGACATTACCAAATAATTTACAATCGAAACCATGTACCTATTTTTTTTTTTTTAATGTACTTCATCTATTTTTTCTACTGCTTATAATTCGTCCTGGCTTCGCTAATAGATTTTCAGTTCCAATTTATATTGCTCAATAAATTTTGTACATCTTACGTAGTGTAATTATTGTTATTCGGCTCAAGACTTATAATTAGATGACTTAAACTAGTATTAATCTAAAAAGATCAAAAAAAAAAAAGTTGCTCTGAATGGGGCATCTAATTAAGCTTACTGCACACAATCCTCTATCAATTATGGTCTTACCTCGAACTAATGTTCAAGACCATCCAGTTCAGTGACTAACTTGTACGTAGTACATAAGGTGAAGGTGAAGTACTGAAGTTCAACATTGGTTTGACATAGTCAGTACTGGGTTTCACTTTCTACATGTAGATTGTTAGGCTTTCCCAACTTACGTGCAAACAAAAGGCCCAAACCCAAAAATGGATTAGTGATTTGGGTCTTGTAGTGGATCCTTGGTGGTACACAAAGAGATGGGTGACTCTAGTCTTGTAGTTGCGCATCCGGTTCGGAGATGGCATTGGTGAACCCTTGTATGTGTCGTGCAAGATGACTAATCTTTGTTAGTAGCCACTGCTAACATTTCAAAAAAAAAGATGACTTATCTTAGGTTTAGAGGTTTCTCGGTATCCCGGTTTCTTCATTAAACTAAAACTTGGGTTTGTATCTCTTTCATTTTGCATGTCTCCAAGTTTGTAATCGCTGCACACAATGTGTTCGATGAAATGATTCCATAAAGTTTTTATTTGATTATCTGATTTCCCTTCACAGATCAGCAATTAGAGGGTCAAAGAATAATTTCAGTTTCAACATTCGTAGTAATAAAACTAACTATGTGATGCGTAAAACTTAACAGAGTCAGTATATAAACCACCTATTTCTCCACTGCACAAACAGCTCCAATTTTTTTTTCCAACTAAAATTTAATGTACTGCAACAAACCTCAAACTTTATCTATATTATTATTACATATATTGTTTAAACCCGGAGCAAATCTACCATGCCCTTTCCATCTAACTTCCGATCAAAAAACACCTTCATGAACTCTTGGTAACCCATGCTTCCGAAATTCGGCTTGCCATCGCCTATGACCTCCGGCAGAGGCTGAACTGTTATGGAATCGTCGGGGCCATGAAATGCAGCCAGAGAGATCCTCTCTTTCTCGGTGTTTGTCATGGCTCTGTGCTCTATGCTTTTATATATTCCATTGCTCAGTACCTAATAAGAAAATTAAGCCAGAACAATATATAAATACTATAACTGAAAATTCAGCTGTCTATAATAGGAAAAATTAGAGGTGGCAGATTGTCGGGTCGGGTCGGGTTCGAGTCGGGGCCGTTTGACCTAATGAAAATGTCAAGTCGGGTTCGGGTCAAGTCGGGTTGACGGCATATTTCCGGGTCGGGTCGGGTCGGGTCGGATATCGGGTTGACGTCTACCGGCAATTTTTCAAGTCGGGTTCAAGGTTAGCTTGACTTTCCTTGAAACACGGGTCGGGTTTGGGTCAATCTGATTTTCCTTGAAACACGGGTTGGGTTCAGGTCAATTTGATTTTCCCTGAAACACAGGTCAGATTCGGGTCAATCTGATTTTATGTTTCAGTCGGATTCGGATCAGTTTGACTTCCCTTAAAACTTGGATCGAGTCGGTCAGATATTGCCACCTCGAGGGAAAATCCATTGATTCTTTGCCACAATGCATAAAGCACTACCCCGGGTCATTGTCGATGTCCATTAATTTAATCACGTTATGACAAAATTAAGGTTACCCAAATCTTATAAAGGTCAAACTAATCCTACCAAATTGCCTTTCACAAATTAAGATTAACATTATAACATAATCTCCTTTATAGGTGCTAATTAAGACTAAGAGTTTCACCTCACTGACATCACCCAGATTGACAACGAGAGCATTCGGCACTGCACTAACAGCAACCCATTCTCCGTCTTTCCTTATCTGCAGCCCCTGCATATCGTTTATCTGGAGAAGAATTGTGAATCCCGTCGGGTCTGAGTGCGGGGAGATCCCTACGACTTTGCTGTCAGCCGGACATGGTGGGTAGTAGTTGAATCTCATTCCCTGTGGGTGATCCTTGAACAGATTTGCGAAAACCTCCGGCGCAACGCCTAGGTTCTTGGCAATGTACTGCCACAGGCGACTTGCCACCTTCGTAAGCTCAAGAGAGTATTGCTCCACATTACCTCTGGAAAGAATGACAGTTCAATTTATATATAATAAATATGTTATCTTAAAAGAAGCGACTAACAACAGAATTTTTTTTTACAACAGTAATTAATGTTCAAGTTTTAAAATTTTGGTTTATGATGTGGATTATGGCTAATTCATTCCAGTAAAATAAGATTTAATTATCAGTGAAAGTAATTTTGGTATATGAAGAAATTAATTAATTGCTGAATCAGTAGCCAACAAATTAGAGCAAACATGAAAATCATTAAATCAAGCTCCAGAATAAAGTACTTGGACAATTTTGACTGCCAACATGAAAATCAAACTCCAGAGAATAAAGTTCTTGGACAATTTTGACTTTCTTCAAACAGAATTCAATTTGGTAATCTTGTTTTAATCTGGAGAGAAAACTTGTTCATTTGAAATTATCACTCTAATTAATTACCTGAAGGTGGGAGGGCTGGTGGGCCAAAACTTCATGTTCCGGCGTGCGAAAGGTCGGGTCATGACATACAACATGTCCGACCAGTCGAGCTTTTGTTCGTCAGACATGACAAAGGCCTGGCCATAGCCTTGCAGAGTTCCGTCCGAACCTATCTTGTATGCCAGCTTCTCTTCCAAGGGTTTATTGAAGAACTCAATGGTATCCGCTTTCAAGCCCTTGATCAACTCCTCCGGCACCCCGTGGTTTACCAGCTGCAGTTGATTGTATGAACAGGATCATGTTAAATGGTTTAAATTAATGATTATATGAACAGGATCAACTGGAAATATGAAATTATGAATATGAGATCAAAGCTCACCTGGAAAAAGCCCCACTCTTGGCAGGTAGAATGGAGTTTGGCGCATTCTTCTTCGGAGAACTCCGGATCAATCAACTTAGCAAGATCAATCAAAGGCAGCTCAGTCCCAGTGGTGTGTTCAGCAATTCGATCCGTCTCGGCTTCGGGCCTGACATACCTCTCCGGAATCGGACTCGATTTATCGAGAGAGGTGGCAAGTTCTTGCACGTTCGGCACCAGGAGGGTGTGACCGGCACACTGAGCATGCCCTTCCTCTTTAGCCATCCAATAAGTAGCACAGTATATGATGATCAATCCTCACAAGTCGTCGTTAGAGATGAGAAATCTTACTGTAGCCTCGCTCTACATAATGAGTGGGGTACTGCGATTTGGTAGTGAGGCAGCGTGCTTCAGTCCTATCCGTTAAAACGGCGTGCTTATCCGTTAGAAGATCTGAAATTGTTAAAACTGCACTTCAAATGATCAATTCATTTAAGTTGCTGAACGCAATCTATATAATGAAACTTTATAGATTATCTATTTTTTCAAATGGTCAATTCATTTAAGTTGCTGAACGCAATCTATATAATGAAACCTTATAGATTATCTATTTTTTTAGAATTTTTTAACTATTTTTTTAGATTTTCGAAAATTGTATAGAAAATGCTCAAAATTTGTACATAAAAAGTCAATTTTTAAAAATCTAAAAAAATAGTTAGAAAATTTTAAAAATAAAAAAAATTGGTAATCTACGAGGTTTCAATATATAGATGCGTTCAGCGACTTGAATTGACTATTTGAGCTACAATTTTGACAGATCGGACCGAAGCGCGCTACCTCACTGCGCTTTACAAAGCGTAACAGTCTCACTCTATATATAATATACACATAACATTGGCGTATATATGATGAGAAGAGATCAAATAACCATATTTTTTGTGACCGATCGGTGATCGTGAAATTAATCTTAAATAAATATATATTAAAATCTTCCATAACAAAAGTAATTGATAGAATAGATTGTATATATCATATTTTATGTATATACAAAAAATTATATCATTTTGATTTTATTTACATATGTATCAAGTATTAACAAAAATCAACGGTTCAAATTTTATGATTTTTTTCTCCTCTCTTGATGACTATCGAAGCGATGTTAAAATTTTATCTTTTTTGTGTATATGTTATTGAGATGATTTAGAATACATCTAACTGTTTGGATCTACCAATTTATGTATAAATAATAAAATGGTCACAATGGTCACCAATAATCATGGTTATTAGATCCCTCCTCATATATGTTATTGAGATGATTTAGAATACATCTAACTGTTTGGATCTACCAATTTATGTATAAATAATAAAATGGTCACAATGGTCACAATGGTCACCAATAATCATGGTTATTAGATCCATCCTCATATATGAAATGCAGCTACTTAAATTATCATATAATGTTATATTATTATATATTAATTTGGGATAAGTAACTGGGCAAGTATCTTCTGGAGCAGGCCAGTCAAGGTACAATATTATACTTGTTTTCTAATTTATATAATTTATAGATTTGCAATTGAAGGGCTTTTTCTGTGACCTCGTACGACAACTATTTAAATGCCGTCAATGACAGCGCAATACATACTCATTGATACTACCATAAATATATTATTTTTCCTCATCGTAAACTTCGTCAAAGCTTTTGGTACATATTTTAATAGATCAACTAGGCAGCAAGGTTCCTCTCGTGTAAAAGACCTCTCCCTCCTCCCACGTACAGGACGTTGCCCTTAGCCACTAAATCAAAGATTGGTTCTTCTTCTCCGGCTGATCAACTTCATTAATTGATCAACCAATGTCAGATTAATCTGAATTTTGCCCGAATTTCAGATTTATTTTCTTGTTCTTATAAAACAAATACATCGGAATTCAGGTAATTTAAGATGATTACAATTACCTCAGGCCTACCATGCTTGGGTGCTTACGCCTTACGGGCTGTGAGCCTGTGATAGTCTAAAACTTTAAGGACCAGTTTGATATTATAGTTTTCATCGTGGCATTCGTAATTTCTAAAAGTTATAACTAAAATTGCTAGGCAGTGTTACACCACGGCTAACCGCAAAAAACATGAAAATCAAGACAATTTTGATAAAAACTTGGTTTTAAAAAAGTCCAGTCGGGCTTTAATTTTGCAAAGCCACAGCGTTGGATTGTGACCTAATCCTCTTAATGTACTCTTATATTGCATGCATTCAAGAGCTCCATGTGATACTTTTTCTTTTTTTTTTTTTTCTATTGTTAAAAATGAAGTCAAAATTGGTTCACTAAACACTTCTCGTAAAAATGTAACTTCAATTTTTGAGTGCCTATTTGAATCCGGATAAGCCCAAATAGTGCTTGTTTATACATGAATTTTAAAAAATCCGGAATAAATACTTAAAAAACTTTAAAAATAGAAAATTTTTGTATCCCTTAGTATTTTCATATGTCAATTTAATAGGAACCATAAATTAAAATTTCAAACATGACAAAAAATAATTTAAATTTTTAGTATTTCAGAACGAAATACAAACGTTTTCACATTAGTTTTGCCCGTCAAAAGTTATATAATCGAATACGCTCTGAAAGAAACAAAAAGAAAAAGAAAGTGTTGTTGCCGTGATCTTATCCTAATAGTCAATACAAATTTTTTTTTTTTTTGAGTTAGTCAATACAAATTCTAAAAGTAGGGAGACTTTTCTGCATCAAAAAAAAAAAAGTACAGGGGACTTTCTGCTTGCGTGCTTCATCCGTTACCTTATTTTGTTTCTTAGCTAAACTGATAACCTGATAATGATGCTGTATGCCGTCACTTGCTTGCTAGATTTTGTTTGTATGTATGTATACAGAGTTAGACTACTATACTAACATACTAACGTTTATATTTCGAACCGAAATATTAACGTCTTAAAATTTATATTATCGTATCTGAAATCATGATTTATGTTGCTCAATAAATTCTTTATATGAAAATATTGAGGAATACAAAAATTTTTCATTTTAGAGTTTTCTAGGTATTTATTTTGAATTTTAGAAAAAAAGCTTGTACTCTTGCTGTAAATCTATGGTTTCACCTATAAGTCATTATAACAAAAAAAAAATATATATATAATGGAATGTAAGAGCAACTAATTAATTCGATCCATGTTACAAGAGAAAAAAATTTCAGATGTGCAACACATAGTTTTCTATAATGCAAAACTTCCATTTTTTTTTTGGGGGGGAGATAATTGATGAGAGTAAGCTATCCAACTCTAAAAATGTTCATGAAATATCCTCAACTGTATTTCGGATCTGAAATTTTCACAAAAAAAAAAAAAAAAACATTGCCTTCGTCATTTTTGACTAAATTGTATATGTTAATATGATATCTAATCTAGTAGTGTAACAAAGCATCATCATACCTGCCATGAAGAGCTTTAATTAGGACAATTTATTTTATGTTTTATGTCTCTGCAGATAATACATTTTTTGTATTGATCATAAACATTTATGAATATATTAATTAAGAAAATATAGATTTTGTTTATTATCATAATTGATTTGAATTGCAGTATATATATATTGGTCTGACAATTATATATTATTGTTGCTGTTATATCGAAGATTCATAATATTCAGATTACAAATAGAATAATGGAAACTGGACAAAGTAGCTAGCTATATATATAGGTGCATGAACGGTCCCTATATACTAATATATAGTTCAATTGCTTAATTAATCTGATATAAGTACTATGCGAATATGCGATAGACATAAGGAAATTAAAATGCTCTAAGAGTAATTCTATTATCCCCAAACTCAAATCCCCAACTTCAATCCCCAAAAGCCAAAACTAATCAACTGCGCCCTACTCAAATTAACTTTCTCAAACCGTTAAAACATTCCATTTTTGAGTTTGCACGATTTACTTTTTTCTCCGTCCCTTTTCTCTCCGATTGTGTTCTCTTCCGCACACAGATCATCACCATTTTTATGGCTCATTTCATTATCAATATTTATCTTCTCCTGCACTCATCATATCCTTCCCACAGTTGTTAATCCTTCAAACGTATTTCCATTGTGTCAATCTGTGTCTCCATTTTGGATCGTACAACTCCATTTGTGGCCTTGCCTCCCTCCCCTTGCCATGAGCTTACCTCCCTCCAACCATAATCTCGCTCGCGATTTCGTCGTCATCCGGTCGATATGTTTTGATGTTAAATAGTATCATACAGAAAATATTTATATTTTCAAATATAATTATATGTACTTACAGTGCTAACTATTTATACTTTGTCTATTTGGGAAGTTAGTTAAATTGGTAGTTATTTTTTTGTCAAAGTGAGGATTTGACTTGAAGATTTTTGTGATTGAACTTCTTTTCATATTCTTAATTTTAGGACCATTTTCAAAAGTTTGTTATACAAATATTTATACTTTGTATTTTTGATATTTGTACTTCTATTTATAGTTATTATTAGCAATGTCAGTTTTTCATGTTTTTCATGAAGTTATAGTTTATGTAATAACTATTTATACTTCTACATCTTAAGATTCATGTTGTTTGGTCAAATTTGGAGATTTGACTTGGGGATTTGTATTTGGGAACATGTATCTTCTCCTTAAAATAAGGATAATTTTCCTTTGGACACTTTAAGTCACAATCTCACATTCTTAGTTGCATCCAGTGGCGGAACCAGGAATGATTTGAAGGGGGTGCCGAGAAATCCAATGTCTTGGAGCCAAAAAAAAAAAAAAATCAAAACAACCTACATAGAAGAAATTTAAGAAACAATTTAATAATGAGGAGGGATCCATTGGTAATGCTTATTTTGACAATCTTAACCATGGAACATTTCAAAATTTTAATTCATAAAAAATCTTAAAAATGAAAAAAGATCTATGAATGCATTACTTAACTCGTAGATTGGTAGTGTTTCAAATTTCGATCAATTTGAATATTGTTTGATGGCTTATCAAAATTTTGTGTATTTTTTAATGGTTGTAATTTAACAGATCTTTGAAGAGCTATCAAATATAACTTAAATTAAATATAATTGGAAACATAAATAATTTATAAGTTAAGAAACACTTCCGTAAATTTTTCTATTATTGGGAATTTATATGATTTTCTACAAATTTTTTAAATATTAAATTATTAAAATTGTCAATATAGAAATTGTGAATGGATCCCTCCTCTTTAATAATAGATACATATACAACCATTATAATTAATGGAAACTTTTTATTAGATAACGTATCAACATATCATGGCACTGCCATGATATGAATGTATGTATAGTATAATTAACATATAATTAATGGTATGAATGTATAGGTGTAGGAAAATTTTTTTGTAGTAAGGCAGTGCTCGGGCACGGCCTGGCACTGCCTTTGGTTCCGCCCATGGTTGCATCGGATATGCCTAAATAGCATAATAATGACAAAAGTTGATAAAGGATTGCTGTTCTGTATGCGGAATAGGGACAGTTATTAGTACGGATGCTCGTTGATCTATTTTTCTATGGACATCTGTATTCCTTATAGCTTAATATGACTACAAACAAGTATACGAAAATTCTCAGAGAAAAAGAAATCAAACTTTTATTATTTCTGCAAACACAAATATATTGACATACATATCAGGCAGTGGCGGAACCATAACTGATAAGTAGGGTGCCCGACACATGTTTAAATCAAATGTTAAAAATATACAATAATTATCATAAATAATAACTTTGAACTTTCCAAAATAAATGTATTTAACAAAAATCGATTGCATACTAAAATCACTTCATTAGTAAAATCGTTATCTATATTTTTTTTTAACAATTTTAGGAGTTAGACTATTATACCTAACACATCCAAATTGATGTTATCGTATCTGAAATTATGATTTATGGTGTTCAATAAATTCTTTGTATGAATATATTAGGGAATACAAAATTTTTTTCATTTTTAGAGTTCTCTAAGTATTTATTTTGAATTTTAGAAAAGAGCTCATAAATATTAATAAAATATTAATGTTTATACATGCTATTTTAAAAAATGTAAAACAAATACTTAGAAAACTCTAAAAAAAAAAAAAATTTGTATTCCCTAATATTTTCATACAAAGAATTTATTGAGCACCATAAATTGTGATTTCGGATGCCATAACATAAATTTTGAGGCGCTAACATTTCGATCCGAAATGCTAATATTAGTATAATAGTCTAACTCCAATCTTAGGCATCATTTTTTTTTCAATTAGACATTGCAGGAAGCTCCTTTGTGATACTTTAGTCTCAACTCTCAAATGATATTTGTAAACTTAATTGAAGTGTCCATTGAATAAAGCATCAAGGCAAGTGAAAGAAACAAAACAATATTATTGTTAATCAGTTTTTATATTAACTTCTAACTTCTTCAGTGTATTTGATTCACATGTGCAACACAAAAGACACGATGATTGAGACTTAATTAACAATGGATAGCTCCATTTGTAGGTCACCAGAGATAATTAATTGTTTGTGCGGGTTTTTAACAGTCTCCTAACTAAAATATTCAGTCTCCTACAACTAATCAAGCCGCTCTGTATGACATTTGGATTTCCGTTCCTTCACATCACTCGGGCCAAGGGTGTGCCCGAGCACTACCTGGTACTACCCTTGATTCCGCCCTGATATCAGGTACTTTCTCTATCCACAAAAGAATGAATTTGTAACAAAAGTCAAAGGAAATAGTGGAAGAGTGAAATTACTTTTATGTCCTCAATTAGTATAAAAGTGAACATTCTTGGAAGGAGACGAGGGGCATTTTGAGAATTTTGTAATATATATATATATATATATATATATATTTTAGGAAGAAAGTGGATTCAAACAAAGGATATAAATTCATTTAATTGTGGACAAGTTATAAAGGGTATAAATTCATTTAATTGTGGACGGAGGAAGTACTTTTATTATTCTGAGAACTATTTCAGAATTTTTTTTTTTTTTTTTAAAAAAAAGAGAATCTTTAGAGGAAAAGAGGCGAAGGCAGTGGAAACTGGAAAGAAATGGTTGGAAGAATTAAATTGGGTGCGTAGTAGTACTGTAGTGGATTGGATTGGATTGGATTGGGCCAGACGGAATACGGGGTGGTGGGCCGGAATAAAGAAAGGTAAACATAATAATTTGTCATTATCATCGAAACTCGATAAGGTGGCATGTCAAGTTGGCAACAGAAATAGGAATACGAATATGGCACCGCACGAACGCTGGCCGTGGCATTACTAGCTCTAACGCTCTCTAATGCTCTAATGTTCTGATCCGACTCTGACTGAGACTGAGGCTGAGACTGAGACTGAGGGGGGAGAGAGTGTGGGAACCGAATGTGCGTGCGATGGGGAAGAGGCGGTCGAGGCGCTGCTGCCCTTGCCCTTGCCCTTGTCCTTGTCCCCACTCCCTGAAGATGCCCTTCTCCTCCGCCCTGGCCCTGCTCCTCTTCCTCCTCGCCCTCCTCTCCCTCCTCGTCGGCAACCTCGCCTCCCATCTCCACTGGTCCCACTTCCGCCGCCGCATTCGCATCCGCATCCCCATCCACACCCCTCTCCCCGCCCTCGACCTCTGGCGCTCCAACCATTCCCTTCTCTACCACTCCTGCAGCCACGCCGCTCCCTCCTTCCCACGTATGCATCATCTCCCTCCCTCCCTTCCTTCCTTCCTTCCTTTGCCCCATTTCATCTCATTCCATTCAATTTATCACTTGATTGATTCTAACTATGTATCATATTACTAGATGCTGTGCCTGAGAACGGATCCAACGGCTACCTGCTCATTGCAACCAGCGGCGGCCTCAACCAGCAGCGGATCGGAGTCTGTTTTCTTTTCTGCTCTTCATTTTTATATAATCTTAAGCTATCTCATCCAACTGATCTTATACATTCAGTACTCATTTGTTTACTCCCTGTACAATTTCCTCAGATCTCTGACGCTGTCGTAGTCGCCCGGATCATGAACGCGACTCTCGTCGTTCCGGAGATGGATCGCCACTCCTTTTGGAAAGACGATAGGTTAGCTTCCTAGCTATATAATTATCACTCCTCTTTCTTTACTTTGTTTACCGGTACTCCCATTCAGATGCATATATAAGTGAACGGAAATGTAAAATATAGCATGATTATGCTTTCTCCATCTCATTATTACTTCGCATACTGAAACATGCAGCGACTTTGCAAATATATTTGATGTGGATTGGTTCATCTCCTACCTTGCAAGAGATGTGCCTATCGTTAAGAGGATTCCAGATAGAGTTATGAGGTCCATGGAAAAGCTGCCCTGGACAATGCGTCCTCCACGGAAATCCTTGCCGGAGTATTACCTCCAGCAAGTACTGCCCATTCTAAGGCGAAGACATGTGAGCATTTCTTATACTCACTTTGTATACACATATATTGTTGATATATAGGACATTTGCCATGCTGCTAAGAATTGAACTATGCTATAAATGCAAATAAACCAAATCTCCAACTGCTGGACCTATTTTTTTTTTTTTTTTTTTCTAAATTTCAATTTCAGGTATTGATCTAAAATTGATACTTGAATTCATAAGCTGGGAATTTTTACCAGCTGATTAGTTCTCAATTATTATAGGAGAATTACTTTAGATATTAAGATGATAACGAAACCTATTATGAAATTCTATTTCAATTTCAGGCCTTGCAGTTGACAAAATTTGATTATAGACTTACTAATAGACTTGATGAGGAGTTGCAGAAGTTGAGATGCCGTGCTAATTTTCATGCACTGAGATTTACATCATCCATTGAAAATATAGGTCAGAAATTGGTGCAAAAGATGAGGAGTATGAGCGCAAGATATGTTGCTGTTCATTTGAGGTACTTGGTATGCCTTTTTTGGTCCTTTTGGTGCAAGGCACAATGAAGAATGTTTAACCATTCTCTTTCTGCTCCTTGATGGCATTATTTACTCATCTCTCTTTTTCTTACCCCTTCATTTTGATGAGGTAAGATTTGAACCTGATATGCTTGCCTTCTCTGGTTGTTATTATGGTGGTGGTGACAAAGAACGTGCTGAGCTTGGTGAAATTCGGAAGCGGTGGGCAACACTACCGGTACTGTTTCTCTCTCTAACTCACATGTACACACAGTAACTGATGTACAGACCTAAAAGTACTCATCAATCATTCAAAAGATCTAAATGCACTAACCTATCATTGAGATCCTGTATTTTTTTCCATTGAGATCCAGCATTTTTTTTTATTTGCAGCAAGCATCATTAATATTTATGTGTACAGCTTGGACCCAATATTAGGATAGTTTGGTCAAACCAAATTATATACTACTAATGGAGATGGGTTTTGTGTAGGCAAAGGAAGATGAGCGGTTGTTGTAACCATTTACTATTCTATGTTGTTTCTATGAACAAACAGAAACGGTTGCTTAATTTTAAAATACCAGTACTATACAGTTATGTAGCCACTTGCTAACAAGGAACTCGTGAAGTTAGAAAATAAACTACATGTTCTGAGTGGAAAACAAATATATTTTCTGGCAGGATTTGAGTGCAGAGGGAGAGAGAAGTAGGGGCAAGTGCCCCTTAACCCCACAGGAAGTTGGCTTGATGTTAAAGGCACTTGGGTTCCAAAATGACACGTATCTTTATGTCGCATCAGGAGAAATTTATGGAGGGGAAAATACACTTCAGCCCCTGAAGGATCTCTTTCCAAACTATTATACCAAAGAAATGCTTGCTGATCCGGGTGATTTGGAGCCTTTTCTTCCCTTCTCATCCAGGCTTGCTGCTCTCGACTTCATTGTCTGTGATGAAAGTGATGTTTTCGTGACAAATAATAATGGAAACATGGCCAAGATATTAGCTGGCCGAAGGTTTGTATATTGACTTAGTTATTCTTTCAGGTTTAATTAATATGTACCCTTGTTTATTCCTCTCTAGCTTCATTCCATAACTGGTTGTCACATCAGTATGTAGGCAAACAATATCTGAATGTTGAGGTGCCAACCGGTGCATTCATTTTGGCTTGTTTAGAGAGGATTCAAGTTCTTTGAATTGATGAAGTACTTCTTCGATTGGGTTTACTCTATCACCTCGTCTAAAATGTTGCTTCCTAAACTAGTATTTTGGAGTTGCATGTTCCTTTTGGTTTTTAGGTCTTGTTTTTAGCCAGATTGGTTCAAGTTTTTGTAAATAAAGACATTAGTAAAGTTTCTAAAAGTATGGTCAAGAAGACCCTTCAGTTGAATCGAATTATGTCATTCTGCCAAAGTGAACTTCAAATATCATATGCTGTTTTAATAGCTTTCTCCTTTGACCTTTATAGGAGATACATGGGCCACAAGAGAACAATACGGCCCAATGCAAAGAAGCTTAGCGCACTTTTCAAAGCAAGAAACCGGATGATATTAGACTGGGAAGCCTTCTCAACAAAGGTGAAGTACGCTCAGAGGGGCTTGATGGGGGAACCTGATGAGATGAGACCTGGGAGAGGTGAATTCCATGAATTCCCCTATTCTTGCATTTGCAAAAAAGAAGCTGTCAGTAGCTTGAAGAATTGATCTTCTTTGGTAATTGTCTGGTTATAATGTAACAAGTTAGGCATAGATCAGAGCAAGTTCTCAGAAGGAGAAGCTTGTGTTTTAATTTATTCTTTCGTATTTCATAAGTTTATTAATTTTATTATTATTATTAATTATTATTTTTATGAAGCAAAGAAAAGAGGACTCGTCTTTTTTTTGGGCATTTTCTTCCCTCGTTTTAAATCTTTTGTTATGTTGAATCTGTTAGACAGTTTTCGATGGTATATACATCAGGTCTGTGGAGCACGATTGGATATTACATACGATAATTCAGTTGTACATAATAAAAGCATCCATCACCAATTCTGAAAAACAAAGTTGTAGGGAATTAGTATGATTACTTCGTTTTCTACATGATGTGTTAACCCTAGGTTTCTACATGAATGCTGTAGACTGCCAGGAATCAGAGGATAAAATAAGTAATAGCATGGTTCGTTTCGTTAGACATCCTGGAATGACCGGTACAATTATGCACCTGTACCAGTTTCTCAGAAAACAAAGACCGTTGATGTAAAATGTATTAACTATAATTTTCTGTGTTTACCATCAATTCTGACTTCCTGGGGTGTCCTAGACCAGAACCAGCTCTATTAGAGTGGTTACCCCAAATGATCACATTTTTTACATCACTAATATGCACATTTATACGTTCTGAGAGATGGCCTGCCCGTTGGTAGCTGCTACCAACTTTTCGAAAAAAGAGAGATGGCCTGAGCTTTGTAAATGGCAACATACTTTGACATAAATTCCTTCCTTTCCATTCCCTCCAGTCTAGGGAAATCAGCTAGCATTACAGCAAAGTTCACACCTTTACAAGCTTGTACCACATCTGTAGTTGCTACAAGTTGCAACTTGCAAAAGCCAACAATTTGCAATAGTTTCGACAGTAAAATCAACCACTAATGCAAATAGTTGGGACTTGTGGAATACTTCAAAGAAAATAGTTACCTGTAAGAAGGGGAAACACAGAGTCAATCAGCTCCAATTTTAACCCCTCAAGGCTTCTGAATTTGAAGGAATATCAAGCATGTGGACTATTACAGGTTGGTCAGGGCTTAACATTTGCCCTCTTGCAATCATGGGCATAATTGTATAGCCTATTTTACCTTCAAAAGAAAATAAATGATAGAATACATATATCAGTTATAAGGTAGGCTGGTACTTTATCCGAGAAATTGTATTTTTGTTTAAAAAAAATTGATATGGAAGCTCACAATTAAACAGAACCTAAAAAAATAATACAAGTACAAAAGACTTGGCATAATTCAAGCATCAAGGAAAATCCAGAAAAATAAATTAGTTCACAGCAAGATGAGGAAGAGAGCATATACCAGCATATACATAGCAGAGAGAAGGAAGAACCAAAAGAAGAGAGAAGTAATGAGAACAGAGTAAAGTATACTTTTCTCTCCTGTCAACTGCCTGTTGATTTCTTATAAGGCTCGGTTATCAGCTTACCAACTTATTTTTGAATGGAAGAAAGTGCATGCCTTTATCAGATTCACAATGTCAGGCCTTACAGAAATGATTCAAGTAAACCAAAAAATGGCGTAGTTTCGGCAAGCTTGAAAATTTTAAATTCCAATATGACATCCAAAACAAATTAGAAGCCAATTACCACGACATGAAATGCTGAAGTTCATAGAGAAGCCACCATATGATAAATCATAAATAGCCTGACATGGCCAAATTCATAAAAAAAAGCAGTAATGCCCAATAGTTTACACCTTTACTTGCAGTTCCTTTTTGCCAGATATATCTTATCAAATCAAAATATAATATAAATGCACCTATGGTTTTTCAATAAGATCTTTGGAAAATATATACATGAATCTGGTATTATAAGGCAGCCACTCAATTATCTGTGAAGTCTTCTTTCTTTTGTTGAACTCCATGCACCTCCTGATCTCCTCCCCCAATTCAGTCTCGACATTTTCGGATGCAAATTGGAGTACATCCTGGTTACTGAAAGAAGCCTCCTTGGCATATCTTTCGAGAATTCGTGGCAGAATAACTTTCTTCTGATTCTTAAATACGATATTGGCTTGGAGATATTCTCTTTTAGCTTTCTCCAATTCACTTGCCACATTCTTTGCTGTATACATTCGCATCTGCACAGATAAAGTCTGTCATATTCCAGAGAAATATGATCTAGGCAGCTACAGTTTAAAAAGAGAAAAAAAAATTGCATATATAACTGGTACCATTGGATCAGAAGCAGCACCAGTACAAAGGGCAAAGAAAACAAGTGGCTCAGAATTAAGGAGGCAAAGTTCTGTTTCGAGAAGGTTCTTTTCATCATTGTATCTCCTTCGCATCGCATTAGAGATTATATTCTCAAACCACTGCGAAGACATTATAACCAAGGAAGTAAATTAACCATATAATATTGCTGAAAATTTGCAAGACAGAGCTCATAACATACACGGCCTATGCGGGATGTGCGGAAGCCAAGGAAGCAGTATTCTATGGAATCAGCTGTCACCATATGCCCCCCAATATTATATGCTGCCTAAAAATTAATGTGAAGTAATAGCAAAAATCCAAAATATGGTCAGGAGTAAAAAGTAAACTTTTCGTTATAAATTTTAGTACAAAATGTATTTATGTAGAAGAGCCAAAAAGTGATTGTAACCTTATGAAATACTGCTGTTCTCCTTATAGGACTTTGGTAAGTACCACACAGTAAATAGGCCTGCAAAGTCAAATTAATGGAATAAAGCTATAAACATTTTGCGGTAAGATAGTATAAGAACAAAGACCTTGTAGATTTACATGCATAACGAGGGAGTTGTAGACATTGATCCAAAATGCTGTTTTAGCAGTGTCTTGAAGTGATGATAAATCCACTCCTTCGAGCTGTTCAACTAGCATCCTATATCAGACAAAACAAAGACTAACTAATCACATGTAATACCGAAGTAGTAGATTTATGCAAATACCAATACAAAACATAATCATTCTGAAAAATCAAGTATTTCTGGTTTTATCAGGTTCTCAGAACCTTTTCTTGTTTGTTTCTCTTTCCCTGACTAATGCTGGTCTCCAGGACCATGTGCCATCTAGAGAAAACAAAATACAGAGTTCAGTGACTACACGATTTCAAAGATCCCGACCCTGTTCCCCTTCAAAAGTATCAAAACATGAAGAAAAGATAACACGAACATTGGAAATCAAAATACTCTATACTCCTTGCTGTTCTTTTTTTTTTTTATTTCTTAATTTTTACCATTAGATTGTTATTACTTGGATTCCAATGAGTGAGTATTCTGCATAACGGAGACATAATTCACCTGTAGCTGCTCAAGGAATGCCATGTGCTAACAGGTTGGTACTCTCCCAAAGGTACCTCAACAGAAGCACCACTAGAGAATAAACAGAATTGTTCCCCGTTGCTTCTCCTAGGAAAAGTGACACTCGTCGCTGATCTTGATAAAACAGCTGAATTTGCATGTGGTCCTCTTGTGTTATCAGTAGGCGAAGTCTTGCAATACAGTGCTGCCAAGCACTTGACCATTTCCTCTGAAATTTTGTTTGGACATTGGTAAAGATGGTCTTTCAGGGTACGACCAATGTTACTCCGTCCAGAATTACTTCCATAGTTTGACAGCTTGTCACAACAAAAGAATGAACTTCTTCAGTTTGTTATATTAATTCAAAAGAAGAAAGTGAGAGGCAATATTTTGTTGCAATTAAAAAATATATATATATATTCTATGAAACCAACTCTTTATGAAAGAAAATCACTCAAGGATTTATTGTTATTGGTCAATTATTATTCCCAGTCTGAAAAAGGATAATGTAGATTACTATTCTTCTCAAATCCATCTTATGCCGTAAATAAAACAGAAAAACTGATCTCCAATCTTCTAAACTTATACCAGTTGAGCTAAATAACGAGTAATTATTCCTTAATTGCAGCACTAGACCATGACTCTTTTTGCAAATGCATTTCCAAGAACAGCCTTACCTTAGCAGAATCAGAATATTCACACCTTATCTTACTCCTCATGGAACCAACACAACCATTACTGCCAATTCCTTTCCCAGACTCCTTAATCGATGTCAGAATCTGGAAGTGCTGGAGCGGAAATTTCTTCGAAGAGCAGAATGCACTCGAAATCACACTCGGATGCTTTCGCACCTTGGCATGTGCGGGTGATGTCATACCAGAGCTCTGTGAAGATGAAGGGAGACTGATGCATTCATCAAATATGCTTCTATACAAAGAGAGGACATGCTGTTCTCGGTTTGCAATTTCTTCTTCAAGCATCTCAATCTCTTCTATCAGCTCCTTTGTCTGTCACATAGTGGACAGAAGGACAATGCATTATATTGGCTCTGTATGGAAATTTGATAATATCACCCAACGATTTTTCAAAAGAGAAATCTTAGTTCTTCAAAATTAAAGTATAATTCTTCAGACTATAATCAGTTATTATCTTATAAGAAATTCCAATATACAAATTAATTTTATGACAGATGGTACTCAATTTACAGATCATAACAACAACAGGTTCAATCAACACAAGAAAATAAATAAATGAAAACACATTTCATGGCTATTTTTGTCACTGCCTTTTCTTTCTAGCAGAATTATGCCTAATTATGTGATTTATCGCAAATAAATTTTCCAATATGCCACAATGAATGAGTTTTTTACCTAAAATTACAAAAATTTTGGATCCAGGCACTTAATTGCCCACATCTTTTATTTTTATCCAAAAAGTTAGCAAAATAACACCATGCATTAGCCTTTTACTAGAATATTACAACAAAAATATTGGAACCAGCAATCTACATTGCCGAAGTGCCAGTATACATGTCTGCATCAGAATAAAGCTGGTACCTCTGATTAAATTCTCTCTTTCACAGTTCTAAAAGTTTGTATTGAAAGTGTACCTGAGAAGAGAAATTCACATGGCCAGGAGACAAAGTACTAGATACTCGACCAATCGCTTTTTCAAGTATATAACGGGTTGACTTTTCCTGATGCAAGTCCAATTGAAGTTTCTTTATCTGGTGAAGAACATTGCACAATTCTTATGTTAAGTTGAAATTTCCATCTCATGGACTGACAAGACATGTCATTAAGCATGGTGTGATCATACTCTTACATCATTCTCCAAAGATATCCGGTGGCTAGGAGAAGCATTTTTTGCATTACCGCCTGAATCCTGAGCAAGTGACCCTCCAATTCCATTAGATCGCATGGTATGTGATGCACTCTGGAAGATGAACTTGTTAATTTATTAATTGTCGCTAATTAATATACATTCTACCCCCTAATTTTGCAAATACACCAATTTTGCAAATACACCAATTTTGCTCAAGTCTTAAAACTAAACTTGAAGTTATCAGTCAGATTAACCTATATTTGGTAGGTGGGTGTGTGGGTGGTGAGAGCACCCACCAACCAAAAAGAAGGAAATGAAAATCAGTTTAAGAAGACAAGAAATTGCGATCAAACAGATCCATGTACACTACAAAACTCTAATAGAAGATAGCAAATACACTATAGAAAAGGAGATAATTTGGTGTTCTTACTTGAGACTGAGATTCACAGATTTCTGCTTCCATGCTCTCAAAGGCTTCTTGTTTGCTCAATTCCGAGTTTCTGTCAGAGACACTGCAAAATCATACAATAGTAAATAAATAAAGGACAGGAATTGAATAAGACCAATACAATATAATATAAACAAACGGTCTGCAACTTCTAGTGAAGAATGACTTGGAAATAAAGAGCAAACTCCTCTTGGAAAACATATTACCTGGTGATTTTGAAAAATTATTGCCCAAGGCCTGTTGACTATTATTTTAAACTACACATAAATTCTTTTGAGTTAATATATATAATGAAAAATAAAAAAATTAATTATTGAGGCTCACTTGGATCTGAAAGGACTTAAAAAGGCAAGTTTGATCATATTTGCTAGATACTGTACCAATCAAATTTGATCATATGAAGCCGTGATGAATTGAGGACTTGTAGTAAAGTAATGCAAGAACATTAAATTTAGATTACTTGAATTATAATATATATAACCATGCCAAATTATAGTCTGAAATAAATGCATACTGAATTTAGCTAGAAATCATTTATAAAGCAAATTACCATCAGTCATATGCAGTGTCCATATACTTCATTATAACAAATTAAGCAGAACAAAAATAAAACAAGATATTGTAAAAATAAATGAGAAACCCCAATCTACATTGTGAAGGAATGTTTAGCATGTTGAGATGCAAGACTTAGGAGTTGGGACATTCTTCTTTCAGCTAAAATTAGTGATACAAGTTACTGTTTGTAAAAATTCAATAAATTTAAAGATATGTATTCTCTTAAAATATTTTGGGTACTAGAATTTTGTTAACATCCATTTTACGTTGTGATAATTTTATTATCCATTCTTGACGGATGTTTTACATGAACTGAAAATAACTTCTAAATGAAACAAATTAAATATACAATTGTGCAGTTCTTTCAAACAAACAGCCTAATTATCAAACATCATGGTTCATCTTTCATAGTAATGTATCGAGGTAGCTTTATATATAGGAGTTGCAATAAAAATAGCTGTTTTTATCTAAAACAACTGTGTTATTCCTTTAAAATATCAAGGTCAAGTATTGCCAATTGCCACACAAATAAGGGACATAATTTCCATGGAGAAAATCAGAAAATTAATAAATGAAAATGCATGCTGAAACTAATATAGTACACAAACTTAAACTCACGTTTAATCATTTTTACAAAAAAGGTACAAAACTGTGAATGAAAGAATATTGGGATGGAGAATGGAAGCAAATGAAAAGACGGGGGAGTCCGAGTACCTTTTAGAGCGTCTGTGGCGCATTGAGGATGGAGCCGCGGCGCAGTCCAGTGCACGCAGCTCGCGGCCTGCTTCTTTGTCAATGCCGTCACGCATTAGCCGGCAAAACTAAGTATCCCCCATGCATGCTCCTATATATGATGAAATCAGGTGGCTAATTAGGGTGCAAATTAAAGGAGTGTGTTATGCGGGGGAGAGAGTGAGCAAGAGCTGGCAGGAATGATGGTGGTGGGTAGGAGAGGGATGATAGCATAGCAGAGCAATGTGAAGGGAAGGGAGATGGAATTAATGAAGAAATGAATAGGAATAAGAACAAGAAGAATAAGAGTGGGGGGGTGGGGATGGGGACCTGGGTTGGTTGGGGAATTGAATGAAGGCATTGAATGGATTTCACTGCTGCTGGCTGCAATGAGCCGGCCAGTACTGGCATTGCTGCTATTACTTGCTAGAAGTAGGACTAGTAGTCTAGTACTAGTACTAGTACTAGTAGTAGCAGTGGAGAAGAGGAGAGGAGAGTGTGCAGTGCAGTGCAGTGAAGTCATCAATTCATGACTGACCGCTGTTATTACTTATCTCGACTGACCAGCGGGTAAAATTAAGGCGCGCTTCTGGCCGCTTCTTCTTCCATAGTTCCACGCGCCAACCAATTGGCCCTAAGTAATTGGGCTGCTTTTCACCTGCTGCCCCCTCATGGGCTGGGCTCCTTTGCTCTATTATTATTATTCCATCAGCCCTGTCAACTCCATCTTGGGCTCCGAAACTACTTTCTCCACAGCTGTATTATATCCGTTAACACTTAACAACGTACACAAATTCTTTGCTTCACTCTTTATTTTCTGCATTTTATGCATTATACAATTTGTCAATGCTTTCATTTTTTACCAAAATTTCATCATCTCAAGCCTTAAGATAACTGACCACAACCCAAATCAAGAAACATAAATAATTTATCATTATCCACTAAAACAAATCCTATGCTTTCTAATTCTTCACTTACACAACTTATTGTAATTTCACTTCAGCCAACATATTTTTTTATAAATAAAACTATATATATGATTAAGAGCACCAAGGACAGACCATTTCCACTTAAGGCAATCCTGTGGTTCATTAAATCTGCCTAAGGTGGTTTATAATAATCGCGGCACTATCAGGTCCACAGGCATATATATGAATATCCACTTGCTGATCAGGACAACTACTGTTTTTAATTTTAATTATCTTGTGGTCAATGAAGCATCATCTATTTCTAATAATTATTTATAATAATTAATTGCTGTGCCTAATCACAATTTGTTCTGGACATTAAGAACAATACCCTCACTAACCACTCCAAAAGATTCCCTTATTTTGTGGCTGAGAACTTTCTGGAGGGGCATAACACGTAAGAATGTACTATTATATTATCATTTAACAATTGTATATATTAATTATCTTGATCCAAGGGCTGCAGAGAGCATGAACTGGTCTGTTAATACTAATACTTAATAGTTAATACATCCATATTTTGATCAATCATGCTCTACATGAAACAGTAAGTAGTAACCCCAATTAGCATATATCTTTTGTCCCATGCCCATATAGATAGCAAGGCAGCAAGCAAAAGTCCAAACACAGTATTTAGTGATGCATATTAGTATACTGGGTAAAGAGACCATTTTAATAGTTCATCAGTAATACAGAGTTACAGACATACAGTCAACTGTCATATGCGTAAGAACGTTTGGTTTGGAAAATTTTCACAGATGCCCAAATTAAAGGACGTAAGTTGTACTTGCGCCCTTCATACTCATATTTACTTGTCCACCTCTGTCTATTACCTATATAACTTGGCTGTTTAGGCAGCACAAGAAGAGGTTAAAGGGCGCAAGTTGGATTCACGCCCTTAAGTTTGGGCATTGATGAATATAACTTGACTGTTTAGGCAGTGGTAGAGATAAGATCAACAGTTTGGGCATGTATAAAATTTTTCTATTTAGTTTCAAGCCACAGAGGATCTGTCCCAATTGTCCGGCAACCTCCCTAAAAGGGCTTGGTGCCATGAACTGAGATCTATTATTATTATTTCTTAGTTGAATTGCTGTCAATATTAGTTCCACTTTAAGACACCTAATTAATATTGGACCATCTGTCGGAATATATGTTCAGCATATATATATATATATAACACTGGTACTGGTAATTAAAGGATCTTATTAATGTTTTATTACCATTAATGCAACAATACCTACAACACTGAGTAAGTAACAATCAAGAAACTATTAATACCAACAATGAATTGATGAATTATTTCTTGAGAAGAAAGGGGCTAGCTTGTGCAGTTGTGCCTCACTAATGACAAGGACAGGACATGCCATGTTCCAACTGATCTTAAAAATTGAATTAACAAATTGATTAGGAAGGAAGGATGATTAAGATAATAATGTTTTTGCAAGTGAGTTTGCCATGGATTGGCAGCAGAAGGCATTGCTTGGCATGTGAGCCTCCCTGATTGGAAAACCCACATGCGGCATGCCGAACGGACCACAACCACCACAAATGCCATTGCCACCTCACCTCATCAAAGTCTACGTGCCAAGGCAAAAAGAAAAAGTTCTTAATCTCTTATCCCTTTGCTGCCAACTCCCTGTCTGGTCTGCATCTCCCTCTCTTAATTAGTCTACTCTAATTAGGCGATATCGATAGTGACTTCTTTTAGTTTTAGAGCAACCTGAATTTGGTGAAAACTAAGCTTTGCAGAACCTGTACTGGTACTGTGCAGCATGTCACTGGCATGCACTAATATGACTTCCAATCATCTAGTACAAGAATTACACTATACCAAACAAGCTAGTCTCAGTATAATAATTCATTAATTTGCTGAAAAAATTACATAAATATATGTACTTATATGATTGCATTAGGATTTGGTTTGTTTCTTTGTTTCATTCTGACAAATGGTTGCACAAAATGGGTCATGCTCTATAGTCTGTAGTCTATATCCTCCTCAGAGGATCCACACACTGCTGTTATTTTCATTGCGGCATGCACTTCATTTGAAACTTCCAACAGCTAACTACTTACTTGGTCGTTTTCTTAATTTCCGCTTTTCCTCGCAGGCCAACATAAAAGACGAAATGGGTAAGTCGTTTTCTTTGGTAGCATTATCATATATATGAAAATTTGAAAATCAATTACTTTTTGTAGAGAAATGTTTGTAGTTTTTTTAAGGCCGTCATGAAAGAAGGGTATTAGGAAAAAGCATGACAGAAGCAATTATATATGTTTATGGTTCTGGTTCAGAATGCCTTTGCCTCCTGAGCTGAAAGATTAAATAAAATTCAGTTCAATGATCCAACCCCCAACTGAAAAAACATGAAAGAGTACATTAAGCATGTGCTAAGCAATACATTCTCACAAATAATACTCATATGAGTTGTATCCGTAAATTTTTATGATTATGTTTATGCTAACAATTGAGATTTAACAGGGTAATTAAGCAAACAAAATGGTAGGACATCTGGCATCATATATAAGCTTCCATGAGGATATTTGATTTTTTTTTTTTTTTTTTCCTGAAGAGTTTATGATTATGTACACATCAAATCGCGCATGGGATGCGCCTAAAATGATTTTGTTCCTTCAATGTTTTTTAAACTGAGATCTTCCTGTACATTAATTCATTGTCTTTAATATTACAGTTTTACCCTTTAATATGCTCAAAGTGGTTTAAATTATGTCTATAAAAGAAATTATTAATATCCATATCACATTTTTTTTTGTTACAAAAAGATAAGAATCAAGCTACTCAAACTTTAATTAATGTTTATAAAAAGAAAATTAGATAAAGGTTTTGAATTTGTGACCTTTCACAAAAATTAGATAGAGGTTTTGAACATCTGACCTCCTACATAAAAAGCATTGTCTTTTATCACTAAATCAAAGATTAAATCTCATAACACAATTGTGACGTCCAAACACTCAATAAGTCTGCTAATTAATTTATTTGATTCAAAATTCCCAATCTCCTATCAACACTACCACAGAGAAAAGCATCAACAGCGGTTATTTAATGACAATTCCCAGCGGTTCAGTGACCGTCTGTAATACCGGGGTTGCTAATGCTTACTAAAGAACCGTTGTTGATGCTGTTAATCAACAACGGTTTATAAGAAGGAACCGTTGTTGATGATAGCAATTCCCAACGGTTTATAAGAAATAACCGTTGTTGATTCTTAAGAATTAACAACTGTTTTTTGTAAATAACCGTTGTTGATTCTTAAGAATTAACAACTGTTTTTTGTAAATAACAGTTGTTGATTCTTAGAAATTAACAACTGTTTTTTGTAAATAACAGTTGTTGATTCTTAGAAATTAACAGCTGTTTTTTGTAAATAACAGTTGTTGATTCTTAGAAATTAACAACTGTTTTTTGTAAATAACAGTTGGGATGATGATTTTTTTTTAAAAAAAAAATTGTTTATTTATAGAGATCAGTCCTTTGCTCATTCAAATTAGATATTATATACCATATTAACAAAAAAAAATGTACATTAAAAAACTAATAATAAATTCTAATAATACCACAGATTAATTACCAAACTAAAATCCAATATAATATCATATTCATATATCCAACAAAATTAAAATCCATCATAATATAATAGAATTTCACAAATCCTAATAATATCCGTATACATCAGCACCTTCTCCTAATCTTGCACCATCACTTCCTCCTGATCTTGCACCAGCATCTCCTAATCTTGCATCAGCACCTTCTCCTGTGCCCGAATCTACAGGGAGTACAGTGATTTTGTAATAATATATTTTTTTGCAATATCTTAGAAACAATTTCGTACATTAATTATTTACAATTCAGTTTGTTAATTTTTTTCTTGACTTTAGGGGAAGAAAGTTTGACTATGATTTGTTCGAACTTTGAGAGAGCAAGGAAAGGAAGTGCCGGTGCTACCTTGAGAGAGCAAGAAAAGAGCAGTGATGGTGCTGCCTTCGCTGTCAGAGAGAGCAAGGAAAGCGAGGGTTGGTGCTGGCCTTCTTTGTGCGGAGAGCAGGGAGACTGAAGTTGGTGGTAGCCTCCGTTGCGGGACCTTTTCGCGGAGAGTTGGTGCTGGCCTCTATTGCGCCGCCGTTGCCGCTATCAAGCAGCCCTCCATCATGCTCCATGAAGAGGGAAGGGTTTTAGTCGGGTTTTGAAATTGGGGGAAATACAAATTGACTAAGGCCTGAAGTTGAAATTATAGTAGAGCAAAAGACAGTTTGAAAAGAATCAAACTGTGGAGGCGGGAAATTAGGGAAACTAGGGAAAGTGGTTGAAAGATGTGGAGGCGGGAAACTAGGAAAAACAATCACCAACAGTTGTTAAACAAAACAGTTGTTAAATGGGCCATAAGAAGGAATCAGCAACTGTTATTAATAAAAAAACAGTTGTTAATTCTTGCACATGAATATTTTATGTTACCCAAGAATCAACAACGGTTATTAATAAAAAACAGTTGTTAAATGGGCCATAAGAAGGAATCAGCAACTGTTATTAATAAAAAACAGTTGTTAATTCTTGCACATGAATATTTTATGTTGCCCAAGAATCAACAACGGTTTATACTTTAGAAACCGTTGGGAATGCTATCCCATTCCCAACGGTTTTTTATAGTGAACCGTTGTTAATTCTTGCAGATGAATATTTTATGTTACCAAGAATCAACAATGGTTTCTATTTTAGGAACCGTTGAGAATGCTCTCCCTTTCCCAACGGTTTTTTATTGTGAACCGTTGTTAATTCTTGCACATGAATTAACAACTGTTTCTTCTTAAGGAACAGTTGGGAATGATATACCTTTCCCAACTGTTTTTTAAAGGAACAGTTGTTGGTTCTTTTTCAGATTTCGGGCAAGTCTTTCCCAACTGTTCCTTCTGATAAACCGTTGCTGATGTGTTTTATTAAATTTCCAAAATGTCACTGCCACTTTTCAACAACGGTTTTCTTGAAAACAGTTGCTAAGTTGGGGTTGCTAATGCCCATCTCTGTGGTAGTGCAACCATATATACATACATACACATTCAAACAATTAAATAAAATAAAAAACCTCATAATTATCATAATTAGAAGAAAAAAAAAACATTCATGTGTATAGTGAACATTGTGTTTTAGGCCATAAAAGTCATAAACCCCTCAGCTAGCTAGCTAAGCAACATAATAATCAAAATTGGGGCGGTTGGCCGGCTCAATCATCACTTAGGTTGCTATTACAACTTTAATATTATATCTTATATTATAGCCTCCCTATTGTCATATCCCACCGTCTATTTCATATTTTAATCTAATTTGAAAGCTGCATTCTACACTCTTCCTTCCCTGACCAATTCATAGAATTAATTTTTTGTCTATGCCTAAAATAAAAAAGAATTCGAAGGATATACCTAGTCTAATAAGAATCACAGGACTATGCCTACTTTTCAAACCCCACGTTCAGAAGGTCCATCTAGACGTCGGCATTCAGTTTTTTTTAACTTTCCGAACTTAACAAATTTTGCCAAATTTTCCTCTGAACGCCAGCATCTAGCCGCCGGTGTTCAGACATCGGCGTTCAGAGGGAAATTTTGGCAAAATAACGATCAACAAATCATTATTTTGCGAACTGAACACCGACGTCTGATCGCCACCGGCTAAACGTTGGCGTTCAGGGGAAAATTTTGGCAAATTTTTACAAGTTTGGGAAGTTTAATAAACCGAACGCTGGCGTCTGGTTGGACTTTCTGAATATGGCGTTTGAAAAGTAGGCATAGTCTTGTGATTCTTATTAGACCGGACATATCCTTTGAATTCTTTTTTATTTTAGACATAGACAAAAAATTAATTCCCAATTCATATCCTCTAAAGTGCAGTATTCTACTGCGCAGAAATCCATCCATCCGTTGGATCTGCTTTGAGATCCGCACAACCCAATCTCTAAAAAACCCTTCCTATAATCTACATCGTCGATTTGCTGACCCTGACCGGGCCTAGTGCCTGGCCCATACACACACCAACTGCGCTAACTCAAGCCCGCTTAATTTCCTCTCTATATAAACACCGGCTAATGATCTATTGATCATCATTAGTGTGCAGCCAAGCAGCTTAATTGTAAACCAAACAAACTAAAGAGTTTTATCAGCTCATATCTTGTTTTTAAGTTTAAGCATTTGTGAAAATGGTGAAGCTTGCATTTGGCAGCGTTGGTGACTCCTTCAGTGCCACATCCATCAAGTCCTACTTGGCAGAGTTCATCGCCACGCTTCTCTTCGTGTTCGCCGGCGTCGGCTCTGCGATCGCTTATGGTAATTACAATTATATATGTTTGCTGAATTGCTTTAATTTGTGTAGAATCTGTAAGAGTAATACCCAGCGTCCATAGAAAAAATGTTCATAACGTCCATATGTTACATTTCGGGAAGTATATATCTGTTACAGTTTGTAATGTATCTATTATATTCTGTACACGTATACAGATCTATGGACAGTTTTTTAATGGATGCAAGATGTTTCTCAATCTGCAATTGTTGAGTTGAGATCACGATTAAAAAGAGATTCAGATAGAAACGCTATTAAGTTATATATATGCATGTCAATCCAATGTTGACATTTGATGATTTGCATTACATCTTAAAGTAATATATATCAATATATGCTAGCTTCCTGGCTTGAGTTGTTTCTATATTAATTAATTAATGCCAGAAAAAAAAAATGTTGTATTGAAGATCAGTCATTTATGTGCAATTAAGAGCTAACATGATAACATGTTTAATCAAAATAGATTAATATTAATTGTAATTTGTTAAGCATTAAGTAATTTAATTATAAAACAAATAAGATATGATTAGCAATCATATATTTATATATTCTCATGAAAACTGCTATATGTACACAAACAGGCAAGCTAACATCGGATGCGGCCCTGGATCCGGCGGGGCTGGTGGCCGTGGCCGTAGCCCATGCATTCGCACTGTTCGTTGGAGTCTCCATGGCCGCTAACATCTCCGGTGGCCACCTCAACCCCGCCGTCACCTTCGGTCTGGCCATTGGCGGCAACATCACCATCCTCACCGGACTGTTCTACTGGATCGCCCAGTGCCTCGGCGCCTCTGTCGCCTGCCTCCTCCTCAAGTTCGTCACCGGTGGCTTGGTAATTAGTTTTTAAAAACCACTATTGTTTCATAATTAAGGGATTTATTAATTACTCGATTTATAATTAATTAAGCGGATGTTAGTTAGAATAGTAATTTAATTATGCATTTAACTATTTCAGAAACAAATGTCAAATTGATTCTAAAGTAATTTTTGGATAAATAAAAATTAACAAATTAATTATTGATAGCTGAAATTAATAAAAAAAAATTGTTGCCATATATATGCAGGCCATTCCTACACACGGTGTCGCCGCCGGTTTCGAGGTCCAGGCAGTGGTGATGGAAATTGTGATCACGTTCGCGCTCGTGTACACCGTCTACGCGACCGCCGCGGACCCGAAGAAGGGCGCGTTGGGCACGATCGCCCCCATCGCGATCGGTTTCATTGTGGGTGCAAACATCCTGGCTGCCGGTCCCTTCAGCGGCGGCTCCATGAACCCCGCCCGCTCCTTTGGCCCTGCGGTTGCAGCTGGGAACTTTGCCGGCAACTGGATCTACTGGGTCGGCCCCCTGATCGGAGGCGGCCTTGCCGGCCTCATCTACGGGGATGTGTTCATTGGATCTTACCAACCAGTTGCACAGGAGTATGTTTGAAGATCCTGCATATATGCATTGGCATCGGCATGTTGTGATCTTGAAGCTTAATTTGCCTTTAAATTAATAAATGTACATATGTGTACATTATGTTGTTCAAGCAAATTTACTATATAATATCGCTCTGTATAATTTTATGCTTTATATTATAAATTAATATTATCTGCATTTTTTGCTTCAATTCAAGTTGCTTATATAAAATTTAATTCTCTGTTACTCGATATTAAAACTTTTTAAAAAAATTCGTGTTGTTTTGTACCTTGCTTCGTGTATTAACGACATTTCCGTAAATATTTTTCTATTTTTGAGAATTTATAATGATTTTTTTACAAGTCCTATTGTCAAGTAGTGTTATGGATACTTCCTGTTAACAAAACTAAAGTGGATAGAGAGAATTGTCTAGTCAATTTGCTCTTGACTCCAAAACGAAGGACAAAATTAATGTGGAATTCATCTTATGACGACTGCCAAATAAGAATTTAACGGACTTCCCAAACAATATCTCATAATTTGTAATTCTGTATCGTTCAAGGCTGATTAACAATATTGGGGTATTAAAATTTTGCAACTTTACGTGATATGATTTAATTAATTTATTTTTATCGATTTGACTAGGTCAACAAAAGTACCTGACCAGTTATGATAGGAAAAAAATGGGGCTAATCCAATTCGATAACACACTTTTAATATCGTTTTAATACTCTTTAGAAACTATAAAAAGTACAGAAGAAATTGTAATAATCAAAATTGAATAAATTTTGATAAAATATCAACTATATGATTCTCAAATTATGTAAAAATTTGAAAAGCAGTTAACCTATAACTTGAAGAATGTATAATATTTTATAATATAATTTTTTGGGGTTTTGCAGTTTATGAGAATTTGGTGTCAAATTTTATAAATTTAAATTATGATTGTCAAGGGAACACAATATAAAGTCGAAATGTTCAAACTTTAGTAGAAGTCCATAATGCAAAACAAAAGTAAAGCAGACTGTACAAGAGGGCCTTACGTTATCTGGGACGCCCCACAGCCCAGAGCAGAGCAGAGAAGAACATTTGTCGGCCTGCGCAACGGAAACGGGCCTTTAAAGCAAGCAAGCAATCCGCAGTGAATTGGGCTCTTCATTTCTCTTCTCCTCCTCTCCGACCGCATATGCACCCTTTGGAACTTTGGACCCTTCGGCCTTTGCCCCAAATGAAATATCCCCATAAATAAAAGGAAAATCATGTTCGATGTTCTGTTTATTAATGTTCTGTTGATAAAGCCAGATGGACGCCCAGAGCAATCCATATCCTCTACTGCGCAGTACTACAACCATTGGATCTGCTTTGAGATTCGTGCAACTTAATCCCAGAAAACCTCCCCTGTAATCCTCATCGTTGATTCTCTGAGGATAAGCACGCAGGCCCGAGGATCTAAGATGGCATTCGCGCCTCTTCCCGAGTACATTCAAATCAAATCCTTTGCACTCTTTCGTCCCAATCTTACACTCACAGTACTTACACAGTTACACTTGCACTCACTATTTATACCACACATCCATCTTAATCCATCCTATTTTCTTTCTGCTGTTCCCTCATCATCCACTGTCATCTCGCAATTCAATCAAATTTCAAACCCTCTCCTCTCCTCTCCTCTCCGGAGAACATCGCATCGCATCGCATCGCATGGCTTCCGACATGCGCGCCATCTTTCAGCAGTGCTTCTCTGCCCCCGCTCTCCGCTCCTACGCCGCCGAATCCATCTCCACCTTCTTCTTCGTCTTCGTCGCCGTTGGCTCCACAATCTCCGCTCGTACGTACATTCCTCCTCTTCCCTTCCCTTTCATTTCTCTTCTTACTTTCTAATTTAATTCCGGAAGGCCTTAAAAATTGAATCAAGTACATATTTGTATGCTGCAGGGATGCTCAACCCTGATGTCGCATCCAACGCTTCCTCCCTCGTCGCAACCGCAGTTGCGCAAGGTTTCGCGCTCTTCGTCGCTGTTTTTCTGGCCGTTGACGTCTCTGGCGGCCATGTCAACCCCGCTGTCACCTTTGCCTTCGCGCTTGGCGGTCACATATCCGTCCCCGTCGCCCTCTTTTATTGGATGTCTCAGATGATCGCCGCTAGCCTCGCTTGCCTCCTCCTGCGAGTCGCATCCGCTGGTCAAGTTAGTACCTTGATTACCCTTTCCTTGCAGAGTTGCAGTTCCTGTTTTTTAAGTCTATTCTCTGAATCTTTATCAGATTTAAAGCATTTGATTTCAGTATAATTCAGATCAATTATATTGAACTTGATTACTGGCATCTGAATTTATGTATTTTGATCATTATTTGTTCGATTTTAGTTTATAAAGGTAATGTTATTTCTCACACTTAAGAAGGAAAAACAGAAAAGTGAACCAAAGCAGAACATAAGTTTTGTAAAATTGGCCAGAATCGAAAAGTCATGAATTGATGCATGTTTTACTGTTTGTGAATCTCAATTCATCATCATAGTTTAAACCAATAATATAAGTTGTGTTGATTTTAAATTGTTTAACATATGTATAATTTTTCTTACATGTTCTTCAATAACGTATTTGATAAATTAATTAAATGTTTATAGTTGATTTATTTGTTTAAAGATCGAGATTCAATATATAAGTAATTGATCAAGATTATCACATGATAATTTTCTTTTTTGGTGTTAAAAATGCTTTATTCAGGCCATTCCGACGACCAAGATAGCGACCCAGATGACCGGATTCGGGGCGTCAGTGCTCGAATGCATCTCCACTTTCATGCTAGTCTACACAGTTCACGTTGCCTGCGATCCACGGCGTGCAACTGCCAACAAAAAATCACGTAACGGGGGTCTCCTCGCCATCGGTTTAATGGCTGGTTCAGGGGTTCTTGCAACAGGTGCCCTTTCCGGCGGGTCCATGAACCCCGCGAGGTCCTTTGGGCCGGCTGTCATTAGCGGCGATTTCCAGAATCAGGCAGTGTACTGGGTGGGCCCCTTTCTTGGTGCTGCTCTTGCTGCGCTTGTGCACCAGAATTTGGTGTATCCAACCATGTCTGTTCAGCCGGACGCTTCGCAGCCGGGCAACGGGGTTGGAGGGGCTGTTGTTGTTTGATATGTAGTTCTGTTACTTCTGTATTTTGTGCTGTAATTGTATGTCTATTATGTTTGGATGTTTGTATTATGTTTGTATTATGTTAGTTTTATGTATGTTAATTAGAATTTTAGTTCTGTAAGCGAGTAATTAGGAACTTCTGTATTATGATCATTGTTATGCTTTGCTTGAAATAGATTATTAAGACCTACTGTAATTTTGTATGTTTTGACCGAATTGTTTGTGAACAAAATTTCTGTTTCATTTGCTTTGTAAAATAATTTTCTAAGCTATTTCACAGCTGATAATTTTAGTTAAAAAAAAAAAAAATAGCACATTCATATTAGAGTGAACACGATCCAGTGGGGTCAGAATCTGCTGCCATAATTGTGATGGCAGCGTGCTGTCATAATTGTGATGGCAGCGTGCTGCCGTAGTAAATCTGGACTGTTGAAATTAATTTAGACGGCTGAGATATTTAGATGATAGGGGGGTGTTTTATTGTGGGCTCATCTGTCATTGTAACTATGCCAGCACGCTGCCATCACAACTATGGCACCGATAAAAATCCCGATCCAGTGATTCCAGTGCATATCTTTTAGGACATGTATCGTTTTTATCCTTCATTGTCGTATTATTACCGAATATATATATTCCAGTATGATATCATATTCAAATTTATTAATTATAATAAATGGTTAGAGATCTTTAGCAGGTCATCTGCTCGTTGATCACAAAATTATAAATGGCTAGTATTCAAGGCAAAAAAAAGTAATAATAAATGAATTAAGGTAATGCATGACATAAGCGTAATAAAAGAGTGGTTCTTCTGTGATCAGTCAAGCAACCTTTCATTTTGAATCGAGGGGTTATGATCTAACATATCTCTTTAATTGTATCCAAAGACATATCGTAACCATCCAATCTATACTATCTATACTTCTATACTATATTAAAAAGTACGTAACTATTGCACTCTCCATTTTTTTCTTTCTTCTTCAAAATTTTTAAATACCCATAATATCCTTCATCAATCGATGCAGATCGGTTTTATCATATCAGACGGCTACGATCGCCTCAATTTTCAATCATTCCTCTCCATTTTGAATACATGGCAACATAAGGAAAGAAATGAGAAACAATTATTGGTCATATTAATTGGCAACAATACATGGCAATCAGATGCAATATGTGACTATTTCTATTTTCTTAACTTTTTTGAGTAAATTTTGGCTGCCAATAATAAAAGAAAAGTGAAAGTAACTTGCTGCAAATAATTTTGATTTGTATTTTGTCTTTTTTTGAGAAAAGATTATTGTACTTGCACTCTCGTACCCCGTGTCTGTACCCGGTCTTCCACTCTGGCAATTTTACCAATAGCCGCACACTCACGCTTTTATCTTTCATTTTGTCAAGATAAATGACAAAAATGATACTTTTAATTAGCTGCGGGTAGGGGTGTCAAACGGATGAAACGATCACGCAAATAGACTCTTGTGTCTTCTGTTGTGTTTAACAGACGCATTAAAATTCCTTGCGCCTTGCGTTGCATTAACTAAACGAAAACAAAATTTCTTGTGTCTTCTGTTGCGTTATATTAAACAAAACGAAACGCAATTGCGTTCAAAGACGCAAATTTTTGTACAGTTTGTTTTTAGAGGCAAACTTGCATATTATTGTATGAAAAATGGAAATAAATACATAAAAATCATAATAACAGTCGAGTTGCACTAAATTTTCAAACCTGCATATATTTTTCACACCATATAACATAACATAATATAACATGAATCAAATAGCTAACTAGTCAAGTTACAACTTACCTTACATGAATCAAATAACGAAACGACACTGACCAATTGCGCATACCGTTTTGTTAATCCAACGGCACCAAAAAATATTGCGTCTTCCGTTGCGTTGATCAAACGACACAGAAAATCCTTGCGTTTTGTATTTTGCGCAAACGAAACGCAACGCAAAAATGCAAATTTGTGTTCGTTTGACACCCCAAGCTGCGGGCGTGCGGTAGTCCTCAATTCGTCATACAGTCGTACTACAATTGCGATGTGCGAGTGGACAGCTTCCCTACTAAATAAATTGAATAATTTACTTGAAGGCTTGATGCTTGTGCCATGAGATACATATATGATATGTATTGGAAATTAATGGTTGGTATGTGAACAATAAAATTGAATTAATTATTAAATGACACGCATGTCTTGCTTCGAACCATTTCGATATTCATAAAACATGCTTCGAACCATTTCGATATTTTTTTTATAATTACTTATTTTTCCGTTGGTTTATTTTTCTTTTTCAAAATTAATTGACTAATTTAATAAAGCAGCAATTGGACGGTCGTTGGTTACGTTTGTTCAGAAATACAAACACCGATTATAAAAGTATAAACACCTGCTAGCTAAATATAAACACCGGTTATTAAAAAAAGTTTATGTTGTAAAATATAAACACCGGCTACAAAAATATAAACACCTAGTACACAAATATAAACACCTAGTATAAAAATATAAACACTTACTATAAAATATAACCACCTTATGTACACTAAATAACCATTGGAAACAAAATATAATCACATTTAATTGAAATATAAGAACCTTAATCAAAATATAATCATCTTTAATTACGAGATATAAGAACTTCTAATATTGATATAAGTACATAAAATTGGAGATATAATATTTTAATATAAACATGATAGTGCAGAAAGCACACAAGAGCTTGACTGAGTATTTTGTTTTCAATTATGCGGCTCATATTTGCATATTTGGAATATGGTGATAACCGATACGGATACCCCACTCTTTCTGTTTTTAACAGAGGTTAACTAGTCAACTTGACCATATAAAGAAATTACATCGGGGGTACGAGAGCGGGGTACGAGACCTGGGGTTCTCTTAGCACCTCTCATTTTTTTTTATTGCAAAATATATCTAAATTTTAGTTATATATTTTATGTTTCACATGCTTCTATCAAATTTTGTTGAGATAGTTTAATATTTAAATTAAGCTTTAACATTAATACAAATTGTAAATAGTGGATTAGTTTTATACTTTTATTTCTTTTGTCTGCGGCGATCAAAATTAAAATGGCCCACACAAATGGACGGGTTTCTTAATAACCACTACAACAGATTTTTTCCTTTGCAGCGGTCATTCAAGTTATTTTACAGCTGTTATGGAATCGTTGTTGATAGAAGCGTTGCAAATTGAAAAAAAAAAACGATGTAATGCTGATTGCTGGGAAGTATTATTATAATGACATTCTGCAGTGCTTATTTAGTAAAGAGGAGGGATCCATTGACAATGCTTATAATGACAATTTTGACAATAAGGATTTTGAAAATTTTATAATAATTCATAAAAAATCTTAAAAATGAAAAAACTTTTATGGATACATTCTTTAACTTGTAGATTAATAGTGTTTCAAATTTCAAACAATTTGAATATCGTTTGATGGTTCATCAAAATTTTATACATTTTTTAACGGTTGAAATTTAACGAGCTTTAAAGAGCTATTAAACGTCATTTAAATTGAATATAATTTGAAAGATAATCAATCTATAGGTTAAACAATATCTCTATAAAGTTTTTTTCTATTTTTTAGAATTTTTAACTATTTTTACAAATTTTTCAAAATTCTCATTGTCAAGATTGTCAAAATAAGTATTGTCAATGGATCCCTCCTCTTTAGTAAAACATGTTGCAAAGACTAACAATTCTACAACATTTATTTCAAAAAACCGCTGCAGAATTGCTGGATTTTGCAGCACGTTTTTCAAAATAAGCGCTGCAAATTTTTTACAACCGCTGCAGAATTCCTAATTTTTGCAGCTCGTTTCTCAAAATAACCGCTGTTGTGTAGCCATATAATATTTTTTTTATTTTTAATTCCACAGCGTGTTTGGTAATTAACAGCTGCAATAATTTTTAAAACAAAAAATCGTGTTGTTGTTTTTCTGTGACCAGCCCACAATTGCTAGCCCTATATTATTGTTCATCATAACAGATTAATCCATATCAACACATTATATGAAATAAGAACCAGAATTTCCAACAAATATATATATATATAGAGTTAGACTATTATACTAACGTTAGCATTTCGAACCGAAATATTAACGCCTCAAATTTTATGTTATCGTGTCCAAAATCACGATTTATGGTGCTCAATAAATTCTTTATATGAAAATATTGGGGAGTACAAAAAAATTTTTATTTTTAGAGTTTCCTAAGTATTTGTTTTGAATTTTAGAAAAAAGCTCATAAATATTAATAAAATATTAATGTTTGTACATGCTATTTTCAAAAATGCAAAACAAATACTTAAACAACTCTAAAAATGGAAAATTTTTGTATTCCTTAATATTTTCACATAAAGAATTTATTGAGCACTATAAATCGTGATTTCGGGTACGATAACATCAAATTTGAGGCGTTAGCATTTCGGTTCGAAATATTAACGTTAGTATAATAGTATAGCTCTATATATATATATATATATTACTAATGCATACTACAAGCTTTTTTTTTTTTTATGAAAACCCGTAGGTAATGCATACTACAAGTTGATAGATATATAATACTACATTATCCCAAAATAACCAAGTAGCTTAAGACATTATCAAAATAGTTGTAGCATGAAATCCAAAAGTAATTCCTTTTCCTCCTCGATCTTCTCCATAGGATATTCGACGTGAAGAGGTTCAAGTGACTGAAAAAATAAACCGAATTAGACATTTATTTTAGCTTTATGATATTACGTAATTGAACAAATAATGTACATCTAGATTTTCATACCTGAGGAAAGCACTCGAATACGTGTTTTTCGACTATGTCCATCATATACCGCATGACATAATAACCAATTGGACCATGTAATTAAGTAAAAATCAATTTCCAATTATCCCATCACATTTGTAAATAAGTCTTAAGCTCTTATGCATTTTTTCAAGTACTGTACCGGGATCTTCACAAATTGCATGAGACTCAATTGACCTACTCTCCTAAAATTTCGTTCCTACCAATAAAACCTTGCTGCACTACAACCAAATTAGAAAGCAATTAATATGCAATTAGTATATATATGTATAAATATAGAGTTTTGCTACAATAATATGCATATTACAGTTTTTCTGTGATATGTGAATCCTGACCGTCCATTCCTGCTCCAGATCCGCACTGAGATGATAGCGCTGGATGAGCATAACGAAGCGCTCCCGTCAAATACTTCTCCGTGCCGTCTATTAAATAAAATAAAAGAAAACCCTCCTCAACCTATTCATTCCTTCCATCCCCTCCCTCACGCTCATTACTCTCTAAGAAACTCTAGCCGAATTCCTTCCTTCCTGGTGGCAATGTAGAAGCTTCCGGATCGGCGCATCTCAAGTGACTACCAAACGCAGCTGGTGGGCAACAGATCTAACTCGTGCCATCCTGCCAGTGCCATCTTGAGTGACTACCAAACGCACCTTCCTGTCAGCCCCATCTCTTCTGGGTTCCAGACGCACCTTCCTGCCAGCGCCTCGTGTCAGCTCGTGCCAACACCTCACTTCGACCTCCCTTTGTCCTCTTGTCTGACAGGTATTGTGTTACATTTATGTTGCTATAACCACTGAAGTAGTTAGGTTTTGATGAATTGTTATCTGCTTATGCTAGTGTAGTGAAATTGTGCTGATTTTGTGTTAAATCGTACCACCAGTTAGGCTTAGTGACATGATTTTGGTGAAATTTTGTGCTAAAAATTAGTTCTTTTGACAGCTATAATTGTTGGTATCGAGATGTCATCCGAGGCCTCTTCAAGTAGCATTGCTGCCCATGTGAAGTTTAGTTATGCCAATGATTCCTCAAGCGTGCCTGCTAAGCTTTGGGTAATAATCTTTTCCCTCTTGTCATTAGCTCGTAGCATTTAATTATAATTGATGATCCTGATATTAGAACTTAGATATGATAGTATTCCTTTTGGCCGATTTTCAATTCAATTGCATTTGTTTGCCATGGTAGAAAAGTAATATAACAGAAACTAAAGTCGTGCATGTTCCAAGTAATAGAAACTAGATATATGATTCCTTTTTGACATGGTTAGAATTTATACTGATTTATACTGTTCACAAATTTTAATTTAATCGGAGTTTCAGTTTTTGTAAGGTTGAATTCTTATTATTTGCTTTTCCATCTCACAACAGGTGGATACCGATCTGTACAATGGGTTCAGTGAATTCTCAGATTTGGATTATCTTATAGCTGCAAATGAAGAACTAGAAGTAGTGGTGGAAGACGTAGAAGGAGAAATAGAAGGCGAAGGAGGAGAAATAGAAGGTGAAGGAGGAATAGAAGCAGAGAAATATGTAGGAGACATTTGGCCTTGTGTTGGAATAGAATTTGTATCAATTAAGGAGGCGTACAAGTTTTACAATGCCTATGGTGGTCATGCCGGTTTTAGTGTTCGTAGGAATACTTTCACTGAATCAAAGAGTGGTGTGTCATCTGTTAGATTTGTTTGCTCAAAGGAAGGGTTTTCAAAGAAGCAATTGGATGGTCAAAATTCATTGGGAAGTTCAACAGACCAGAAAAGAGCCAAGAGAGAGCATGGTTTTAGGAGGTCAGGCTGTAAGGCATGTCTAAGGATAAAGCTGCTAAAAACTAGGATTTGGCAAGTGTCTATTTTTGAAGAAAAACATAACCATCCCCTCATTCTTGCTCCATCCAAAAACCGAAACCTTCGTTCCCAAAAATAGATTTATGAAGAAGACAAGGAGTTAATTCTCGACCTAAGCGCTCAAAATGTTGGCACCTCCCAAATAATGGAGTTTATAGCCAGTAAGCGAGGGGGGGAAATGGAGGCTTTGTTTCAAGAAGAAGGATGTGAATAATCAAATTGCGATGGAGCATCGAAAGGTACTTGGCAAGGATATTGAAACCACATTGGCTTATTTCCGAAAGAACCAAAAAGAATATCCATAATTTTTCTTTGAGATAGATGCCGATGAACATGGTTCTGCCCGGCATGTGTTCTGGGTTGATGGAAGGGCAAGGAGGTCATATCTAGAGTTTGGTGAAGTCGTCACGTTCGACACAACCTACAACACTAATAGGTACAACATGCCTCTGGGTCCATTTATTGGGGTTGATCACCAAAGGTACTCCATCTTTTTTGGTATGACCCTTCTTAGAGCTGAACAAGCGACAAATTTTGTTTGGTTGTTCGAGACATGGCTGAAGGCAATGTACGGGAAGCATCCAAAAGCTATCATCACTGATCAAGATCCCGCCATGAAAATTGGCATTAAGAAAGTTTTCCCAAATATAGTACATCGTTGTTGCCAATGGCATGTGATGAGAAAGGCAAGAGAACAACTTCTGGTGGTGTATAGCTCAAAAGTTGGTTTTGAAGATGACCTAAAGAGAGTAATTAACTGTAGCTTGACAGTAACGGATTTTGAGAATGCTTGGGAACAGATGTTGGAAAAACACAAGGTACGAGATGCCAAGCACTTGAAGGTAATGTTCGGTACTCGAGCAGATTGGGTACTTGCATATTTTCGTGGAACCTTTTTTGCAAATATGTTAACCACTCAAAGAAGTGAGAGCATAAATGCAATATTGAAGATGTGGCTGAATAGTCATACCTTTACCAATTTGTAATGAAGACTAAAGCTTTGGTGGAAGGGATATGGCACAGAGAGAGCGATGAGGATATCAAGACAATGGATGAGACCCCAATTCTGTGGTCTCGTTTTCAGATTGAGCATGATGCTGTCCGGGTTTATACAACAAACTGCTTCACGCTTTTCAAAGAGATCATGGTGGAGAGTACCCTTGGTGTTGTCATTGAGATAGAAAGACATGCTCTTTATGAGGTGAGTATTAAAAAAAAACCCTCTATTTAAGCACTGGGTTCCGGAATCGTATATGGTGCATGTTGACCTTGGTAGCAAGACGTTCTCATGCAACTGTCAAGGGTTTGAATTTGAAGGTTTTCTATATCAACATGCACTCAAGGTAATGCAGCATTTGAATGTTGAGCATCTTCCTGAAAAGTACATCCTAAAAAGATGGTGTAAGGATGCTAATGCAAATACCAAAAGGCCCATTGAGGAGCTGATATCGGGATTGGGAGAATCGGATGCATTACGGGTCTATAGGAGGGGAACCATAAGACCTGAGTGGATGAAACTCAAAAATTTGGCCATAACATCGCCGTCTGCTTTTGATTATGTAAGGTCCATACTTGACAGTGCATTACAGAGAGTAATGCCTATGGTTAATATGGAAGCCCTACCTCCAATTTAGATAAAAGAGCAGGAAGACCAAACTCAGGAAGGCAATGAAAAGACATATAAAGATCCTCCCTTGTCACAATGCAAAGGAAGAAAGAACAAACCAACACGTTTTAAGCCTCCTGTTGAGACTAATGCAAGAAAGGGGAGAATCTGTAGCTATTGTGACAAGCATAAAAGCTCACAACATTAGAACATGCCCTAAGGTACTTGAATCAGTTATGTAATTTGTCTTTCATTTATTTTGTAATATTGTAATCTATAATATTGTAATATGTAACATGCCCAATTTATTTTGTAATCTGTCTCTCATTAGAACATGCCCCAATTATATTGTAATATTGAATCTGTCTTTCATTTTTTTCCAGCGTAAGAGGGATCTTGCTAGAGGGAAGAAAGGGACAGAAGAAGATAAAGAAGATGTTCTAAGTGATGAAGTCTCGTCTGATGAAGTCTCATCTGAATAGTTGAATTGTAGTCTAGGAGTTGTTTGAAGTAGTTGCCCTTAGAATTGTTTTATCATGAACTTATTGGGATGTTGTATGCACTTATTTTAATTATGTAGTCGTTTGAATCTTGCTAAGATTGTAGTCGTTGGTCTGTTGCTACTCGAACAAATTTCTTTAAATTGCATTTGCTTGCTATTTGAACAAATTTCTTTAGATTGCATTTGTTTGCACTCATTTGATTTGTTTGCAATTGTTTGATATCTGTTATCAGCTCAACAAGATACTAAAAAGTACTCATTGTACTTGTGTGATGTTTGATTTATGATATACATGTTAATTGCATTAATGCAATGGAAAGAGTGTGGTGTTCACAGTTAACTTATATACAAATTAATTTTTACGGTGCGTGTAGTTTATATCAATTCCAAGTGAGAGATATGATGAGTACAGGAGAAGCTCTGACTTCATAGACTAGAAAAACATAGATTAGAACCCAATCATCACAATAAAATAGTTTCATTTCCACAGAAATATATATTAAAGGCATGTCTTACAGCAACAAAAGTAGCCCCTAAAATGCATCAAAACCGTAAATGCATCACCAATACAAAACACCTAACAAACATTAAAATACGAAAAGAGCCCCTAACATGCATCCCCAATACAGATCTTACAATAACAACTTACATTAAAAAAGTAAAAATTGCAATTTCTAACATATATTGCAAAGCATAAGAACAACAGAGATTGCAAAACAACCATGCATATAAACCCAATTTTAGTAGTTCTTCTTATATCTTGTATAGCATCACCGCATTGACAACCTTGTTTCGCTTGGATGCCATCATCAGGGGTATAAGATTTCAACTCACGACACCAAGCACGGAAGATGCCATCATCAGGGGTACAAGAACATGAATAAAACCACCTCTTTAGATTTTTTTGGTGTATTAGACAGTGTCACTCCACATTCCCTATGACATTTCTTACACAAATATTTTGTCAACCTTGATGAACTACTTCCTTCGCTCATCGCTTGTCTCTGTACTCGGGGCATCACAAAATGAAGTGTCGCATTAACCTCTTTTTTTTTACAGAAAATCAATAACCAAATCAAGACATAATGTTATATGCTATATAATCAAATTATGTATTGGAACATATATTAGATGAACAATTGTGCAAGTTCCAACTAAATGGTTTAGTAAGCCCTCAAAGTGAATCAATTACTCCATGAACACTAAATCATGCAGCACTTGTTTAACTTATAGACATAAAATTTTAGGATATATACTAACATAGCCATAACAAAACACTTGCCCAAAACACTTTAACTATTAAATCACCACTGACACAGCCATAACACAACAGCAATCAAATCATGCAGCACTTGCCCAAAACACGAAACTATTTTCTAATCATCAGTCATAGCAACTAATATTTTCATCAATTATTCAAAATAATTAGACTTAAGCCGTACCAACCATAAATTATTCAAAGAAAATTTTCAAAATTTCTAAACCTAGATCTCGGCTGGGATTGAGGCACGGTTTCGGGAGCAGGCCGAGGTTGAGACATCACGAGCCGAGGCGTGGTTGAGGTGAGGGGTCAGGCAAAGCACTGCCGGCCGAGATCTGGTACGAGGTGCGCTGGGCTCGACTACTGGCACGAGGCGCGAGTCTGACGTGATTTAAGCTCGACTACCGGAGCGAGGCGGGAGTTCCGCCAAGGCCTACTCGAGGTTTAGACCACCGCGCAAGGCGAAGACGAGCCGGAGGAATGCCCAGATCTAGAGATCGACATAAATGTCTAGGGTTTTTGAGAGTTTCTGAGAGAAGGAGATGGAGTACAATTCAAAATTTGTTTGGGGGAGAGAGTTCAATAGGGATGGATGGTTTTATTAATTAACAGACGGCACGGAGGAATATTTGACAGGAGCGCTCCGTTAAGGAACGCCATCATCTCAGCGCGGATCCGGAGCAGGAATGGACGGTCAGGATTTACATATCACAGAAAAACTGTAATATGCATATTATTGTAGCCAAACTGTAATATGCATACATACTGAGTGAACGTATTTCATTCAATACTGAGTCCATTGAATTGATGTAGTAAACGGTAGAACTGTGGAAATGCACTAGTAAAAAGTATCCAATGGGACCTATGTCAGGTAATAGAGAAATTAGGGAGAAGATGTGTTAGATTTAGGGATAATGAATATTCTTACACAGCATTATATGGTACGAAGACATACTCATTTTCTTTGACAGTCATCACAAATTCATTCATGTAACGGATTGTTCCATCCAAATCTAAATGTACTGCAGCTGCTCCACAAATACTTGGGTCCATGAATCTAAACCTCTTAGTACTAATAGTCTCCATTTGGTAATTCCAAAACCTGCATTCAGTTATACAATATTGTAATATATAGATCAAAACTAACAAGCTATATATTGATTTTGAAAGCACCTACATGCACCAAATCTGTAAGATTGAGACATTGAGACGGTCATTTTTGTAAATGTCAACAATGTCGAATATTTTGAGCGCAATGTGACCTTCAATCCCGAATAACTGCTTCGGGAAAGGAAATGTATAGGATGTATAATCGAAGGGCTAAAGCATCAAAACATCATGGAATTTACGGTAATACTCCGGAAGACTTGCTAACAAGGTTTCATCAACCAACGACGGCCGTTTGATTGCCAAGGATGCACTTGCCACCTGTTCCACAACTTTCTTCTTTGCTGGGCGCATTTCTGATGTCGAGTTCTATGCATAATAATACAATAGTAATATGAGAAGTCACTTATCTTATGGAATAGGTGAATAAATCAATCAATATGATTCAATACCTTGTTTGTTTTTATGCCATGACCATGATGATTTAGTAACTTCACTAAAAAATTAAACAAAGAATTACTCAGATTTAATTTAAAAGGAATATGACACTTCCTTTTTCTGCCCTTCTGAAATATTGGGAAAAAAGTTCTAATATGACAAGGACATTTTGGTCCATATATTGATTAAAGAAAATTCCTTATACATTTCTTTCCTTTCTTATAATGGCAGCAGCCAAACTAAAAAAAAATTATCATTGTTGTTCCAAAAAAGCAAATTGATAGGGGCATTTGGTCCATGTCTTGAATACATCTCTAACAACAGCACAGTTTTATTATGCAGATATGTGAACAATTGATTACCTGAGGTTGCACGAGCCGTGAAGGCCATTTGAGAATGGCAGTTTTTAAAGCGCCTAATCGATCCTCTTCCTCCACCGGAAAAGGGAACCAACATTTTGCCACAGTTATCAAAGACCTGATCAATGCTAACCTTTAGACAATCGACGGGGAGGGGTTCATGGTGAACTAAATTTCCTGGAGGACACAGATAAATCCTCCCGTATGCTACCGGCTTTGGCCCATCATCCGTATCGATTAAGAGTACACACGAGATAAGGTTCTAACACAAAAATTGAACACCATGTTACACACACAAATAATACAAAAATGTAACAAAAAATTAAAAAATATAAAAAATCAGATTACCTCGTCTACCATATACATCTGTTGTTCACCAAGATTAGTGGAGCTCACTTGAGTTGGGAAATAGGATGGTCTAGTAAAAGAGACTCCTAACTGTTGTTGAACTTCTGGCGACAAGAAGTCCAATACTTTGCTAAACATTTGTTGTTGGGTCAATATCATGGCTTGGAGCTGCTCAATCTTTTCATTGCATTTATCGTGATGTGACTTCCTCTTGCCTTTACCATACACATTCTTCACCCCGGTATATCCCACCGAGTGTCTTCTCAACCTCCCGGAATGCTCAGGCGTCCCAATAGAAGCAGTCAACACGTCATTGTATCTGTCTACCTTGAACAACCCTTTCTTTTCTTCCTCCAGATATGATTCCTGTTATAAAAATATTGAAGATAACTGGTAAACAATTTAATTAGGAAGAGGTTCTGGGATTACATCAATTTGCTTCTTTTTTAAAAAAAAAAATTTGCTGCTGTTATTGTTATCTTTAAATAAAGGTACTTAAGTATGTCCTTGGATGCATGGTTGAGTTTTCTGTCAAGTCGATCTATAGTTTTACAGATTCATAGGGTATAGTTATACTGTTCAGGGGATTACAAGGGATACAAAAAAATAGATGATAGGTGATATAGTTTGTTGATGCTTATAGCTTTGTACTGGTTTGTGTAATTAAGGTTTCATATCAATGAAACGGGCATACAAATATGCCTTTTATCAAAAAAAAAATAATTGTTAGAATAATGTACCATCTGCTGAAAAGCCATCTCAGTTGCCTTGTCGGGGACATAGAGACCCCTTTCGGCGTCCTTCTATGATCTTGCCATGAACCAATTATAAGCTCTATTGTTGTCTTCTTGACTAAGTCCAGAACTGCCCAATAAAGAAGGAAGAACATCTTTATCCTTTTTCCACTTCATTACCGCAGTTTTGTACCCGCCGGACCCGAGTCTGTGAGGATAGAGATTTTTTGATGCTGCAGCTCTTCCCTGCTCACTTTTTGCCTTAACACACAAGTTCAATAAATTTTGTTAGTAACATGTAAAAGTCCAAATTAATGATATTAATAATATTTCTTATTGATTGCACCTAAAACTCAGGGGTTTCCTTCTGCCTTTTGAATTCCTCCCACAACATCTTCCACTCTGACAATGCGTCTTTTCCTTGATAGTACGACATGCCATTTTTTATCAGCCGGATCCACAACGTAAAACACTTGTTTTGCCAGTATGAAAGGATCATGTTGATAACCCAATCACTTAAAATCAATGGATATGAACCCTTCTTTGTCACCTCGGACTCCACACCAATTCTCAATCCATTTACACAAGAAAACGGGTATCTTGAACACCATATAATCCAATTCCCATATCTCTTCAATCCAACCATAGTATGATTCCAACGTGTTACCACTACTTGATAAAGCCACCAATGTCACTCCACTGTTTTGTACAGTGCTCTTGCCATCTTGTTTCTTTGTGTACCAAGTAAAATCGTTCATGTCGTAAAACCGTTCATGTTGAACCCTTGCCAAGTCTGTACTTGTGCATTGGGACCACGCGCTAGTAATATGATGGTATCAGTAATGTTCTCTGATGTCTGGAAAAGGACCTTGTTTCTAAACCATTTAACAAATGTCTTTGTTGTGGGTGTTATTGATCCACACTTCAGTTTCTAAAGGATTTTGTCCTCGTAACTCAGCTAAATGGTCATTCACGTACAGAGCAACAACAGCGAGGTGTTGTAAGACTTTTAGATGTGCTTGTTCTCGCCTTTCAATTCCCACACACTCAATTTTGGATCCGATTGTACCAACACCTTTGAGTCTACCCTCGTGGCGAGACTTGGGAAGACCAATGGATTCAACACTCTCCAGGTAATCGGTATAATACTCAATTACCTCTTCAGTAACTTTTCCTTCAACTATGCTTCCTTCCGGTCGAGATCGGCTCCAGACCATCCCTTTTAATTGACCCATAGCTCTCTCAAAAGGATACATCCAGTGTAGAAACATGGGGCCACACAATTTTATCTCCCTAACTAAATGAATGGTTAAATGCACCATGATATCAAAAAAAGACGGTGGAAAGTACATCTCAAGCTCGCATAAAGTTTCCACAACATTAGTTTGTAACTGGTCCAATGAATCAGGATGTGTCACTTTGGAGCAAATTGAGTTAAAGAAGAAACACAACTTAGTGATAGAGTGTCTAACATTCTTAGGGCGAATCCCTCAAATGGCAACTGGGAGCAACTGGGTCAATAAGACATGCCAATCATGTGTCTTCATACCAATCAATTTCATCTCTTTAGTTGACACCTTTCTAGAGATATTGGAGGAATAACCAGAAGGAACCTTGATTGAACTCAGACACTCCAATAAACTAAGTTTTTCTTTCTTTGATAATGTATAGCCCGCTAGAGGTAAATAAGTTTTTTTGCCTTCCACCCGTGGAGCTAACTCTGGTCGAATCCCCATTTCAACCATGTCTTTTCTAGCTTTGATATCATCTTTCATTTTTCCCTTAATATTCAATAACAGACCGATCAAACTTTCACAAATATTCTTTATTATATGCATCCCATCCAGGCAATGCCTAACATCCAAATCTTTTCAATAAAGAAGATCCCAAAATATACATTTCTTCTTCCAAATTCCTTCAATGGCCACTTCTTTTTGCTTTTTACCAAACTGCACCTCTATTTTCTCCACTTTAGCATAAACTTCTTTCCCGGTCAATAGTACGGTGCTCTCCGATTGTCGACCTCGCCATTAAATTCCTTTGTCTTTCGTTGATAGCAGTGACTTCGATAAACGTTCTTCTGATAGTTATGCAACCGTATTGAACAAGTTTGTTCCCCACATACGGGACAAGCCTTTTCTCCTTTCGTCTTTAAACCCGAGAAATTTACTAAAGCTGGAAAATCATTTATTGTGAATACGACCATTACATGGAGGCTGAATTCCTCTTGTAGATATGCATCAATTATCTTCTCGCCTTTCTCCCGCAACTTTATAAGATCCTCAAACAATGGAGCTAAGTACACATCTATATCATTACCTGGTTGTTTAGGACCTGAAATCAACAATGGCATCATTATGTACCTTCTTTTCATGCACAACCACAGAGGAAGATTGCAAATACACAACAAAACTGGCCACGTACTGTGACGACTGCTCATGTTTCCGTAAGGGTCCATCCCGTCCGTACATAATCCTATTCTCAAATTTCTAGGTTCACTTCCAAAATAACTATACATTCTGTCAATGTTCCTCCATTCAGGAGAATCAGCGGGGTGTCTAAGCATTCCATCATTTTTTCGACAATCGGCATGCCAACGTAATAGTTTAGCATCTTTTGGATTTGAGAAGAGACGCCGAAACCTCGGAATTATAGGCAAATACCAAGCCACTTTCGCTGCAGCACCTTTCGTACTTTCAATCTCATCACCTTTGGGCCTGTACCTTGACGCGTTACATTTTGGGCATTTATGCAAATCCTTGTACTTTCTGCGAAATAAGATACAATCACGTGGGCATGCGGGGATTCTCTCAAACTCCATACTCAAATGGCACAACAGTTTTTTTGCTTTGTATGTCGAATCGAGTAACTCATTTTTTCTGGAAGCATTTCATCCCCGCTTTCATCACGTGAAATGCAAAATAAGATACAATCACGTGAAACTTTCATCACTCCATCCATTTTTAGCTTTCAAGTTAAACAATTTAAAAACCGCTTTCATTTTTGTATGTGAGGTGCAACCAGGAAATAATGGCACATCTTTTTCTTTACGTAAATTTTCAAAAATTCCAGGAATATCAGCAAAATCTTGTTCAAGATCATTCATCATTTCATCCACTTGATCGTTACACTCTGGAGTATTCAAATTTTGTACATTAATTTCAACATTTTCATCTCTCAATCCATCAATACCTGTATTTAAATTTCCTACATTTTCGTCTCCGAAATCATCCCCCGCATCACTACTTGCATCGTGGACGAGCCTGCTCGTCCCCTCATTGCACGTGTCTATTCCAGTCAAGCTCTCCACGTTTTGTCCATCGGGTGTATTGCTCCACAAATCCGCGACGAATCAAATGATCTCTCAAAATCTCGATGTTGCGGTGTCTTCGAATATTCTGGCAATCTCGACAAGGACATTGAATATTAATTAATCCCATCACCCTCATATGCTCTCTGGCACATTCTATGAATTGATCTATTCGTCAAGTATTCAATTGTGTCTCGTCTGCCATACATCCAGCTTCTATTATTCATCTGAAAATGATAAGATATTCTCATGTCACATATAAATTAAATATAAGATGTCCATGTATGGTTTCGGGCTGGCCACCATCCTAACTCACTCTTTGAATACTCTGTCTCATTAGTGAACATACGCTAATCAATCCGGTGCTTGAGAAAAATTTGGCAGCATTTCCCTTCAACTCCCCGTGTATGCCAACGCACACTTGCATGTACGTGCATACCCATAGGAACAGAAGGAGAAACACCGTACCGAATTATTCTCAAGCACCAGATTGATCAATGTATGTTCACTAATCCTAAATGAGACAAAATATTCAAAGAGCAGTCCCACACGGGGACTATTCGAGAGTAATCCCTATTGGAATAATCTCGAACTGGTACCGACCTAAATTAGCTTAAGTTTCGGTAAGTTGGTTCTATATGACTACTACTAATTATATATGAAATGCATGCATGACTCAAAGTTTCTATATATAATGAAATTAACAATTAATTAGTCAAGTTAATTAAGTTTAAATATAAAGAAATAAACCTTAAAAAAGTGAGAAGATAGATCTCGGATCCGCTGGATGCTGAAGCCGGAGGAAAACAAATCAAACCAATTGATGACAGCGGATGCTCTTTGAAGTTGCTAGTGCTGAAAAACTAAGCCATTAATCTACCACCTCTCTTCATCCCTCTTTGAAGCTTGTTGGCGGCTGCAAAATGAGAAGAAGACGAGTGAAAGTGGTAAGGCAGCACAAATAAAAACCTAAATTGCAACGGTTGTTATGGATAAACATTGTAGATAACCACCTAAAAAATCTATCTAGATTTTACAACGGTTTTTAACAAAAAAAAACAATGCAAATGAGTTCCATTTAGCAATGGTTTTTTGGGAATGAGTGCTGCAGAAAAATCTGCAGCGCTTTTTATTTAATAACTGATGCAACACGTATTATTTTGTACAGCTGTTTTTTTGGAACAAACCGCTGCAAAAACATCTGCAGCGCATTTTATTTAATAACCAATACAACACGTATTCTTTTTTATAGCAGCTTTTTGGAACAAACCACTGCAGAACTTTTATTATAGATTTTTTATCTTCTTTTGCATCATTTTTTGCTACAACCGTTGCAATGCGGTTCATTAGTATTAACGAAAATGCCACTGATCTATGTTTGCAATGCTTATCAAAGATAACCGCTATAAAGTGGGTGCTGCAAAATCTCAATTCTGTAGTAGTGACCGCAGCGATGCGCAGGTACTTCGCTAGTTAAAAAAAATGAGCGGCCCATATTTTAATCCGATCCACATGAGAATTAGCCAAGTAGAAACATATCCATATAAGTGTTTTAAAGTTATATCACCAGATCATATCACACAATTTAACACATTGACCAATTTTAATTCGCTACTACATCAAACATGGCTCATTTAAAAGTAAAAATTAATAAGCACTCACTCAACTAATTAACTTCAATTTTAGTTTGCTTATCAAAGAAACAGAAATTGAAGAATTATTATACAGAGAACCATTAAGATTTTAAATTTTTTTCAAGAATCAAGTGAGTATAATTTAAGTGAATATGAATTATCAAAGATAAATTTAGTTCGTTTCAAGATGTCTTACTGTTAATTAACTTGATTTATTTTTTCGGGTAAAGGAACCTTTAAATATTGGAAGTCCAGAAACAATCAAACAAAGCTCTGATAGAAACGTCAAGTGCCTTATTCTTTCCATTGTAATATTGTTGGGGAATCAAATAAATACGCAGCTCCCACCAACATCCTAAATTCATATGAATCATTTAATAATATATACTGATTATGTAATATTATTTATCATCTAAAAAATAAAAATATGTATACATTAATACATGGCAAATTTTAATACAGTATCAATTGTTATATAAGAAATGTACTATTGGTAACGAACTTTAATACATAATATTAATTATATTTTTTTAACTAATTTTTATTTGTCATTCAAAATAATCAAATGCAATGGGATTATCCTGTATTACAATGACATTCACTTTTGGTAGAAATGGAATACATAAAATTTATCATTGATAAATATTAATTAATAAAATACAGTTATTTTTAAACATAATATAAATAAAAGAGTCGTAGGTAGCGACCACCTCTTTTATCTATCCACCGGTCCACCGTATTTTTGATAAACAAATATCATTTTTCAGTAAACATTTATATCTTTCCGATCAACATATATTATTCTCTAGTAAACAGATACACTACAGTTTTCAGTAAACATTTATGCAACAGTGACAACCACATGGGTGTGTCAGATTTTAAGAGAGGGGTAGATGGGTGGCTTAGTTTATAGGTGAACTTTACGTGTTTTCCTAAATAAAACCTAGAGATACAGAACTTATGATCTCCTTTTTTCATCACCTATGTCATCATTATTAAAAAATTATATTTGTTCTTATATAATGTATCCCGCTGCATGGGTAAAAAATATTATTTATTCTTATATAATGTATCCTCGTTGCATTGCATGGGTAACTTACTAATTACTTACTATATTTTAATAATAATATTATGCCAGCATTCTCTGTATTTTTTTTCCGTTGCGGCCTGCAATCGAATCGTTTGTGATGACTCTGAACCAAAGGAAAATAAAGAAGAGGAAATAATGAGCAGGAGCGTTGCCGTTGGATATATTGCAGGGAACAAAATCTGCGGCTCGGTCTGCCCGTGTGTGGCCACGAGCGTGACCGTGATTCAATGATGTCATATTTTGGTCCCTGTTACAACTTCCTTTTTTTATCATTATAAGCATATATCTTTACTTATAAATCAAGCAAAAAATAAAATACATATTTTTTTGAGGGAGCAAAAAAAAAAAGTAAAATACATATTATTTACCATTAATTTGGTGTTAAAATCTGCAGTATTTTTACAAGTTTTACTTACAAAATATTGATTTACAAATGCTATGTGCACTGCAACATTTCCAATATATCACCTTAATTAATTATAAATTCAAATATTATTTCAACTGAACATAAATGTGCTGCTTAATAGAGGATGTTATTAGCAACATGTACACTGAGAAATAACATTCTATCCTTAATTTCTCCAATCTTTGATTCCAGACAGAATCAGTTTGAAATCAAAAGATAATTACATTTGGGACCATATATATATACTCCAACCGAAATAAGGCCCCGCTTTGACGACCGAACAACGAAAAAAATATATGAGCATTGACCAAAAGTGAAATGAGATAAATGATTAACAAACATTAATAATTTTGAGTGAACCGTTATGTTATGTACGCTACCTAATTCAATCTTGATTTCTTGCAGCTTTATTTTTAGTGACAAATTACAATTAAACGCATACCTTATTTTTCAAAAAGATTTTTTATCATCACTGTAATATAGGGTTGAGTATTTTTGCATTGAGTTACTGATCCATACTTGTGATTCTGAATTAATTATACATTCAATTAATTTCTGTATTCTGATATAATTGTCAAATAAAAAAAACATGCATATATCGTCACAACATAAGACAAATAAACTTTGTTATAGCTTATACTGCAGGGTTAACTTAAGCATTGGGATTAGTTATATAAAACCAGAGATAGATTAAGAGGTAGACAAGGTCGGTTAATGGTTCATATAATCCATAAACTGCATATATAATAGTGTGATAGAAAACAACAAACCGACCTCACAGGGATCAAAGCCTAAACTTTATTATTATTTTTTTTTTGGAGTGAATCAAAGCCTAAACTCATATTAAGATTGGATACCGGTTACGTTATACAGTGAATGAACCCACATGATATTTTGACACATTTGACCTGATGAAGTGAATAGATGTAGCCTGGCAGTGCCAGGTTCTATGCTCTCAGTAAACCCAGGCAGCTTATACGGAAGGAAGGAACCCAGACCAAAGGAAAGGGAAAAGGAAAGTTAAAGGGACTCTGAGCTCAAGCCATTTTCTCCGGAACTTTTGTCCCGTTGCCTCTACTTTCTAACACGTACCCGTACCTATGGTCACCAAATATAATATCATCAAAATAAAGGGTTTGTTAATCTCGGAACAATGCTTACAGATTTGACTAACCCACATATGTTATGTTAATGTTAATGTTAATATATATCACTGGGAGGGGAGGGGAGGGGAGATCACAGTTTTCAAATTAATTTGCAGGCTAATTCTGTTATGGATCAGATAAAATATGGGTCGCCGTTCATTTTTCAAATTTTCATAATTGGATGACCGCAATATGTCTTTTTAGATACAATTAAAACGAGATGTCTAATATATAAGAACCGCTCAATTCAAATATTCAAAATAATATGTTGCTTAGCTAGCTAATTTGCAAGATCATTGGCACAAGAGAAATAAAAGGAGGCAATAGACCAACAGCACAGTAACACAAATAATAAGCCCAAATAATAATAAAAAGAGAAGGGCATGGAAAGGGAAGGCAGCCTTTGTCCATGGTTTGTTCCCTCTTGGATTTAAACAAACAAACCCCACCACCTCTGCCACCTCGTGCTATGTGGTCATGTGGAGCCTCCTCCTCCTCCACTGTATAAATCTGGAGCTCATTCCATCCATCAAATTCCACCTGCACTGAGGAAACAACAAGTTAAAACCTGTCTGTTAAGGGGCTCAACAATGGACAAGAGATCATACTTCTTTGGAAGGAGGAAGAAGAGGGACCTTATGATCATGAGCGTAGAGGAGGAGAGGGAGAGGGACGTCGTCAACGCGGTCGTGGTGCCGGAGATACCCATGGAGCCCATGAAGTACCTCGCCCGCTCCTGGAGCTCCTCGGCCTCTGGACTGTCCAAGGTCCTCATCTCCGGGAATCGCAAGAGGAATTTTGTGGTGGAGAGGTTGCCGGAGATGGTGACGTCCGACACTGTCATGCTCGCAGCGGCAGTCTCCGGGGATGATTGGAACGTTCGCCAGAAGCGCGTAAGATACAAATTTAAAATTAAGTATATATCTAGTCTAGTAGTAAATTAGTGAAGTAAGCAATTGCCACATGGAGTTGAAGTTAACATTTAATCAGAAAAAATAAGATTAATATCTAGCATCCATACAATACCTGTCCATAGTGTTTATAGGTTACAAAATCATAAGTTACAAAATCAGATGTATTTGTTACATTATATATGGGCATATGGATGCATTCTCAGTGGTGGATGCAAGATGTTTCTCAAAAAATAGAGTAATACCTTTACTCAAATAAGAAATCACAAATTAAGCAAAAGGAAATAATTATGGGAAGATTGCTAACTACATAGTTTTACTTTAATGTTATTCAGACTTGTACAAGCTGGAACTCATCAAGCCACCATCACTCAATTGGAGGATGGTTCCATTACAAGGATCACTGCAGAAAGGGCAACGAAAGGACGAAGGAGAGGATGCGAGCGGAGCAGGCACAAGTGCATGCTGCCATATCTGTGGCAGGGGTAGCTGCAGCCGTTGCTGCTGTGACTTCCGGCACACTCGCCAACTCTGAGACTGACTCGACAAAAATGAGTTCTGCCCTGGCCTTGGCGACGGAGTTGCTGGCTTCACATTGCATCGAGATGGCCGAGCTCTCCGGGGCCCAGCACGAGCATGTGGTCAGTGCTGTCGAGTCGGCTGTTGATGTCAGGACTCCCGGGGATTTGATGACTCTGACTGCTGCTGCTGCAACAGGTAAAACATATTCATATTGCCAATTGGGGAATTTAGTTCTGTCAGAATGCCATTCAGAAAATCGGAAATTTCAGATTGCACAAATAAGCTAGCATTTGTAATTAAAAAATTTAATATGCCAGCTTTGAGAGGAGCTGCGACATTAAAGCAGCGACTGCACAGAGCGGAAGGGAGGAGCACCGCGACGGTGATTCCCTACGAGAAGACGACATGTTGCAGCCCGGATATCTGGTGCAAGGAAGGAGAGCTTCTCAAGCGAACCCGAAAAGGTACTCAAATTTGTCGAAATCGATAATTGCCTCAGAAAAGGTACTCAAATTTGTTGAAATCAATAATGAACAACTTGAAAATTTATGCAGGGATTTTGCACAAGAAGAAAGTATCGGTCTACATCAACAAAAAATCGCAGGTAAAGATAAAAATTTTGCAAGGCGACATTCTAAATAGTAATTTTACATTCAAGTATGAACATTAGTTGAAGAAATTACCGGTCGAATTAACTGAAGAAAATTTAATTGAAATTACCAGGTGATTGTAAAGCTCAAAAGCAAGCTTATGGGAGGCGCCATCTCAAAGAAAAGAAAAGGTACTTTAATTTTGATTTTTGACTGATAAAATTAAATTTGGTTTCCACTTGGCTTAAAAAAAAAAAAAGATTCCTTATTTACAAGACAAGATTGAACAAGGAAAAATTTCCTTAAAACTTCGGAGAATGTTGAGACTGGAGTCCGAATCTGCTGTTATTCTCAAACCTGTTATTCCAATTCAGACCGTTAGATCGAAAAGGATGGATCTGATCAGCCCACTTTAGATTTTAGGGTCTTTTTTGAGGACTGGGCTCAATAATTGATTGCAAATTTGCAACTTTTCAATTGTTTATGTTTTTGGGCTTAATGTCGACCTTAATTATAGATTATACTTTTGTTCACGTTTTTGAAAAAAAAAAAAAAAAGAAAGAAAGAAGTAAGAAGTAAAAATGAAATTAATTTGTTGTCAATTGAGCAGGTGTCGTGTTCGGTGTCTACGACGAGCTCCCTCCGTGGCCGGGGCAGGGGGAAAGGGAGAAAGGGAAAGGCCGGTGCAGCTTCGGTCTGCGAACAGCACAGGGTCTGATAGAACTGCAATGTGAAAATGGAAACAGCAAGAGAAAATGGGTCGACGGAATCAACAACTTGCTCAAGCAAGCAGCCGCCAAAGCAGAGCTTCCTGATCATTCCTTCGAACATTCCTTCGAACATTCCTTCGAATCGCTAAAGCTCGGTTGATGTAGCTTTGTTTTGTTTTTGTTTTTGGGTATGTTATGTACATCAGCAGACAGCGAACTAGCTAGTTTTGTGCGAGCAATCGGCAATGTTGTGCTCTTGCACTGATTGTTGCATATTGTAAGACTATGTAAAAACAGTGGAAATTTTGGAACCACCACTTGATAGTCTCGTAGTGTAAGAAAAGGAGGCTGCTTGGAAGCCCCTGCATGTGGATGTAAATTTCATTAGTTATAATTGGATCTTGTTATCTTATTTCAAAAAAATTAATCATCCACATCAAATTTTATAAATTCTTTTGATGTATATTATCCAGACAAGGAGGCTCCATTTTATTCAAAGCGTACCATACCAGTGGGCAGTGGAAATCCTGTTAATTCAAAGTTGCAGTGGTGGACAGTGGGATTTTTATCCGCTGCCATATTTTGTGATGCCAGCATGCTGCCATAGTTTCTATGACAGATGGGACTCACAAAAAACACCTCTGTATTATTTAAAAATCTCAGCCGTCCAGATTGATCTGAACCGTCTAAATCAACTATGGCAGGATGCCATCACAATTATGGCAGTAGATTCTAACCCGTGAACGGTGAATTAAGTTAAAATTGTATTTTTAGATGAATTCTGCATTTGTAATAAACCAACAATTGAAAAATAAATATGTGCATTGTTTTTTTATGACTTGGGTGATGTGATTCAAAATTGTGTGCTTATTGAACAAAATAGTGAGACGATTTATACATGTTTTGAAAATTTGTTATTCTCTTGTAATGGCATAATTCAGTTTTAAATAACATTGATAATTGAACTATGTTTCACTCGATATTATTGGAGTCTTGTTCGATTTTGAGTATCTTCGAGGAAATTGTATATTGTAGTTGGTATATGGAAAACAGGAGGAGATCAACTAAATGAGTTTTAACGGAGTGCTACAAATGATTAGATGATGTTTTTGTTGAAACATATATATAATACGAAGAGTGACAAGTATTATTCCTATTGATGTTGGATGATTAGAATGAAACAATACTCCTCTAACAAGAAGAATTTTGTTTAAATTACATAAAAATGAAAAATATATATATATTTTTTAGTTGATTACTATATACTCCCTTTCTTTTTTTTTTGCCAAAACCTATATACTCCAAGTATAGCAGCACATAGAGCCCAAATATACTTGCAATATTAGATGGGCCAGACAAAGAGTGCCATGCATCTGAGACTGGGTTCCTTCATATAGAAACAAATGGGCCTTATGGCAGCCCACAGGGCAGTAAAACCCTAGTCTCGCAGGCTTCGGTTGGCTTGGGTGGGAACGGGACGACAGCGATCGCAGATGCGAGATCGGACGGCCCCGATCGGACCATCGTTAGACCCGGCTATATATTCCCCACTCTCCGCGCGCACCAAAACCCTAATCCCATTTCTCTCGCAGCGCCGTCCCTTCCGTCGTCTTCCCTGCCCGAGGAGAGGAGAGAGAGATCACCATGGGTAAGCTCCTACTAAGCTCCGATCTGTATGTAATGTAATTGAATGGAATGGAATGGAATGGAATGGGATTGATTTGATTTGATTTTGTGAGCAGGTGCGTACAAGTACGTGTCGGAGCTATGGCGGAAGAAGCAGTCGGATGTGATGAGGTTCCTCCAGCGCGTCCGCTGCTGGGAGTACCGCCAGTACCCCTCCATCGTCCGCGTCACCCACCCCACCCGCCCTGACAAGGCCCGCCGCCTCGGCTACAAGGCCAAGCAGGTTATATCCCTACCCTAATCTATCATCACCCCCTTCTTTGCCCTATCTGATACCTACTATAAGTCTATCCAGGGCTTCTAGCTGATCTGTGTCCTGTATTATATTGATTCAATCGGCATTATACCGTGCTCAACTGGAACAGATTTAATTGTTGATTTGTATGGTGTGATTAGCCCCATTCTACAATGAACTCCTTTAGCCTCAGTATATATATGGTCTAAATTAGGATTCTACCAGGGTTGTTACTGCATGAATTAGGTGTCTACTTCTGTATGATATAAGGAAGATTGATGTCTATCTGTGTGCAGGGTTACGTGGTCTACCGCGTGCGTGTCAGGCGTGGTGGCAGGAAGAGGCCTGTCCCCAAGGGTATTGTGTACGGTAAGCCGAAGCACCAGGGTATCACCCAGCTCAAGTTCCAGAGGAACAAGCGCTCCGTCGCTGAGGAGAGAGCTGGCCGTAAGCTAGGCGGTCTCCGTGTTCTCAACTCATACTGGGTCAATGAGGTTTGTATTTTACTATTTTTATCTCATTTATGTTCTCTGATCAACACTGTGTCTTATGGTGATTTAATGTATATGGTTACTGCTTTATAGTAAACTTAAATCAATCTTGTAAATGCATATTGTTACTGTTCCATACCTGGCTATGCGTGTTGGAAGCAAGGCAAGTAAATGAACCTAGTTACCATTAGAAAGACAAACATTACTAATAGTAATATTTTGAGAAAGACTGATACCGGTATTGATACTTGTCCTGTACAATGTACATGCTTCTCATTGTGTCTTTAGGCCTTGTAAATTCAGTTCAGCAGAACCGTCCCTGATTCTTGGTGCCATGGCTAATAGTAATATTGCAAGGATATTATAATTGGTTCTCTTGCACTCATCTCTTTCACTTGTGACTACAGGACTCAACCTACAAATACTTCGAGGTCATCCTTGTTGATGCTGCCCATGCCGCAGTGCGCAACGATCCTAGAATCAACTGGATCTGCAAGGGAGTCCACAAGCACCGTGAGCTCCGTGGTCTTACCTCAGCTGGAAAGAAATCCCGTGGTCTGCGTGGCAAGGGCCACAACAACCACAAGGCAAGGCCGTCTCGTCGTGCTACCTGGAAGAGGAACCAGACACTCTCCCTCCGCCGATACCGCTGAACGTAGACATCATATCTCTGTGGTTGTTTGGACCTTGTTATTTTCCGATTTTGTTTCTCGTAGAGTTTTGCAGTTTAAGAGTCTGATACTTGTGTCATTTGAATGTTGAGTTTAAGACTGTTTAGATCTTTTTGTTTGGACATGGTAAGAATGGATGAGCTATTCCAATTTAGAATGTTGTTTTCATGTGGTGGTATGATATCATTTGGCATCTGGTGAGAGTGGTTATTTGGGGCATTCTTGTCTGTGGCATAATTTGGGTCATCTGGGGCAAGTTTGCCCTCATAATTTGAGTAATTTGACCTATGGATTACCAAGGAAATAGTCGTCTTCCCCTCTATGTTGGTCAAACTTTGCCAGGAGTTTAAGAATTATTTATTTTTTAATAATTGTAGATTATTTATTTTTTAATAATTGTAGAAGCGGCAAAAAACTCCTTGTGGTTAATTGATAGGCCGCTGGACTAAAATTTTTTGGTACTAACAGGAGCAACAGATTGGTTTTAAAATCGTACTTTTATATTTTGTAATATCGACATGGGAACTAACTACCATATCTTGTCAATTGACCACAATGTGCAGATGGTAAGATATGTGTAGGAACTAGGAACTGTTCAGAATTTATCGGTAGATGATGTAGATCATTAAGACTTCTAATCGATTAAGCTACTCAAGCAATTAGGTCAACGATTGAACTAATAAGCACAAAAAATATAAATGAAAACAAAAAAAAACAAGGTAAATTTTCTCTATTAACATGCATCGACCGCTGCTTGAGGAAACAATCTAACAGTTCTCTATTAACAATTTTAACTTGCAACCCGAGCTTAAAATTTATGAGAGCACCAAATAGCTTTGTCAGTTCTCATGAACTAAAAAATAAGTTTTTGTTAAGAGGAAGTATGTCATATAAAAGAAAAAAAAAATGAAATTGTTTGGACATATGGTTAGAACGAACTTTTCAAGACTACTCAGAGTTTTGTGATTGTTTGGACCGTCTAACTATTTATAGATTTTGGTTCTCGTAAATTTTGCAATTCAGGGGTCTGATAATTGTGCCATTCTTATGTGAGTTCAAGACTGTTTAGAGCCATTTGCTTCGGGCATGGTTAGAAGTTAGAACGAATGAGCTGTTACAATTTATTCATTTTTCCATGTGGTGATATGATATCATTTGGCATCGGGTGATAAAGTGGCAGTTTTTTTTTCCCTCTTACATTATTTGGTCATTGGGCAATTTTGTTCCGCATGATTTACCAATAGTTTATTTGGAGTTTAATTTTGAAAAATAGTTGTTTGCCTCTTCTTTTTCTCAAGTTACATTGTTAGGATTTCAACAACTATACATTTCTAAATGATAATTAGAAGTAAACATTGTACATAGTGATTGACAGGCCGGGAGAAATATTTCAGCATATTAAGACCATGAAGTATGACAAAGTTGTACTATTAATAGTATCATAGCCTCACTCATTATACGTTGGTAATTCACTAATGTATGGATGGTCATTGCGCTGAAACTTTAGGGTGTGTTTGGATGCACTAATAATAGTAGAATAGTTGATATTCTCATAATAGGATTAGCAATGGTGCATCCAAACGCATAATTGCTAATCTGAATTAGTGAGAATAACTGTTATTATACTATTCTTTACAAAATATGGATTAGCTACTATTTTTTTTAACCATCTATCACTATTCTAAAAAAAAAAAAAAAAATCTAAACAACACTTTTATTATTTCAAATAATACCAAATTTATACCATTCTTTTAACTAATTCAAAATCTCTATTTCTTTATTCTTATCCTAATCTTTGCACAATCCAAATCCATCCTTAGTCATGCGACTGCGGAGCGGGTATTAGTAAATATTCTTTTCATAGTGAGCTATAAATTTTGGGAGTCAATGGGTAATTCGGTTGGGTTGTTATTACATTTATGAAAAAAATTATTGGACTCGTACCTGACCCGAATGGATCATAAATTGACCCGACCCGATATAAATAATAAATAGAAGACATACGATACCATTAGCTTTTAGTGACATCCAAATCTCAATCATTCAATATCCTTACTACTAATAAAAAAGGAGATTCGATTTTTTAACATGAATTTTTTATCTTCCTCAAAGAAAGAAACTTAGCCATTGATTAGTTACTTAGATTGATCACCATCGTTGACATACGTTAATGTCTCGGCCCATTAAAATTTAAGGTCTATATCAGTTTCCTCATAAGGGACGAGCTCTCGACCCATTAACCACGCGCAACGCGTCTGTAAATATTTTTTTTTCCCTTTTAGTCTCGATACTCTTTTTTGACAAATAATCTAATCTAATCTATTCTTTTTGAATAAGCTGGACCTATTTCTTTCTGTTACATACTATCTTAAAAAAATTATTATAGAAAATAATAAATTTCATTTATTGTAGGAAATAATAATTTCATTTATTATAGGAAATAATAATTTCAGCCAAAGTTAGGCACTTGCTCTTACTAATAATTATAAATGAGGAGGGATCCATTGACAATGATTATTTTGACAATCTTGACAATAATATTTTTTAAAAATTTTAAAAATAGAAAAAATTTATGGAAGTATTACTTAACTTATAGATTGATTATGTTTCCGATTACATTCAATTTAAGCAACATTTAATAGCTCTTTAAAGACCCGTTAAATTTTTTTTTTTTTTTTAGGAAAAGATGGAGGTCAAGCCTCCAAATTGATTGAAATTTGAGGAAAAGATGGAGGAAAAGACCCGTTAAATTACTACCGTTAAAAGTGTGTAAAATTTTGATAAGGCATCAAACGATATTCAAATTGATTAAAATTTGAAACATCATCAATCTATAAGTTAAATAATGCATCCATAAAACTTTTTTTATTTTTAAGATCTTTTATGAATTTTTATAATTTTTTAAAAGATCTCATTGTCAAGATTGACCTAGCCATTGTCAATGGATCCTTCTCTGGGGAAGGGGAAGGGGAAGGCGAAGGGACAGGACAAGAGATTGTGTGCTGAGCTGAGCTGAGCTCGAGTGCTTATCCTCTGTATTCTACTTCGCAGCAAATCAACGATGCGGATTAAAGGGTTTTTTTTTTTAGAGTGAGTTGCACGAATCTTAAAGCAGACCCAACGGCAGGTTTACTGCGCAGTCGAGGATAGAAATTCAGCTCCGTTAGTTATCGGCCTGACCGAGAACGAAAAGGTCAGCTCATCTCACCGCATCCGTTTTAAAACTTTTGCATCCCAACCATCCATCCCTATCCGCTATCCCTATCCATTCCAAATATTCCAATTCCCACCCCTTTCCTTTCCTTTGCCTCCCTTTCCTTCGCTTGGCTTTCCCTTTACTCGGTTACACTTACACCTCACCTGCACGATGATGCGCCCGTCGCGACTTGGCGCAGGCGGTGTGCTTCGGGCCGCCGGGCAGGTCGTCTCCGGCAAGGACTCCTTCTCCCTTCCCAACGCTACCTCCTCCCCCAGGCCTGCAACCGCCGCCGCTGACATCCGTGCAGTCTCTGCCCCCACTCCCACCTTCGCTGCCACTGGGGCCGGGGCTGTGGGCTGGACCGACTGGGAGAGCGTCAATCACTCTGAGGCCGAGGCCGAGGCGGAGGCGGAGGCGGTGGAGGAGGAAGAATTGGCGGAGCGAGAGTACTGGTACTTGGATGCGGCGCCAGGGTTGGATGAGGTGGAGGCCGCCATCTGCAGTCTCCAGCAGTATGACTTACTACTCCCTTAATTAATTTCTACTATCTATTTCTATATCTGTTTCCATATGAGTAATACCTGGCGTCCATAGAAAAACTGTTCATATGGATGCATTTTGGAATGTATTGTTACATTTCAGAACGTATTTGTTACATTTTGCAGCGTATCTGTTACATTCCGTACACGTCTATGGACGGTTTTTCAATGGACGCAAGATGTTTCTCGTATCCATATCTATATCTGTATCTATACGCAAATGATTTATGTTTACATTCCACACCATCACTTGCCTCTAATTCTAACTCAAAATTCTTATTCTCAATTCTTTACTTCCATTGCAGGATGTCAATACCATCTCCATTTCCTCACCACACATACCATCTCTACAACGATGATGACCAGCATTCCCATTTAGATGATGCACACAGACAGATCAATTCCCTACCGATGACTTCGCTCTCAGCTCAACCGCCGCTGGATTGGATTGAGCCCTCGTTTCTTGCATCTAACCATATCTCTTTGCCAACCAATTCACACAAAGCTCTCGAGGCGTTTCACCTCCTCAAAGTTAACCCATCAATTCAGGCATGTCATTGTATTTTGAACACTCTTTCCAATGGTTGCTATATATTTCTTTTTCTTTGACTCTCTTTGCGCCAGTTTGCCATCTTACTGGTATCTAATAAAACTATAGCTGTTTTGACCAGAGGCACAATGGAGAAAAAAAAATACAAAATAGAGATCAAACCCAGAATAATTTTGGTTCCTAGCTGGTCCGATTCTGATGATCATCTGTCATTGTTACTAGTGGACCCGGCTTTCTGGGAAAAAATTTAAGAAAGGAATAACTTGCAATCAATATCTCAAAAGGGTCTATTTGTTTCATATAGTCTACATATTGAATATTCTTCCTTCCGCAGAAAATGGTGTTCTCACTTTCATCTGACAAAGCTGTGTGGGATGCTGTTATGAAGAATGAAGCAGTACAAGAAATAAAGAAATCACTCTGTGAAGGTATCTTTAGATTGATTTCTGTATTAGTTTAATTTACTGTAAGGAAAAAAAATGGCTCCCAGCTATACAATTACTTGTGTTAGCCTTTAGGAACGTACTATATTTAGTTGTTATGGATTATGCTTTTTAATTATTATTGTGAAAATTTTCAGTTCCTATATTTATAATGATCATGCTTCTACCTTTACCTTGAGTTTCTATAAAAAGTAACCTTGGTCTAAACAGTGAAACCTGTGGAAGCATGTACTCTCCTAATTATGTGGTTTGACTGGCAACAACAACCAAGCCTTTAGTCCCAAACAAGTTTGACCGGCATCTTTGTTTTTTTTTTTTTGGTTAAACTAATATGCGTATTTTCATTTGCATTGGACAACAGGAATTCTTGATGCAAAAGCAAGTGACGACAAAGGTCCTGTAGAATCCATTGTTTCAGCCCTAGGTAGCATTTACAGCAGCGCCAGGACAACTGTGATGGAATTAATCGACAAGGTGACAACCTTTGTGAGTAATTTAGTTCCTTCCTCAGAGAAGAAGGGAGATGACGAATCAGAATTCTTTCCTGATGCAGTGAAGTCGTCGCTTATGCTTTCTGTCTTCGTCTTTCTGATTGTGATTGTGGGACGTCTTCAAAAATAACTTGCTGACATTGCTTTTTGGAGATGTGCTTATGTTCTGTGATGCATCTTCAAAGCTGTTTTAGTTGTAGTGTGCTTGTGGTTATTTTGGTACAGTTGTGGTGGTTTGTATTGAAACAAAAAAAAGGACTGCAGTTTCTACATCATGTAGATTAAAAAAAACTTGTTTATGAGATAGGTTGTTTGACCCTAAGGGCAGTTGTGAATCAAAAAAAAAGATAGGTTGTTTGACATCAAAAGAGCACCCCACAAATAGATATTTAGCATTTAAATCATGTTGTTTGCTTGTGTGTAGATCAACTGGTCATACTGGTATATAGTTGCAATCGCATTCTTTTGAATTTGGTTCTCACTGGCAGGTCATGAACAAGCTGCAAAAATGATCCCAGTACACTATTCAGTTTTTGCGAGTCTCCTTTTTGATGTTTATTTGATTTTATCTCTGATTTGTCTCCAATTTGGTACAAGTTCTGAGGCATTCTTTTTCCATTTGTTAGAGATTGTGTTGCAATCTTAAACCAGTTAATTAAATGTATTGTTTGTCAGACATCTTTTTCTTCTTCATATATAAAATTTGAGGGCCTGACCCTCATCTTTTTATCACCACTCTTGCATCATCTCATCAGATCAACCCACCTTATCCTCCTTTTCGCTTTATTCTATAAACTTTTTTCAGTTTGCTGAAAGCCGGAACCCGCAATGAGAATTTGGTTCTTATTTTTCTTAAATTGGAGAATGATAGTCTGTTCTTGATTTTGATCCAATATTTGTAGTTACTAGTTAATTAAAGACTTACAAATAGTTAAATTGCTGCACATTATAGATCTTTACATATAAATATGAGACGGTATGTTTTCTTAATTTCTGTGAATCAGTATCCTGCCTTCGAATTTCCACTCTTAAGATGTTATAAAATATCGTTACAATTACAATAGCTGAAGAAAGAGGTCATGTACTCATGTTGAAGTACAACTGTACAACCAATATATGCTACTGTATTTTCTGGATAATGCATGTTGCACTTACAGTTCCAGTTCTATTTTAACTACATGGGCCGTCAAGACTTGTACATTTATGCAAATCTTTGCTTGCCCAGAAGCCATGAAACCCAAATGGAAATCTCAGCTTCTTTGGCACCTCATATTTGGCAATGAGTGCATCCTTCCCACCTATTTCTTTAGCATCCAGCACAACGAGGTAGCATGTTTGCTTTGATACTGCATACTGCAAGGAACAAGCAAAAAGAAGACATGCCACTTCCATTAAACTGTACTGCAAGGAATGACAAGGTAGATCTGAATTCTGTCTATAACTTTATTTAATCTTTTCTGGCAGCAACTGGAACATTTTTCTGGTCCTATTTTTTTTGAGATAAAGATGAGGGTCAAGCCACTCAAATTTAAATGTCCTATTTTTATTTTTCTGATCCTCAATTTGGGTTTCAAACCCACGACCTCCCACACACTCCCACAAAGAGAGTGTTGCCCTTAGCCACTTGACTAAAGGCCGGTTCTTATAATTCTGGTCCTATTAAAAATTCAAATTTTATTGTGCCCAAATAGAGTCAGTAGACCATAATATATAGTAAAGCTTGTTTACCTCTATAACTAAGATGTACCCATCATCCTCGGCATCTCCCTGATAGATATTTCTGGGAATAAAGATGGGCTCTCCGACGAAAGCCCTGCTGCCTGAACACCATGACGCAGCTTTGCCGTTATTTATGTTGAGTTTGACTATGCTGTCAAACGGAAAATACGGTAATAGCCTCCTTTTTCCTGAAGCAGCGCTGGAGTAAATGTAAGTGTTCTTCCGACCAGCAAATGCCGGATTGATCACTGTGAAGTCAGCTGGTCTGTTCCATTTGTTTGATAGATTTTCAGCTGAGCAATTCACACATTTGCCTCTCGAATCTAAGTTAATTGACACCTACAAGAACAGGCATGAGCTATAAAGTCTCTTAAATATAAAATTGCTATATTTTGGTGATCAATAAAATCAATTACCTTCACTAAATGAGGCAGTAACTTTTCGCCCCTACCGACAGTATTCATGAAAGAAGGATCCAGCTTTGTATTACGCCAATTATATCCTGCAAGTTAAATTCAGGAATCTTATGACATCTCGACATGCCTCGTGCCCGACTCGCTTTGTGAATAATAAGATACCAATGAGTTATGGAGTGACAATCCATGAACTAAAATACCAAACATTCTGTGGAAGTCGAACCACTGGTACGAACATGCTGACAGTTGCAATTGGATCTCCACATTGCCTAGATCATCTCTTTCTTCGAAGGCATTTGCAGTATGGATAGACCAAAATTGCCAGGGGGTTTCAATGGGCTTTCTCCAATTTATTGTACTTATTTTTCTTTCATCTGTAATTCGGGGAAGGATATATACTGGTGTAGTTGGTTGAGTTGGGTTCACGGATAGAGCTGATATCATAGGTTGTGTACCACACAGTGCACGAACTGATGCTGTCAAGTTGATTTGAGCATTTAACAGAATATTGGATAAAACGGTAAAACAAAAATTGGCGTTAACTGTTACACATGTATTGAGAAAGTACCAGGGATGTCAAGTTTAATGCGATTCCCGACTAGTATGTAGTAGCTGTTAGTGAAAGTCCAGTCGTGGATCATCAGATGGTCAGGAATGATGAACTCTCTCTTCTGCTTAAGCTTGAAATCCAAATCAAACTCTGAAAATCGACAGTAGAAAAGAAGAAATTCCTGATTACATGTTGCAGTAGCGTAAATGACTTTAAGGAAAAATTATATGTCGGTCAAAAGCAACTCAGTTATGAATAATACATATCGAAATACTGAAAACAGTGTTAACCGTAGAAAGTGAAGTTGGATCGTGCCAGAAGCATGTCTTCGGCATTGCACGAAAGCATAAGTAGCCTGTTTCTCTCGGGATCGATCTTATAGTGAGCTAGCAACCTTTTAGGCGGCATGTTAAACACCCCTGCATCATAAGTTTCATCAATTAAATCGACGTACCAGCTTTCTTCGACGGACTAGGTAAATTCGACATATATACTACGTTATCCAAATACCATGGAGAATAGGCTTTAGCAAACATGAAGCAATATCGATTCCAATTGCACTAATCCCCCGTCGCAACACCCCGTTCCTCCAATCCTCATCCTTCACTGTTTCATCAGCGTCGACCCCTGTGAGATCAACGAGCCCAATTGTATCCAAGGACTGAGGATCGATCTCATAAGGCTCTCCTCCTTCCCAGAGGCAAAGCAATCGACCGCCCCACTGCACCACACTAGTATTGGCAACATTCTTCATCACTTTCACGTTGCCTATCCGCGCTCCTCCTCTCAAAACCGAGAAAGGGCCTCTGTGTGTGAACCTCCACTCCCTCTCTCCCTTCCTTTCCTCTCTCTCTGCATCTGTCGAGACGTACCTGTTTGTCACAACAATACCGATTTGTTATGCTTTACCAGAAAATAGATAATCAGCAATGTGAAATTAAGGATGCAATGCCGTTGGTGGCCCGAACCAAAAAGTATCTTAAGAAGAAGAATAGTTACCTCACTAAAATTGAAAATTTTTGAGAATCAGACATGTCAGAATTGTTAATTAATTAACGATACCGTGCTGAGTAGTCAACGGCTCCATTTGAGAAATCGAAAGACCGGAGGTACCCATGGCCATCCAAAGGATGCACAGTGGATCCATGATCGTCAGAAAATAGACCCGGCCCAACGAGGTAGTATCTCCCGGAGGGGAAGTCCGGCGGAAGCTTGCCAAACATCGGATGCAGGCGGATTGGTGTACGCAACTCCGAGCGCTGGGAAAAGAAGAGCAGGTTGTAGTCCCAGAAAGCATTTGATGGCGAGTCGGAACTCGACGACGTCACGACAGTTGATGGCTTTTTCAATTTGGAACGAGGGAGAGGTAACGTCGATGAACTGAATCGGAAATGATGGATGATGCTGTGCATATATATGGCTTTGAATATGTTCTTCTTTAGTTGTTTTTTTTCCTTCTGTTTGTTATTCTGTTTTCATGCATGCTTGTTATTGCTTGAAGAAAATGAGCTGCAAATTGATCAAAATAGTGCATGCTCCTGAAAGGAACCTAACAGAAAAGAACATTGAAAGACAAGCACTAACAATTTGTAATATGAATTGAAATGGCATTCAACTTGACAAGTGCCCTAGTCTTTAGACTCAACAAGTCACTGATCATTATGGAGGCCAATGGAATCCATCATCCAGTCCAGCCGCACTCTCTTCTTTATTTTTAAAGAGTAATACCTAGCATCCATAAAATTTGATATATATAATCTGTCCATAGCGTTCATAGGTTACAAAATCAGATCTATTTGTTACAAAATCGGATGTACTTGTTACATCCTGAGTGTGTCTATGAACATATAGATGCATTCTCACTCAACACAAGATGCTTCTCATTTTTAAAGCACCCTTTTTTGTTTTGGGTATACATGATACATCTCAAAGATGAAACATAGTAAAGAAAATATTTGTCAAAGTGTACAATGGTGTTATGTATCCTTTCTTTTTAAAAAAAAAATAAAATAAAATAGGTATAGGTGTTATGTATTCTCGAATTTCTTGTTTAATAATAATTAAGTTTGGAATTCTTATTAATTGATGTATATGAAATTATACATGTATATCAAAGTAAGCTTGAGATATTCCAGGATCATGATCAAGAAACAGGCTTGAGATAATCCATGTCTGTCCTTAAATGTTCTGTATTTTTCCTGACCGTTGATAGTGGCCCTTGACAGACGGCCACCATCATCCCCCATTTTGTATGCCATTGACCAAGAAACCAATTAGTATAAGATCCAATGGGACCTCTCTAAAAGAAAAGTAAAATTCATATATTGTTAAGTTCTTGTAATGTAACACTTTCTTAATTAGACACATTATTTAATTTGTCCCCTTTTTATGGTTAACAGGTTTTTACTTAATTTTATAACAACAATTCGAGCGCATCGTTAATACTTCATATCATATCAATGGTTTACCGCTGTTATATCTATTGACATTAATTTAAAAATAAAGTGCAAACGAATATTTGTGGTGGCAAGTTTACACCTTTCATGGGTGAATAAATTATCATATCTTCAACTTTTGTACACCCTTTTTTTAAAAAAAAATAATGGTCAGGCCATGTACATATAAAAGAATAATTAATAGGGTTTAATTCTAATAACTAAACATTATTAGTAGCCCGGTATTTAATTAGAAATAAAGAGAGCTCCGCGGGTTCGAAATTCGGATGGAAAATCTTTTATAGACATTCAAATTTGAATGACTTCATCTTTATTTATACTATATTATAAAGCACGTAAGAATTGCACGTCTCCATTTTTTTCTTTCTTCTTCAAATTTTTTTGATCCTCATTCTACCTCTCAATCAACGGTATAGATCAAAATACATTGATTTCAAAGGCATTGATGTTCTCCAATTAAACAACTTCCTTTCCATTTTGGTTTTTACAAAAAAAATGGAAAAATACCAATCTTGGTATGGAAGACATCAATATTGATTAGAATTTATATTTAATGAGGAATTAACTCTTCATATTCTAACATTCAATGAGTTGATTTAGTGTAAAGATAAAATTTAAATGATAAATAATTAGCCAAAAACCGAAAGCACATTATATGTATTATACGGTATGATATTACAATTTAAAAGGCCCGCACAACGTGCGGATTTCTTACTGGTCTAAAAAAAATAAAGAGAGCTGTGCTTGAATTCGCTTCGCGGATGATGACATCTCTGTATATATTCTTTTTTTTTTTTTCCTTTCCAAAAAATGTACCCATTGATCAGGGAGTTTGCACTTTGGAAGGGACCCTACCGATTAGTAGTATTCAATTGGCAACAAGAAAACGAAAGAGAATTACATAGTCACTGACCTAATCAAATGAGCATCAGGGACAATATCAAAGAAGAAATGGTCGTGATGACATTAAGGATATCATTGAGATATCATATAATCTGAACTGGTCAAACGAGTTAATTATTCAACTTAACATATTAATTGTAATTGGCCTAGTAGCTTAAGTGGTAGCTAACTAGGATAACTTCCAAGAGGTCATAGGTTCAATCCTCCATGAGAGCAAAATAAAAGGTTTCAGTAAAACTGGTGGAGTATTCCACTTTATTCAAAAAAAAAAACAACTTTCTTCAAGAAAAAAATATATATATTAATTGTTCGACTTAACATACTAATTATTCAACTTAACCTCAACTTATAAGTTGAATAATTATATCAATAATTATTCAACTTAACAAATATTGTACTTAAAATAAAATAAACAACTAATTATTCAACTTAACATACTAATCATTATAAATATTCAATAATTATGCCTTTTTCTGAGTTTTTGTCCAGTAAATAACTTGTTGTATAATAGATAGGAAAGGGATCACTTGACAATGACAATTGTGACGTCAGTTTTGACAATTTAGCAAACTTTAATGGAAATCTTTGAAAAAATTTTATAAAACTATTTCTTTTAACTTATAATTTAAGTGTTTCTAATTTAAATCAATTTGTATATGTTTGACAGCTGATAAAAAGTTTAATATAGTTATGAATGGTTAATTTAATGAGTAATACCTAGCATCCATAGAAATTTGTCCATACCGTCCATATATTACATTTTTAGATGTATTTGTTACATTCCGAGATGTATCTGTTAAATTATTTGTATGTCTGTAGAAGTATGGACACCTTTTCAATGGACGCAACATGTTTCTCAACTAAATTTCAGGTGACAGTTGAAATTATGATTAGGCTTCACAGGCAGCACAACCACAGGGGAGACAAAAGAAAACCCGCCAAAATAGTTATAAGCAAACAAAGCAGAGGCAGAGACAAAAACAAAGGTCGTCTCATTGCAGTTTAAGAAACCATAAAAATACCAAAAGAAAAGACTAGGCTGCCACAGGCCTACAGCTACAAAGAAATGATGACAGTGAACCATGGCCTAGCTTAGCTACTTGAGCTGCAATTAAGTTCTAACATGTTACAACTTGGGAAAGCAAAGCTTCCTGGTCTCTGCTTCAGTTCAGTGCTGCTTATAAACAATTGTGTTACTAAACTCCGTTTTAGTGAAAATTGGAGTTCGGATCAGATGGCGTCTGCTTTGTTTTCCACCGGCAGCTTGGGATTGAAACATGCAGCAGCAGCAGCAGCAACAAAAGTAGCGTCGAAGCACCTTCTAACACTTGCTGACGCTTCTAAGAGGTCTGTATATCTCTCTCTATTCTTATTAATTGCTTCTGGTTTTGGTTTGGGTATCCATTATGTTTGTTAATCAGACACTTACCAGAAAAGGTTGATCAGACTTCCAATAATGAGATCAAACTGATTTAGTTTAGTATGAGATCAAGGTTAATTCAGCTTCAACATTTAACTAGATTAACTAATGATCTTACTTATGTAGTTACGATCATTGTCATGCGCTTAGATCGATCTCGGCATTTTGTTAAGAACAGGAGATTGGCAAATTAATTAGCAACTATTTAATCAGCATAACGCAGTTCCAAGCAGTTGAGCATAAATTCTTGCCCATTTTTTTATGATTTTGAAGGGCCTCGGTAGAGGAAATTAGAAGCCTACGGCTAATCACAGCAGTGAAGACTCCCTACCTGCCGGACGGCCGAATTGACTTAGCTAGCATCATACGATGAGATGATGAAGGTTCAGATATCCAACGGCTCCGAGGGAGTTATTGGTTTCACTGGCAGCAACTCGACCGGTGAGGCTGCTCGTGCCACTGACAGGTGAATTTGATGCATAAGCTCGTTCTCGGAGGCAAGGATGATTTGCTGCACGAGAAACTTAATTAAGCCTTTGTTCCAGTGGTTATCCTGCGAAGCGAATCCTATTCCACTAAAGACCGGTTTGATGCAATTAGGGGTGATACATCCAGTCTTCCGGCTGCCGTATTATCCTCTGCCTTCGGAGAAAAGGAAGGAGTTTGTTGAGATCGTTGATGCAATCGGTCGGGATTATTTCGTCGGAGATAAGGACGTGTGCGAGTTCTTAAAGATGACGACTTTATATTGGTCGATCGATATTAAGCTTCAGTTTCATAACATGATTTCAGTCTCTCAAGTTCCAATTGATCTTCTTGTAGATTGTTTATGTATTGTTCTCTTCTTATGCTGCTTATGGGACGTGGTTTGTTTCTGATGAATGATCTTAGTTTTAAAGTAAAGTTGAGACTTTGAGAGCTGTTAAACTACATTAAGAGTTTGCGGCTGTTACTTTTGTTATTAAAAGCTGAATTAAGAATAGTCATTCACCTAATCCAATTGTAAAAATGAAGGGAAAGTGTCTCTAAATATACTAATCTCTACTGGGTTGCAGCAACAAAATTAATAGAAGGGGTTTTTATCATTGGACTTCGTTGATAATAAAAATAGAGTACTTTAATTCGATCACATTGCTACAGCCTACAGGTACTCCCTTATTTCTTATTAGAAGAAGCTTGGGTTTGCAAACGCAACAACGACAGAAGTAGCGTCCAAGCGCACACCTTTTACCAGTTGCTGATACTTCCAAGAGGATCGAATCCATCTGCAGTTTTCAGTGTCCCTATTGGATTGAAGCAAATCATAACATGTCATACTAGATTTGGGTCTAAATCCTTGATTTTTGTTCACCTTAATCTGTCAATTGTTGAAGTAATATAAATTGAAGGGATCATACGAGGTGGGTTTGGTAAGTGGTGCTGTCAAGATTAAGGATCATGGGGTTAAGCTTAATTATGTTGTACATCAAACATCTTTTATCAATGTATCAGAGTTTAAGTAGCCTGTATGAATTTGCACATACCAGAACCAGAAGAGAGGATTTTGAGTGACAATGAGTCCCTATTTTCACTATTTTACTACTGCTAGTATTACCTGACCAAGATATCCCTGGCTGAACTGGCCAAGATATTACTATTACCTGCTGGCGTCATCCAAGATCTTGCTAGAAATGGTCCCAATTTTATTGTGGTTAAGGAGTTGTGTAGGAAACCACTCAACCAGAGGATTAGAGATTATGTGAATAAAGGATTAGTTATATGGAGCGGTGTTGATAGCAACTGCTACGAAGGACGTCGACTTAGTGGGGCTGTTGGTGCCACATCTATTGCAAGCAACCTTGTTCCGATTCTGATGCAGAAGCTCATTTTTGACGGAGACAATGCTGCATTTCATGGGAAACTTGAACCTTTGTTCTGGTGTCGCTTGGAGACAATTCCTATACCGCTAAAACTGCTTTTATGTAGTTAGGACTTAGGAGGGATACGTCCCGTCTTTCGGTTGCCATATTATTTACTACCTTTGGAGAAAAGAAAGGATTTTATTGATATTGTTAATGGGAGATGAGGATGTGCAAATCCTTAATGACGATGCTTTATATTTGTGGGTCGGCAGCAACGGTTTCAAGATTCTGGTAAACAGTTTGCTTCTCTTGGATAACTTAAAAAGAAACATCTGCTATATTGATGTTGCAAGCTGCTTATTTATGTGCTTTGATTCTGATATATGAACTAATTATATTGTTATGACTGCATAATCTTAATTAAGTGAGACACAGTCACATATACATAAATCATAACTAAAATAGATATGAATATTCATCACAACTTTTTATACTGTTTCTGAGATATACACTTTGTATAATCTATCGACTGAAACCATTTACCAGAGCAGAAATATACATTAAGCATCACGACAGGAGAAACGTATACTGATTGCTATTAAGGAATACTATATACCAAGCTACTGAAGTATATTTAGTTCCAGCATAATTGTACTGTCCAAGAATGTGTGTGGATATATAATTCTGGATCCGCAAACTTATTTCCTTACGAATTTATAGTACCATCAGAATCCTTGTCGACAGAACTGCTTTTTGTAATGGAAGAAACAAGAGAGAAAGGTGCTTGCTTTGCCCAGCGTTTAATGTCGTAAGCCTTCTTCGAGGGTTTCTTCCCTTTTCCGTGCCCTTTAGCTCCGGTGGTGATCTTGTCCTTTGTAATGGCAATGGCGAGGTCATTGGGGAATAAGGATCGCCATACGAAGGCATGTAGGAGAGTTGAAACAAAGAGCACAGCGACCATGGTAGAGGACATGAGGGAGAGGCTCAGGGCTAAGCCTTTGCTAAAGAAGGATGGCACCTCCTCTGCATATCGAATCGAAGCTATGGATGCAGTCGTCATGGGGAAGGTGTAAGACCACCACGCCACCGAGAATCTGACAATAGAAGACAGTGCCTTTAGTCGATAGAAACTCTAACTGAGTGTAATTTACCTATGAGTCAAATTTGAATTGGCTAATTACTTACAAGATTTGGTATATTGGTACAAGACCGATAAACTCAGATCATTGTGGAAATAACTAGTTGAAGTATTGAAAAAGTTGCAATGTCGATCAGAAAAAGAGGTCCTTACTTGAACCCTCTGAAGAATTCGATCCGCACAAAGAGAGAGATGTACAGAAAGAGTGCAATGAAGAAAAAGCTTCTGGCAACTCCATCGAACTCTCCATAAACAGCTTTCCAGGCAATGCTGGCCGCCGATGGAGTGGCAACAAACATGGAGTAGACTGGATGTAACTCTTTTGGTAGCGCCTCATTGGTCGGCAGCCTCTGGTAAAGTGTCACAAAAACACACAAGTAATGTGCCAATCCAATTGCCCACATAAATCTGCCTGTCTCTAGCCACCCGACTTTCGCTGCCAGAATAGCGCCCACAAAGTTCCCGACCACTGAAAGGTGAGACGACGGATTTGCTACCTTGCAGAGCCGCCTTTTACCACCGGATAACCACTGTCCATATATCTTGAGCTCCAGTATGAACACAGGTGTTACAAATGCGCACCAGACTGCCGGATTAAGTTTAGCCGGTGCAAAGGCGGGAGGGAGGCCGATTGCCATGAACATGCAAGCGATCCATGGAGCAAAGAAGAAGTTGACTCGAACAGGGTGGAAGTACTCACGTCGGATTGCCTCGAAGTAGAAGATACACTTGAGCGAATAAGTTGTTGCAACAGAAACCAGCACCGCGAGCGCGAGGACCCACAAAACCAGGTTGATGATTGGGGTGATGTGGAGGAATGAAAAGGCCGAGCTCGATGAAATGGCGCCCCATAAGATTGCCTGGCTACCGAGGCCAAGGCAAATACCGAAGCAACCGATTGGAAATCGAAGTAGGAACGGCCATATCTCATCCTTCGGGAGGAGCGTGTCCTCCGAGTCCTGTATAAGTACTAATTAAGTTAATGAATGAATTAATAGTATAAAGATGTATTATGAGACTAATCAAATAAAAAAAATTCTGATGCTGCAGAACTTTCAGTACCCGAATTTCATCGAGCTCGGGACCTCGAAGGGCAGCGAAGTATCTTCCTGCTGGCACACTCTTAACAACAGGATCAATATCTTGTCGAAGTGCTCCCGAAAACCCATTTAAATTCGGTTCAAGCTCTCTCGATGGAAGCAAGGAGTTCTGCTTGCTGAGCGTCGATTTAGTTCGGAAGATGCTGAAGTCTCCCTTCCTTGGAACTTGATAACCGGTGCCTAAGCTCATTCCACTGCGAGGCAGAGCCGCTGATCCCTCCCCGGCGCTGCTGTAAGTACCTCCTTTGGGACCTTTGTCCATGCCAAGCACCGTTCTTCCGGACTCGAGAGAGACTTGCCTGTTGAAGGCTTTGTTGGCCAGGGGCCTTCTTTCTCCAACACCATTATTCTCGGCTCCTACGACACGAGGTCTTGTTTGGCTGGCGTTCATGCGCTTATTTCGCCGGGTTTGGTTGCTCGCATCATTTGGAAGTGGCGTCTGGATGTCAATGAGGTGGTGCCCCGTGGCCACGGAAGAAGAAGAAGAAGGCTCCTCCGCCGCCATTATCGCGTGTACTAAATTGCTTGAATTATGCTTAATTTGTTGTTGCCAAGCAAATGCAAATGCAGCATATATATGGAAGGGCTTGGTTAGTATACATGATGCTAACATGTTTAAATTCATGTGATAATATTTATTGCTCAAGGGGATGCCCTTTTCTTTTTGTGTGTCGATATTTCTTGGCCTTGCATTTTAACGCACACAACGTGAATGGCCAAAAGTTTTAAAAAAGAAATCAGGGATGGGTTTACTAAGATTAACTGTGGATGAACAGGCAGTTGACTGGCCGTGATAGAACACTCCTCGGCCTATAATTAAACGAGGAGGGATGCATTGACAATAGTTAACTTGACAATTTTGGCAATGACACATTTTAAAAATTTATAAAAAATCTTAAACATAGAAAAAAGTTTACGGAAGTATTGCTTAACATAATAGATTAATTATGTTTCCGATTATATTCAATTTAAGCGATATTTAATAGCTCTTTAAAGATCTGCTAAATTATAATCGTTGAAAAATACACAAATTTTTTATAAGTCAGGTAACGATGTTCAAATTGATTAAAATTTGAAACACTGCCAATCTATAAGTCAAGTAATACATCTATAAATCATTTTTCATTTTAAGATTTTTTTATGATTTTTTTTATAAATTTTTGAAAAGTTGTATTGTCAAGATTGTGAAGTTAACCATTGTCAACGGATCCCTCCTCATAATTAAAATGTAGACAGTAATATCAGAGCATCTCAAGTTCTCAACCATTGATTGATCCATCTTTTTAACTGGTATGACAATGACTGAGACCGTGAAAGTGTTTATGCAGCATGCAGAGCTGAGCTATCCACGAATTAAGAAACTGTGCTATGCTAGACTGCTGGGTGGGTGGTTGGCTGGTATCTGGGCTCCCTCCAGTCATACCTTTTTTCATGAAAAGATCTTAAGCTTCACGGGCATACAACTTTGTGCATGGAATCAGTTGTGTGGCTCAAACTCAAAAGGAAGTTTAAATACAAGTTGACAACCAAGAAACAAGTGCAGGGCTTGAAGGAGACTCAAGGAGGCCTGGTTCTCATTCGTGGTTGGAACTGAGTGCTTGCTCCCTTTACTCACGGGCTTAAATTGGGTTGTCAAAGTTTTTTTTGCTTCTGATATAGACTATGCAATTTCCACAGGCAACTTAGGCTGTGCTCCTGAGTTTGGATGGAAAGGGAAGGGAAGGGGTGAAAATGAAAGGGAGGTTAGATCTTTAACACCTCAAAATTAGAGGTTACAAATGTGAAGGAAAATGAATAGAGCATTACCCTCCATTACCATCCATTTCCATTCATTAACCTCCCAAATTTTAACTCGGGAGCAAGGTTACAAGTGGTTCTCCCCTCCCTTCCCCTCCCCTTCCATCCATTCACCTCAATTGGAGCACACCCTTAGTGAAAAAAGGAAAAAAAAAAATAGATAATTGCCTTTTGCTGTAGATTTATCTGGCCTTGACGTGAACCTCAACGGCTCAACTTATGACCTAACAATGCGTCTAAATAAGGCTCAAAACTCAAAAGCACCCACAAGTAAAATATCATAAAATTATATTTTGAAATAATCAACATAGTTATACAGGTGTTAGGGACAGACAAAAATCGTAATATATAAACTACGAGTTTATAAAAAAAAAAACAAAGAAAAGGCGTTATTTAGGGCATATCGGATATAAATAGACAAAAAGGAAAGAATGCTAACTCTATCTCAAACATGTACAATTTGGCCAGGAGCTGCAGGGTTACCTACTTTATAATTATTTAAAAATAATATAAAATTGATTGATCTCCGGTAAACTACTGTAGCGTCTCTCCATGAACATGCATGCATGTTGAACTGCAATAGTTGTAACTGTACCGATGAAACGGTACTTTACCAGCCAGAGAAGAGTGACAGTATGTGCAAGTTGCATCACTTGCTCCATTATCTGAGCTGCTTGATGGAGTGGTGGTTTGGCTCGCGCCTCGGAGACTAAGTGCAGCCAATCTTCTCTCTGCTGCAGCAGCTCTTTTCTCTCTCTCCTCTGCCAACTGCCTCTTCCGTTCCTCCTGATGATAACACATGTAACAATAGTATCAAAAGTTGGGATCAACATCAAAGATATGACATATACAAGTATTTGTATTTGAAAAACCTAACCTCGGTTAGTAGACCAGGAGGCTTCCAAGGATTCGCTGGCTGCTTTAACTTTGGTGCTGGTACTGTACCAGACAATTGGCCCTTTACAACCTCAGCAGAACTTTTCTGAGAAGCCGATGCTTGTGCCTGCAGGTAAAATGCACAAACAAAGAACTATGAAATGATATATACACATGGCATGATTCGACATCCATCTACCTCTGTTGCCAGAATTATATATAAAAAGAAGGTCAAAACATAATAAGATCAAACCTTTGCCTTTTCTTTTTCTTTAGCTTTCTTCTGCTTCTTCAGCTCTTTTACTCTTGCCTTCCTCTTGGCATCCTTCTCTGCCTGCATAGATTCCAAGCAATAATAATGATTAGAGTTTCACTGATTACGTTATCCTTTATGGTTAGGTGGTTTCGTGCAAATCATACTTGTGTACAATGGACTTTACCTGTTTTGCTGCTTGCGATTCTTCCATTTCCTTTGTTAGAGCACTGGGCACATTTGCAGCATGCCAGTCCCATTTATCAAGGTTTAGTGCCATGAATCTTCTGAATGTGTTCCGAACCTCCTTATCTGGTGCTAACATGTAAGGAGTTTTGCCTCTTTCATCCTTGATACATGGATCCAACCCCTGCTCAAGTAGCTCTAAAGTCCTTGTGGCATCACCTGATTTTGCAGCTAGATGCAATGCTGTTGTTTCATTCTGATTTAACTGGCCAGTTTGATCCACGTCAGCATCAGAGTCTGCATAGAATGGGTTGCAAAGAATTGAAAACACGCAAAAATTTAGATGGAGGCTAGAATTGGTTAAGATAAGAATGAATGAGAAATTTAATACAGAATCCAAGTTTCTGCCTAGACAAGACCAACACAATAATTGCTGTAAGGTATTACAAATTATTTTTAAGATATTATCCTAAGATCCTAACCTGTCATGCTTAGATCAAGCTGACTTGCCATTTTTTGTTCAATAAGTCACCCTGAACTCTTGTTGTATATGCTTCAAGTCTGCTCTTATAATAATTAAAAGTACTACCGTTGTACCATGTAACCTATTTGAACTCCAGGTCAGCACAATCAGCATAAGTAATTTGTTTTTTAGAAAGCCCTTTATTTCTTGGTTTAATCAATTTCAGAACGCAATTGGAACAGATATTTATGCCTAAAGCAAGTAATTTGCAGCACTCAATGTTTTATAATAACATCAGCATAAGTTCTGCTAACAAAAAAAAAAAAGTATTTAACCTAGCCTGGTCTTGAACTTGAAGTAATTACCAGTTGTACAATTCAGTTTTTACTTACCAGAAGGACAATCTTCACCTGAAGATGAAACAGAACAAGCTTCCTTAATATCAGTTTCATTGATTTTGAACTTGTCTACTTTCTTTTCTTTCGTTCTTTCGATGACAACTTCATTGTCCCCAGAAAGCACCACATCCTCCTTTATTTCAAAGTTAACCTGTGACAGATGGTTATAAACCCGTTTGGCCTCTTTAAATGTTGGCCTACGAACCGTCAGTGGGACATTTCTTACAGTACACCCCTGGATAATAGATTGAATCTTCCCTCCATCAAAAAGAATTTGCCGATTATTAGATGGGGCGTGCATCAGAATGCACTTGCAATTGTCAAAGTATGGCTTCCAAGAAACAACAAGGTCTTGTACTTCCTGAGCAAATTTGAAACATATAAAATACACAATCTTATAACTCATATGCTGATTCTAAATGAGCAATAAATCAGAAGTTTGTTGTAAATCACAGGTGAAGCACCTTTTTCAATGCCGCTTCATTGTGCCGGCGAATAGAGGATCCAGCGGAGTGGGCAATTTTACCGCTTGCATCCTTTGAAGATTGTTTCTTTCCCGCTTTTGCTCTTACAACATACCTACATATAAGAACGTTTCCAAATTGGTCATAATTATATTATAAGGAGAATCCTCAACAAGGATCCTCTGATCAAAATTCACCTGCACATGAAAATATGAAACAAAACAATAGAGAAATTATGCACCTATGGAAGGTTTTATGTGCTAAGATAGATTTGCCATCAAATACACATCCCGCAAAATGGCCTCCGCTTGCGAGGAAGACAATCCTCAGACACGTCTTATCCCGTGGCTCACTAATCAATAGTCTCAATCGATTCATCAACTCGTTCTGCCCTACGCATTTCGTATCCTCGGTCTGATCTAATTTGTTATCCTCCGAAGATCGGGATACTTCTTCGGACTCATCCAAGAGCAGGCAGCGCCAAACTGAAACCATGTCCCCGGTATCTAAATTGAAATAGAGCTTTTGTTTAGACACATCTCTGTTCTTCTCTGGGAGCCTCTGGCCAGGGAGAGACAGAGACTCCTCTTCAGACTCATCTTCCGAGCCGGATATACTCGAAACATCGAGATCATCGAGAAAGGAGCTGGTTTCGGTTTGGATTCCCTCAAAATCCTCTTCTTTGACACACTTTTTACCAGCAATCGCCAGTTTCACCTGAAAAAGAGAAAGAGCTAGACAATTAGATTCATGTATGCAATTATAGGTGAAAAGAGAAGAGAAGTGAAGTATAAGGATGGATGGAGAGTACATTGAGGCGATGGAGGTCGGACTTGAAGTGGGAGCGCTGGTCGAGGAGCGAGTCGAACTCGGCGCGGCGGCAGGTGTTGCATGTCCAGCGCGAGGAGGAGGAAGAAGAAGAGGGAGGAGGCTCCTTGGGGTTAGTGTCCGCGTGAGTAGTGGGATCGGAGTCGGAGGCGGCAGCGGGGGTATGATGGGAAGTGGAAGGGCGGGTGGAGGTGGTAGGGAGAGAGTGGAGGAGAGCGCTGGCGTGGAAGAAATCGGGCGGGAGGTCGAAGAGCGAGAGGAGCTTCTTGTCCGGGCGGTTGGGCGCCTCTGCCGCCATTGCCGCTAGCGTCGGAAAATGGAGAGTCGCTCCGCAAGGCAAGGAAAAGAAGAGTCGGGAGTAAGTAACAACTACAACATGATATATATGAATATATGATAGATAGGTAGATATCGAAATGGTCTGCCTGCCTGCGTGCCGGCCTGTTTATCGGATGGATGGATCGTAGGATGATTTGGCCCGTAACATCGTATCGATAATATCATCTAAGCCTGCACTGCAATAGTGCAATGGAATGGACCATTTGCGCATCTGGCCCGAAGTTACTAATACTACGGAAATTTGTTTCTATGAGAATAAGATGTTACGCTTGATGAAAACCTACCAACTGGTCCTGAGAATAATTTTTCAATGAGAACAACATCGTAGGTTGTATTTGGTAAAAACATACGAGAGCACATCATTAATAGCAAAAAAATAATTCAGTATGATTTAATTAATATTTTCTTAAAAAACAAGTGTTTCAAAAAAAATATCCCTTTTAAGAATTGCTAGTATGGTATACCGAATAGTGAATAGAAATTATTTTCTTATAGATTCTCAATTCTTATAAAAGTCTGTAGTATATGAGTTTGCCGAATAGGCAGAGTCCATCATTGATATGAAAAAAAAAATAACTAAGTCTAACTTAATTAATATTTTCTTATAAAAACAAGTATTTTAGAGGAATATATTCCTACTAGGAATTGCTAATATAGTCTACCGAATAGTTAACAAAACCTATTTCCTATAGACTCACAATTCCGATGAAAATCTATGATATTTGAGTCTACCGAACAGGCCCTCATGAAAGGTCGTGTGGCTTAGTATAAAAGCTAGAGTAATAAATTCTTATTAGAATTTGTTAGTGTAGTCTGCTGAAACAATTTACAAAAATTATTTCTTATAAACTCTCAATTCTTATAAAAACCTACAGTATTTAAGTTTGCCGAAAAGGCCTGTTTAGTAGTCATTGATCCTACATAAAATTTTTTCTATAACAAACATGATTTTTGTTGTATTTGATGAAAACCTACGAAGAGCCATCATTGATAGAAAAAATAATACAATATAACTTAATTTATATTTCTTGTACAAAATAAGTGTTTCAGGGGAATAAATTTCTATTGTGAATTGCTAGTGTAGACTGTCAACATTATATGGTAATTATGTCCTATAGACTATCAATTCCTACGAAAACCTATCATCTATACTCCATAAATATGAGTAGATTTGTAAGCATCTCAACTATGTCACGTCACCGTTTTTATTAACCATTGATTTGTTTGAAACTCTTCATCTACTTTGATCCAATGACTTATGTTTTTTTTTTCTCATTAAATAAGATGAATTGATATGTCTAAAATAAATTTTAAATCCTTAAATTGGTCTAATATTTATATATTCCTATTTTAAATTAATAAATTATTACATTATTTACTATTATTATTAAATTGCATTAAAAATTTAAAAATTTTGTTTAATATAAATATTTAAAATTTTATAAAATTTTTAGTTATTTATTTGATACCGCTCGGGCGAAGCCCGAGTTACAGCCCTAGTATTTTCTAATCTGTCGAACATGTATATCTAGATAGAATAACCATGGAGGAGGAATCCATTAATAATACAACGTCCGTCCATAATTAAATAAATTTATACCCTTTACAACTTGTCCCAATTGAATGCACTTTACTGATTCGAAATTATTTTTCTATTCGTCTCTTGTTTCTCCAATGTTGTGATTACGATTTTATCTATATTATTTAATTGGAACATTTATTATATAATGATTACAAACTGAGGGCATAAAAGTAATTTTACTTTTTTCCACTAATTCTTTGACTTTTCCTAAAAATTCATTTATTCATGGACAAAGGTTGTACTTATCTTAGCAATATTGACAATGGTGGTTTTTAAAAATTTGTAAAATTTCTTAAAAAAATTTTAAAATAAAAAAAGTTTGTGGATGTGTTACTTAACTTATAGATTGATAATGTTTCAAATTTCAATCAATTTGAATATTATTTGATGCCTTATCAAAATTTTGTACATTTTTTAACGTCGTCAATTGAATACAATCGGAAAAATAATGAATCTATAAATTAAACCATACTTATGTAAACTTTTTCTACTTTTAAAGATTTTATATTTTAATAAGTTTTTAAATGTTATTATTTTAAAAATTATCAAGATAAATATTGTTAATAGATACCTCCTCATAACCATATAAATTAAACCATACTTATGTAAAATTTTTCTACTTTTAAGATTTTATATTTTAATAAGTTTTTAAATGATATTATTTTAAAAATTATCAAGATAAGTATTGTTAATAGACAGCTCCTCATAACCATATGGAAGATGTTTAAAATCTAATAAGTAATAAATTACAGCATTTAAGTATGTCACTTAATCTGTCAGTGTTTGTTTTTCTTTGAATTAGATTAGAAAAAAGAAAAAGGAATACAGAATTCGAAGATAAGACAAAGAAAGCTGCCACACTGACATGTTGTCAGAAGCTCCTCGAGCACCCCGTGATACCAGACTTAATTTATTGCAACGAAAATTAATATCAGCTCCATGTTTACTCCACTTCATTAAACTCTCCAGTGATTTTTTTCCCTCATTTCGATTTTATTATCCGCAGATTGAGCAGAGTGTGCGTCCTCTAGAATGGTCAGTCCATAAAGTAGTTGGAGTGGTCAGCTTTTGAGTATAAAATTTTTTTACGGATAGCTTTAAAATTCGTGCAGAAAATCTTTTAGGGGGCAGATTCTGATCAGCAACTTGCGGGTAGGGTATTCCACTGGATGTGATTCGATTGAGCAAGCCTGCTGGAGGCCCCGGATGTTCACAGTCACTCGGTCAGAGTCTCAGACAGCCCTTCAACATTGAATTCATATCCCCTGCTGTACTGCACTATGCAGTTCACAACTTCAGCCATTGGATTGTATCACGATTCGTGACGGCACGGATCTCGAGACTATCCAACGGCTGACGCTGTGACCCGCATAATGCAGTAAGTCAGGGCATGGACACTCCACGTTATCATCTTGAGATCTTTTTCCTGAAAAAATTAACATACGCTGTAGATGTAGCGATGTACAACAACAGAAATTGACATGAACGGTCATTGAACAAATGTTACGCGAGAGAAAAGATAGCTTTTAATATGAGAAACATCTCATGTCAATTGAAAAATCATCCGTACATCATAAATTATAAACGTATACGAAATATAATAAATATATTATGAAATGTAACAGATACATCCGAAAAAGATTTCACATCGTCCGTCTTAAGGTAAAGTGCAGTATGACACATAGACTGTTGGATCGCCTTAAGATTCGAGTCTTTACGAATCTTGAAGTGATATAACGGTCTACGTGTCATACAGCACTTTACCTTGAGCCAGAGGACGAGCACTCTGAGAAAAGGGACCAAATCAAAAGAGTAATACCCAGACCCAGTGTCCACACGAAAACAATACATTAGTATCCATAGATTAAATGTCAATGCTCACTTGTAGCAATTGCCAAGGGAGGAGATGGATGGATGGATGGGTGGGTGTCTGTCTTCAGTCGGGCTACGCTCTACTCTACGGTCTCTACTCTACTCTACTCTGCCCATGAGTCACAGCTGCTTGCGGTGGAAACGAAGCCAAGGCATGGCATGCCGAATGCAGGCGCAAGCAAGCACAACATGGCAACAACACAAAAGAAAAGAAAAGAAAAGAAACCCACACAGAGATAAAGGAGAAAAGCTGACACAGCTTGTCAGAAGACTGTTCCTAGCTAAACACAGGCCTAGCTACTACGTCTACGTGTATCGATTCCTGAATTATTATTTTGTTGTCTGATGATCCTTACAAAATATATAATAAATCTTACAGTTCTCTTGTATTAAAATAAATCTCGAAACTATACTATACTCACTTAACTCGGATTTATATCCATAATACAATGATTATTGTGATAAATTCATAAAAGAACGCATGCATCATTAGTTCTAATTTATTATTGGAGTATGTATGTACGTAGGATCTCATCATTAACATTCTACTATGGTCAGTGAGTCCGAGTGACAGTGTGTTTGGAACTTTGGATGGGGGGTTAAAATAGTCAGCTTCTTTTTAATAAATAAAAAAAAGTGTAATTCAGTAGAACTGAACTCTTTAAAATTTAAATACAAGAGTGTTTAGTATATCTATCATTAATTAATTGTAGCAACTCCTATACCTGAGTGCTAACTGCTAAGCTAAGCTCCTCTACTTTGACTACTTCATCAGCAGCTGGCTCTTACATAATACCTAGTCCGTCTGTCTTTGTCACTTCAGTCAGTCAGTTCAGCCGTAGCTAGCTTTTTCCAGACCCTAATCTATTCTATTCTAATCTAATCTATTCTATTCCTCTTCCCTTCCCTTTTCAAACTATATAACATACATACATACACCACTTCTCTTTTCACTCTCCCTTCTCTCTTCGACAGCACAAGCCCAAAACGGCAACCCCCTGTTCCACTTTTTCCACGCTCTTCTTGTCAGCACACTCAATCGATCCATCATCCATGGCTGCAGACAGGGAGGAAGAAGAAGACCACCACTTGTCGCCTCCCTCCAAACACCCGCGCCTAATCTCATCAGACGCCCAAGGAGGTATGTTTTAACTCATAGCTAGTGTAAGTGTATAACATAATGTTCAGAAGTACATTCTCTAATTCAATATGTGTGTGTGTGTTCACAGATTATACCCAAGGTGCAGTTACCATGGCGCTTCCGTCTCCGTTAACTCTGGGGCTGAGATTGGGGCTCGGCAATGGAGGCGGAAACGCCAACGGAAACGGTGCTGTGAAACCGGCATTCACGTTTATGCAGCTGCAGGAGCTGGAGCACCAGGCTCTGATATACAAGTACATGTCTGCCGGCGTGCCGGTTCCCGTCCATCTGGTGCTTCCCATCTGGAAGAGCGTCGCGGCTTCCTCCTTCGGCCCGCATCACTATCCGTCACGTCCGTAAAATAAAACCCTCTCACTTTGATGATCAAATTTTAATATTTTATCAACTAATTTTTACCACATTTATTCTTATTTTCTTTTGTTTATTTGATGTACCTGTGACGGCAGCAGTGATGGGGCTGGGGAGTCTCTTCTTCGACTACAGGAACAGCATGGAGCCGGAGCCGGGCCGGTGCCGCCGCACCGATGGCAAGAAATGGAGGTGCTCTAGAGACGTCGTCCCGGGACAGAAATACTGCGAGCGTCACGTGCACCGCGGCCGCGGACGTTCAAGAAAGCCTGTGGAAGGTGTCACAGGTTCATCATCAGTACCCTCTTCTTCTCATCTTCATGCCGGTTCACGGTCAATGGAGAATGGCACCACGGATAATACCGGCACACAGGTGCGCCAGGTTTCTGTTCCAGCTGCGCATATGCACTTTCTGGCAAGAGCAAGCAGCACCGGCACCGGCACCACCGATAGAGTGTCGCCGCCGAGACTGGGATTCTCGCCTACCAGTGTGCTGCAGAATGCAGGGGTCTGCAGAACTGGGCAAGTTAGTTAGAACTTTGACTTTAGTAGATTAATCACTGCGGTGTGTATTGTTAAATGTTAATTATGTTTGTACTTGTTACTTGTTAGACCTTTTTTTTTATGTTACTGGTAATTAAGGGGGGTTATTTGTTTTAGTTTTAGTTTAGGAGTTGTTGGTTAGTTGGATTTGGACTATGGACTTACTGCATTGTGCAGCCCTTGGATCGTTTTGATATCCGTGCTGGTACGAATCTGGAGACGATCCAACGGCTGACGTTGTGGACTGCACAATGCCGTACAGCAGGGATATGAATTCAGGGCGGGCGGGAGGTAGACGGGTAGTTAGTTAGTAGTTACTAATGAATGAATTGCTGGTCTGTTTTTTGGAATTGGAATCCAGCATATTATATCATAGATCTTACTAGTGTTATTTTCGTTAGGATAAATTCTTAAGAACAATTGGTTTGATTTGATCTTGATTGGCTTTATACGTAACGGTCGTGTCCGTCCGTCCGGGCGGGCAGTGTGTGTGTGTGTGTGTGTTTGTAACTTTGTTTGGACTTTGTTGGAGTCGATCTTGGCCTGTTGTGATAGCTGTGGATCTATGACTGTTGAGTTGAATTGGATTTGGGTGGATGCGCATGCCCAATAATTCCCAGCACGGGACTTGTCAGAGAAATGCATGGTGGGGTTGGGCCCTGCCCCTGCAGCAACAGCATGCGCATGTAGAATTGTAGATGTAGATGTAGCTCCTCCTCCACCCTTCACCCTTCACTGCACACTGGATGTATGTATAGTATAGTGTGATAGTATGCCTCTAACTTCATCTCCACAACCATGTGATGAGGTAGTATATGGGGTCGGAGCAGTGGCGGACCTCTTCAGAGGCCAACCGGGGTGTTGGCCCCCCCTTTCGATTGAAAAAGTTCCAAAAGTTTTTCTATTTTTCTTGGTTAAATAACTTTCCAATGACTATATGGCCCCCCCTTGCTTGTGCCTTTGCCTCTTACCAGAGAAAATTGAAGAAGAGGAAAGGTATATTGGCTGGGACCCAATAGTTATTTGCATAGAAAATTCTTTGGCCTTTTTATTTTAAGCTTTTCTGGGCTATGGGTTCCTCTTTTTATTTTTGTATTTTGTTTCATTTTTTTTGGGTTTGGTGACTAGTTTTAATTGCCTTGCATATCATTGAAGGTCCACCGTTGGGTTGGAGGATTATTTTTGTAAATTTGTTTGGTCAGAGGTACATTTTTGTAAAAATATTTAAGGCATTTTTGTATAAATATTATTTTAAGGTAGGGCCATTTTATAAAATGTTTTCTAAAAGGGGACATTTCTATAAATTTTTCTAAAAAAGAGATATTTTGTAAATGTTTTGTCAGCGCATCATATGGTCGGTGCATTATAAGAGGCAAGTTATATTTTTCCACGTATGGTATTGGTACAGTAGTAGTGTTAGGTGTTTTCCAATTCATTGCCAAATTTTAGTAAGGATAAATCATGTTGCATGTCTTAATTAATTCCTCCTCATTCTGTTTCAGACTTTCAGTCAGTCAATCCCTGGCCTTCCCTGCAACAATTTATTACTCTTTCTTGCTTCTTTGTTAATTGATCGGTGGAATAAGGACCATGGGAGCCCACGTAACAGGAGTCCGCATCCTCTAAGTTAACTCAAAATTTGAGTTTAATTCTAGATAAATTTGGGTTATAGGTTTTAAATCTCGGTCAAGAAAGTCAAGACGGTCGGTGTTTAATATTTATGGGGCCCTTTATAAAATTATTATACGGGCAAACTCAAACTCAATTTTTGAGTTAACTTAGAGGAGCTCAATTCACGTAATAGTACTAATAATTCGCATTAACTTTTTTAATTACTTGTACAATTCGTGTGCTTGTATGTTGTATATCTGTGTAATAAGTGACTGAGCGAATGACTTCACATGCCTTGATTTTTTGGTAATATGTATTGCACTATATAATCTTGTGCTCCCAATAAGTGACATAAGGCTGGACTTCAATTAAAAGAACCCTCAATTTTTCATCTTTTTGACTTTTTTGCTGACTCCCAAAAAAGATTATCAGGTCCTAAGGACATCTTACTGCAAGTCTATAAGGAAATATTAAAATCATTTAACCCCTTTTCAGTAATATATTCAAAGAGTTAATATGCTTCTGGAATGAGTAGATCGCAAAAGTTTTGATTTTGTGTTACATGATAAAAGAATATTCGATACTCGAAATTCAAAATAGTTTTATGTCAAAATTTCGATTTATTTGACTAAATAATTTTTTCTATCAGGAGTATTTTGGTCTTCCATGCTGCATAATAGAACAGTAGAGAGTTAATTAGACTTTAGGGTGTGATTGTCACAGATTATCAAAATTAAAATATTCAGGGGGCAATTTGTAAGAAAGATTGGGGGAGAGTAATACATAGTGTCCACAAAAATGTCGTCATAGAGTCCATAAGTAACATTATCGGAATGAATCTGTTACATTCTGTACACATCTATAAATGTATGGATGGTTTTTCAATTGAGGCAAGATGTTTATGGGGGTGCACAAAACATTATTCCAAAAAACTAAGAAATTGCTTTTGCTGATATAAAAGAAGAGAATTATTATACTTATCAATCTCATAACCATATATTATATAAGCCCATCGCGTAATCTGCTACTATGATTATGCCGAGCATAAAGTTGTCATTCATACCTGGCTTAATGTTCATGTACTTGCCATTTTATCATTATGCTTTTTGAAAGAAGTAAAAAATGAGGCAAAAGAGGATATGGAGGGGGGACAGAATGCCTTGGAAACAGAAAAACGGCTTTTATTGTAGGACCCAAACATTACTTACTGTGTAATAATATAGGCCCCTCATGATCTGGTTGGGCTGAATGAAAGTTCTACTGGATGCGGCAAGTTTATTTGGACCTTTTTGGATGATGCATTCTATATTTTGGGAAGCCCAATGCATCAATAGATAGAGTCCAGTTATGGTCTTAAAAAATGTAATACTTTTGAACGGCCGGATACATATGAGAAGTGATGAGCCCATAAAATAGTGTCCACATTTGTGAATATGATCTATTGGAGGCGCACTTTAGTTGAACGAATTGGACCAGAAAACAAACAAGCCTAGTTGGGTTCAGCAGCTTCAAGATTCAGGCATTATGAGATTAGGCTTGAATGTGCTTATGGTGAAATCATGAATTCATGATATGAATTCGCTTCCATATCATTTTGAAATGTAATATGAAGTATCACATTCACATCTGCTGAACTTGATAATTAAATTAATTTGGTTGAATGCCGTATGAATATTAGAGTTTGTTCCGCAATTCACAAGTGTAAAAGCAAGAAGAAAAACATCAGATAAGAGTTAGCAGCGTAGCATTTGGTAGCCGTAAACTGACATTTAATTAAGTGTGGAGTGCTCTGTAGCGCTGCATTGTGTAGCGCATGATGTGAACCGTTCGATCATTGTGAGATTCAATTCAGCTCAGATCCCGAGATGATCTAAACGGTTCACACGTGCACTACACAAACACAATGCAGCGCTACGGAGGATATGAAATCAAACAAACGGACCCTTTTCTGACGGTTAAGTCGTTAAACAAATTTTGTTCAATCCCGCCCGGAAGATTGAAGAAAAAAGTAAACCAAGAAGTCCCCTTTTCTGAGCGTTAACCCAATCCAATCGATGCAGCCCAGCAAGATTGAAGAAGACTGAAGGCCGTCAGATCAAAACTCCGGATCGCAGAACAGACAGCAGCTGAAACAAAATTAGGCTTCTAAAGTTCTAATGCAAGGTACCAACCAGCAGCTGAAAGAAAATGAATTGAGGGGTAACCCTGTAACAGTAACAGTAACAGTAACAGTAGCAATAGCAGTACTAACCATCTAATTACTCCCCAAATGTCAAACCCAACCATGGTTAGAGGTGGCAAAATTTGACCCAACTTTTTTCAGAAACAACGTTTTTCAGAAAGATAAACTGATCTAACCAGACCAGAAATCAAATAGCACGCAATCTAATTTAAATTAACATATGATCCAAAAAAAAATCAATATTAAACTTGACCCGACCTGACCTATCCGAACCCGACCCGCCCGCCCGATTTGCCACCTCTAACCATGGTTAACTACTTAACTAACTAGCTCTAATTAGTCTAACCCAACCCATGCATATGCTGGAATGGATCGCCTCAAGATTCAAGACTCACACATGAACACATCTCTTTTAAACTATATATACACATCCATACGAGATTACGAGTCAAGACTTAACACTACTACTCGTTCCTCATTCCTTCATTGCTTCCAGCCAGCCATGGCAGCTGCTTACCACCTCCTCCTCCTCCTCCTCCCCTTGATCCTCCTCTTCCCCACCGCCCACTCCCACAACATCACCGCCGTCCTCGACGCATTCCCTGACTACTCCCTCTACAACTCCTTCCTCTCCCAGACCAAGGTTGCGGACGAGATCAACTCCCATGTTCAGGTGACATGCCTCGTCCTCCCCGACTCCGCCATGTCCGCTCTGGTTGGCCATTACGGCCTCCCCGCCATCAAGAACGTGCTCCGCCTTCTCAGCCTGTTGAAGTACTTCGATCCCCACAGACCCCGCTATTTGCCTGCCGGAGCAGCTGGCACCACAGTGTCCGCCACTCTGTACCAACTCACAGTCGTCGCAGGAGCTGTGCCGGCCGGCAGCCAGGGCTACATCAAGATCACCTACAGACCGGGCGGCGCCGTCACGTTTGCGTCAGCCAGACCCGGCTTGGCGTTCCATGCCACGTACACCAAGTCGGTGCAGCAGATCCCTTGCAGCCTCTCGGTTCTTGAAATCTCAGTCTCGCCACCCGCCATCTTCCCCGAATTCATCATCAATCCCCCGCCTGCCCCTTCCAACCTCACGGCTTTCCTCGAGGACGCTGGGTGCAAGATCTTCGCCTCCCTCATCACCTCCTCCGGCGTCCTCGGGACGTTCCAGTCCGCCATGGGCAACGGCTTCACGCTCTTCGCACCGACCGACGATGCGTTCACGGCTGACGGCGCGCCCGACCTCACCGCCCTCTCAAGAACCGATCTTGTCACCGTTCTTCAGTACCACGCGCTGCCTTCTTACACTCCGAAAGCCTCGCTGAAGACTTCCTTTGGCCCCATCGCCACCATGGCATCCGCCAGCGGCTCAGGGATGTACAATCTCTCAGTATCTTCCGATGGCGACGACGTCTCTCTGAACACCAGGGTCGGTGCCGCTGCACGTGTCACGTCTACCCTGCTCGATTCTGCACCTGTGTGTGTCATCGTGGTCGACAGCTTGCTCTTACCACATGAGCTCCCGAGTGCCACTCCGGCTCCTTTTGCGTCGAGTTTTCTGCATCTCGCACCTATGCTGGCTCCGAGTGTGGCACTGGTACCAGCAGCTGATAGCCGGGCAGCTGAGAGCCCGGATGATACAGGCTACCCCGTGCAGCCTATCAATCGGACACCTCGTTCACCTCGCATCCGATCACCTCCTCCTCCGCCTCGCGCTATGCCTCCTCCACCACCAGGTCCCAACACACCCGACACTCCTGAGACACCTGAAGTACCAGATGTTACTCCTTACATACCGACACCTGATGCACCTCCTCCACATGCAAATGCCGCGGCCAACACTTCACTTCCCGATCCGAGACGTCTGGCCAAGACTGCCTGTGCCCTCTTCGTGCTTTATTTCATTATAATCGATCGATACTTTTATTAGATCGAGTCTTGGTTGTATTCTGGTGCATTGTTAGTTAGTTTGGATCTGTTATTTTGCTTTTAGGTGTTTAGCTAGTGGTTGATTGATCAGTGCCGATCGATGGCAGCCTCAATTGTACGGTTCCTGAATTGGTATTCAAAGCAAGATCAAGTTACAGATCAAAGTTAATCTTGTATTCATTTTTCTTTTGTTTTGTTGGATATCAGTTGAGTTCTGATAGAAAAAAAATTCCAAATTCTTGAAGTACTCTTTGTTATTCTTGGTTTTTTTTCTGAGTGTACCAATTGTAGATTAAATGTGTTTAATTGTTTAGTTATTTGAGTCTAGTTAGTTAAAGAACAGTTCTTGGACTAATGCAAATGCGTTCTTCAGTTCAAGGAACAAGTAATGAGCTTTAGATAACTTAGTTAACTACTAATTATCACTAAACAATTTTACAAGTGAAAACTGGTATCATTTTTACCAGCTAATGCAGCTGTTCCAGTTCAATTTTGTTGCATTTGTCTGCTATTCTGTTTCAGTTCAACTCTCTGTTAATTCTGTTTCAGTTCAATTTCTCTGTTAATTCTGTTTCAGTTCAATTTCTCTGTTAATTCTGTTTCAGTTCAATTTCTCTGTTAATTCTGTTTCAGTTCAATTTCTCTGTTAATTCTGTTTCAGTTCATTTCTCTGTTAATTCTGTTGCAGAACAATGGAGCCAAAAGTTTTAATATTTGTATGTGGCCCTTTAGAGAGTTCTATATCTGTTTCCACATTTTGGGTCAGTGCACAGCCTGAATATACGGTGGAATAAAATATGTCAGTAAAGTTTGGGCTGCAACTATAAGATAAATTCCACAACTAAATTGTTTGTCCATTTAAGGCCGAGACTATTGTTATGTTGGGCTCGTTGAATGTAATGATGCTGGGCTTACAGAATTCAAATTTTGAATTAGGACTCTTATTGAAGTTTGAGCACCATCTTGAAGTTTTCAGGTAGCGGTTTTTGATTTCGACTACTTTTCGACAAATCTCCTGACAACAATTTATGCTTTCAAAATTGTAAAACATGACCCAAAACAAGAAGCATCTGAATACGGGACACAATCACATCAATTCATTGGCTTTGATTATTTTCAGATACAATTTTTAGGAGTTCATGACTGCTCAACTTTTCAAGAAAGGCATTATGTTTTTGGTGTTGAGGGTGTTGCTATACAGATACCATTGGTAATACCATAAAGTTTGACTTGGTCAAATATCTTAATTATTCAACTTAACGTCTTAATTGTTCAACTTAACGTACTAATTATGCAACTTAACGTACTAATTGTGCAACTTATCGTACTAATTGTGCAACTTATTGTACTAATTGTGTAATTTAATGTACTAATTGTGCAACTTAATGTCTTAACTGTTCAACTTAACGTCTTAACTGTTCAACCTAAAGTCTTAACTGTTCAACTTAACGTACTAACTGTGCAACATAAAATGCTAATTGTTCAACTTAATATCAACTTATAATTAGCATGTTAAGTTGAACTATTAGCACATTAAGTTGAACTATTAGCACATTAAGTTGAACTATTAGCACATTAAGTTGAACAATTAGCTCATTTAACCAAGTCAAACTATATGGTATCACTGACGATATCACCAATGGTATTACCGTAGCATTTTCCAATGTTTTAATATTTTCTGAAGATCTAAAAATGTATAGAACTTGTTTGTACAAATGCCTTAGGGTGTGTTTGAATGCATCGGGATAGCATTTTTTCAGGAATAGTGATACTTTTTTTATTATAAGTTTGGGAACAACATCCTAACCTGACTATTCTGCTGTTCCGTGGTTGAGATGGAATAGCAAGAAGAGTGAGTAGCCGGGCAAAAATCAACAATAAAAGAATCTTATTGTACTTTTTTTTATTATTTATCCTTTCTTTCTCTCCCCAGAAGATAGAACGAGAAAATACATGCTCTTTCCTCAAAAAAAAGAAAATACATGCTCTCTCTCTCTCACCTTGCTCATAGATCTGTCAATAGGCTTACTAATCATCGTAGTGGACCCTTCCATCGTAACCTCCTCGTCGGCACGAGTTAATAGAGACCCAACTTGACCATTTTTTGTTGCTTCCTCAAAGTTGCTCTGTCTTCCCCTGTTTTGTTTTCTGAAGTTCTTCTTACAGTAAAAGAGGAAGAAGGCAAGCCGCAATGTGAACATGAAGCGATTCCCACCTAGACAACTCCGGTGTGCTTGGAGTCAAAGACGCATCCCATTTTCAATTTGAGGAAGCCATCATTTTGATCCAACCAAACAGCTTTCAATCGACCACCTGCTTATTATTTGTTTCTAATTTGTTTACAAGTAGATACGACTCGGGTTGTTATTTCTCATCAACCCTTCTAATAATCTTAATTGTTGTATGGGATGGCATTAATAAAATCTTAATCTTGCTGAAAATTTTGATAAATAAATTATCAAGAACTATTTCAGTTTAGAAGTTCAATTAGAGGGCTCAATCGGTAATTTATTTAGAATATAAATACCAGCTAAAAAAAAAAGTCGTAATTTCACAAGAAAGTCAATGTAATTAAATAAGATTGTAAATATGATTGATAAACATACATTTCGAGATTGTACCTGACATCGATTGAAATAAATTTAATTGGAAGTTTTTTAGAGCAAAGAACAAACAAAAATAATTGAAAAAAAAAAGAAAATAACTATTATTTTATATATAATCCTTCTATTACTATTCCAAACATACCATCCAAACAACATTTCATACCATTTAGAATAGTACTAACTTTTACTATTTTTTATTACTAATCCAAATCACTATTTTTTACTATTCTCACTTACTAATCTCAATTCCTCTATTCTTGTACTAATTCTTGCACGATCCAAACATACCTAATTAGTGAGTAAAAATCTCCAATAAACGTAGTGCAGATGTTACACATAGTATCATCACTCATCAGTCCGTTACCCTGTGTGTGCACTTAACTTCTCCAACCTGGCAACCTCAGCATAGTTTAATTGATTTGTTTTAGTAGCAGCTAGCACTGATACATTGGAGAGTAGAAAAATAATAAAGATTGGCATAATTTAGCAGTTGCTTTTGAAGAGAAGAACATTATATTGGAACAGGTGGTCTTTAATGATATAAATTTAGATAACCAACCCAAATCGCGTAGAACGTCAGTTTTTTTTTTTTTTTTTTTTTTAAATCTTAGTGAAGTAGATTATATAATACCAAACTTTTATTTAGAATATTTTGAAAAATAAAGTTAAGAATTAGAATTAGTTTTATGTCTCTGGTTGATTAATTAATGAAACACATTACAACAGGATGGAAGTACCAAGAGTTTGACATGATGCTGGGTCAGAATCTGCAGTGACCGAGACAGGGGTGGCTAGAGGGGTCATGCCCTATGATCCTTAAAAAAATTTTTTAGTATGCTATTTTAAGTTAAATATATTAAGATAGTTAAATATATTGAGATATGTCCTCTCTATGACCCTTTTTTTTAAAAAAAATTTTAGTATATTATTTTAGGTTAAATATATTGAGATTGTTAAGTATAATGTCTTTTATTATGTTAATTGTATACAAAATCTAATAATTTTGACTGTGTAATAATATGATATGAAACCATTTTAATTTTCAAAAAAATTATTGTGGCATCATTTTTTTAGCTCTCCTACGATGAATCCTGGCTTCGTCCCTGAGAATCTGCAGCCATAATTGTGATGGCAACATCCTGCCATAGCAATTCTGGACGATTAAGATTAATTTGGACAGCTGAGATCTTTAAATAATAGGGGGTACTTTATTGTAGACTCTATCTGTTATTGTAACTATAGCATCACGCTGCCATCAAAATTATTGCAGCGGATAAAAATCCCTACAGCCAGAATGAACCATATCAATGGATCGATTCCGGATTTCAATAAAAAAAAAATGGATCGATTCCATGAGAATCAGATGATAGAAATACAAGCTTGTATTCACTAAAAAAAAAAAAAAAAAATACAAGCTTGTAAGAAGAGCAGGAAAAAGAAGGTATAATAAAGGTGTGGTGGGTAATGTGGATATTTGAATTTGTAACCAATGTGTAGTGAGCATCTTACAAGTTACAAAGTCCAAATGCAAGTACGTACGCAAGTGAGGTGCATCGGTCGTTACAGCCAAGCCAAGCCAGCGAGCCAGCAGCACTACTGCAGTACTGTAGTGCTGCTGAGTGCTGAAGGCTGAAGTGCTGCTGAGTGAGTGAACACTACTTCCGAGGCCTAACCCAACCCAACCATGGTTACTTGGTTGGTTAACTCCTGACCCGACCTTAAACCCTAACCCCGGCAGCGCGCAATTCACATCCTCTACTGCGCAGTACGTTACTGCGCAGAGATTCAACTGTTGGATCTGCTTTAGGATTCGTGCAACTCAATTCAAGAAATCCACCTATAATCTGCATCGTTGATTCTCTGCGCAGTATTTTACTGCGCAGCAGAGGATAAGCACTCGGCAGCGCGCGCAGGACAGCCACAGGGCGGGCAGGCCCAAAACCCCAAACTCACTCAGCAACAACGTCACGTCATTATTGTTCTTTCCTTCCTCTTTTGTTTCGAGTCCTTTCCCTCCCTTCCCACTTCCTCTGCTTGCTTTGCGTGGCCGGCCATGGCTCTCCACCACCTCCTCTACCTCTCCCTCCTCCTCCTTACTTTTATTCCCGCCCGTTCCCACAACATCACCGCCATCCTCGATGCGTTCCCCGCCTACTCCCTCTACAACTCCTACCTCTCCCAAACCAAGGTCTGCGACGAGATCAACTCCCGCCAGACCGTCACCTCCCTCGTCCTCTCCGACTCCGCCATGTCCTCCCTCACCTCCAACCATCCCCTCGCCGCCATCAAGAACGCCCTCCGCCTCCTCACTCTCCTCGACTACTTCGACCCCCAGAAGCTCCACGACCTCACCCGCGGCACCACTCTCTCCACCACTCTCTACCAGACCACCGGCAACGCCGCCGGCAACCTGGGGTTCGTCAACATCACCAATTTACGCGGCGGCAAGGTCGGCTTCGCGTCTGCCAAGCCCGGATCCCCCTTCGACGCCACCTACGTCAAGTCGGTGAAGCAGATCCCCTACACTCTCTCCGTGCTCGAGGTCTCCGCTCCCATCACCTTCCCCGGCCTCCTCGACGCCCCCTCCGACGCTTCCAATCTCACTGCTCTCCTCGACAAGGCCGGCTGCAAGATCTTCGCCTCCCTCATCGCCTCCTCCGGCGTGCTCGGCATGTACCAGTCCGCCATGGGCAAGGGATTCACGCTCTTCGCGCCCAACGACGACGCATTCAAGGCCGATGGCGCGCCTGATCTCACCAAATTGTCACCCGCCGAGCTTGTCACCGTGCTTCAGTTCCACGCGCTGCCGTCCTACAGCCCCAAGGCCTCGCTGAAGACCGCCAAGGGCCCCATTGCCACCATGGCGTCCACCGGCCCGGGGAAGTACGATCTCTCCGTGATCTCCCGCGGTGATGATGTCTCGCTCGACACCGGAGTCGACACATCACGCGTCGCATCCACTGTGCTCGACGATACGCCATCCTGTGTGCTCACCGTCGACAGTTTGCTCTTACCGTCCGAGCTGTTCGGCAATGCATCCTCGCCAAGAGCGGCGCCCGGTCCCGTATCCCTCGCGCCGAGCCCCGACACAGCCCCCTCTCCCGACACAGTACCAGCCCCGGGATCTGCCGAGGCTCCTGCAGCCGAGGCACCCGCACCTTCCCCACATACAACCAAGCCTAAAAAGAAGAAGGCACCGGCTCATTCTCATTCCCCTCCCGCGCCGCCAGAGGCCCCCGATGCAGCACCTTCGGACGCTCCTTCTGCCGACAACGAAGATGCGGCGCCTGCCGATGAGAAGAATGCGGCTGTGACTGTCAGATCAGTTGCCTGTCCAACGACTTTGACGGCTGCTTCGATTCTCATTGCTGCCTTCCTTTTGTAGGAGAAATCAAATCCATTGGTTGGTTCAGGTTCTATCTAATTTTTGTATGGTTATTGGTTTGATCAAGATTTAAGATGGATGGATGGATGGAATGTGTACAATTTGAAATGCTGTAATTGCAATCCATCTCTGATTTAGCTCTGTATGACCTTAGATTAGTATTCCTTGAAACAATTGGGAGTCAAATTTTCAGTTTCTTCAGTTTTTCTAATGTATGGCCTTACTTCTTAGCTGATAAATTTGTTGGTAGCTTGATAGCGTCTGCCAACTTTTTTTTTTAAAAAAGGACCTTCTTAGCTGATTAATATATGTATGGCTTCCACTGATTAGTACAACCTCTGTCCATGAATAAATAAATTTTTAGGAAAAGTCAAATGAATTAGTGGAAAAATAAAATTACATAATAATTGTTCCAATTAAATAATATAGATAAAAGGGTAATCATAACATTGGAGAAACAAATAGATTCAAACAAGTGAATAGAAAAATAAATTTAAATTGATAAAGTTCATTTAATTATGGACAAGCTCTAAAGGATATAAATTCATTTAATTGTGGACGGAGGTAGTATAACACATTTATAGAAAGCAAAAGGATGTTTTTGAAAATTGAAATATAGCCTGACTGTTAAATGTAACACATTTTTAGTACAGTACATGTACATGTTCTACTTTATTTAACCAACATCTCTTACACATTCCGACATTCGGAAGCTGATGATGTTCTCACTACTCAAATCACTCAATTGGTTATCAAATAAGCGAATATAATTTCAAACTTTAGTTTAATTCACAAATTGGTCCTTATTTAGCACTCCCGCCCGCATTTAGTGCCCACTAATAAGACGGCCCTGATTTCAAACTTGCAAGTTGCAAGTGAAACTGAAATAGCCAGAGTATCCAAATTATGCTCATTTGATATTTTCTTGCTCTGTTCCTTCTTTCTTTTTTCTCTTGATCGCTTTTTTTTTTTTTTCTATTTTTTTCATTTGTTTATTTCAGTCTTAAACTTTGTACACTCTACGGTGATCACCACTTAAGAACTTCATTTATTAAAAGTTCAGAGCACAAAACCTTATATGACGAGAATATTTTAATTTCTTTCTTTTTCATAACTTTATGTAAGGAATATATTAGTTAGGAAATATAAAAACGTTTAATAACAATAATGAAATTGTATATCTCGATGGCACAATACTTAAAACGATTTCATAAATTATTGTTTGAAGTATAAAGAAGGAACTAGCAAGTAACAAGAATGTATAGACGAGTATGACAGGGCATTTCATTATAATCTCTTTAGCAAAGTAATTTGGAAAGGACAAACTTTATCGATCAAATTAAAATATGAAATCATGCTGTGTTAATAACAACAGCGTTAATATCAACCCACCTAAGATTCTCATCAGTTCAGCAAAATCAAGGGTCGTGATCAAGTGATTCCTTGTGAGTATGGTGTTCCCTGCTGCATTAACCCAGAGTCCTGACTCTATCATGATACCGAAGTACAGTTTTTTGAAGGGAGGAAAGATTTTTCTAAATAAATCTGATCCGTTTATTTTGATCTGACTGTTACAGTTAGGATAATAGGGTCTTGTTATCCAAAATTAGGATAACAGGTGAATCGATTCCCTGAATTGCTGATTGCTAATGCTGAAGCAAAAGCAATTTCTTCTGCCTAAGCCAGGGCCAAGGGCCGTTGGACTTGGATGTTTTTTTTTTTTTTTTGAGGAAAGAGTTGGATGTTTTCCAAATAAAAGAACAAAAAAAAAGATAAAAGAGAAGCAACTTTTTCACGAAAAAAAAAAGGAAAAGAAACAATAAATTTGCTGAAGCTGGGAAAGCTGGTTTTCTTAAATTTATTGAGTCTTCTGACAAATTCGCATCGATGCTCGGAAAAGTGAAAGAAAGGGTCACTGTGGGTCCCGTACTCCCATAGTCCCATGCTTGCATCAGTGATTGGTCCACATTATTTGAGGGGCTTTAGTCCAATCCGATACACGAGTGATATGTACAGAACCATTGTCAAAACGCCAATGATTTATACAAATGATGTGTACATTATAAGGAATTGAAATCCTCCAGTATTCCACCAAGAAATGGTAAAAAAAATCCCTCTAAAAAACTGTTGTGCACGGTTTTGGAAACTGTAGACTGCCCGCTACAGTAGTACCCATTGTTTCTTATACAATTTCTGACCACTCCATGATTTGAGGTAATCTGACCATTCCAGGGGATGTGCACTACATTATAAGAGGGGTTTTAATCCAATCCGAAAGATGTTTTCCTTCAATTATATTTTCTACAGCCAAGATTTTTATTTATACTTCTTATCAAGTTAATCAAATAAAATTATTAAGGGATAACAAAATTTTTTTTTGTTGAGTTTTCTAAATATATATTTCGATTTTTTCAGAATTTATGTACAATCAAACACTATTTTATTAACATTTTAGAGTTATTTTGAAAAAAAAAATCTAAAACATATACGTAAAAATTTTAAAATAAAAAAATCTTTGTTGTCCAAGTACTTTATATGATTAATTTAATGGACATAAATCAAAATTTCTGGTATTACAAAATATAACTTAGAGTCATTTATATTTCGTTGCTTTTCAAAATATCGATATTAAAAATTTCTACGTAACAGGGGAATGCACATCCATTGGAATGGTCAGGTTACTCCAAATCATGGAGTGGTCATAGATTGTACGGAAAATAATATGTATTACTGTAGCAGATAGCTTCGAAAACTGCACACTGTAGCTTTTTAGGAGGGGTTTGACCATTCTGCTATGGAATACACAGGGGATGTCAATTCGTAACAGGGAGAGGGTAAAGCCCGATTTTTTTCATTTACAAGACGTGTAGGATGATACTCATGAAGTCATTTACTTAGAAGTCTTCCTAGTTAGCTTTTGCTTAAGCTACTAAACCATTTGCATACCCATAAAAGTCATAATAGGAACCACACCGAAAGTCCGAAAACATTACGAATGTCATCGTGCATGGCATCAAGCTGGATACATAGCCACACCCGTGAAGTGTACTTTTAGCGCTGCCACGCTTTCTTCACACAGATGACACACCTTTTTGTTTTGGAGATACAAGGTTCGTGTCCTCGCGTTGGTTCGGCTTACATTTTTTAATCTATTTTGTTATCAAATATCATATAATCGAGGATTTTAAAATATTTTATGTATGTTTAATTAAGTCCGTCATATCTTAATAGTGTAAGTTGATTCGGTTTTGTTTCTTAATATTTTGAAACTTCTTTTTAATAAATTTGATGTTATTGTATGTAATATATAAAGAGTGAGTCTATTGCGCTTTGCAAAGCGCAGTAACTGGTGCGTTTTGAGCTCATATCTTCTAATTCGTAGCTCAAATGACCAATAGTTTGCTCATCACAATCTTAATATTGAAATATAGTTGCATACCAAAATTTTCTAAAAATTTTATAATTATTTTTTTATTAGATTTTTTAAAAAACATGTTTTATATACATTTTTTGTGAATTTTATATAACTTTAGAAAATTAGAGAGATAGTAAGCGACTGTAAACATTTTCTATATAAATTTCTTGACTGTTAAATGATTATTATTTCCTTCAATTGCCAGAGCCATGCAAGTTATAAACAATATCTTCATATAATAGTTTTTACTTATATAAAATAATAAAGAAAAATAAGAGAAATATTAAGCTACCGTAAACTTTTTGAGATCGTAGTAACGGCCGAATTATGTACCCACTCCATCACAAAAGTTTGTTTTAGAAAATTTTGTTAGACTGTGTATAAAACTCAATATGATGATGGTTTTCAGCAAATTTAGTTTTAGTTTTGATTTTGAGTAACTGTTTATTTCATTTTAATTTATTATGTTTTTAAAACTTTAAATGCATTTTTTATTTTTGTAAAAAATCTTTTTGAGTAATCAGAAATAAACATTCATCAAGTTTTTTTTATTTATCATTTCTTAAATTTTTTTTTTAAATTTACGTAATAAAAACTGAAAAAAACAAAAAAAAAAATCATGCGCTGAGTTCCACGCGCTTGAGTTCCGTGGAACTCATGCCGTATAAAACAAAATTTTATTTAATATATTTTTTTCAATAGAAAGATTCCCAGACAAACATAAAACGACGAAATCCACAGTACAATTATTTTGTGCCACTATTCATATAACAATCGTAAAATTAACTAATTTTGGACTTTCTCACGCAAAATGCTCACAGAAAATCTCGAAAAATAATTTCCGAAGCTTATCTCATGCAAGAAACATCAAACCGGGTCATAGAGATAGATAATCAATATCTAGTCTACAATTTTACAGCAAGGTACTCGATACATAGTATCGGATAAAAAAAAAAAAAATTGAGAGTTAATATTCGTAAATGAAAACGTGGGCTGAGGAATAAAGTTGAGGGGAATTGGTTATCACTTATCAAAGTGTAGGCATTTACTTTTAGCCCAATATGCAATAGGCCCAAAGTCTTCTAATTTGTGGCCGAAGAATGGAACAAGGTGGCATCTAACAAATGGGCTGTTGCGATTGGCAAATTGATGTTCCAACTTGTAAGCTTTCTAGAACGTGCGAATTCAACGAAGAAAACGAGAGGCATCCGTCACCACAGACAGTCACCACAAGGGAAGGAGCTTGTGGCCAGCACGGGACTCCAGGATTCCATATCCTCTCTTCCTCTAGAGCCTTGGAATTCCACACATCCAGCCAGCAGCCATAGACCATTAGACAGAGACTGAGAGACTAGTCAGCCGTCAGCCCTCCGTCGGTCAGTCGGTCAGGCAGTCCATCATCATAAAGAGGACCGTCCCCTCTGCTCTAGTCCCATTCCAATCTGACCTACCTACCCGCAGTCATGGCGTCCGCAATGCCCAGCGCAGTCCTCGGAGCGAACCTCGTCTCCTCTGTTCCCTCTGCTCGGAGCAGCAGGAAGGCTCGCCGCGGCTCGGTTGCCGTTCGGGCCGAGGGAGGCATAAACCCGCAGATCCGCAAGGAGGAAGCTAAGGTCGTGGATGCCGTCGTCGTGTCGGAACTTCAGAAGCCTGCCACCGCCTACTGCCGGTATATAATCTTCTCTGTCAATTCAATCTCTGTTTCCATGTAGTATGTATTATAATTTGCACTAATGAATTATCTACCAGGTGTTGGAGGTCGGCCACTTTCCCGCTCTGCGATGGTGCCCACGTCAAGCACAACCAGGCCACCGGAGACAACGTCGGCCCCTTGCTCCTCAAGAAATAACTCTCTTTGTCCAATTTTGTACCTGTATTCTTCTATGCTCTATTTTTAGATTCATGTCAGACTCAGCAAAACATATTCTGTATTCTATATGAATCAATAAGCTGCTCTTCCTCATCTTCTTCTTTCTCTGTGGACTCCTGTATTGATTAATTTACTGTAAAAAAGAAAGAGAGAATAACAATTTGCATGCTTCCTTTACAAAATGCCTCTTAACATGATGGATGGATCGATGTGGTGACCATTCTTTTCATTCCACGGACCGATCACTACTTTACAAGTGAGTAATTAATACCTAGCGTCCATAGAAAAACTGTCCATAGCGTTCATAGGTTACGTTTCGGAATGTATCTGTTCCATTTCAAGATGTATCTATTACATTCCGTACACGTCTATGAATGTATAGACAGTTTTTCAATGGACGCAAGATGTTTTCTCCACTGTATCAGGACTACATCTATGTAAAAAGTAAAAGTACTGGTAAAACAAATTCAGTCCACTCTTGCTCATGGAAATATGATCTTGGAGTGCTTATTTAACTAACCAAATACCCAGCTTAATTATATTTCTTATTCTGGTTGAAACAGTCAAATATATATTACAAACTTCTAACTCTTACACGGTTACACCAGCTGTCCTTCAGAAAGAATGACAAAAAACTATCAGCACGAGTGTAAGTTGAATATATATGTACAACTCTTCGTACTTCAGATTTGGAAATAGGCAATGTGTATATACAAAATTAGTACCCTTGAAATATCGAATTTACTAAGCCTCTTTCTCAATGTAATTATTGATTGTTCAGACTTTCATTTTCCGATAATATGGTTTAGATTGAAGATTCAAAACATTACAATTTGGACATGAATATGGCACAGAAAATAATTGTCAGATTAGAAGGCTTTTTGCAAGTAAACTCCTTTTTTCACATTTCCTGCTTTAAGGCTCCCTTTTGAACTGGTAATTATATGGCAGTGTTACAAGGGGTAGAAACACAGACAAGGCAAAGGAAATTGACAGAGTTGTGTTGTTGATATTATACCTATATTAGCTCATCATCTGCTCAGGATTTTTATGCATTGAATGGCCCTGTTGTGTGTTTCACAGCAGTTGATACAGCAAATTGAAGATTTAAACTGGGAACAATCATGAAAAAAAAATGGATAATAATCTATGTTTTTTGTTTGTTCTTCCTTTTCCATGGCTATTTCAGTTTGGTTTTGTTCATTGTTTTTTTACTAGGGAACCATGGTCAGTGTTGCGCATCTGATGGAGTGAAATTGTGCTGACCCTGGTACTAATTTTCCAGGAGAAAATTTGTTATTTACTCAATCATCATTAAATCTGAATACTGTTTCTTCTGCTTTCAAAATAGTACAGCCTTTTGTTTATTACCCTTTCAGTTGATGATAATCTATTTAAGTACTTGCCATAGATTTAAATGAGATTTGTTCTTACTATGGTATCTAGAGAACCAGATAAAATATGTTAATGATAGGATTTAATAATGTTCATCTTTGAAAAGTGTTACTTCTGTTATATTTTATTTTTCTTCTTCTTTATGTATGCTCATTTAGATGATCTGATCTAACCAAAAAAAAAAAAAAAAAAAAAATTCTTACTCCACTGTTCTGATCTATCACCGACTTATTGTCAGTTATGTTGTGATCTGAGAAGCATGGCAATAAAGTTATAAAGCATAAACTGGTTATCTAAATTCAATTCTTTGAGTTTGATAGGTTGAATTGCCTATCTGCCTTAAATTTGATTTTCTGCCCAGAAGCTCAGAATTCAGGAATCAGTGAAAACTTGAGCACCATTCCTTTATAAGTGGAAATATGCACCCCAAGTACTCCACACCAGTTGCAGAGTTCATAGCATAATATTAATATAACAGAATCTTCTGTTCTGATGGGGATGACTGCCAGGTGCAATCAGGACCATCAGATCTGAAACTATAATAGTGTGACTGGGGATCACAAATTGTGGAAGACTTGTCGACAATGGAGCTCTGCAACAGGACGCAATCAATTCAAAGATTGCCCCTGACATCAGTTACCATATATTATTAGTTTATTTCTCATTGTTCCAAAGCATCTTGATTTAAGAAATATATATACATTGCTCTTGATTTAAGAGAGAATATGTTATTATGTTTAGCCATTTGACTTGGATATATTAATTTGGACAATGGAAAACAAAGTCTCTTTACCAGTACCCAGACACGGTTAATTTCAAAGTTTTAGTTTAAAAAATTGATGCAACCATGTGATTAGTACCTTCTCTAGATGACTTTCCTTAACAAATATCAATAGTTAATAATTAATTACCTCAAAGTTTTATTTTCTGTGTACAGCTATAGGTGGCATTCAAAATCCTCTCTTACTGCAGCAGCAACTAGCAGAGCACTTCTCGGATCCAAAAGAGACTTCTGCATCCATTCTAAATCCTTCATTGACGGTATCCGGTACGCATGAGAGCTTGAAGTTGAGTGCAAAGCAGTGAAAGCACTACATACCAACTAACTATAGTAACAATGGGTTACTGCACACTGAACACTTCCACTGTGCCAAAGAATAAACTGAGGCAGCGGCTCAAGCAGGTCGAACATGCAGTCCCTCCACCGGTACAGAAAGACAAGATCACTATAACAATCTTCCTCACCCCTTTCAACCGAGCCGCTCTCGTGCTCGCCATAATCTCCATTCAGATCGTGGTCCATCTCTATCTCTCTACTCTCTACCTATCTGCCGGCGATGGTTTCTTGCCCCTCATCCCGGCCCCAGTCTCGACCGCATGTGAAGGAGGGTTAGTTTATGTCTATGATCTTCCGAAAATTTTCAACTCAGATCTTTTAAGTGGCCGTGATGCACTTGATGATCGGTTCATGATCGCAGAAACTTACGCCAATTCTGGTTTTGGGCCCCAGGTTTCTTCTGAGTTTGCCTCGATAATTCCGTCCCGGTTCCTGTCTGCGTGGTACGCCACTGACCAATTCGCTGCTGAGCTGATATTTCATCGCCGGATGGTTTACCACCAGTGTCGCACCTCCGATCCAACTATAGCAACTGCATTCTATGTTCCATTTTATGTCGGCCTTGCTGTTGATCGCCAGCTCTGGAATTTGAGTGCTACTCCTGAGCAGCGAGATCAAGACTGTTCCCTCATGCTCCACTGGCTCCGGGACCAACCTCCCTTTAGAAGAAACAAGGGTCGTGATCACTTCCTCGCTGTCAGTCGGATTACGTGGAATTTTCGACGGCAGCCGGGTGAGAACTGGGGGAGCAGCTTCCTTCTGATGCCAGAAATGCAGAATGTGACACGGCTTATAATAGAGCGAAGCCCCTGGGACGACATGGATGTCGCGATACCGTACCCGACCTCATTCCATCCTCAATCCGCCACGCAACTTCGCGATTGGCAAAACTTTGTTCTTGAACAAGATAGGAGAATACTATTTGGATTCGCCGGTGCCACCAGGCCAAAGATCAAAGGCGACTTCAGGATCTTGATTAACAGATCATGCGAAGAAGCTGGCTCTACCACATGCCAGTCCGTGGATTGTAGCGATATCAAGTGCTTGCATGGAAGTGCCGAGACACTTGACCTATTTTTAAATTCCGATTTCTGTCTGCAGCCTAAAGGGGACAGCTTCACACGCCGTTCGGTATTTGACTGCATCATAGCCGGTGCCGTGCCGGTGTTTTTTTGGCGGGAGACTACACGTGGCCAGCATAGTTGGTTTTTTCCGACGGAAGGGGAAGATGACAAGTGGTCGGTGTTTATAGACCGAAAGAAGGTGAGGAGAGGCACGGTAAACATCAGAGAGGTTTTAGAAGGCATCAGTGAGGACAAATTGCGGCAAATGAGAGAGAGGGTGGTCGACATGATACCGAGACTGATCTACGCGGCCAATGCGCACGGTCTTGGAGAAGGCGTCGAGGATGCCGTCGATGTTGCTCTCAAGGGGATATTTACACGGTTCAAGGAACCGAAACAAAGATGGATATGATGAATATGATGCACTGATTTACTATCTTTCTGATAGTTTTTTTTTTAGTGGTTCTTCTCATTATAAATTCTTTTTCTTCATATTCTTGATCTTGTTAATTAGCACCCCATTTTGTTCTAGATTTTTTTTTTGAATAAATAAGTTTGTTTGGAAGACTTTACAGGCTGTTAATTAAGAAGCCTTTTTTTCTGTATTTGTTTCGGGATTTTTTCTGATATCCATATGTTCATGTAGATTCTTGGTGTGTTCTATTGATCTCATTTTATTTTTCTAATAGAAAAACAATAAGGATATAAGGGGGATTTTTTTTTTTTTTTGATAATAGTAGAGTAACACAATATACAATATACACTTGGTTGTTTCAAGTATAAAATTCATATTAGTAACATCCAGGGAAAAAGAGGAAAAATAAACAATTTAACAAAATGAGGAGAGATGTGAATTATTCTTCAGTGCCCTGTGTTATGAGGTAAGAACTGAGAAGGGTCTGTTGTGTCCAACACTTGGCTTGTATGTTTAAGAATTCTGATCCTCATGACAACATAAAAAATAAGTATTTTTTCCCTTGTTTCTCAAAGCTCAAACTCCAAAAATGGACAAATTAAGCTGTTCTCCATTACTTAAGCATGAAATCTCACAAATTGTTTGATTTAATTAAACGGCTTGTAATAAATTCCATGTTACCTACAACAATACAAAAAATTTACTGGGCCATTTGTAGCAGAGAAATGTTACGTTTGGAAGCCTGTTAACTACTGAGTAAGTTGATGGTTTCTACAGTACACTTGCAGGGCTTATACATACTGAGCCCAATAAAGCATGAATGTTTTTCTCTTGATGGACCAAAGAACAGATTCAATCTGGAACTAATAATGGGCCTATAATCTGGAACTAATAATGGATCAAGTCTCAGCAGGAGTTGGGCATGGAATAATCGGGGGATAATCGGGGGTTTGCCTACGGGCTTTGTTCAAAAAAAAAAAAAAAAAAGAAAAAAGAAAAGAAAAAAAGAACGGCTATCGGTATGGTTCATTCGGATGTGTAAATATGGACCATATTAATTTCTGCTGCTGTTTTAAGAATTAAGGATGCATAATAAATGGGAACTAGAAACCTCCTCACTTACCTTTTTTGAACATGTAATGAAGCGAAGGATTTGAACGGCACCAGATTTTGATCCTGATGGGCAGGGAACTCGATCCGTAGTCTGAATGGCATGTGGTGCTGTCAATGTAACAAAAGTTTTGTGTTATTTCGTTTTGTTTTGATTAACGAAATGATTTATGGTTTCGTTAAACGAAACGAAATGAGAAACGCAACAATCTATTCCATTATGTTTTTCATTTTCATATAATAATACTTCTATGAAATGATTATTTTGCGTTATTTCGTTTCATTTCGTCTAAACGAAACAATCTATGGTTTCGTTAAGTAACACACAACAAACTAACTTTAAAAGGAATGATGCCATGTACTTTCTGAGGAGTGGAGCATAATTGCTTTGCTTGCCGAACGAGGATCGAATTACATTCCCTACTTGTATACCCAATCTGAATTGCTATTAAATACTTCTTAAAATGCACAGGATCTTTCTACCACAAAATATGTGTAGGGTCTTGAATACTTTTTATTCTTAGAGCTAGTTTCATAATTTTTAATTCAGAGTTTTAAAAGTTATCTAGTTCATATGCTTACAAGCTACAATTATTATATTACTACAGAAAATTACTAAAATGTTTTCTAAAAGGTAGAAAATTTGATAACCTAGAAGATTCGTGACTAACAAACAAACTTTGTAAATATTTTCTTTCATATAAGCTAACATTTTTTTTCATATTGTTGCTTCATTATTAGAGATTAACAAATTAAACGGTGCTGCATTAATGTATCGAGACATATAACCAGACCCATTAAAGTAGTGTACATTTCACCAATATAATTGTCTTCACCTATAAAAATAAAATAAAAGCACAGCCATAATCATAATCTTACTTTGACCAACAATCTGGAGCAAATTATGCATGTTGAATCAATCTTGAAGAAACAACGAGTCATAACAATAACTAATATTTGGATAATTAATTAAGTATTTGGATAGGAATATTAATGATCTAACGGTCAGGATCAGTTCATTCTAGCTAGCTAGGTGCATCTGATCATGCGAGCCTTAATTAATTTCTGTGTTATTTCCTTAAATAATTGTGACCCGTTTCAGAGATCTGTGGGGATCACGTTGCTTAGCTATCAAACTTAGCTGTTTAGTGTTTAATTTCCATAGAATATACGTCTGTGTTCTCCTTTCCAAATTATTTAATCACTTGTTGTTAATTAAATAAACCATGGCTGAACTTGTCATACTTACATTAATTAATTGCTTTCATTATATAGATATTGTTCCATCTGTCGATTCCGACTACTATAACAATATATGATCCTTTTTTTTTTTTGGAAAAATATATATTTATCCTGTATTTGCTTCCCACACCATGCGATGAGCTGGCAAATATTTACAAAAATATCTTTGTTTCAGAAAATTTACATAAATATCCTTTTTCAAAGAATATTTACAAATTAATCCTACCTGAAATAATATTTACAAAAATGACTCTAAAAATTTTACAAAAATAACTCTCCGTCCCTAAAAATTTTACAAAAATAACCTTCCTAACCTACAAGCTACCTCATCATCTGATTGTGGGGACAAAAGTGAGGCATAGTATCATTGTCCTTTTTTTTTTTTATTAACAACAATATATGATCCGGGACGGACTGACACGCCGGCACGACAGGCGTCAACCAATCCGCATAAAGGCACTCCCCACCAAAACACAACTTAGAAATTAAATCATCTCTCCCAAAAAAACAAAAAACAAACCATCAATCCATAACTAACCATCAATCCATAACTAACTCACACGGTGCCTGCCTTCTGCATGTGTTCTTTAAACGGTCATCGTTTTTGTCCCAAAGCATAGTACAAACAAAGCCTCAAGCTTTACCAGTGAATAGTCAGTGGTCAGTGCAGAAGGCAAGGCAGAGAATCAGAGATGCATCTCCTGCTCAGCAATTCAAAGGACGCCGACCACATCCCGATCAAGCCCCGGAAATCCCAGACCGTGCACCGCGGCATCCTATTCGTGTCCTTCCTGGCAATCCAGCTCGTGCTCTTCCTGTACGCGCGCCCCGTCGACCTGTTCGGCTCCTCCGCTGCATCGTCGTCGCCCTGCCACGCCGGTCTTGTCTACGTCTACAACCTCCCCCCGGCGTTCAATCTTGACCTGATCGCGGCGTGCGAGAGGATTAATCCTTGGCCGTCCCGGTGCCCGTCCTTGTCCAGCCCGGCCGGTCTTGGCGTTCCTGTTGTTGACTCGGATAAGAAGTTCGGTGACTTGCTGCCTGCTCATCTGCGGCAGTCGTGGTATTCCACCGACCAGTTCGCCCTCGAGCTCATCTTCCATCACCGCATGCTCAATCACCAATGCCGAACCCTCAACCCATCGAAAGCAGCGGCGTTCTATATCCCGTTCTACGTCGGCCTTGCGCTGGAGCCGCACCTCTGGTCTCCAAACGCGACCTCATACGACCGGGACCGGGACTCCCTGTCGCTTCTCAAATGGCTGCAGAATCAGTCGCCGTACCAGAAGTCGCAGGGCTGGGACCACTTCATTACGCTCGGACGCATCACGTGGGACTTCCGTCGCTCGCATCAGAGCGACTGGGGCAGCAGCTTCCTCTACATGACCGAGATGGAGCACGTCACGCGGTTTTTGATCGAGCGAGACCCCTGGGACCAGAAGGATGTTGCCGTGCCGTACCCCACCGGCTTCCATCCTCGGTCCCTATCCGATATCCAAGAGTGGCAACACTTTGTGCTGAACCGGAAAAGAAACACTCTCTTCGCGTTCGTAGGAGCGCCGCGATCAGGATTCAAGAACGACTTCCGGGGACTGCTGTTGAACGAATGCATCCAGGCCGGCAGCAAGTGCAGATCGGTGGATTGCAGCGAGGGCAAATGCATCAACAGCAGCGCGGCGACGATGGACATCTTTCTGGATTCCGAGTTCTGCCTGCAGCCGAGAGGCGACAGCTTCACGAGGCGGTCACTGTTCGATTGCATGGTGGCAGGGTCGGTGCCGGTTCTCTTCTGGAAACGGAGCGCGTACATGCAGTACAAGTGGTACCTACCCGGGTACGGGGAAGAGCCCGAGTGGTCGGTGTTTATCAACCGGCAGGACATGCGCGAACGCAACGTGAGTGCGAGCGCGGTGCTAGAAGGCATAAGCAAGCAGAAGGTAAGGGAACTGAGGGAGCACGTCGTAGAACTGATCCCGAGATTGGTTTACGCGGCCGAGTCCCTGGGCGAAGGAACGGACGACGCGTTCGACATTGCGCTCAAGGGAATCCTACGGCAGTTCAGGGAGCAGCGCCGGAGGATGACGACGGGCGGCAGCATGAAGCTGACGAGGGAAAACTAATTTTCAAAATTTTTGTAACAAATTAGTCCTTACAAAATTGGTTCTCTGATCGTGGGGCCAATGTTTGGTAGGGATTTTTGTTTGTTAAATTAGTGCTTACAAAATTGGTTGTCTGATCACTGGATCAGGGCAGCCCCCTCAATGCAGCTGTTAGTTACTGGCTCGCACGTTGCTGATTTAAAAGTAATCTCGACATGCTTTGTTGTATTGGATTGTATTATATTGTACTGTAAGATAAAAGAAATGCAGTTTTGATTTGGTAAAGGCGTAAAGCAAAGATTCCATGGTCTACATTTGGGAGTAGTATATATATAACTAGAAATATTAGTTCAAATTTAATATACATTTTGAAATTGAAACTGGATAAAATACACGATCGAGATGCGTGTGCAACTTAAATTACAAGATCCAATATATAATATACGTTTGTTGCATTGCAGCAGAATCGTCTATTACCCAATTCACTAATTAATATACAGTTACAGTCTCTGTTACCCCCCTGAAGAGTGAAGACCGGAACAGACCATGTATATCCTCTGCCTGCCCGTTTGATCAGATCAGGACTGTTGGTTTCATCAAAACGGGTGCTCTATTTCCTCCCTTCCAGTTCCAGGCCTTGCGAGATAGATCAACCACAAGCATGCATATATATGTAGAGGAGGGTTCCAATACCTCTATTTTTTGTGCCTCCATCATGCCTCCACTTTTTAAATTTCAAATAACTTAAAATTTAAAACTCAATTTTCAAAACAAAACCGTTATGTATGCCCGTCCTTATGTACAAATAATGCATGTCCCCAAGGTGGGGGTCAAGGCAACAATTGCTTATATTTGTCTTGTTCAATATATACCCAAAATTAACCACAAAGTATATATCGATCCATATATGTGAAATTGTGAATGATAGTAACTCTCTTGTCTTTAGTCTTTACAACACACTGACAAATACAACGGTACTCTCAATTATTAAACCAGTTCATTATCTTCTTTCTTTCTTTCTAATTATCCATCAATTCATATTTCAGGACTTTGGAGCAGCTCAATACTTCAGATTCTATGTAAATTGTAATAATTATTTTTTTTTTGACTAAGTGAATTCTATTATTACCTCCTTCCATTTCTTTTTGTAATAACTATTTAATGTATCACAAATCAAATTACCATCAAATTATGGCGCAATGAACATTATATTTGGACATATTTAAAATATCTATAGTATATTACCATAAATTATTTAAATTATAAATTGAACATATTTAAATTTTATGTAATTTAAATGTAGTTTGATCGTTCACAAAAATCCAACTAAATTGGAGCCATTAGGAAGCATAGAATTTAATGATTTTTTATTGACTATCAAATTATCCTAAAATTCATATATAAAATGAATTACTATCGAATATAATAAGTTTGAAATATATCTATAATTCTATTACGAAGATTTTCGATCTATTCAAGATCGTATTATTAAGATGGTCAACATAATCATTGTTACGTAATTTCCCCCTTTTGTGAAATTTCAAACCACCAAACAATTCAGCCGTTTTATTAGGCCAGGCTTTGATGGGCCTAAATTCCAAAGGAGTTCATACAAATGCAATTTTTAGCACGATATGTGATGCGGAAAAGGGGCCAATCTAATATGTGTTTAAGCCTATTTGCATCCAACTACCAGCTATATAATATGATGATATAACAGGTTGCTTCCTTGCTTGTATAGATTGATGATTATTTCAACTTTTATGCAGTTTTTATATGGTTTGATGAGCTAGACTTTTATACTAACGTTAGCATTTCGGACCAAAATACTAACGCCTCAAATTTTATGCTATTGTATCCGAAATCAAGATTTATGATTCTCAATAAATTCTTTATAATAAAATATTGGGGAATACAAAATTTTTCATTTTTAGAGTTTTCTAAGTATTTGTTTTGTATTTTTGAAAATAGCATGTACAAACATCATTATTTTAATAATATTTATGAGCTCTTTTCTAAAATTCAAAACAAATACTTAGAAAACTCTAAAAATAAAAAAATTTTCTATTCTCTAATATTTTCATATAAAGAATTTATTGAGCACCATAAATCGCGATTTCGGACACGATAACATAAAATGTGAGGCGTTAGCATTTCAGTCCGAAATGCTAACGTTAGTATAATAGTCTAACTCAGGTTTCATAGTCCAAAAAATAATCAACATTTTATACAATTTGTGAATTGTGATGATTATGATCGATTTAAATTGCTTTTTGATTGGCTACGAAACGATACTTAAAATTGCATATAATTTGAAACACCTGACAATCTATTTAATCAATAATATATTAATTGGCTATAACATAATACTTAAATTACAAGAAATTTAAAAGAGAAGGGATCATTGACAATGCTTATTTTGACAATGAGGATTTTCACAATTTTTTTTAAAAATCATTAAGAATTCTAAAAAATAGAAGAATATTAATGGGGGTATTGTTTAACTTATAGATTGATTATGTTTATGATTGTATTCAATTTTATAATGACGTTATAACTTTTTATAGGCCTGGCCCATTAAATTACAAATGTTAAAAAATATAAAATTGAAATTTGAAATATTATCTGTCTATAAGTTAAATAATACATATCCATAACTTTTTACATATTTAAGATTTTTATGAATTTTTTAAACTTTCAAAAGTTCTGATTACGAAGATAAGCATTATAAATTCAATTGATCTCTCCTCACAAAATATCCACTATAAGCTCAAAACTTGTCAAGATAAATATTGTTTGTCGAGTATGCAAGTGATCCCTCTTCGGGAAGAGGGAGAATATCCTTTGTACACTCGGCTAATCTTCGGGAAGAGGGACAATTACAGTTGCGCTACAGTATTTTTTTTTTCAAAATTTATTTTTACAAAATTTTTTTTACAATTTTTTCCCTTTTACAAATTTTTTTAAAATATATAATTTTTTTGTTTTTTCCCTTTTACAGATTTTTTAAGAATTTTTTATTTTTAACAAAATTTTTCGCTACAGTAATTGTCCCACCGGTGCTACAGTGTTTTTAGTTTCCATTTTTAAATTTTTTTAGTAAAATTTTTCTTTAAAAAATTTTTTTCTGTTCTTTTGTAAAATTTTAAAAAAATTCCCTTAATTTTTTTTAAAAATATATAATTTTTTTGTTTTTTCTCAAAATTTTTTTTCCTCTTACAAATTTTTTTAATACCGTTATTGTCAGATCAGCTATAATCAAAATTTTTTCCTTTTTTAATTTTTTTATTTGCCAATTAAAAAAAAAAAAATCTTTTGGGTTATCTAATTTTGTATCTTGCTCATTTCAATTGGGTAGACTTGATGTAATAAGCTAATACATTGGGTGGTCTTGATGTTGTGAACATAATATTTATTACAAATCTAACTTTTTAAGATTATATATTCGACTCAATATTTTAATATGAGTTGTTATTAATAGACCAATACTGACCAAAAATATTTAATTAAGTGCGGCGGAGCATGCAAGCCTGAAGCTTAGGTGTCTGTATCTGTTGAGATCCAAAGTGGGTCTCAGGATCCTGTAATCGCGATCTGACGGATATGGTTTTTAGGGAGGAGGATTTTTGAAATAATCTCAACCGTCCAAAGTGGAATCTCAGGTCCTGAGATTCTCAGCTAATTTCAATGCGAAGCGTACTTATTTGGAGCAGACAAACAAAAAAAATAAGTCAGGGCAGATATGTTGTCGTTGTCCCCATAGCATTTGTGAGCCTTTAGCGAACCGAAAAGACAATGAAAGCATCTAAAGTCGCAACGCGAAAGCAAAGTACTCCGTGGAACCGTTAATTATCAGATGGACGCTCACGATTGGTTTCGCAACTGTTCTTTACCACTGTAGAAAAACACCCCGCAGATTAATACAAGTATAGACACGGTCAAATGATATCTACTTATAACATGAAACATATAATATACGCACTCATATATTTTACTTACAATAATTGACCCAATTAAAGATAGTAAAGCCGGGATGGCGATTTCCCCCGGATGAACAGTAGCGTTCATCCTTTGGGCTGTCGGATCAAGATCTGATGGCTCTCATCTTTTCTGCTGACATATGATGCCGTCATCAAACCTTTAAAAAAAAATAAATAAAAATAATCGGATCAAGATGGCTCTCATCTTGCCATGTATGCTTACATCATCATTTTCTTTTTTTTTTTTTTTTTTTAAACTCTCCTTTACCTAGAGGTGGCAAAATCTAACCCGACCCAAATTCGACCTAAGTTTTAGAGAAAGTCAAACTAACACGAACCCGACAAGAACCCGACCCATGTCCCAAGAAAAGTCAGACTACTCGAACCCGAACGACTCGAAACCTGAGACGACCCTAGAAATAGAGGTGTAAAATCTGATCAGACCCGAAAAACCCGTCCGACCCGAAAAAATGCCGGCATGCGTCAATCCGATACTCGACCAGACCGACCTGATTTTTTCTATATAAATTGGCACTGACTGCGCATAATCTAAACAAGAAGAAATTATTCCTTTCAAGTATTCATGTAAATTCAGGGCTCTCGGTTATGCTCGCTTTTTGAAAAAGATTTATTTATATAAACTTTATATTTTCCATTTAAAAAATAACTAGTAAAGAGCACACACTTGCTTTGGCATAAAATTATTATTTATAATAAATTTTTAAGATAATATGTAATGGGCCTTAAATTGAGAAATTTGATATGCGCCTTAAATTTTAATGGGCTGAGCCATTAACGTACGTCAACGATGATGATCAATCTAAGAAAACAATCAATGACTGAGATTTATTTCTTAGGGAATATAGAATTTTCATGTCAAAAAATCCAATATGAGGAAGGATATATGAAACCATATAGGATGTTGATGTGGAGCAGCAACGAGGCCATCTAGTTGACTATAAAGAACGACGTACAATGGACATTTGATTCAAATCGGACGCATCAAATTAAAGGGGACGACCTACCGTCCACTCTATGAACATCCACAGAATGTAACAAAATCACTAACATATAAGACTAAATGGACCTCATTTGTAACAATAACAGTCACAAAAAGTGACTATGGAAGTCCATAGTGTGGACGCAAGATGTTTCCCCAAATTAAAAAGATTACAAATCCGAATCCGATCCGCAAAATATAAATTGCTTTGAAGTTTGAAGAGAATCGAACACGATCCCCACCAGACAAGCTTTCTATATATTTAAATCACTAGCTTTTGTAGTGTAGCACTCAGCAGTGTCAGCACTGCCGCTTGGTTAACTGATCATCACAACTTGACGAGCTTTCCTTTCTTCCGCAATCTCAATCCAGTTCTAGCAGCTCTTTGCTAGTGATTAAAATCTCCAAAACCAGCCATGGATTCTCTTGCAACTGCCGGTTTGCCATCCTCACTTCTTGCCGCGGCGGCTGCTGCTCTGCTGATCGTTGTCATCACTAGGCGCTACTTGCTCCATTCAAGAAGGAAGCGAAATTACCCGCCAATCGCTGGTACAATGTTTCACATATTTTTCAATATGCACAATTTGATGGAGTATCTAACCGGCCTCTCCCGAAAGTACAACACTTTTCGGATGCTCACCCCCTTCGGCAACCATGTGCACACCAGTGATCCTGCCAATGTCGAGTATATCCTCAAGACCAACTTCGCAAACTACGGAAAGGCACTGATCATTACAAAGTTGTTTGTCGTTCGCAGTTGAATCCATACTTGATTAGTTTGTGGCACTTTACATGACGGTATCTATCGATCTACTGCAGGGAGATCGCAATTATCAACTGATGAAAGACCTACTTGGGGATGGCATATTTGCAGTGGATGGAGACAAGTGGAGGCAGCAGAGAAAAATTGCGAGTTTCGAGTTCTCAACAAGGATGCTAAGAGATTACAGCAGTGTAGTATTCAGGAAATCGGCGATAAGACTTGCTAAGTTAATATTTGAGTTAGCTTCTCCAAATCAGAAGATAGACCTCAAAGTAATATTCTTACATACCACGCCGACCGCTCATGTCAACATGTTCTATGTCTTTTCCTCTTTTCCTCTTTTGTTTTGATTGCTATATATATTTGTTGCTACTTTTCAGGGTTTGTTTATGAAATCTGGCATGGATTCGATATTCAAAATCGCGTTCGGTGTGGAATTGGGGGTGTTATCTGGGCTAGAAGAGGGCGTCGCATTCTCAAATGCCTTTGACGAGGCGAGTAATCTGACAATATATCGCTACGCTGACATCTTGTGGAAAGTGAAGAAGTTTCTAAACGTCGGTTCGGAGGCAAAATTGAGGAAGAACATCGCGTTGATAGATAGTTTCGTATATGCAGTGATCAGCAAAAAGACCAAGCAATGGACTGAGGAGAGAGGAAATGCAGTAAGTAATATATGTTTTTAGGCTAATTCTGCTATGGATCGGATGGAATATGGCCGTTCATTTCTCAGAATCGGACGGTCATGATATATATTTTTTTAGATGCAATTAAAGAGAAATATTTGATAAGAATCGCTCAATTTAAAATGAAAGAATCTTATATAGCTGATCCATAGCATAACAACTCATGTTTTTATATATAAGAGTTAAATTCGATGTCTCGACCCTCATCTTTATGTTAAAAGAAAAGAAGAAAACATCCTCTTGGAGAAAGTTAAATGGCCTTAATCTGTTGCAGCTGGAGAAGGAAGACATCCTGTCGAGGTTCCTCCTGGAGAAAGAGAAACCTTGCAGCGGAATCGACGACAAGTACCTGAGAGATATCATCTTGAACTTTTTCGTGGCGGGGAAGGACACCACTGCCGGGACCCTGACATGGTTCTTCTACATGATGTGCAAGCATCCTCATGTGCAGGATAAGGTTGCGAGAGAGGTTCAGACAGCGGGAAAATCGCAAGAAGAGAGAGTAGATATCGATGGCTTCGGGGATTATCTGACCGAGGATGTTGTCAACGGGATGCACTATCTCCACGCAGCTCTGACAGAGACTCTGCGGCTCTATCCAGCCGTCCCTATCGTACGTAATCAATCATTTATTAGATTAATACTGATGCATGTTCATCTCATCATCTGTGTTTGAATTGGTTGTTCCATATATATAAATATATTCATCAATCATTGGCTATCCTTGTAGGACATGAAGTGTTGCTTCTCTGACGACACCCTACCGGATGGCTTCCAAATAAACAAAGGCGATTCCGTGATCTACCAGCCTTACCAGATGGGAAGGATGAAGTCATTGTGGGGAGACGATGCAGACAGATTCAGACCCGAGAGATGGCTCGACGACGATGGCACCTTCGTGCCGGCAAGCCCTTTTAAATTCACAGCTTTTCAGGTACTTCAAATATTACCTACATCTTTCTGTTTTTATGTTAGATTTCATGTAATCTTAGACTGGTTTTGTTGTGTAGGCTGGACCTCGCATCTGCCTGGGAAAAGAATTTGCGTACCGGCAGATGAAGATCGTGGCAGCTACACTACTGTACTTCTTCAAGTTCCAGATGTGGGATCCAAATACAGATGCCAAATGTAGAACGATGCTAACACTTAGCATGGATGGAGGACTTCATGTCCGTGCTATGCATAGATGAAAATTTAAAGGCATTTTGTTGAGCAATTGAATAATGGGAGCTGATGTAAAGGGATTATATATTTCAAGTTAATTAATTAACGGATAATGGGAGCTAATTAAATCTACTTTAAAAAATTTGAAGAAAAAAAAATGGAGAGCATAATAATTACGTGCTTTTTAATATAGTATAGATATAGATATTCACCTTGCTTTTCGAGACGACCTTTAAATAATTGGAAGGTTTCCATTGGACCGGTTGAGAACAATATCTTGACATCACATATGCGCATGTGACTTGTGAGATGAATTTTAAATCCCCATGTCTTTTACAATTCTTGAGATTGTTTGTTATCTTATTCTTATAGGAACGGTAACAATTTTTTTTTTTTTTTTTAATACGCTAACGTACGATCGAGATTCCTTTTTTAAGTTTTCTGTTCTTAGCTGTATGAATATAATAATAATGATAGTTGTTGTTGTAAAATCAAATTACGATCTAGGTACAAGTATCGGATCGAGACGGTAATTCGTTGAAAAACAAATGCATAAATTTTGTTTTCAATCATTCTATAGCTGGAATTAAGTTAAATTGGGAATGTTAGTCGGGATCGGTTGCCGTACCGATCTAAAAAAACTTCAGTGTTTGCTGCACTAATCTCAACGTACTTCGGTGTTTCTCAACCGTCAGATCAAGAAAAGCAGGTGATCCCGATCCGTTATTTGGAACAGACTAACAAAAAATCACTCATGGCAGATCTGTTGTCGTTGTCCCTATCGCATTTGTGAGCCTTCAGCGAACCGAAAAGACGATGATATTCACTAAGATGGTAACTTGACAAATGATATTGTGCTTTTAGATTTGTCTCTTGTATTGGAGATAAATCAATTAGTTTATTAAAATATGTTGGTTTGATGGTGTATTTATTTGTCGTTGTGTTATTAGTTTTGGATTAGAAACTTTTCTGTTATATTTGTGGATGCAAGGATCTCTTTTGAATGAAATTTGTTGCCAATGCGAAAACAAAGTACTCCGTGGAACTGTTAATTATCAAATGGACGCTCACGATTGGTTTCGTAACTGTTCTTAACCACTGTAGAAAAACACCCCGCAGATGAATACAACTATACTAGTAGTACAAGGGATTTCAAAGAAAGATACTAGTACAAGTCTAGAGGCGCGTATAAAGGGACTAGTAAAGAGCCCATATGTTGTTTTGGGCTGAAATTGTTATTTCTTATAATAAATTTTTAAGATAATATGTAATGAGCCTTATATTGAGGAAATTGATATGAGCCTTAAATTTTAATGGGCTGAGATATTAACGTCAACGGGCATTAACGTAAATCGACGGTTCTGATCTATCTAAGAAAATGATCAACGGCTTAGCTAGGTTTCTTATTTGAAGAAGATAGCCTTTTCATGTCATTTTTTTCGATATGCTTTTATATAGAGGAACAAGGATAATTTAGTATCAATGATATCCTTGTGATATTATAAAACGAACGCACTCATATATTTTACTTACAAGTTACAATCATTGGCCCAATTGATTATGACTAAAAAGAACGACAAAAATACAATGGGCATTTGATTCAAATCGGCCGCATCAGATTAAATATATAGATCCGATCCACAAAATATAATATAAATTGCTTTGAACTTCGAAGAGATCGAACCCCACCTGACAAGCTTTCTATTTAAATCACTAGCTATTTGTAGTGTAGTGTAGCACTCAGCACTGCTAACTGCTTGGTCAACTGATCATCACAAATCCAGTTCTAGCAGCTCTTGCTAGTGATTGGAACCCTTGTTGCAAATTAAATTCTGTTTAATTTCTTGGTGTTATTCATCATGTTATTCCACACTACTAAACCAGCCATGGATTCTCTTGCGACCACCGGTTTCGCCATTCCATCCCCACTTCTTGCCGCGGCTGCTGCTGCTCTGCTGATTGCTGTCATCACTAGGCGCTTGTTCATCCGTTCAAGAAGGAAGCGAAATTACCCGCCAATTGCCGGTACAATGTTTCATATATTTTTCAATATGCACAATTTGATGGAGTACCTAACCGGCCTCTCCCGAAAGTACAACACTTTTCGGGTGCTCAGCCCCTTCGGCAACCATGTGCACACCAGTGATCCCGCCAATGTCGAGTATATCCTCAAGACCAACTTCGCAAACTACGGAAAGGTACCAATATATAAACTTGTTTGTCATTATACTTGATCTGTGACACTATATATACATAATGGTATTCATCGACTGCAGGGAGATCGCAACTATCAACTGATGAAGGACCTACTTGGGGATGGCATATTTGCAGTGGATGGAGACAAGTGGAGGCAGCAGAGAAAAATTGCGAGTTTCGAGTTCTCCACAAGGATGCTAAGAGATTACAGCAGTGTTGTATTCAGGAAATCGGCAATACGACTTGCTACGTTAATATCCGAGTTAGCTTCTCCAAATCAAAAGATAGACCTCAAAGTAATATTCTTACATACCGAACCGCTCATGTCAACACGTTCTCTGTCTTTTCCTCTTTTGTTTCGATTGCTATATATATTTGTTACAAATTTTCAGGGTTTGTTTATGAAATCTGGCATGGATTCGATATTCAAAATCGCATTCGGTGTGGAATTGGGGGTGTTATCTGGGCTAGAAGAGGGCGTCGCATTCTCAAATGCCTTTGACGAGGCGAGTAATCTGACAATATATCGCTACGCTGACATCTTGTGGAAAGTGAAGAAGTTTCTAAACGTCGGTTCGGAGGCAAAATTGAGGAAGAACATCGCGTTGATAGATAGTTTCGTATATGCAGTGATCAGCAAAAAGACCAAGCAATGGACTGAGGAGAGGGGAAATGCAGTAAGTAATATATGTTTTTAGGCTAATTCTGCTATGGATCGGATGGAATATGGCCGTTCATTTCTCAGAATCGGACGGTCATGATATATATTTTTTTAGATGCAATTAAAGAGAAATATTTGATAAGAATCGCTCGATTTAAAATGAAAGAATCTTATATAGCTGATCCATAGCATAACAACTCATGTTTTTATATATAAGAGTTAAATTCGATGTCTCGACCCTCATCTTTATGTTAAAAGAAAAGAAGAAAACATCCTCTTGGAGAAAGTTAAATGGCCTTAATCTGTTGCAGCTGGAGAAGGAAGACATCCTGTCGAGGTTCCTCCTGGAGAAAGAGAAACCTTGCAGCGGAATCGACGACAAGTACCTGAGAGACATCATCTTGAACTTTTTCGTGGCGGGGAAGGACACCACTGCCGGGACCCTGACATGGTTCTTCTACATGATGTGCAAGCATCCTCATGTCCAGGATAAGGTTGCGAGAGAGGTTCAGACAGCGAGAAAATCGCAATTAGACAAAGTAGATATCGATGGCTTCGGGGATTATCTGACCGAGGATGTTGTCAACGGGATGCACTATCTCCACGCAGCTCTGACAGAGACTCTGCGGCTCTATCCAGCCGTCCCTATCGTACGTAATCAATCATTTATTAGATTAATACTGATGCATGTTCATCTCATCATCTGTGTTTGAATTGGGTGTTCCATATATATAAATAGATTCATCAATCATTGGCTATCCTTGTAGGACATGAAGTGTTGCTTCTCTGACGACACCCTACCAGATGGCTTCCAAATAAACAAAGGCGATTCCGTGATCTACCAGCCTTACCAGATGGGAAGGATGAGGTCATTGTGGGGAGACGATGCAGACAGATTCAGACCCGAGAGATGGCTCGACGACGATGGCATCTTCGTGCCGGCAAGCCCTTTCAAATTCACAGCTTTTCAGGTACTTTAAGGGCCTGTTTGATATGCTGGAAAATGATGAAAAATAACAAATTTTTTAGGATCTTAATTTGACATTGTTGTTTGATGGCAAAATTTTTCGGGATAGATGATTCTTGTCTGGAGGTTGTCCCCTCATTTTCCTTCATTTTGTTTTCCACTCGGTTTCCATCAGAAAATAAATTTTTTCTTCATTATTTCTCCACCACTCCCAAAAACTCATTTCTTCCATTCTACCTCTCCTCATTTCTAGCTAATCAAACAAAAAAAAAAATTTATGAAATCCAAATTTCTTTTACATCAAACATCCGCGATGGAAATAAAAAACCTGAAAACTGAAATGATTGAAACATCTTTCCAGTAATTTTTGAAATTCCTACATTTTCTTGTTGATCAAACCGGCCTTAAATTCTCTAATCTTTTTTATAATCACAACAGTTCCTTCTGTTTTTTATGTTAGATTTCATGTAATCTTAGACTGTTTTCATTGTCTATATATATAGGCTGGACCTCGCATCTGCCTGGGCAAAGAATTTGCCTATCGGCAGATGAAGATCGTGGCAGCAACACTACTGTACTTCTTCAAGTTCCAGATGTGGGATCCAAAAACAGATGCCAAGTGTAGAACGATGCTAACACTTAGCATGGATGGAGGACTTCATGTCCGTGCTATGCATAGATGAAAATTTAAAGGCATTTTGTTGAGCAATTGAATAATGGGAGCTGATGTAAAGGGATTATATATTTCAAGTTAATTAATGGATAATGGGAGCTAATTAATCAGTGTCATGAGTTATATCATAAAAATGATTATCGATTTCTTTCTTGATGTAAGTAATGAAATAATTGTTGGATTAAGAGTTTGTCTTGCGTTTGATTCCGTTACTTAAAAAATCCTTGTTTCGAAAAATTAATATAAATTATATATATTCTCGACACAGTAATAACGTTTGAAATTATTATTTTTTTTAAATGCTAACGTACTTAAATCTACTTTACATATGTAAATCGAACTTAAGTAACTAATGAATTGCGTAATGATGCCAATACGCAGTTAAAATGAGATAACAAAGGTCAGGCTTAAGAACATTTTCTATTTACAATATGATTTTCTCATATTTCCTTTCATATAATTCAGAGATTTTGTTGTCCTAAGTAATATGGTTGCTGTCCTTAGACCCGACCATCTGTGCCTCCTAAGTCAAATTTCCCTTTAGCCCCCAATTAAAAATCTTGACCACATTTTGAAAGAATTCCAACACCCTAATTAAAATCACGTTCTGGAACCGCCCTAAATATTCAAGTATATAAACCAATTTTATCTAGTCTCAATTAATACTTTTTTTTAGAAAGATCAAAGGCCTAGCAACTAATTTATTCACTTGTTACATCTACAAGAAAATAAAAAATAGAATTGTTTCTCAAAATGTCAACCAGATGTTCTGTAATAATTATCTAACCAATTTTGTTGTGATAAAATAATATAGAGAGACAAATTTTGAAGAAGTGCACAATTTACTTTTGAAGCTACTGTGTGTTAAATTAATCGTCTTTGAAATAAAGGGTTGAAAAGTTTGTTAAGCACTCCACAAGTTTTATTTCTTGAATCACCATTTCAATTTGTTAAGCATATTATGAACAAGTTTTATACCAAATTTCCTTGTGCTTAATAACATAATAATGATTAGAGAAGTATAATAATAATTATTAATTGCGAATAACATTCATACATTATCTATGTGAGTAGTTTTGCTATGGATCGGCTAAGCAACTTTTCATTTTAAATCAAGCGGTTCTTATTAAAAAAATTTCTTTAATTATATCTAAAAGACATATCATGACCATCTGATTGTGAAAAATGAATGGCTCATATTTCATCTGATTATGAAAAATGATCGGACGCTTCGAATATGTCCCGGAATCAGTTGGAGAAAGGGGAACCATTTGATGCTATGCCAGTGGAACTCTGTGGAACGCTTCAACGGCGGTCCCAACTCGGCGAGCTTTCTTTATTGAGGAGGGATCCAATAACCATGAGTATTGATATCCATGGTGACTATTTTTTTATTTATGCATAAATTGAAAAATCTAAACCGTTAGATGTATTCTATATTATCTCAATAATATCCTTACTATATCCTTACTAATAATAAAAGCATATTGGAAAAAATGACATGAAAGGGCTATCCTCACATCTGAGCCGTTGATCATTTTCTTCGATAGATCAGAACCGTTGATGTACCTTAATGCCTCTTGATGTTCTCAACCCATTAAAATTAAGGCCCATATAAATTATCTCAAATTAAGACCCATTACATATTATCTTAAAAGTTTATTATAAGAAATAATAATTTCAGTCCAAAGCAAGGAGTGTGCTTTTTACTAGTATATATATAAGCATATTAGAAAAAATGACATGAAAGAGCTATCTTCTCCAAATAAGAAACCTGAGCCGTTGATCATTTTCTTGGATAGATCAAAACCGTTGATGCACGTTAATGCCCGTTGACGTTCTCAGCCCATTAAAATTAAAGGCCCATTACATATTATTTTGAAAGTTTATTATAAGAAATAACAATTTCAGCCCAAAGCTAGGTGTGGGCTTTTCACTAGTATACATAAAAAAATGATAAAGTTCTAACAGTGTTTCGATAGTCATCAAGAGATGAGACAAAATCATAAAACTTGAACCGTTGATTTTTGTTAATGCTTATTGCACATATATATAAATCAAGATGATATAATTTTTTGTATACACATAAAAATATGATATATATAACGTATATATAACATATTCTATCAATTAATTTCGTTATTTAAAAGTTTAAAATATAGTTATTTAAAAATTTAATTTCATGTCAACGGATCGGTTACTATTTGATCCCTTCTTCTTTCTTTGCTGAGCTTAGGTTACTCAGCGTCAGCGCAGTGCATCTGCCGCTACCTACCAGAAAGTCAAAGTCCATGCCGCGCATGTCCGTCTCAGTGCTGCAAGTTGTTAGAAAAAATATGGACAAGCTAATAAGCGCCTTTTTCCTTTACTTTTGCTTTGCTGCTGCCAGATTGGAATATCATACCACAATAATGTCAAATATCACATCAAACATATCGTTGTTGGCTTGTTGCAATTTGCAATTGCAAAAAATCTAATTTCTTTTCATTGCATTGCGGCCTCACAGTCACTGATCACTCCAATTGAGCCTCTCGGTCGACTCAGGCAGCAGCAGCAGCCATGGTCATGGATTGTTCCTTCTCACTCCTTGCCATGGCAGTGGCTGCTCTGTTCCTCTCCACATTCATCATCCGTTGCACCACAAGGCCCCACCGCAACTACCCGCCAATTGCCGGGACCATCTTCCACACCTTCTTCAATTTGCACCGTTTCATGGACTACCAGACCCAGCTCTCTTACCGCCGCAGGACCTTCCGCATCCTCACCCCCTTCGGCAACTACATGTACACCGTCGACCCCGCCAACGTTGAGCACATCCTGAAGACCAACTTCATCAACTACCCCAAGGGCGAACTGATGCACCAGATCATGACCGACCTCCTTGGCGACGGCATCTTCGCTGTCGACGGCGATAAGTGGCGGCAGCAGAGGAAAGTCGCCAGCTTTGAGTTCTCCACCAAGATGCTCAGAGATTACAGCACTCTGGTGTTCACCAAATCTGCAGAAACACTTGCCCGGTTGATATCTCGGTTTGCTTCTTCCGGTCGGATGATCGACATCCAAGTAACCGAGCTCTTTAATTTCCTCTTTCATTTGTTCATCAATTGCTATATATAATATATGTCTGTTGCAACCTTTTAGGATTTGCTGATGAAATCCGGTATGGATTCGATATTCCAAATTGCGTTTGGGGTCGAATTGGGGGTGCTGTCTGGGCTAGAAGAGGGCGTCGCATTCTCAAAGGCTTTCGATGAAGCAAGTTGTCAGATTATATACCGCTACTTTGACGTTTTCTGGAAAATTAAGAGGTTCCTCAATGTTGGGTCGGAGGCAAGAATGAGGAGGAATGTCCGATTGACAGACGATTTCGTATATGCCGTCATCAAAAGAAAAACCGATCAATGGACTGAGAAAGGGGGAGATACTGTAAGTATGACATATGTATTCAGAGACCCTTGTGGCAAATTAAATTTATTTTACCAGAAATTGATACATGAGATTGTTCCTTTGTTGCAGCTGGAGAAGGAGGATATTTTGTCGAGATTCCTCTTAGAAAAAGAAAAACCTTCGAGTGGCGTTGATGACAAGTACCTCAGAGACATTATCTTGAACTTCGTCGTTGCGGGGAGGGACACCACAGCCGGGACCTTGTCGTGGTTTTTCTATATGATGTGCAAACATCCCCATATACAAGATAAGGTTGTGAGGGAAGTGCAAACCGCAACTAAGATGCAAGATCAAAAGGTCAATATCGATGGCTTTGGGGATTATTTGACTGAAGATGTGGTCAATGGCATGCAATATCTCCATGCAACTGTTACAGAGACACTGAGGCTTTACCCGGCTGTTCCGATAGTAAGAACTCAACCATTTCTCTTGTTCATAATTAATCAATCAGCTCTTTTAGATTATTTGCTGTCATCTGCATTTTGGGTTTCCATTCATCAACTATGAACATCAAGAATCTTTGAATGAGGTTCTAGCATCTAAAAGAAAAGTCTTATCGATCATCTTTGTAGGATGTAAAGTGCTGTTTATCTGATGATACATTACCAGATGGCTTTCAAATAAATAAAGGTGATTTGATAAACTACCAACCTTACCCGATGGGCAGAATGAAGTTCTTGTGGGGAGATGATGCAGAAGAATTCAGACCAGAGAGATGGCTTAACGATGATGGCATCTTTGTTCCAGAAAGCCCTTTCAAGTTCACTGCTTTTCAGGTCTTTTAAGTTGTATACATATTTCTTATCACCACAGATTTGTTCTAGCTAGTGTAATCTTAAACTCGTTTTATCGTGTAGGCTGGACCTCGTATCTGCTTGGGAAAAGAATTTGCCTACAGACAGATGAAGATTGTGGCAGCTACGCTACTATATTTCTTCAAGTTCCAACTGTGGGATCCAAATGCAGATGTCAAATGTAGAACAATGATGACACTTCAAATTGATGGAGGACTTCATATCCGTGCCATGCATAGATGAAAAGGCATTTGTCAATTAAATGAATAACAGAAAGCAATCAGTGTCATATGTGACAGTGCTTGTGAAAGACTGAAAAAGAATTTCTAGATGCCTTATAGTCGGGCTGTTATAGATGCTGTACAAGGTATATATAGTACTAAAAAGAGACGGCTTTACATACACCAATAGTCAAAACCTAGCATGAAGACAATTGAATTTAATTGTATTCTAATGGAACAGTTACCTAATATGAAGACAGATCAAATACCCTGTTGCATTATATAATAATAATTAGAGCCTGGTTTAGTATTTGTGATGCTTTTCTGAAGTTACTCTAATTGATTGGCTCAATCATCTACGAGTCACAGAAAATCAAGTTGCTGGTGTAACTTGAAAACTGTGATGTTCTTATTTAACAATATAAAGAATATAAATTATACTCTGAAGATCAGAATGTTCATGATTAATTTCTTTTAACTTCCAATTTACTGAGATAGTGCATACACCTTAGGAAAAACAGGAATCTGAAACATTGGTAAGGTTATTCCTGTGAAAACCATTGATCACTGTTCTCTGACAACATATGTATGAGCACAATTGCTCAAATGCTTGGCAGCTAGTGTTTTCTACAAATCAGGTAGTTTCTTTGTTTTTTTTTTCAAGTAATTTATGTTTATAATGAGCCTTAATTGGCTAAAGCATTATGCAGGTTTCTGGTGTTAAAGTGCACAGAAGCAGCAATACTTGTGGAATATGAGTCAGAATTGATGTGTGTTTAGAGCATGTCAGTGAAGAGCATCTGTTGAAAAAACTACTTAGCAGATATGTTTTTTATTAGGTACAATACTGATATCTCTTTGGGCTACCTGCGAAATTTGTCGAGGAACGTGTATAGGGATAAAGGGTATGACTAGTTTTCTTTTGCATTTACTAAAGAAAGGTTTACATAGCAATAGGCGAGGATTTGTTAGATAAATCAAACAGTTGGTACAATGTCTGAAATCTGAACCCAATATCCAGAACAATGGTAACGGTAGCTATTGGCTTCCCTGCAATTTTAAAAGATCAAATTAAGCTGAAAAGGTCCCATCTATAACATATCCAAACATACTGGTAACTGGTAAGAGCATTTTTTGCCTACATTTTGCTCAACTAACATGTTACTGTACCTGATCCCACAATCCAATACAGTTGATTCATGGCACACCAGAACAATGCACCCTTTTCAACCTACTCAAACCATGACTTTTTTCTATCAGTAAACAGTTGGCTTTACCAGTACAACCAAATTGGCAGAAAATGACCATTTTCTTTTTTGAAATATCAGTAAAAGACACCATTCAAATTAGATTTTGCCAATGCTTATGCTCAGGCATATTAAACCTGCCAAGGGTTGTCAGTTAACACTTGTTACTGATTTAAAAAGTTTACAAACCTTGAGTTCTTCTAATCTAAAGATAAAAAAGAAAATATTTCTCTTATCTGATTTCTAATTAAGCTGAAGCCAGAATAGAAGCAAAAATGGTTTAACTCATATTGAGCTGACAGTTACAAAATCAGGTTCCAGCATCTAAACTCTTGGGCAATTCTATGTGGATTTAATCAATTCCGAGATCGAGGGCAGATTATTGGAATACGGCACATATGCAGGTGCTCGAATTGATGTTTTAGTCTTGCATAAAACAATGGAAATCATTGTTCCAGTGCAGTCCGAAATTGGCATTGGCAGACATTATTGTAAGGATCCAGTGCCTCCAGCTGTGGTAACTAAGTTACTGATGTTATTGTAAAGATTGAAAGGGCAGAAAGGTATTCTCTAGATAGTAGCAACTTCAACTATAAAAGTAATGCCAATAAGATATTTGGAATATTACTGTCTATGCAAAGCAGTAAGAATTCAGATTCCTGACGTGCTTCACAAGATCGAGGGTTATGTTTTAGGAGCTAGCAAGTATCAATTCTGAAAACTACCGCATGGTTTTTGGATCTTCCAACACTATTGCTTGCTTGTTGAAAGTTGAAACTTTACAGTTCACTAGTGGGTGAGAATATTGACAACTCACGAATTGGGTACCAGTAGATTTTCTGTCTGAGGAGTGAGAATAAATTAAGTGGATTAGTTAGTGGGGATAATTTTTATTAAAGCATTATAGTGACATGACACTGTTAATTGTGAACTAGGCAACGGAGGTATAGAGTCCTTTGTTCTTTTTTAATTTTGTGATCAGTACTGGAACTTATTCTGAACTTGGTAGATTTAAATTTGTAATACCTCATACTACCATGGCAACGATCGGAGAGCGAAGGTGATAGAAGCATATGAAAGAATTGCCATTGTTGAGCAATTGGGGATCTCTTATTCCACGTAGTAGCTCATATTATGACTTAAATTTCGCATTGCATCATGACTACACTTTAACTAGCTAGATTCTTGGATCCCTCTTAATTATGAAAATTAGTATCTATCTCGCTAACATCATTCAAATCTATCTCAAGTCGGACGTCTACTGGCTTGTATTTAATGCAAGCGGGGAAAATAATATCTGAGGACCGCCCAATTAATTATATATCATTAAGTTTTCTTGTAATCTTCTTTTCTTTAGTTTGATGTATAATACATGTTCGTATGATCTGCTAATCTACCCAGTAAATTTAATAGAAATGGTATCCTGTAGGCCGGGGCCGCTTCTTCAATGGCAGCATTAAATCAAATCAACAAAGGGATCCAATCCAATTCAATCAATGTCCCAGGACTAGTAGTAGTGGATCGATCATACAACTATGTGTTGGATCTAATAGTAATAGATGAGGAAATAGGGGATATTTTCACTAGCTTACATACAATATTTTGATTCATTAGATTGAAAATTAAGGGATCGGGATCACCTGCTTTTCTAAAAAGAAAATTAGCAGGTCCTGCTTTTCTTGATCCGACGGTTGAGAAACACCGAAGTACATTGAGATCGGTACAACAAATACCGAAGTACTTTGAGATCGCACGATAACCGATACCGACCATCTGATCGGAAAACACAGACCCTGCTTTTTCATCCATTGAAAAGCATTCCTTGGCTCAGTAATCAGCATGGCATACCATTCCCAACATTTTATCTATATATATTTTTTTTGAGATAAAGATGAGGCTCAAGCCACTCAAATTTAAATGTCTATAAAGACTCTCCAACCGGGTAGCGTTGCCCTTAGCCACTAGACCAAAGGCTGGTTCTTACATTCTATTTATATATTTAACCTCATAAATAGTTTCACAAATAGTTCTTCAAAGGAAAACTAATCTCAATTGCACGTGAGTACATAGATTGCATCTAAACTAAATTTCTCAAAACAATCATTGCTCTAATTGGACAGTTCTATGTTATTTCAACGTCCATTGGGGTACGTTTGGATCGTGCAAGGATTAGTAAAAGAATAGAAGAATTGAGAATAGTAAGTGAGGATAGTGATTTGGATTAGTAATAAAGAATAGTAAAAGTTAGTACTATCCTAGATTTGAAAAAATGTTGTTTAGATTGCATGGTTTGGAATAGTAATGAAATGAATGGAGTAATGAATATTTTTTTTTTCCCTCAATCTAACTTTCATTTGTATGTTGTATTAAGAACCGTTACTTAAACATACCCCAAATTTTATGTTTGAACGAAAAATTAAATATGTAATTTCTTTGTTGTAAAAAAAATCATTATTGTCTAATTGTTACATTATAATAATTTCAACCAAATAATGAAAAATATAAATATACATATAACACAACCAATCACTACCATGCCCAAGTAAATTGGTAGAAGGTTTGGAAGGTTCTCAAAACAGAGACAACGGAGACTAGGGGGATGGCTCAGCTAAGAATGGAAGAAAATATGGCAATTGGGGTCTCTAAGTAATGCTCACGGTATGGAGAGTGCAAAGGCAACGTCAATTTGAAGCTTTGCCAACAAAATATATTGCTTGAGCAAAGGTGACATCCATGGTTGAGGCACCTTTCTTTCCCTTGTCCGTATTTTCAAGTTGGAGGAGAGAGTAGTTGAGAGGAGAGAGAAATATATTAAATAATGCCTTCTCAATTTTTTGGAGTGCTAATTTTCTACGTGTTTTGCTGTTCCGACATTTAGCAGGATTAGTGGAATAGCCTATTACAGAGCTATCCTCAGAAGAAAAGGTTTGTTTGGATTGCAATGGGTTCGAGAATAGTATCACTGTTCTTGGAGTTGGGCTATTCCTAACAATCCAAACATACCCATGTATATAGTGCATATGAACTAAAATTGAATGCATACAACCACAAACATGGATGTGATTACCCATCTTTGGATTCCTGCATGGTCCCCTTCCTTACAAGTATATTTTGAAGCATACAATTATATTTCTATTTAAATTGATATATTCAAAATATCTTAAAAGCTGGATCTTTATACACACCATTATATTTTGTTTTATATGATTATCATATCATCTCTTCTGTCAGTTTCATTACGTAGTACAATAGAAAGCCATTAATTTATATATATATATTCTAGGAATGAATAAAGTAATTAAACAGAACTAAACTATTTTTGCATTGTTATCAATTATCATACTAAACCAGAAAAAGGAACTAAAGCTGTGTTACAAACTTACAACCTTTCTGTCCTTTTTAATTCACACTACAATATATCTAAATCTAACAATTGCTCTTACATACACTTTCGTTCACGTACATACATTCAAGAAACACATAAATTCTCTTTGGTAATTTGGATCGACTTGCAGGCAGCACTTGCTGAGTCGATCCAAAATTCCAAACCAAAGAGATGGACATTCTTATCGCACTAGTGAGACATGACAGAAAAAAGGTTTTTGGACCGGAAACACGTGTCTTTTTGTGTCATGGGATGCGATCAGTTCGAACAAAAACGTTTGCAGGGGCCGGGCCGAGTTCCAACCTGCCTGTTCCTTGTCTCTAGCTATATTTTTCACGTCACATGTTACTGTGCGGAGGTGGCAAATCGGGTGGGCGGGTTGGGTTCGGGTTTGGATCAGACGGGTCGGGTCAGTTTGTTTTTCTAGAATATCTCGGGTGGATCCGGATCGGATGATGGGCTAGTCGGGTCGGATTAATTTTAATATCAACTTTTTTGGATCGTATGTTGATTTGAGTTGGATTGGATGCTATTTGATCTCGAATCGGGTAGGCTTCGGGTCAGGTTGAGTTGGGTCGGGTCGGTTTGAATTCCTAGAAAATGTCGGATTGGGTCCTGCCACCTCTATTGCTGTGTGTAGCAAGTTCCATTTTTATTTTTTAACCCCCAACCTCACCGTTGCAAATTTAATGCATAGCTATAAGCTATTCAATGCTGCTACAGATATTTTCTGAGAGTAGGCAGGCAGGCAGGTTCCCAAATAATGACACTACACAATTTGAAGTTTCATACCCCACCATGTTCATCTACCCATATCAGTATATCACATTCACAGTCGTTGCTCTTTTACGATCTATTTACCGTTTTTATGAAAATATATTTTGCTCTTTGTTCACCATCTTTTAACGTTGGGACGAATTTCATTTTTTTTTTCTTATATTTAATATATTTATTCGTTATAACCTTTTTTTTTTTTTATTTTCTGAATACTGCAAATCAATTTAATTTGCTTCTGTTTCTTGCCAAAGAACATAAATTTTGACAGTCACAGCAGTAAGTATTTATGGATCCCGGATGAGAAAAGCTGCCGACGACAGTGGAGGAATGGCACCACCAAAGCAGTAGAAATAATAAATCCCATCCACATGGCAGCAACCACCTAAATTTATTACGCAATAAATGAATCAGAGATGTCCATTGCTCAAACCCTCTGCTTCCACTTCAGAACCATTAACTCAATTCAAACAGAAACATCTTCTTGCGTCCACTGAAAAACCGTCCATACGTCCACAGATATGTACGAAATGTATCAGATACATCTTAAAATGTAACATATAAACGTTATGGACAGTTTTTCTGTGGACGCCAGGTATTACTCTAATTCAAACCCCCTCTACTCAACGGACCACAGTAACAGTAGTACAGTGACCAGCCTCTACTTATGGCAACACTATAACAGTAAAACCTTCCCTCTTTCTAAAACCTTAACCAGCTAATCCATCCAATCTTCTTTCACCCTAGCTAGTTGCTCTTCCAGCCAACAATGGGGAGCATCACAAATCCATCCACATGGTTATGGGTACTCCTAGCCATCTCTTCTCAAGTTTCCATTCTCTGTGTTGCTACACCGAAACCCACAAAAACATATGTAGTTCACATGACCAGAACCGAGATGCCGAGCACTTTTGCTCACCATCATGACTGGTATGCTTCCACGCTCAGATCGGTTACTGCTTCCACAGAATTACAGTCAGAAGTGGAACCAGATTCGACCAAGAGAATCATCTACAACTATGATACCGTGTTTCATGGGTTTGCTGCCCGGCTCAGTGAAGCTGAAGCCGAGCAGTTGGAAAGCATCCCGGGAGTGCTCACCGTACTGCCAGAGACAATCTATGAGCTGCATACTACAAGAAGCCCACAATTTCTCGGCATAGGTCCTGAGGTGGCCAATAACATATGGTCATCCGCTGTAGGCCAACACGATGTCATAGCTGGTGTGCTTGACACTGGTATATGGCCCGAGAGTCCCAGCTTCAGCGACAAAGGCTTGGGCCCTGTGCCAGCCCGGTGGAAGGGTGCGTGTGAGGTAGGCCATGATTTCACTGCCAAAAACTGCAACAGGAAGATCATTGGTGCGCGAATGTTCTACAAGGGGTACGAGGCAGCGGCAGGAACCCTTAATGAAACAAGTGAGGTCAAATCACCAAGGGACCAGGATGGACACGGGACCCACACGGCTGCAACAGTTGCTGGCTCGGCAGTACCTGGTGCCAACTTGTTCGGGTATGCAGCTGGAACTGCTAGGGGTATGGCGCCACATGCCCGCATCGCTGCATACAAGGTGTGCTGGACCGGTGGTTGCTTCAGTTCCGATATTTTAGCTGCTGTAGACCGGGCTGTCGCAGATGGGGTTGATGTCCTGTCAATCTCACTCGGCGGTGGTGTCTCTTCATATTACCGTGATAGCCTCTCTATTGCCGCATTTGGGGCAATGGAAATGGGGGTTTTTGTTGCCTGCTCTGCTGGCAACGGTGGCCCTGACCCGGTAAGCCTCACCAATGTTTCCCCCTGGATAACCACTGTGGGAGCAAGCACAATGGATAGGGATTTCCCAGCCACTGTCACATTAGGCAATGGGATGAATTTTACCGGTGTCTCTCTCTACAAAGGCAAGAACAATCTGTCTCCTCAAAAACAATACGACATGGTTTACCCTGGTGGAAATGTGACCATCCCAGATCCGAGGTCCTTGTGTCTTGAGGGAACCCTGGATCCTAATGTAGTGTCGGGTAAAATAGTGATATGCGACCGTGGCATCAGCCCTCGAGTGCAGAAGGGACAGGTGGTGAAGGATGCTGGTGGAGTTGGCATGATTCTGGCAAACTCTGCTGCCAATGGCGACGAGCTCGTGGCTGATAGCCACCTCCTCCCAGCTCTAGCAGTAGGAGATACTGCAGGAAAAGCAATAAAAAAATACAGCAAGACAGTTGCGCGACCTACAGCCACCCTTGCCTTCCAAGGCACTAAAATTGGGATTAGGCCTTCACCAGTGGTAGCAGCTTTCTCCTCCAGAGGGCCGAACTTCCTGACATTAGAGATTCTGAAGCCTGATGTGATCGCTCCCGGAGTGAACATCCTAGCCGCATGGAGTGGCAGTGTTGGCCCATCGAGTCTGTCGACTGATCCCCGACGAGTCCAGTTCAACATTCTGTCTGGCACATCCATGTCATGTCCACATGTTGGTGGTGTTGCAGCTCTAATCAAAGCCACTCATCCTGATTGGAGCCCTGCTGCCATCAAATCAGCCCTAATGACTACAGCATATGTGCACGACAACACATTCCAACCCTTGAGAGATGCATCAACAGGTGAGCCCTCAACTCCTTACGACCATGGTGCTGGCCACATACACCCTGCACGAGCTGTTAACCCAGGATTGGTTTATGACATAACCCCTGATGATTACTTTGAATTCCTTTGCACGCAAAGGTTAACACCAACTCAGCTGAAGGCCTTCTCTAAAACAAAGAACCGCACATGCAAACATGAACTTGCTTCACCTGGTGACCTGAACTATCCAGCCATTTCCGTTGTTTTCAAGGACCGACCTGTCTCAGTAGTAACACAACATAGGATAGTCACTAATGTTGGCACTCCAGTCTCAACGTACACCGTCAATGTCACTCCTTTCAAAGGTGCTACTGTTGTTGTTGAGCCCAAGGTTTTGCATTTCACAAAGCAAAATCAGAGGCTATCATACAGGGTAACCTTCATGACCAAAACCCCAGAGTCAGCACCAGAATTCGGCGCCTTGACATGGTCTGATGGAAAACATTCAGTTCGCAGCACAGTGGCTCTGGGATGGGTTGTGCCGCTGTAAAGTAATTTTACTGGTTTAGGTAGGAGCAGTAGCAGTGAGTTACAAAGTTTGAGGGTAAACAATCTGAAATTGTTGAACATGCAGAAGAGCACAACTCATTAATGAGAAGAGGAATTATATTTTGTAGTGTGGGAGGAGCATGTTCAAATGTTTACATTGTAGTAATCAATAAGAAATTACAGTCTTAAGAGAGATTTTATTCAGTTCTTCCTTACTGAATTCGCTAGTAGCACAAACTTAGTAGTACAAAAGGCAAAATAACAAAACAGAAGGAAAGAAAACAAAAATATATAAAGAGAACAGTATACAGTGTTTGTAATGTTATTTAGCTAGATTCCCAAATGGTAACACCATCGCAAGTGCATAATTTCTTGTAATTCTCACCAACACCAGCGCTCCTTGCTATAACTGCTGCAGCAATGCCTGGATCAGATTTGTCTTCCGTGTCGTATATAGCAACAGCACGACCAATCAGATCAGCAACTTTAAGCTTCTCTTTAGCAACTGACACTTGCGCCTTGCCATTCTCCAGAACATTTAGTGTTCCCAGGTCACCCAATGGCTATATCAACAACATACATATTAGTTTACTTTGTAATTTACTTATGGTTAAAGGTCAATGCGGAGTGGTTAATTGAGGAGCATAATAGTTGTGAGAATGTTCATGTCTCAAAAAATGGAGCACGTACACAATATAAGTTACTTGATTACTCCGCTTGATGACATTTTGGGTCTTGAGGGGCAAAAACATTTTTTTAGAAAACACCGTTTAATATCAACTGAATGTTATAGGGACCTCTTACCAGCATTTTTTTTTTTACAGTGGTTTGCTGGATATAAGAGTTTGGTCAATTAACTAACTAGTACATTGGTCACGATATCAGAATGTTGGTACAGAAAATTTTAGTCAGATAATATAATATATACCTGAAACAGAATAATATAACAACATAGTTTCAGGACAAAGCACCAACAGAACAACTCTTGACAGATACATGAGAATTGCAAGGGAGAGTAAATGAAAAGGACAAACAGACCAACGAAACAACTGAGGTAAAATGGTGCTTTGCAATGGCATTATTCTCTTGGTGTGGAACAGGAAAACATCTCGAATAGGTTTCTTTCAGAGGGACACCAATACCTGAAGAGTATAAAAAATAAATATGTACAAAGTACCTTTTCAGATGGGTTGTAAGGTGGATTGAACACCTTCCCAGTACTAGCAGCACCTCTAGTCAGATCACCAAACTCGTTTATTGACCAAGCATGTTTTCCAGGAGAGAGACCACTAAAGTTGGCCTCAATTCTAGCCAACTCCATGTTAACTTGAGCAAACCGCACCACACCAAATATGGAAGGGCCTTTGAACTCCGCAACAGCAGAAGATATTGAAAACTCTAATATGAAAATGACCAAAATAACACTATGAATAACTAAATATAGAACTAGATAGAATTTGTGCATGTGCAGATAGCATCTAACATCCTTTCTATCCAAAAAGGTTTGCCTTGATTATACATATATTATTTATTTTTCTATTTGAGAATGCCCAGCCAAAAAGTTATTGTTGCAGAATGTATCTAAGAGATGCTGAGAATTTACATCTACTTTGCATTAAAAAAATTGTGCTTCCTTCAGAAAAACATAAGAAAAAAGAAAACAAAAGAAATAATGTAAATTTTTCCTTGAAGTATGTACTTGTTGGCTTGGATGAAACTTGATGTCAATAGTGAACAAACTAGAGGTAACTCAATCATTTTAACTTTGTCAGCTAGTTCGATCCTCTTTGCATACAGGTTAGTGGACGCTGTAATTTGCAAAATTCGGCTAGAAACACATATAATGGTCACAGAAGTAGCACCAATCTATGAAACCAAAGTGACAAAAAAAAAAAAAAAAAAATCAGAGGGTGGGAATAAACTAACCATTAGGGTTGCCTTGACCAATTAGCCGCGCGTTTTTACCAGTTTGCTGTAAAGCATCTAGCATGGTCTTTACTGGCAGGGATCCAAGAACTCTTACCACTTGATTGCTCAAATCTACATCCACACTTTTTATTCCTGATTTAAGAAACATCATATCAGGCATCTTATCAAACTTTAAAATTTTCAATTTACCATGATGACCAATTATCTTTACCTTGAAGCGAATCAAGTCTCTTTCTCACAGCTGAAACACAACCATCACAGTGCATGTCGACCATGAATTCCGTCTAAACAAATCAAAAAATTGCTCGGAGTGAGAAAAATCATTGATCTATGGAAAATAAATAGAAGAAAAACTTAACAATTGGCCATTGTTAGTGTATTGTTTGCGAGTTGCGACACGAAGAAATTGATCCTAAGAAGGAACATACAAATTCGCTTCCCCTAACACCTCAAATTACAAAGCATAAACTTGATAAAAAGAAAATCAACAATCACAGAGTTTAAGGTAATCGCAAACAAAATAATATATTATATACAAAAAAAGGTGGGAACTTGGAGCAATTAAACTTACCATGAGTTCAGGAAGGGCCTCATCCTGCCAAGAAGAAGAAAATAAAGCAAAACCCAAGATCAGTTAAAGCAGAGGCAGAAGAAATTGAAGAAAAAAAGGAAGGAATAAAAGGAGACCTTATTGGAGGGAGTCAACTCCTCGGCAGTTGGGGAACCCATCTGAACAGCAGCAGCAGCAGGAGCGAGGGAAGGAGTCCTCAACCGTGTCAGGGGCTGCAGGGGCCTCGTCCGAGAGGGCCAATTGGCGCGAGAGGGAAAAGGGCGCTGCGAGGAGGAGGAAGAAGAAGAGCAGCAGCAGAGAGAGAATGCTGTGACTGTGAGCGCCGCGGGAACAGCGGTCAGAGCTCTCCCCAGCATCGCTCCTTCCGTTTTTTTGTCTTCAACAAAATAAACGGCACGGCACCTACCTTTCCTTTCCTTTATTTTTCTTTTCTGTTCTTTTCCGGTCCAAATTACCGGCGCCCCGGTTATAGTCCTGTCTCCAAGTGGCTTCCAGAAAATTCATTCTCTGGGCTCTAATCAGCCCAACTTCTCAAATATCTAATGGGCCGTTTAACTACATGATGATGCATCATTTTCATTTTAATTTTATTTATACATGCATTAAGTATTAACAAAAATCAACGGTTCAAATTTTATAATTTTTTGTCTCTCTTGATGGCTATCGAAACAAAATTAAATTTTCATCATTTTTTACGTATGTGGTATTGAGATGATTTAGAATACATCTAACAGTTTATATTTGTTAATTTATTTATAAATAATAATGTGGTTATCAAGGGCACCAATTTTTGTGGTTATTGGATCACTCCTCATGAGAAATTATATCTTTACCCTTAATTTTTTCTCTTATCCATACCCCTAGTTAAATTGCTTAATATTCTATCTTTTTTTCTCTCATACTCTCTCAATTTTTGAGTGAATTTTTTTTCACTATTTCTTCTTCCATCATGCATGTATGAGTTTTTTTGTATGATTAATGATATACATTTTAACCGTCAAAAGTATTTGTTACATGTAAAAAAAATTTTCAACTAGAAATGTATTGAGAGATGAATAAGAAAGATTTTTAAAGGGGCAATTATCACCTCCCATTTCTATTTTTTTTTTCAACTGCCCTGCTCTGTCTTAAACATCACATTTTTTATTGGAATTTGTTGTTAGCTCAATAATTATAATCTTTCAAATTTGTTGTTATATAATTCAGCATATCTGTCCCCATTATTAATCAGCACAGAGTCCACCTCCCATTTTCATTTTCAATGATTTGCTGCTACCATGCTACATTACTACATTCATTCAACACCCAAGCCAACAAACATTTTCACCTTAGCAAATATATTTCAGTGATATTGTGAACCACAGATAAATGTACTCTTACCTCCTAAAGATTTCTCAAAATATTTGCATTAACAGCAAATTCTCCTTGAGTTTCCTATAAATGCTTACAAAACCAACTTCATATTCTCACAACTACCAAAATCGTTCCTTTCTTTTTTTTGTATTTCACCACCATGAAGCCTTGTTTTCACCTTTCTTCCTCATTTCTCACTCTTTTCCTCTTATTTACTTCAATGGTAATACTCTCACAAGTTGCTTGCACAATCACAAGCACCCATGGAAATGATGATGATCAGGAACTACAAACATACGTCACCCGTATGCAACAACCGACCAATCTGAATGTTACCCCGGAAAATCTGAAATCCTGGTACAAATCATTACTGGCATCATTTTTAAGCCCTACTACATCCACGTTCGAGTCCCGTTTAATCCACTCGTACAGCTCGATCTTCACCGGTTTTACTGCTAAACTCTCCAAGGAAGAACTGATTTATTTAGAAAAGATGGATGGCTTCCTGAAAGCATATCCAGACCAAGTACTGCCGCTATTGACGACCCATTCCCCTGAATTCTTGGGTCTTCACCTTGCGGGTGGTCTTTGGCGAAGTTCTGGCATGGGCGAGGGCGTCGTTATTGGAGTTGTTGACACTGGTATCACACTGGGCCATCCATCCTTTGATGACACAGGAATGCCTTCACCTCCTTCCAAATGGAAGGGGAGATGTGATTTTCAAAAGCCGGTGTAAGTTTGTTGACACTGGTATCACAGCTGCAGGTAAATTTGTTTCCGGTGCAAACATGCTTGGGGATGGAAATGGAACCGCCTCTGGGATGGCCCCAAGAGCGCACCTCGCCATATACAAAGCGTGCTCTGGTAGCGGCTGCCCCGTGTCCACTGTGCTAGCAGCAATGGATGAAGCTATTAGTGACGGTGTAGATATCTTATCCCTCTCTTTGGGAGGAATCTCAGCTTCATTCTACGATGACCTCCTCGCCATTGGTTCGTTTGGTGCCATCCAGAAAGGAGTTGTTGTGAGTTGTGCTGCCGGCAATGCTGGTCCTAATCCATCCTCTGTCACTAATGTTGCACCATGGATACTCACTGTAGGAGCTAGCGCCATGGATCGAAGATTTAAGGCGGTTGTTAAATTGGGCGATGGACGAGAATTCGAAGGTGAATCGTTATTTCAGACCACCGACGTTCCATTCACTCCTGTAGTACACCCATCTAGTTGCGACTCTCTTTCTCTCGGCGATGTCAAAGGTAAGATAGTGATTTGCGACAATTCAGCGGATAATAGTGCCAACGTAAAAGCAGCGGGGGGCACCGCAATGATACTGGTAAACGATGAAATTCAGGGATATACCATATTGGCTGAAGCATATGATCTACCGGTTTCAAGAGTAAACAATGCTGACAGAACGACAATCCAATCATATGTGGATAAATCTCAAAATGCCGCCTCCTCAATCACTTTCAAAGGTACGAGTTTTAGAAACTCCCCTGCTCCACTGTTCCATATTTTTCTTCCCGAGGGCCGAGCTTACAAACACCGGGAATCTTGAAGCCTGATATCATTGGCCCCGGCGTTAACATCCTTGCTGCCTGGCCCGAGCAACAGGGAGTATTTGCAACTAATCACACCAACAACTACAAGACATTCAATGTCATCTCCGGTACGTCGATGTCTACTCCTCACCTAAGCGGAATAGCGGCACTCATAAAAAGTGTGCATCCAGATTGGTCACCGGCCGCAATCAAATCAGCAATAATGACGACGTCGTACGTCACAGACAACGACGGAAATCCAATCATGGACAAGAGGCTCCATCCCGCCGATCCCTTTTCTATGGGAGCTGGCCATGTGAACCCCTCGAGAGCAGCTGATCCGGGTCTGATCTACGACATCAGTCCGGACGAGTACGTGAGCCTTCTTTGCGGTTTAAGATATACTGACAAGGAAGTCCAAATAATTACACACCAAAATGTGTCATGTAAAGAAGTACACAAGATTGAGGAAGCACAATTGAACTATCCCTCCATAATAGCATCAGAAAACACCGGCAACCTGATGGTGAACCGAACAGTGACAAATGTGGGCAAAGCAGATGCAACATACGCCGCCCAAGTTGTTGTCCCAAAGGGAGCCATTGTTAGTGTATCAGTATCATCAGAGGTGTTGCAGTTCTCAAATGTAAATGAGAAACAAAGCTTCACTGTAAGCTTAAGTTGGAATAAGAGGGCCACCACTTGTGTTGCTGGTAACCTAAATTGGGTCTCGGGTGAATATACTGTTAGAATACCGATTGTCGTATGTAATACAAGCATGTAATCTTTCATTATATTTATGCAATAAAATGATATTTTTTTTTGTCTCCTGTTTTGTTTTCATGTCAACTTTTGAACTCGTAGCATCTTATTAGTTTTGAATAAATTTAGAATATCAGTAATTCTATTATACTTTCATTTTAAAAAAGTTCTGTTGTACATATACACAATTAACGGTAGTAAAATTTATGTGATTTGTTGACCTATCGCTCAAGAATAATATATTAGAGGAAAATAATTATTTCAGAGTTTAAAGGGTAAATTTAGATGTTCTGGAGAGAAAAAATGAAATAAAAAAGGGCCCAACCGGGTTCGAACCGGTGACCTATTGATCTGCAGTCAATTGCTCTACCACTGAGCTATGGACCCGTTGTGCAATATTTTGCCAAGCAACCTATATGATCTTGTAGCTATTGTCTTGATAAGACTAGTCGGTTCATCCTTCCAATTCACAAGTAGGGCTGTAGGACTTGTTACCTAGCTCATACTATTTTTGAGGGAAGCAGTGTCAATGTAAATTAACTGTTCTCTTAATCGAGTTAAAATCGAATCCCCCATTGCATGCAATTAATTTCACACAGAACCAATAGAAAAGGGCAACCAATATATGTATCCGGATCAATAACTATACAATGATAATCTGATAGATGAAGATTTATTATGGTTTACCTTAGCAGTTTCTTTCTCCTTAATTTGAGAGATGCAGGTGTCCTCTGTATTCGTTTGCTCATCATTTTGACTCCCATGTACCTATCCAAATTTACACAAATTTTATCCCTCAAGATGCAGGTTTCCTCTGTTGCGTGTTTGTTTGTAAAAAAAATTTAAGCCCGGCACGTTGGATTGATCTCGGAGTATCAGGCTCAGTCTTTAACAGGATATCTATTCAGAGGGACCGAAAGGTGCTATTTATTATTTTCCATTAGAAAGAAAAATTGAAGTAGAATCGTGTTCAAAATGTTTTGGAAGGCAGTGATTTATACTTTTGATTTGGAAAAACAAATATGACCTCCAAAGCATCATCAGTGGCTTGTCAATTGGTACCAGGTGAACCGATTAATGTCGAACCATCGATTACCCTGAGTGCATCCACACCCATAACCCTGTAGTTCCCAATCAACGGCTCAACCAACCTGACAACCGCCATGGTTATGCCATATATATAGTCATTACAGTGTCTTTGCAGTACTGCTCGCGTGATTTCACGTCATTACTATGCTGAGAAATCTTGTTTTGCAGGGGTCATGTTGAGCAGAAACTCAATTGACTGATATGTGTAGGTGAAGTTAGAGAATGCCTTTGATTGTATTGTATCACCTGCTCCATTATTTTAAGACCCGCAACACACCGATCGCAGGTCCTCAGGCTCTTAATCTGAAGTAGTTAAGAACCCAATTAGGGTAATGATATCTTAATGCACTCATTTTGATTGAATGGATACTTAATCATCTAAAAACGTTGTTCAAAGCGTTTTTGTATAGGATTAGCAGTACTGTGTTTATAAATGCGGCACGAACTGATTATAGACACAAATAGAACGACTGTAAAGTGTTTTATATGCATTTTATTATGTACAACATAGCAGGATTACAAAATTAATTATGGATTAATTAATAGGTGCCAGAATTTTTAGAAATGTGGGTTCAGCCATAGAAATTTATCCAAAGTGTGTTTTACCATGTGCACTGCAATTTTTCTTCATAATCAACATTTTTATTGTAACATGCCTTTAATTACCAAGATAACCAATGTCATCCAATTAATTGAAATCACCCCAAGACGTGAAATTACACACAAACCCAAGATAAAAGGTAATCAAAATATGTAGTCCGGATCACTGATCGTACAAGAAATCTGATAGGATTAAGATTTGGAACTGATCTCAGTAGTTTTCCCCTCGTCTGATGCTGGTATCCCTTGTATACGCTCCTTCAGGATTTCGACTCCCATGTACCTGTCCAAATTTACACAAATGTTATCATTCAATATGTAGTCAGAAAGATTAATTGCCTGTTTGTTTCTGAAATTTAGAAGCACGGCACATTGGACTGAGCTCGATCGGAATATCTGACTCTGTCTTTAACAGAATACCAGTAAATGCATCGATAGGTGATATTGTTCTTTTCCATTAGAAACAGTTCATTTAAGTAGAACCCGTTTCCAAAATTTTGTCACTTTTAGAGTTTTGATTTGGAAAAAGAATTATTACCTTCCGAGCATCATGACGGTGGCTTGTGGATTAGTACCAGGTGAATCGATAAATGTCGAGCCATCGATTACTCTGAGTGCATCCACACCTACAACCCTGTAGTCCTGATCGACCACTCGACCAACCTGACAGCCGCCATGGTAATGCCATATAGTCATTACAGTGTCTCTGCAGTACTGGTCAAGTGATTTCGAGTCGTTATCATGCTTAGGAATCTTGTTCACAGGGAAACTTATTGTCATGTTGAGCAGAGACTCGATCGAGAGGTACGGATAGGTGAACTTGGAGAATGCCTTTGATTGTATCACTCGCTCGATGGTTTTGAGACCCGCAACGCACCGCTGCAGGTCCTTAAGTTCTTTGAAGTAGTTGAATCTGACAGACGGGTTATCATCAGGATTCGTGCTTTTCAACTTGAGATAGCCCTTTGAGAGGGGGCCGATTATTTTTTCAAGAATAAATCCGCCTCGAAATACAGTCTGCGCGACGAATTCTGAGGAAAGCTGGTCAACCTGTGATGTTCAAATTTTTAGAACACAAATCCTTCAACTCGTTGATTTAGCAATGAAATTAAATATAATTATTTTTTTTTTTGTGTGTTCGTACGTACGTTGGAGCAAAAACAATACTATATATATAAATGCTTAATCACCTTAGGAGAGAAAATGCCGAACTTCCTTCGCAACTTGTCATCCACATATAACACCGGACCACTGGCAAAATTAGACCCGCTGGCACCCTCGATGTACGTGCCAAACCGGGTTATTCCGACCACCTGTATCAGGGAAACCTCGACTGGTACCGGAGACGGCACGTACAAAGCGTTCATTGGATTGTCTGACATGCCCTGCCCAACCATTGGCTGATCCAATACCACCGGTATGCCCATTGACTCGAGGTGGCGCCTCGGCCCAACACCACTGAGCATGAGGATTTGCGGGGACCCAATAGCGCCGGCTGATAGTATGATCTCGTTCTTGGATCTGTTCGTGATGTATGCCTTGTGCAATTTCCCGGCGGAGTCGCGGTAAAGCACTCCATGTGCTTGTGGCCTCGGTCTACCTGTGCAAGTTTTGAGAAGAGATTTGAAACATCACCAAAAATAGTAACTGCTTTATCTCAACAAAAAAAAATAAAATAGTAACTGTTAATCTTGTACGATATTTTAAAAGAAAAATGTACTTTTTGGGCTACTGAAGGAAAAATGAGACTAATATTCTAGCTTAAATATTAATTAATTTGATAATGCAAGATTTCAATTGAACAGGTTCCATCATTAATCATGAACATACTGTTATATATATCATGACGATTGACGAATGGAGAATTATGAGCGACCAAACAGTAGCTACTGCAGTCGGCCATACGTTGTCTTGAAATTGGAAATGCTCTACTATTGAATTGTAACTTTGTTCTTACTTCTGAACATCTTGGCTTTTATTTTCTTTTTTAAGAGTTTAGACATTTATTGTTCTGAATTTCTGATTTCTGAACACCACAGTTTACAGTTTACAGTTTCGGTTTCCACATCTTTAATGGGGAACTTAATGTGATCGGTTCACTGTTAATATATATATATATATATATATATATATATATATATATATATATATGATGGTACCTGGAAACAGAAAAGGTGCAAAAATTATCAAACAAATTAATCCTTCATTTTGTTCTTTTTCCGATTGAGGCCGAGCTGTTTTTGGTCACTAAAACCAAATTAGCAACAAGCCAACAATGCAGCCAGCACCATTGACAAAAACTTTTTCTTTTTAGATAAACTATAAGTACGTGGGTCAAGCCAATTTATTTAGTTTGAAAACTCGATGCTTTCATAAATTTTAGGTTTGGTTTCTTTAAGAAAACATTCGGAAAGTACAAGATGATTTCTCTCACGGAATGAGAAGAATGAGATCTTATATGGCTCAAAAAAATATTGTGGGCTTGTGGCATATATATTGTCTCAACATCCTTCAGAATAAAATGAATTTCTCTTTATTACAATTTATAAAGATAGAATAATATGAGTAAATAGCTATCATTATATTGATTTTTTTTTTCTTTTCCTTTGAGGAAGTGAGGCATGCCTGCCTACTTATTTTTTATTAAAAATCATCCAGATGAAATTACTGTTTATGAAAATAAACAATTTGAACGAATTACGAAAATTTTCAATAATATAATTAATGCTCATAAAGCTATTTATAAAAGACAATGCTTCTAAAACTTTTATTAAAAAATATATATATAGCTTGAAAATGGTTTCTTGCACGTAGGCTTGAAAATGATTCTTTTTATTTGCATCTTGGCTCACCAATCAAGTTTTAATTTTTTTTTTTTAATTTCAAATTTTAAGGTTATTGCTTTTATGGCTAAAGGAAATTAATAATTGTTGCTTACCAAGTTATGACTAACATTTATAAGCGACCTAACCAACAAATGAGGAGGCAAAGGTCAGGATATAATAAATAATTTGTATGTATTTACAAAAATAAAAAATACATATGTACTTAAATCCTCATAAATTTACAATTAAAAGTGGTAAGTAATCACCTAATTATTCTACTTTAATTAATAAAGCATGAACAACATTTGTTCATTTTGTTCTTTCGCATGCAACAATTAATTATCCCTTGTTATAGAAATGAGATGACCTTTAATTTAATTGATTGATTAATTTAGAAACTAACTTGCTAAAGCTAAAACTTTTTTTTTTTAAAAGATGAGAGTCAAGTTACTCAAATTTTATGCTAAAGCTAAAACTAGAAGACCATAACTGAAAGAAAGCAGCACGTCCGGCACTAACCTCCGACTCGAAACAGCAACTTTGCGACGCGTGCGTGGAGCAAGATAGTGAGCTGCGCGGGGTTGGCGTGGCGGAGCAAGTCGGCGGCAGTGTGGCGGTTGCCGTGCTCGTCAAAGATAGAGGCCCCAATCTTGGTGCCATAGATGTGATCCAGACTGAAGCCATTGTACGGGCCCACACCCGCCTCGAGCAGCCCGTCTCGCAGCGCCGACTGCCACTGCTGCACCACCGGCTTGAACGCAACACTCTCTTCAACCCACCTGCATAAATGAATGTAAATTCCACTGATGACTGATGCCAGTATTGCAGTATGGCAATATCCCACTCCTTCCTGACTAGCTACATGCTTCCTCATTAATACCAAAGTTTAAATAGTAGTTCAAACTAATTAATGTGCCAGAAGTAACATCAGTAGAATACTTCTGGTCATGCATGCTTAACAAGTGTCCCTTCTTAGAGTAATACCTAGCTAGCGTCCATAGAAAAACTGTCTATAGAGTCCACATGTTGCATTCTGGAATGTATTTGTTACATTTCGGGACATATTTGTTACATTTCGTATACGTTTATGGATGTATGAACAGTTTTTCAATGTACGCAAGATGTTTCTTAATATCTTTATTCATAATGCCGAAGGAATTAAATGATTTGCTCAATTGCCGGTACAATATTGTATTAGTGGCCTTAACTATAATGATCATTAATTAATTAATTACCTGTAGGAGTCATTAACCAGGGCTTGATCCCAGCCAGCATCCTGCACATACTCTGTGCCGGCACGAGTGTAGAAGCCAGCATTCAAGCAACTTCCGCCGCCAAGCACCCGGGCTCGTGCATTAGGGACCCCGTCCTCGGAGATGAATTGCTGTGCTGCTGAGTCTGGCGAGGTGTCGGCAAGTGTGCGAGCAAAACCGACCAAGTTGCTGATGTTCTGATTCCCGTAGGGGGAACCGCCGCGCTCCAGTAACAGCACGCTTGCGTTCTGTGACAACGTGGCTGCCAGTGGGCAACCGGCTGTGCCGCCGCCGACTATGATGTAGTCGTAGAATGATACAGTGGGGGATTCTAGTGCATTCTTCATGAAAGTGTACCTTGGCTCTGAAAGTAAAGAGTGTTGATGACATATTGACATGCATGTGTTTTGCTCCAAAAAACAAACAAACAAAAAAGAAACAAAATATTGTGACATGAGAGGCAATGTATGTACCTGTCTGTGAATTTGTGAAGATGCCTAAAGAGAGCAGACTTGTGAGGAAGGAGGCAATTGTTGGTTTGGGAATTAGGAGAGGAGGCGCCATGGAGGATCCAAAATTGGCAAAAGGAGAGAAAAACAAGTAACAGGACTACAGGAGTTAATTTGCTTGTTCTAAATTAAAGTGACCTTGTTATTTAGGGGATGTGCACAGTGCACTGAAGCACAGAGGTTCTGTGGCGCTAGCCTCTAGGTGCTGAACCTATCTATATAATACCTAGCGTCTATATAATATCCACAGCGTTTATAGGTTACAAAATTAGATATATTTCTTACATTTTGAGTGTGTCCATAGACATATGAATACATTTTCCATAGAGTAACAAATACATCCGATTTTGTAACAGATAGATCTAATTTTGTAACGTATGAACGTTGTGGACATATATTCCATGGACGCTAGGTATTACTCATATGAATAATATTTAGAGTGATACCTAGCGTCTATAGAAAAACCGTTCATAGCGTCCGTCTATAGATTACATTTCGAGATGTATCCATTATATTTCGGGATGTATCTGTTACATTTCGTACAAGTTTATAGTTAGATGTATGGACGGTTTTTCAATGGACGCAAGACATTTCTCTAATATTAAATATCCTTCATTTATTTATGTTTGTATAGTGCCCATCAAACAGAGAGAATGGAACCAGTACCAGTACTACGCACAAGTGACTAGTCTGCTTAATCGGCGCACCTTAAGTAAAGCGCGATCAGAATTATCGTATTTATACGGTCTATTATAAGTATGAATTGTTTAGACTTTAGATTAATTAATTGAGCAAACCAAATGACCCAAAATGATAATAAGGCCATGCTAATGGAAGCCTCTATATATTCAGTTCTACTAATTAAAGCCCCAAAAAGTCTGATTTTCTAAACATGGACAGATTCATGAGGCACTAGCTAGCTAGCTAGCTACTAAGCCGGTGAATTCGGGGGCTCATATATATATGCATCTACTTTCTACCTAAAATATTAGACTTAATTTCCCCAAGAACATTGCAAACTTAAAATTCTTTTAACGGGAACGATGAATTAAGGGTCCGTTTGGCATATCAAGGAATAGTACTAGTATAGTGCTATCCGATTAACAAAAATGGATTAATGATTGTTGGAAGAGTGAAAAGAATAGTAATATTTTGAACTATTCGGATTGTAAAATTATTGTTTGGCAACATTTTAGTGGCATAGTTGAACAATAAGTGTAGCTATTCCGCTATTCCATCTATATGGCCGAATAGCGGATTAGCCTATTCACATCACTATTCGTTTAGCTATTTTGTGTTTAGCACTCACAAAAAATAAAATAGCACATTATTCCGGAATAGACTATTCAAAATAGGTTGCCAAATACACCCTAATAGTTTAATACAATTGCTCAGATTAATGCGCGCGCCAACCGTTATATTTAAGAGTATTGACTTTTTCCCAACTGAAATTAAGAAAAATAAGAGGATGATCATCCCGTCCCGTCAATCATTCTCCTAAATAGTTAAATTAGCATCCTCTGGAATTAATGCATCAACTAACCCTTATATCGTACAGTAATTTCGAGCCACCACCGTTTGAATTGTCCGGCTACCATGGTGCAAAACGCCTTTTTGCATTACCGTTTTTAAAATCTCACAAACCAAACTTCAAATGCCAAATCTAATTAAACCAATACATTCTACGTATTGAAATATGGTGGAATACCAAATTTTACAATTTTTAGAATTTTTAACTATTTTTTTTTGGATTTTTGAAAGATGGACAAAAAATAATAATAAAATAATGCTATTTGGAATATCAAAAGATACTCATTTTTGAAAAATCTGAAAAAATAGTTAAAATATTCAAAAAATTGTAAAATTTGGTGCTTTGCATAATCTTAATATGTAGATTGTGTTAGGCAAATTGTTTTGGTCATTTGAGTTTTAGAAATAGAAATTCAATGGCGGTGCAAAAACATGTTTTGCACCAAGGTGCATAATAACATATCTCTATTTAGACATCAGAAATGGAGAAACAGTATAGTAAAACTGTGATATGCATATCACCGTAGCCGGACTATATATATATATATATATATATATATTATGCTATTATAAGTTAGGAAAATAGTATTTTTATATTAAAAATGGAAAAAAATTAAAATAATATTATTTAAACCGAAAAAATAGAAAATCAGAAAAAAAGTTAAATAATTATATTTGTTGTAGACAAAAATCCTCTTGAAAAATAAAAGTTACCCTCCTCCTTTAATCCCCGATAACCTGGGTCGGGTAGGGTCGGATCCTGGGTTGCCCCGATACCCCGGGTTGGGTAGGGTTGGGTCCCGGGTTGCCCCGGTACCCCGGGACGGGTAGGGTCGGATCTCGGGTTCGCTCGGGTTGAGTTTTCACAGGAATTTTTCTGGGAGTTGGATACCTTTCCTTGCGATGACTGTCCCTTCCGACCCTCTCGGGTTGCCCCGGTAAGACGCACGGGTCGGGCCGGTCGGTCCATTTTCCTCGGGTTTCTCGGGTCAGGTTCGGACCTCTCGGGTTTTTTTTAAAACACTATCTATCACTCTCTCACAATCTGACATACTCACGTGCATTTATGTGCTTGTCACAGTTGTCTGAATGTTAATTAGAGACTGTAGTGTATTTGTTCATAAAAAATGATATCTATTAATAAATAAAATATAAATGTTCACTGAAAAATAATATTTGTTAATTAAAATATAAAGGGTGAATATGTAAAAAAAAGTAGTCAGTCAGTAGCTATCACCCAAATAATTTCCAATGACCCATCAAACGTATATATAAATTTCAATCATCCATCAACTATTTCTCAGCATGCCATATCAATCATGTTCCAATTTATTGTCTCATATCTAGAGCTGTCAATGCAACCAAATTTTGCATTATTTTGTTAAATTTTGTATTATTTCATTTTGTTTCGTCCAAACGAAACGATTAACGTAACGATTTGCGGTTTCGTTAAACGAAAATCGAAACAATATATTTCATTTCGTTTTCCATTTTTATATAATAATACCACTACAAAACGATTATTTTCGTTCTTCCTCCGTTGTGTTTCGTTTGGACAAAACGATAAATAAAATGATTTACGGTTTCGTTAAAGGAAACGAAACGAAAATGAAACAATATGTTTCCATGATCGTTTTGTTGTATTGATAGCCCTAGTCATATCTCACAATCGATCGTACGGATGTTCAAATAATATGTTCAAAGAACTTAAACTCATTTTTTTCTTAAAAAAAAAGAGCTTAAACTCACCAAGTTTCTTTAGCTTAATTCAAAGAACATAAATATCTTTCAAAGTGCGAAAATACAAAATTTTTACATAAAATTTGAAACGATAAACTTAAAGAATATCTTTGTAAAAAAAAATTAATTTTGAGTTAGAGGTGTATCTATATGTAAAGTTCCGTTGTGAAAATTGTTAAACATTTGAGGGCTCGAAACTTGTCTGGCTGGCTTTGGAGAAAGCCCTCTTTGACCGTATGATTTAATCCCATCTATTCTAACTGTTAAAGGCTCAACATAGGGTGCACTGTAGATTTCTACATTAGAAAAGAACAGTGCAATTTTTTTTTTTTTTTTTTTTTTTAAAGGTTACATGCCGTGTGCTGTATAGCGTTGGGTTGTTGATCGATGGCGGTTGTAGATTTGCACTATATATTATATGGAGAACCCTTTAAATTACGGTAAATATATTTTAATCGTATTGTACGAGTATTTTTCTTTACCATAATATCTCAGTCGCGCGGAGCGCGCAACCTTCCTAGTAGACGTCAACTCTCTACTCCATTAACGTTAACAAATAATAACCACCTCTATGTTCTCTCTGTATTATATTATAGATTCATAGGTAGTGACCACCCCTTTCCTCTATTTACCGGTCCACCATATTTTTGGTAAATAAATATCATTTTTCAGTAAATATTTATATTTTTCCGATCAACATATATCATTTTCTAGTAAACAGATACACTACTGATACGACCTATCTGAGGGCGACAGGCTGTATGGGAACTGGTGGTAGTGGGAGAGCACTGAACTGTATTCTATATATGGCGTGCTCTCTCGTAAGACGGTGGTTCATTCGTAAATTCTCCCCTTAAGTGAGGGATGTAAATCCATCTTATACTGACATGTTGAATGATGAAATAAATTAGAGTTCGATTGCTATTCAGCCTATTCTATCGTTTAAGCTGCTCATATAAACTCATCAAATGAGCTTGCGTTTAAGCTAATCAATGGGCCGTCCAAATTAACTCATTCAAATACGGCCTGTTTAACAAAGAAGAGATGAAGATCATATAAAGGACATCACTAGAATTGAAGTTTAAAATGGAAACAATTCGATTATTTGAAGAACAACATGAAACTCAAGTACATGGAAATTGTCCCGAACAAATTTAGTGTGGAAAAAACTATAGTATTTCAAATATAAAGTAGGTTTTACATATATTTATACGTATTTAGAGTAGGAGAGTGATAACTTCACAATCTTTATCTTGACACATTGACAATGACTTTTTTTTTTTTTTAAAGATGGAAAAAATATAAAAAAAAAATGTAAATTTTGAGATATACATTCATAATAAATATGTGGAGTTGTCGTTGATTGACACATTTATTTTGTATTATTTCGTTCAAGCACAATTATGAGCATTTCATTTTTCTATTGGTGCATTATTTCAGAAATTTTAATGAATTAATATTGTATATTTATAAAATCGTATTTTAGTAATTTTTTTGTGATTAATGTGCCAAGTATAATTTGAATTTGATTCTAATATGTGCACGTATGTAATACGCATGTCTGTATTTTATTTTCACATGTAATTATATTCTACTAATTATATACTTATATACTTGTATATATTCTAAAGATTAAAGGCGGAACATTCCGCAGTACTGTAGTTTGCTACAGGGAAAAAGAACAGTGTTTTTTTTTTTTTTTTTTTTTTTTTTTTGCGGTTACGGTTACGTGTCATGCACTGTATAGCGTTGAGTTGTCGATCGATGACAGTTGTAAATTTGCACTGTATATTATATGGAGGACCCTTTAAATTACAGTAAATATATTTTAATCGTGTTGTACAAGTATTTTTCTTTACCATAATATCTCAGTTGCGCGGAGCGCAACACCTTTCTAGTACATATATAGAGTCCAACTAATATGAAAATGTTTGTCTTTTGCCTTGAAATGCAAACAGTTATAATTCTATTTTGTCATGTCCGAAATTGTAAGTGTTAATATGGTAACTTGAGTTCGGTTCATAGTATAGAAGTTTGTGTTTTATTTTCACATTTGATCGTAGCAAAATTAATATTAATATACTTATATATTTTCATATATTTACTATTATAAATTTTGTATGTAATTTACGGCTTATTTTATTTTTCACATTTTTTAGATTCAGCTCAAGAAAGGCTCACCCAGAATTTACTCATATGAGGATGTATGTGATCTCAATTAAAAATACATATTATCTTTTCAAATTGTCATAAATAAAAATTAGAAAATTTAAAGCATTATGGGTATATGGTTCCGTCCATTATTTGATGCACCATTATATCTTCTTGAAATAGTTGTTAAATTTGTACGATTCTCCGACCACAAGAGATCAGGGATTCCCAAAGTTCCCAACTGTCCAAATTCTGAATACAGAATTAGAGGTGTATTTATATGTAAAGTTCTGTTGTGAAAATTGTTAAACATTTGACTGAGGGCTCGAAACTTGTCTGGCTGCGGTGGCTGGCTTTGGACCAAGCACCTATTCAAAGCCCTCCTTGACCGTATGATCTAATCTCATCGCTATCTCATTAGACGATACTAATAGACTTCAACTCTCTACCCCATTAAAGTTAACAGAAGATAACCACATCTATCTTCTCTTTGTATTATATTTTGGAAGGGAATCAGGGTAATGGCAAAATTCCTTGCCTCCTTTGCATTTCCAGTTTTGTTTTTGCTTCTTTCTTATTGTTATCTCTAGTTGTACATTCACTGTCATTTTTTTTTTTTTTTTAGATAAAGATGAGAAGGTCAAACCACTCAAATTTAAATGTTTATAAAGACCTCCCATTCGGATTTCGAACTTACGACCTCCCACATGGAAAGCGTTACGCTTAACCACTAAACCAAAGGCCGGTTCTTTACCTTCATTGTCATTGATATATAGCTTAAGATGCCCTTTTGTATCTCCATAGAGTCTCATGCTCACTATCGACCGATTTCTCCTAAATCTCGAAACATAATTTGGCATACGATCTCCATTCGCGACCATGGACCCGATTATCCCCTGCAATAGAAAAAAATCATTCTCAGTCGAGTGTATTCCTTGTCAGTTTTAGATGAAAAAGGAAAGAGACAAAATATCGGTACCAACTACCAACAATTATAAGCTGTAATGCACTCTCTAATATTACCTCGATACAATTAATTGTTAGAATTCAATATAATTAGGTCGATTGCAATGAAACATAATAAAATACCAAGTTACCAATGAAATACTAAATCCAAGAAGAAAATAGAAAATCGAGGGTACTAACTGAAAGTTTTGTGGGTTTTGTGATGATCGATAGAAAATATTTTTATTGATCTTAATTGATTTGTACATTCGGATGTAGCTTATATAGCCAATAGAGACAACGGTCATTTGATGACCAAAATAGAAAGAGAATAAATGATACAACGGTCATATTGATCAATGTCGTTTTTATTTTTCTAATTTCTATTATTCTTCAACACTCCCCTCAAATTTGGCGTGTATATATCATATAACCCAAACTTCCTTGAAGAAAAGCATTTTTATTATCTATTTGATTTAAATTCCAATTTTTATTTACAGCAATAGAGAAAAGTATTTTTACTGTATTTATTTTTGCTACCGGTGCAAAAGTTTCATAGTAATCAATACTTTGAGTTAGAGTATCCTTTGGTCACTAACCTAGCCTTATACTTCTCTAAGGTACCATCACTATTATATTTAACCTTGTATATGTTAGAAACTTTAACTTAATTTGAAATTATTAAGTTTGATTCGGTGATCAAGAATTTAAAGTTTCTTATATTTTAAGGTTTTGTACATATAAAGATAATTATCTTATAATTAATGTGAATGATTTGATGATTAAGATAATATAAAAGACCGGCCATCCTTTATATAATCTTAATGATCCTAGTTTTCTAAATTATACCTAATAATATTTAATGGAAATTTATCTGTTGAAGAATTGCACCGTTGGGAAATTTAATTACCATTATACAGAATTATTAGATGGACGTTACACCCATAAGTAATTAGAATGATTTGCAATTAATTATTGGTTTCATTGCCTGGTCAGTTTCTCATGTTGGACCGAATTAGAGGTATTGAATAGAGAAATATTTGATACTTAATGCTAATAGATTTAATGACTCAACTAGCCGTTGTGTGGAATATTATATATAGAGGTCATTGCTCACTTGGGAAAGATACACAGGAAACAATTTCATTCCTCTTACGAAAAGCTTTTCAATATTATTTCAAATATTTTCTGAGCTATAGTTGCAATATAATTTGGGTTCTATCCTTTGATCGGGGTGCACCGTGAATAAGGAGAAGGGGTCGTAGTATCTTGGGAGAAGATCGCTACGAGTCCACTGCACCTGTGGGGCGAATACTGCTTTAAAGTTAGCACTCGTGATTTATTATGGGTGTGCTTTGACCAACAAATCATTTTACAAGGCGACGCGGAGACATTTGAGCACCTCGACATCAAATCCAACAGAGTTTGCAACCTTTAATCTTTCTTTAAGTTTCTTGTGCTGTATTTTATTTTGGTATAATTGATCATATATTTTCCAACAGTATATACCCATTTACATCCAATCGGTTTTTTGTTCTTTGGTAAATTGCAAAGTTCTCAAGTCGCATTTTTTTTTTCTAAGGCATGAAGTTCCCCTTTCATTGCCTTACACCATTTTGGATCATTTCTAGCTACTTCATAATTAGTGGATTCTTCAATTTTTGACAAAGTGGTCACAAAGGCATAGTGATCATTTGAGATATTTTTATATGAAATGTAATCTTGTATGGGATAATTTACAGAATATGTAACATATTCCTTTAGCCTTATTGATGGTTGCGGTTGGCGACTTGACGTTCTTAATGGCATGTCCTCTTCTTGAATTTCCTCCATTTCTTCATTCTCAATTTCTTCTTGAGATGACTCTTCCACATTTTCTTCAAAATTTTCCTAAGTTGTATTTCCTACAATAACTACTACCACAAATTCATTCAAAGAATTATCATGCATGATATCTTTTTCTTCCTCATTTTTATAAAAAGAATCATTTTTAAGGAAGAAAACATTTCTTGAGATATGAATTTTTTTTTTTGTTTTGGGGTCATAGCATTTATATCATTTTTTGATGGGATGAATATCCTAAGAAAATAGCTTTAATTGATGTATCATCTAGTTTATCTAATTTAGTTTTATACACAAAACAAGTACAACCAAATATTCTTAAATGATCAAAATTAAATTTTCTATTATTAATAATCTCAAAAGGGTTTTTAAACTATAATACGGAGCTAGGTAATCGATTTATTAAATAAGTGGCGGTGAGAACGGCTTCCGACTAAAAATTTTTTGGAACATTATTTCTAACAAATACCCCATTTTGTTGTGGGGTATACACACAAGAAGTTTGGGGTATACACACAAGAAGTTTTGTGTGTATACACCCTTTGAATTTGTAAAATTCTCAAAGTTTTTATTGATAAATTCCGTAACATTGTATGTACAAAGAATTTTAATCTTTTTGTCATATTGAGTTTCAATGAGATTTACAAAATTTTGAAAATGAGGAAAAAAAAAACTTCATTTTTATTTTCATTAAATACAACCATGTTGCTCTTGAAAAATCATCAATAAAAGTGACATAATACTTAAAACCATTATAAGAGTCTATAGGTGCAGACCCCCATACATCAAAATGAATTAATTCAAATACTTCATTACTCTTAGAGGTTGAATTATTGAAAGAAAGTTTTGTTTGTTTTGCAAACTTACAAACATCACACTTGTTACAAAAATCTTTTGAAAAATCAAGCATCATTTTTAATATTTTGTCGGAAGGATGTCCTACTCGCTTATGCAAAAGATTACTTAAATCTTCATCTCGTTTTGTATTCAAAATACGCTTGTTGCTATCCAAAAAATATAAACTATTTTCTAAAAAACCTTCACCAATCTTTTCTTTGGTAATTTGATCTTGAAAAACTACACTATCTTGATCGAAAATAATTTGACAATTTAGTTCCTCAGTAAGTTTATGGTACAATTTTCAACATAAAATACATCTTGAAGAAAATTCTTATTCAAAATGCTAATCACATCCCATCATTTAATCTTAATCTTTTCATCATTGGCAACCGTAAAATATTGGTCATTTTCAAGGGTTCGAAAGCTTCGCAATAGATTTTGATTTCCGATCATATGATCGGTAGCACCCGAATCAAGTACCCATTTCTCATTATTCTTTGGTGCTATTTTAGTACAATGACCAATACTCAAACATTTATTCTCATAACTCAATTTCAGATTTGGCATATTTCCTCGTATGATTAATTTCTGGTCCAGACCCAACATTAGACATTTTAAATGAAATGGGCTTGTTTGATTGGTTGCTAGAGCCTATCGTATTGTTTGTGGGATGAGATAAACAATGTTAAGTTAATTTGCAAATTAACTCAACAGAAGCGAAGTAAGCATTTCCTCTATCATATTGTTCAGACCCAACATTAGACATTTATTAAACCTTGACTCGACTTCTGACCCAGGAGCGAAGTAAGCATTTCCTCTATGCGATCGAGTCGGTCTGAAGTTTTTTTTATTCACCCCTTTCATCTCCTCCTCCTTCGTAGAGAGAAATGCTTTCTTCTCATCTTTCGGTTCGGTTGTGCCCATAGCAACTCGCATTGTTGCCTTTTCTTTTCCGAGTTGGTTAATTTGCAAATGAGCTTTTTGATTGCCGAATTGCAACTCAATTTCTTGTGTCATGGTTGTTGATTTACTAGTTTTGCTTGCGGAAGCGTTTTGATCAGACGTGCTCTGATACTATGAAGGTTTTGTGGGTTTTGTGATGATCGATAGAAACTATTCTTATTGATCTTAATTGATTTGTACATTTGGATGTGGCTTATATAGCCAATAGAGACAACGGTCATTCAATGACCAAAATAGAAAGAAAATAAATGATACAACGGTCATATTGATCAATGCCGTTTTTCTTTTTCTAATTTCTATTATTCTTCAACACTAACTCTTATAATTTTTAATAAGAACCATTCAGTATCCTCTTATAATTTTTTTTAGGGGAATTAGATATTTGGCACTCCAAAAATTCAAGTTTAGAAATTTGTCATTACGAAAGTTAAGTTTAGAAAATTGACACTATAAACGAGCATACTTTATATATTTGCCACTCAATCTCATAATATACCAATTTATTTGAAATAGTAGATTTTTGTCACATGTATTTTTGTAGGTCCGAAAATACCCTTCGACCCATAACAGACCAATCTTCCCATCAATACAGTACCCAAGCGCAGCACCAGGGTGCTTTGAAGTGGCAAGGTTCTCAGGTGCAGGTTCAGAGGCCTTGAAGTGGCGAGTTTGCAGCTTTCATGCCATATGTCAATTCCATCGTTGTCGATTTCACTGATGTCAATCCCGTTTGGAAGTTGTTGGGTTTTTGGGTTTGAGAATTTGGCAAATTTATGAGGGTTTTACTGGGTTAGGGTGTCAGTTAAGTGGCAGAGTTAAAGCAACAGCATTGCTAGGTGAACAAGTTGCGCAAGTGAAATCTATTGTCAGTGAGATATGGCGTAGAACAACAAGCATAAGCAAGTTCTTGATTGAGGGACAAAATCAAAATCTCAATTAAATGGTATGTTGTTTCTCTTTGGTTTTAGTCTATATAAGCTAAAAAAGTTACCAATTATCTCTGTCATTTGAGAAACTTATAATGTTCTGCATTTATGGTATTGGTGAAATTAATGGTAGAATTACCCATAAAAAAGGCTTATATAAGATACTACATAAATAAGCGGCGAACTTCCTTCTGTCTCATTAGCCTTTTTCGATACAAAGAGGAATTCCTCGGTTTGAGGATGGATGCTGTGGCGGATTATTTGGTCTTGGTGATCCGCTTAATGGTGATCCCATCATCAGTATCGGGCTAGCCCTAGTCGCTTTATAATGGAATAACAAATAATTAATGGTAGCGACTTTGCCTTCAAATCCCTATGATGGTTTGTGCTACGCTGCTCCTAATTGTGTTATCCTGTTACTATTACTGTCCACCAATTTATTTGGAGTTTACAATAGCCATTTTACTGAATTGAGTGAAAGGTTATAAATTTATTTTAAGACTTTAGGGCTAAAGAAATTGTATTCGATAAATTATTTTTTTGTCAGCTTATCTTTGCTTTCATTTTAGATAAATTTCCATATTTGTAAGGCTTGAAGTCTCTTTCATGAAGGCCATGTAATGTTGTTTCTTTGGCTAGGTACATATCTATTATCTATTATGTGTTACCTCTTTTTTTCTAAAGTTGATCATATTCTTTCAACTCAAAATTTGGAATATAATTTTGTAAACAAACATTAAATGTCTTTTTTTAAGCCATAGATCCAACAGTTATATGAAAAATATTGTAAAAATTGTTAAAAACATGATGAGTACTATTTGTTTTTTTATTTCCAGCCACATCATCTCTTAAATTGACCGTACAATATGGATGGTAACAAATATTATCTAAGGGTTACTTCTCAATGAGTGAACCACCTTGGTTGGTTTGATATCCATACTTTTCCTGCACAAAGCACTATTTGTTTTTTAGATACATAACACCACACCAACTTTTTTCTTTCTCTTTGAAAAAGATTGTAAAGAAATAAAAGAGACCGGCGGTGCCCTCCCATGGTTGCCTCCTTGCAGATTGCACATCTAAAGAGTGGGAGGGAAATAGAGAAAATGGCTGGTGCCTTCTCTCACACTATCAATGTCCTGTGGTTTCTCCTAGAACTTCATTTTATGGAGATGTTCATCATCGCAAGTCTAAACTGTTTTGCAAGCGTAGAAGCGATTTTATTTGGGAGAATTATAATATTTTTTTTTAGATAAAAATTAGTTTAATTTGTCTAATTGGAGATTATAAATTTGTTCCACTAATCTACTGATGATTATGGATCTATTTAGTTTTATTTGCCTTCCTGCTACAACAAATGCAATTTTACATCTGGTACATTATACCAGTAAAGAAAATGGCACATAAACCATTCTTAAAGTTTCCTCACTCTGAATCCTTGGTAAAAAAATATTTTTTATACAAATATCAAGTAATCTCAGGATGTCAGTGCAATACTCAAATTTTTCATCTTATATATAGTCATTACAACAAGATAATTTATAAATGTTTGTGCCACATATTCTGTTTTAATAATTATAGAAGTTTAATGCTATAGTGATATTTTGGTGAATTAGAGGTTGAAGTCAATTTGATGTAAGCCGTGGGCTGTACATAAAGCATACTTCAAGCTAAAAGGTAGTTTGAAATGAGAGCAACTTGACCACACATCTGCCCTCTATGCCTCTCCTCTAATAAGGTTAGGTCAAAAATTTTATTCCAATGATATGTGGAGGTATTTTCTTTGAATGCGTATATGTAAAGCATTTTTATGTTACTATACTTCTATTTTCAAAAATTACTAATTTTCTACTCGTTTGGTTAAACATTAACTTCTTTTTGTAATTGCAGTTCGATCTTTCCTTTTTGGAGATACGTTGGAGAGTTTAATAGACTGTTTGCACCAAGTTACGGTTCTAAGCCGATCGATATTGTCAATTGATGTTTTGATGACAAGTATGCATGTCCATGAGGAATGCAATACAGCAGTACACTATCAATCCATGATATATATTCAAGAAATCCATTTCTTATTTCAATAAATTCTGTAATCAGTCAATTGAATGTTTTTTTTTTGAAACTTGTGCTAATGTTTGTAAGTACCATTATTGCAGACAACAGAGCAAGGACCGTTTGCAAATATGTAAAAATACTTCTGGAATTTTAAGAACAATAGTCCATCAGAGTGTTATCACTAATTCACTATCACAAAGAATAAAAAGTAGCCACAGGTTTACTTTTTTATTATGATATTGCATACTGGTATTAATCTTAAATCTATATATTGCGATCAATTGTGGTTGTTTGAGCAAATGGCCTAGTAGCTCAAGTGGTAGCTAACTAGGATGACTTCCAAGAGGTCATGGGTTCAATCCTCTATGAGCACAAATAAAAAGTTTCAATGAAACTGGTGGAGTATTCCACTTTCTTCAAAAAAAAAAAATTGTGGTTGTTTGACCTAAAATATTATAAATTTACACTAGCACTAATTTTGAACTTGCTTTATTTTGTTGACCTTTCTACTTTAAAGTTTAGTAATCATGCTTTCTGATTGCATTATTTTGGATTCATTAATACATACATATAGTTCAATTATAATAGAACAACAGCACTATATCCAGTTTAAACACGAGATCTTTTATCACAATGACGTAATCAAGAACTTTAAGTTGGTAGCTTATATCAACTCTTCGAAAAAAGACATAATCAAGAATTTAAATCAATATTTTGCCTAGCTTTTAAGATAGTAGCATAAACAAATATCACTATGTTCAATATATTGATGAGAAACATAAATTTATCACTTCACAAGGAGAATGAAGTAAACCAGTATTAACGGAGAGTTAGTTGAGTACCATAAGAAAAAATAAAACATCCAATACAAGTGATCCCTTCAATCGGAAGTCATAGCCATAGTAAATGCAATCAGTTGATACAAGAGCACAAGAACATTTTACTCTTGACAACCTTCAATTGGAGGAACTACAAAGGTATCAGTTTTACATTCATGCTGCAGGAATGTCGCAAAAGTTCTCTGATAAAATGATCCCCAGCGGTTATACATTTTAGAAATGAAAAACGAAAATTTTTAAAACAAAAACAAGAAAACATAAAACAGTTTTATGTTTCAGAGAAATGAAAAACAAAAAAATGGAAATAATGCCAAACACATACTTTAATATTAGTTCTTCAAGATATAAAAAAAAAAATAATAAAAAGCATCTCTTGCTTCAAGTCTTCAAGTCTTAGCACCTGATATCATTCTGTTAGATATAAAAATAATAAAAAGCAAACATAAGTCACAGCAAATATCATTCGGTACATAGAAATCCACATTTTTTTGCAAATAATTACTTCATTGTCTCCTCAAAACTTCATGGTATACAACATTCTTCGTTAAAACACCTTCTGATGATCTGTCATTTCCACACGGTTTCACCAAAACCTTTGTTGTTTGTCTAGACACCCCTCTTGATAATGCCACATAGAGTTGACCATGTGAAAAAACTGGCTCAGGCAAGTAGACACCCACATTTGGTATGGTTTGCCCCTGTGCTTTATTAATTGTCATTGCAAAACTCAAACGGATCGGAAACTGCTTCCTCTTGAATCTAAATGGGAACAAATCATCATCCGAGGGGCTCAAAGGAATTCTCGGAATAAAAATTCTTTTACCTATATGCTGCCCAACCGCTATCTCTGCTTCTATTGCATTTTTCTGAAAATTTCTACACACCAGTCTTGTACCATTGCAAAGACCATTTGCAGGGTCAAGATTGCACAACAAAATTATTGGGCATCCCACTTTTAACTTTAACACATGAGCAGGTAACCCGTTCGGTGTTAAGGAGTTTAAGAATTCAGAAGGATAGTAATTACTCGTATCATCCTCAGCCATATCAAAACTATGGTATGTCACCTCTTCACCGGGATAACGACTGATCATGCGATCATTCAATCCATCAACGTGATCATTCTTTGTTGACAAAATCGCTCGAGAAGCAATATAGTCTGATTTTTCACTATTGATGTTTAAAGAAGGATAGATGGCTTCTATGAGCTCGTTCATCGACCGGTCATCATCTGTATAAGGTATCACCATCTCATCTGGAATACGAACACAATCATCTTCATTTGATAATTCAATTCCATCACCTACCCGTAGTAGGAATTGGGAGAACCATGGATCCAATCGAGCTCGCATGTTTTGTGTAAGCCTCATTTTCTTAATTGATGACCATAATGGTGACATTGGCAAAGTGGAGTCAACAATTTCTGCCCTAGTTCCACGCCTAACCACAGGAAGAACCTGTCTAAAATCACCACCAAGTACAACAACTTTTCCACCAAACAGCTGATTGCATCCAGTAGCATCTTGTAAAGTCCTGTCTAGGGCCTCAATAGCCTGCCTCTTGGACATGGATGCCTCGTCCCATATGATCAAAGTAGCCCTTCGGAGTAGCTCTGCAGTTGGGCTCTGTTTGCTCACTGTACAAACAGATTTACAGTCAATCTTTATAGGAATCTTGAATCTAGAATGTGCTGTCCTCCCACCGGACATATTATTAGCTGCCGCACCGGAAGTGGCTGTAGCAAGCGCAATGAGACCGAGAGATCGAACAGCAGCCAACAATGTCTTATAAAGGTATGTCTTCCCTGTACCACCAGGCCCATCAATGAAAAAAATCTCAGCCCTATTGTCTGTCACATGCGCCATAATCTCATTAAAAGCATATTGTTGCTCTTCGTTTAGTGAACCGCGTGCACGCAAATCATCTTCTGATACTGGAATACTCATTTCATCATTTACTTCTCGAAATTCCCCATTAGCATAGTCAGTATTCGTATCAAGCTCATGTAGGTCATACATTCCCAAATTCTTACCCATCGACTCGAGGTACCCACCAACACTCTTGAGTGTCATCCGTTGAACCACATCCGGAGAACTACAATCTCTACGGTAGTCCTCAGACATATCCATGAAATGCTTATCCCACAACTCACGTGTATTGGCCACCTCACAAAAAACTAAAATAGTTGCAAAAAGCCTTCTAAGAGCCGAAGGCATTTGGAATGTTGCTACCTCTGAAAGGCATTCAGATAGGCTGTCATCTCTTTCTATCAGACCCCTGGCCTCTGCTGATGCTCTGAATGATGGAAGGGCAACTCCATCAACAGTTAGAAGATCTTCAAATGAAGTTGGTCCTCTGACATGGTTGAGAAGTATGCGTAGGTAGTACCGCTCTGGATCTGTTGGAGGAGCATAAACCACTCTGCCAATCTCAATTCTTTGTTTTCGTGGGTTCCATTTCTTGCCATTTTTATCCCATGTAAAGTGTTCTGGAAACTCACAATAAAGATAATTTCTTGCCCACAGGTATTTTTGATTGGCATCAAAGAATGCTGTCAGCATGGTTTTTCTCAACTTCTCCCTTTCAGAAATGTCCTCCAAGTTGTCATCCTCATTGTAACAAACAAGTTGTTTGTCGGCAACATGTAGCTGCAGAGACCTCACGGAAGGCCTGATCTCACTCAAGTTAAATCCAAAAATACGCCATGCAGCCTCTGGTGGTGACACCCAACGTGCATCTTGGAACATTCTGATCTCATCAACAGATGTGCTCTCTTCAGAAGATCCAACATGAACTTCTGCTCGAACGTGACCCTTATAAATGTACTTGAATAAGTACTTGACGGCCTTGATACTCGAGCATATCTCGACATTGATGTGGCAATTGTAGCGCATTAGCAAATGTGGGTTATAAGGAGCCACCCATCTATTGTCCATATCGCAATTTTGGATCTTTACAGTGCAACCATTGTCTCTTCTCTGATATACAGGATAGGAATTGTTTCCTTGAACTGTAGCCTCATTAAACTGCTTAGGATAGTCAAACCTGCACTTGCCATCTCTCATGCATGGGCTAGTCTTTCTCAAATGCCCACATGGCCCGTGAATCATGTGATTAACAACTAATTTGTGCAACTCGGGATACTTCTTCGGATCCGGAATCTCCGCAGACACAATATTGCCATATTGGTTAGGAGTTATGATTTTAGAACCAGACTTCAAGATAATAAGAAAATGTGCATGGGGCAACCCTCTTTTCTGGAATTCTATGACATACACGTGTGCAGCCACATCTCCAAAAAATTTACCTTTGATGACATGTTGCTTCAGATCCTCTAGTTTTGCCCGAAAAACCCGAGCTACAAGGTCAGGGCGATCTTGTGCCATTTGTCTAGGCAATAGCTCATCACGTATCTCCTGCCAATTCGGGTTGCACGTCATAGTAAGAAAGATATCCGGCTTCCTGTACCTCTGTACCAATGCCATAGCATCCAAATATCTTCTTTGCATGTCTCTTGGGCCACCTATGAATGATGCCGGCAGCACAACTCGCTTACCAACTCTAGACCCACATGCCTCCCCTGCGAGTATGCTATCTGCAATCCCTTGGTACAGGTCTGCCCTTATTTTTTTCTGTTTCTTCCTGAGAAAGTCTAAACGACATGATTCTATCTTTATGTAGGTGTCCACCAGGAATTGTTGAAATAACCGTCCTCCCAAAAGAACTAAATTCTTTTCTTTCGGTCGTATTTGCAACTTGTAGGCGTAGTACTCTCTTGCCGAGACATTTTTCCTCTTTTTAGATGATTCTAAAAAAAAAAATTAAAGAACATATGTTAGTCTTATGTGATACATTTGTAGCCAATACGATAATGGATTTTACTGTCTTATTATTGTCGAAACAATAACATTGTAAAATAGAAAAAAAGGATGTACCTTCATCGTCTTTATCTTCATCCAAGTCTTCTGCTAAAATTGCCTCCAGTGATTCTCCAACTCTTGGAATCTTGTTATGCCAGCCAACCTCTCCATGGGGAAACAACAATGGATAGGCCAAAGGATCATAACATCCATAATAGCACTGCACTCTTCTTGCATTGTTGTTTATGTCGTAGACCTTAATGCTTCTCTTGTAAGAACTCTGCTCTTCATTTCCCTCAACCCAAATAGCACCAACTTGAGATGCAGTTGGCCTGTTGTAGGTTCTTTGGTCAAGATCAACTGATGCATTCAGTGTTATCCGATAATTATCGGGAGTCGGTATGCCCCCAAGCATCTTAAAGGTTTGTGCATATGGGTTGACATCAATCAAAACATCCATCAATACTTGAACGGTGCTCCTATCAAGCTCTGGTGTCCTAACCATCCGTCGATCCAACTCAGCTTCTGTATCGTAGAAATACAGTTGCAAGTATTTTGGTGCATCCCGATGAATTAACTGATCTATGAAATGATAAATCTGGCCATGTGCACGGAAAGTGTAGACACCATCTCTCATGGTTGCCAAATTTTTATCTATTTTTGCCCCAAAAGATGTGAATGAGAAATGAGAATTGTAGTAACGTATCATATACCGGAAATTAACGGCATCCGGATCCGTGGATGTGAAGAGCCGGTACAACTGGTCAGGAACTTCGTTTGGGGCAAGTGATGTCTTACCATTCATGCAACAAAACGATGGGAATTCATACTGGAATCTCTTAGCTCCGCAATGCCCACAATTTTTTTGTTTTTTCAAAACAAATTGTGAGGCAGGTAAGTTTTGATATGCAAAATCAAATGGATCACTGTCTCCATAATCGAATGTAGTGGAAGCCAATTCAACCGTTGGGTTTGAGCTGGACTCGCCTACTTTGAATAAACCTATAAGAATGGTATATTTCATGTAGTTACAGGATTACCCGTTTATTATATTTTAAATCAAAAGTTATGAAATATATAAGATTGTAATGTAAAAAAAAAAAAAAAAAATTACCCTCTGTTGCAGTTTCAAAGTACGACTGCAAGGTATTAAGGTCACCACTTTCATCCAAGTCTGCAATTGCTTCTACTCAAAAAAAAAATACAGTGATTAATTATCATTAGATTAAGAAACATAATCTATGAAATTAAATGGATTACTATATTAACCTTCATAAATTTCTTCAAGTATTACTTCATCAATCAGCTCATCATTTGTGATGCAAGAGCCTGCATGGGATGGCCCCCATTGATCTTGTTGGGTACAACCTAATTGAGATGGGCCAGATTGATCTTGTTGGGTAGGGCCTGCATGAGATGGGCCAGATTGATCTTGTTGGGTAGGGCCTGCATGAGATGGGCCAGATTGATCTTGTTGGGTAGGGCCTGCATGAGATGGGCCAGATTGATCTTGTTGGGTAGAGCCTGCATGAGATGGGCCAGATTGATGTTGTTGGGTAGAGCCTACATGAGATGGGCCATTGACACTTGAAGCTTGGGAGTCCCCAAGCACATTATTTGCTAGCAATCTCCTCCTCTTTGTTCTCTCTCGCATTTGTTCCTTAAGCTTTTGCTTACTGGTTGGATCCATATTGGCATATCTTGTTTTGTTGTACTCTCTCTTTTCATTAGCGGTTTGTTTTTGTTTGCCCTTCATACCTGTTCAATATCCTTCGGAATAAAATGAATTGCTTTTTATTATATTATAATTTAATTCCATGCATGCTATCTTTATGATTTATAAAGATTGAATAATATGAGAAAATAGTGATCAGTAATTCTTTTTTTCTTTTCCTTTGAAGAAATGAGGCATGCACTGCCTACTTTTGATTTTCTATTAAAAATGATCCAAATTAAATTACTGTTTATGAAAATAAACAATTTGAACGAATTACGAAAATTGTCAATAATGTAATTCGTTCTCATAAAGCTATTTATAAAGATAATGCTTCTAGAACTTTTATTAAAAAGACAAAAAAAAAAAATGCTTCTTTATATAGCTTGAAAATGGTTTCTTGTACGTAGGCTGAAGAGTGGGTGGACTATGCCAAAGCCCAAAGGCATCTTGGCTCGCCAATCAAGTTTTAAGGTTATGTGCTTTTATGGCTAATGAAAATTAATAATTGTTGCTTACCAAGTTATATGACTAACATTTATAAACGACCAAACCAACAAATACGGAGGCAATGGTCAAGATATCCATAAACCAGAAAGATGGGTGGGTTTTAAAGCTTCTAAGGCATGCCACATCATCAATCCTTTTAACCATTAGACCTATTGTTAACTATCAATCTAATGGCTAAATTGATCTTACTTTCTTCACTATAATTCCAAAAGGCATATAGACATTAAGTGTAATTAAGTATTGTTACTAAATAATTAGTGATCTCTTGTAGAAAACTTCCATATAATTATGTGTTACAAGTTTTCTTTTTTAATTTCTAGCACCAAATAAAAAAATCCCACATCAATAATTAATTTAAAAGCATATTTTGTACTATAAGGATTTAAAATAGTTGTCGCTTAGGTATATTTTGATTATTTTCTTATAATTTGAGTAGTTACATAAATAATAGTTATAAAATTAATTAATCCCGTCACATATAATACAAGTTCACAACATCACATTGTTCTATATATCGATTTTCTATTTTAAAGATTATAAGACCATAATAAACATATTTAATTGTCTATAAAAATAATAATTTATTTTTTAAAATCTTATCTATGAATTCAAATATTTGTTTTCATATATTACTATTTGTTCAGGCGAAGCCCAGAATTCTAGCCCTAGTAATAAATAAGTTATATGTATTTACAAAGATATGTACGTACGTACTTAAATCCTCATAAAATTACAAAATCACCAAATTATTCTACTTCAATAACATTTTTGTTCTTTCGCATGCAACAATTAATTATCCGGCGTTATAGAAATGAGATGACCTTCAATTTAATTGATGATTAATTTAGAAACTAACTTGCCAAAGCTAAAACTAAAACACAGCATAACTGAAAGAAAAGCAGGACGTCATGCAAGCACTAACCTCTGGCTCGAAACAGCAACTTCGCGACACGTGCGTGGAGCCGTTGTACGGGCGTACACCTACACCCGCCTCCAGCAGCCCGTCTCGCAGTGCCGACTGCCACTGCTGCACCGCCGGCTCGAACGCTACACTCTCTTCAACCCACCCGCATGCATGTTCTCTTCTTCTTCATTCTTCATTTCCGATTTCATTTTGAATTACTTACAAAATATATGATGACTGATGACTGATGCCAGTATCCCACTCCTTCCTGACTAGCTACATGCTCCCTCATTAATGCCGAAGTTCAAATAGTAGTTCAAACTAATTAATGTGTGCCAGAAGTAACATCAGTAGTACACTTCTGCTCATGCATGCTTAACAAGTGTCACTTCTTAACATATTATTAGTGGCCTAATTAACTATAATAAATTATTAATCATTAATTAATTACTTAAAATTTGCAATTTGGTCATTTAAAAATTTTAATGGCAATAATGTAATTTTGTTAAGTTTGTAGTTGCGAATTTGCAATTTTTAAGTTTGGAGTGGCAAAATTAGGTTTTGAAGTGGCAAATATACAAATTTCCCTTTTTATTTTCATAGACAATTAAATATATTTATTATGGTCTTATAAAATTTTTGCAAGCTTAAACACTTAATAAATTAATTATAATAACTAATGTGGCATAATTTTTTTTGGTGCTAGAAAGTAAAAAAAAAAAAAAAAAAAGCTTGTAACACATAATTATATGGAAGTTTTCTACAATAGATCACCAATTATTTAGTAACAATACTAAGTTACACTTAATGTCTCTATGCCTTTTGAAATAAATTAGTCATTAGATTGATAGTTAATAATAGATCCAACGGCTAAGAAGATTGATGATGTAGCATGTCTTAGAAGCTTTGAAACCCACCCATCTTTCTAGTTTATAGATTTTATATATTTCTTCTCTCTTTTTTTATCAGTTCCTTCTTTTACTACTCATGTAATTATGTAAAAAGTAAAAACTCATGTCATTTTTCTTTTGTATATACCTCTGCAAATCTTTTCTTGTTTAAATGAAAAGCAGGCTGTTCGCCTACTTCCTTTAAAAAGAAAAAAAAAAAAAAGTATTTCCTCCTCTTTTTTTTTTTTTTTTTTTTTTTTTTTTTTGCAGCTTGTGAAACCAAATTCTTTGCAGCGCTGAATAAAATTCATTAAAAGTGCCATATATATAATATTGAGGGGTGAGACTATCAATACCCGGAGCAAAATCCCCCCAATCAGAGTACGTCATGTGGCAAAAACGTGTTGACCGATCAAATGTTGGAAATGCGTCGCTGCGCAACTCGTGTCGCTAGGTGTTTATATTTTGAAACCAAGTGTTTATACCACAAATCCAGGTATTTATATTTCACATTCTCGCACGAACACGCTTTCCATTACGAACGCGCTTTCCAAAAATGAAAAGCGCGTGACCCCGTGCGACGAATCTGGAGAAGCCGCGTTCGTCCAGACGCACTACGCGATGCGCGCTGCGTCACGTCTAGGGGAAAATAAAGGGGATAGAAACGTGGGGATCTTAAGATTTTCACTAATATTGAGAGATAAAATTTAAAAACAAAAGATTAACTATCAATAACAATGTGGTAGATGAAGAGAAGGAAATTAGCAACAATTTAGTTTCATGTCAATTTCAAATGATTTGACATTGAAAAAATGCTTGTATTAGTAAATCCATAATATCAATCAGCTATTCCATGCAAAATTCAACTAGATACAATGATATACAAAAAGGAAATATATTCTGAATCACATGCCTAAAGTATATCATATCTCACATATCAATGTTAAACTTGATCAAAGTAGACGGGGTAACAACATCATGATGCAGATGTGTTGATTTGGTATTTTAAATCACATGCAATGCAAATTATGCAAAGGGGACCAGATCTAACCAGAGAAGCAAATTTTTTTAAAAAACTGGATACAATGATGAACAAAAAGGAAATATATTATGAATCACATGCCTAAAATATATCATATCTCACATATCAATGTTAAACTTGATCAAAGTAGATGGGGTAACAACATCATGATGCAGATGTGTTGATTTGGTATTTTAAATCACATGCAATGCAATTTATGCAAAGGGGACCAGATCTAACTAGAGAAGCAAATTTTTTTAAAAAACGAAATTGAAAAACATTTTTTTGCGGAAAGTAGAAAGATTACGTAGTTTTTTCGGTGCACTAAATAGACTCGATTTAATTTTTCGGGTCCTATTGAAGGACCCGAAAAATTAAATTGGGTAAGCTTTTTGCCGACCCACACGGAAATGGCCGGGAGTGCTCATCCCCTAACTTATTGCATTATGCAGTTCACAACATTAGCCGTTCAATCATCTAGAGATCCGCTCTTGCACGAATCTCGAGGCGATCCACGACTGATGTTGTGAACTGCATTATATGCAGTACAGCAGGGGATATGAATTGGGAGGGAGGCCTACCGATTTAAATCGGTTCCAATAGGACCCGGATTAATAAATCGGGTAGGGAGAGAAGGGAGAGGGGAAGGAGGCCGAAATGGAATTCGGTGAAAAAAAAAAAACCTACTCGATTTAAGGACCCGAAAAATTAAATCAGATATATCTAGTGCACCAAAAAAACCCCGTAATCGTTCTACTTTCCACAAAAAATGTTTTTCAATTTCGTTTTTTAAAAAAATTTGCCAGAGAAACTGCGATGATCAAGTGTACACAGTAAACCCAACATGCACAGTTGCACACAATACCAATGGAGTACTCATCCTATGTAGCGCTGCATTGTGTAGTGCGGAATATGAACCGTTAGTTAATCTCAATATTCAAGCCAGTACAGATCTCGAGATGATATAACGGTTTATGTTCCGCGACAATGCAGCGCTACAGAGGATATGGAATCATATGAATGACATCTTGCACTGTTAAGTAGCCCCAGGTTGCCCCCTGCAATTATTTCCATCAGGAAGGGAGAAGGGATACCTACGGGATTCAAATCAAAAAAAAAAAAAAGAAGGGAGAAGGGAAGGACAAATGCAAGTCCCTTGATTGGTAGCTTAGGACCAGCAGTCAGCTGATTATTCTCTTTCTGGTACAATATTATGTACATTTCTAATAATTGAAGAGATGGCTTCTACCAACAACATGATTGATTATTTGACAACAGTGGTAATACTACATACCAAACATCAAGTGGCAAAAAATTTGGATACAACATCCCTTTTTTCATGGATCCTTATCCTCTAACCCGAGGTACGGTGATCCGGGGCATGTGCTCTGTTGGATCTCCTCGGGATTTGGGTACCGAAGGATTCAACCGAATCCCGAGGAGATCCAACGGGGCACATGCCTCGGGTCAGACGATCTCAATTGTTTTTTCATATCTGAAAATGAAAATTAATTTATCATTAGGTGTATCTGTTAAACTGAAAAGAAGTATAGCTAGTATATATTCCCAATTTATTATTGTGGAGGGATCCATTGACAATGTTTAAAATGACAATCTTGACAATCAAGATTTTAAAAAATTTATAAAAATAGTTAAAAATTCTTAAAAATAGAAAAAAGTTTATAGAGATATTGTTTAACTTATAGATTGATTATGTATCAAATTATATTCAATTTAAGTGACGTTTGATAGCTCTTTAAAGCTCGTTAAAATTTAACCGTTAAAAAATGTATAAAATTTTGATAAACTATCAAACGATGTTCAAATTGATTGAAATTTAAAACACTATTAATCTATAAGTTAAAGAATGCATCCATAAAAGTTTTTTCATTTTTAAGATTTTTTATGAATTATTACAAAATTTTTAAAATCTTGATTGTCAAGATTGTCATTATAAGCATTGTCAATGGATCCCTCCTCTTTATTATTACTAGTACGCATCTACTTTCTACCTAAAAAATTAGACTTAATTTTCCCAAGAACATTGCAAACCTTAAAAGTTCTTTTAGTGCATGGGAACAAACAATGAATACAACTGCTCATATTTATGCGCCAACCGTTATATTTAATTGTTTTGAACTTTCAAGTGGTAAGAGAAACACTCATTGAGCACAAAAACCGGTCCACAATTACATTAGAAAATCACATAGGACCATAATTGATGTATGCCCATAATTTGGCCTTTTATTATTTTCCTTTATTTTTCGATTTTTTCTATTATTTTGGATTGATTTCTTTTCTATCTTTTCTAGCTACAAACCGATCACATTTTGTGATCATTATTAATGAAAATTTGAGGGTTTGACTCTCATCTTTTTCTCAAAAAAAAAAAAAAAAAAGGAGTTTTGAAATTTCCCCAACTGAAATTACAATACTTAGAGGTGGCAGATTGTTGGGTCGGGTTCGGGTTCGGGTCGAGTCTGGTCGGGTCAGTTTGACTAAATGGAAAATGTCGGTTCGGGTCGGGTATTGGGTTAACGGCTGCCGACGTTTTTTCGGGTCGGGTACCGGGTGATGTATGCCGGCATTTTTTCAGGTCGGATTAGGTTCGGGTCGGGCAGGTTTTTCGGGTCTGGTCAGATTTTGCACCTCTATTCCCGGGTCGAGTTCGGATTAGTTTGACTTTCCATGAAACTAGTACTCTAAGTCGGGTCGGGTCAAAATTTGCCACCTCTAAACTACAGTGAGCTTAAACTCATTTAAAAAAAGAAAAGAGCTGAAACTCACCAAGTCTCTTTAGTAAGCTTAATTCAAAGAACATGAACATCTTTCAAAGTGTAGAAAATACAGAATTTTTAGATGAAATTTGAAACGATGGATCCATAAACTTGAAGAATATCTTTGTAAAAGAAATTAATTTAGAGTTAGAGGTGTGTATTTGTATGTTATGAAAGTTGTTATACATTTGATTGAGGGCTCGAAACTTGTCTGGCTGGCTTTGGACCAAACACCTATCCTAGCTATTCAAAAGCCCTGTTTGATCGTATGATTTAATCACATCTATCAACTCTCCACTCCATTATTAAAGTTAACAAAGGATAACCACATCTGCTGGGGGCGCTGCCATTGAGGATAATTTGGTCATTCAAAAATTTTAATGGCAATAATGCAATTTTATTAAGTTTGTAGTGACAAAGTTACAAATTGAGAGTTTTGGAGTGGCAAATAAACACATTTCTCTATATATATAGGTCTTCGTGACATATTACTATACATGCCTTGCATTCCAACTCGATCACATCTAACACACATCATCAATGGCCACTGCAAAGCATAGTTCACTCATCCTACACTGTACAATACTCATCACACTCACATCCTTTGTGTCACCTCTTCTTCTTCCCGAATCGCTGCCAGAGGAAATTCAAACCTTAGATATCTTCTCTAAGATAATCACAGACCCCTTCGACACATCAGCTGTGTTTCACCCGTCTTCTTCGAATGAGATAGCAACATTGATACGCATCTCCTATAATTCCACGAGGCCCTTCACAATCTCACCCCGGGGTGTGAAACATGGCACGGCATTTGCTCTAGATGGTCTTGTTATTGACATGCCGTCGCTTGGCCATGGTGATGGTGACCACCGGATAATCGTGACTGATGATGGCCCGGTCCCCTACGTTGATGTTGGTGGGGAGCAGCTTTGGATTGATGTCCTCCAAGCTACACTCAAATACGGTTTGACACCTCGTGTATTTACCGATTATTTGTATCTAACGGTTGGAGGCACACTCTCGAATGCGGGGATTGGCGGTAGTGCATTTAGGCATGGTCCGCAGATAGCCAATGTGTATGAATTGGATGTGATTATAGGTATACTGTTATATCTTTCTACGGAAATTAAATAAGTCGAGCCTAGAATAAAAAAGTATGTGTTGCATCCTGAAATGTACTAAAACAAATTGTTACCTGGCTAGATTGAAGCGGATCAACATGATTGATTAGCTTGGATATATATATATATATATATATATATATATAAGAAAAGAAACTCTTCATCTTTCTTAGAAACGAGCCAACAACAAAGACATAACAGAAGTATATAATTTATTGTGAATTGGATATGTAGGAACCGGTGAAATGGTCACATGCTCTAGATATAGAGAATCTGATCTTTTCTATGGTGCATTGGGTGGTTTGGGTCAATTTGGGGTAATTACGAGGGCTCGTATTGCACTTGAGCCGGCTAAAAAAATGGCACGGTGGGTACGGCTTTTCTACACGGACGTGAAGTTGTTTTCAAGTGATCAGGAGAAGCTGATATCCATAGAGAACAGATCAAGAAGCTTCGATTTCATAGAAGGCCAAGTTATTCTGAGCAAGGAGCAGGTCCCCGGAATAAAGTCGTCTTTCTTCTCGGATAGTGACATAGAGAAGATAACCTGGCTTGTTGTGAAGAATAAGGGGCCGATATATCTTCTCGAAGCTTCAGCATATTACGATGATAGGACCTCTACCTCAGTGGCAGAGGTACATATCTTGAGATTGTTTTATGCTTTACGTTTCCTTGGCATACTTAATTTTGGATATAATTTTCTGTTATGATTTTTATTTGGAAATTCCAACTTATTTGTTTAGTTTCATCCTGTACGCCTCGTAAGTATATTTGACTATTTACTGTGCCTTCAGTGCACAAATATGGAAAACTGAAATCTCATTTTTCTGAAAATTGGAATCAGATCTATAGGATAGAATTGGAATTAGAGATAACAACAGAAACAAAATGGAAATACATAAATGAGAAGAGTACTCAAGAAATCCGAGAGCTAGCTTGTCAAACAGTAGATATAAAATAGATAGGAAATTTATTGGCTTCAGATTATGGTATCATCATTAGCCATATCTTAGAGAATAAAGAGCCACAATTAGGATTTAATTTAGCTTCTATTTATTCTCTTTTTTAACCGTTGTAATTAGAATAGGAAATAATTATAGAGCCGTTGGGACAAGGCTATATAAACAGCCCCAAATCAGTGTAATAATCATCATTAAGAAAATATAATCATAGTTTTCTAATTCCTCTCAAAATCTAACATGGTATCAGAGCAAATCTGACCAAGCTTCCGCAACCAAAACAAACCAAACAGTAGCCATGACTACTGAAAAATCCTCAGATGCACAAACTCCATTCATCATCAAAGCAAACCTCGACTTCAATTCATCACAAAGGCTTACCAATGCACTGCTCAACGGGAAGAATTACATCCCCTGGGCCAAAGATGCAAGAACCACTCTCATGGCCAAAGGGCTTCTCGGGTTCATCACCGGATCAAGGGTGCGACCACAAGAAGGAGCCAATGAACAAGAAGAGTGGGACATAATCGATAGCCAAGTAAGAACTCTCATAAAAAACTCAATAGAACCAAGTCTGGCAAAGGAGTTCTTTGCTCAGACAGCGCAAGAACTATGGCAAGAAATCGAATCCAAATTCATAGATAGCCAAAACCATTCCCAAATTTATCAACTCAAAAGAGAGATCAATCAACTGTCTCAAGAAAATCGAGAAATGCCAGAGTTCATCAAGTTGTTCAAAGCAAAAAGGGAAGAACTCAGAACCTATCAACCAGCCACAAATGACCCGAAAATTCTTCAAGAAAGGCAAGAGACAGATGACGTGTACCTGTTCCTTGCCGGTTTAGACTCAAGTTACGAGCCTATTAGAGCACAAATCCTTCTTACCACCGGCAAACTGACCCTCAACACAGTCATGGCGAGCATCCGACAGGAGGCGTCAAGGCGAGTTGCCATGGGATCCTCCGGCTCAAGTCTCAAGCCAGAAGCCCAGGCCTTCTTAGCCCAAAGCCTCCCCGGCGCCAACAACGGCAACAACCGAGCAAAAGGAAAGGGGGAGTCAAATAGGTGGTGCTCACAGTGCAAACGAGACAACCACAACACCGATCGGTGCTGGGTATTGCATCCGCACCTCAAGCCAAAGAAATTCCTGGAGACAGGGAAGAAGAAAACCCTAGACGCGAAGGTGTTCGCGATGGCCAGAGAAGAGGGGGCGACAGAACCAAAGAGGGAAGATCGACTCGATCGGCTGGAGAGGATGGTCGAATCGCTTCTCTCAGAAAAACAACAGATGGGCCAACAACAAAACCAGCAACAGACACTGCTGGGCCGAGGTTTATTTAAAACTCAATCAAATAATTTAAGCCCAATAAACACTGACCTGTTTAATAGTTTAAAGAAGCCCGATTTGTTTGATAGTTTAAAGAAGCCCACTGAATTGAAATGTCTAAATATGGACTTGTCTGATAAATGTGCCCCAAAATATGATTCAAAATGGGTCTTAGATTCGGGCGCTACCGACCATATGACTGGAAATCAGAATTTGTTAAGAAACCTTAAATCTCTTGAAACTGATCAATACTTCACTGTAGCTAATGATGAGAAAGTCAAAATCAAAGGATGGGGTATGATTAGTATTTTGGACAAAAAATTTTTACAAGATGTTTTTTGTGTAGAAAACAGTTCTTTAAATTTACTTTCTATTAGCAAACTTACCAAAGAATTAAATTGTGAAATTACCTTTACACAAAATAATGTCATTTTTCAGGATCCAACTACCAAGGAGAAGATTGGTGAAGGATCTTTAGAAAATGGCCTATACTTTTTGGACAACAATGAATCTATTTTGAGTACAAAAAAGGAAGAGAATTTAAGTGGTCTTTGGCATAGGCGAGTAGGGCATCCTTCCGACAAAGTTTTAAATTTCATGTTTAATTTTCAAAATAATTGTTGCAGTCAATGTGAGGTATGTAGATTAGCAAAGCAAACTAGACTCCCTTTTTGTAACTCAGATTCTAAGAGTAGTGAAACCTTTGAACTAGTTCATTCAGATGAGTGGGGGCCCGCTCCCGTAGAATCCTACAACGGTTTTAAATATTTTGTTATTTTCATTGATGATTTTTCAAGAGCAACTTGGTTGTATTTAATGAAAAATAAAAGTGAAGTTTTTTCTCACTTCCAAAATTTTGCAAACCTTGTTGAAACTCAATACAATAAAAAGATCAAGATTCTTAGAACCGATAATGGCACGGAATTTATTAATCAAAACTTCGTGAATTTTACAAATTCTAAAGGAATAATCCATCAAACCTCTTGTGTCTATACTCCACAACAAAACGGAGTGTCAGAAAGAAAAAACCGTCACTTACTTGAAATGACAAGGACACTTTTATTTCAAAATTATGTTCCAAAAATTTTTTGGTCGGATGCCGTACTCACCGCAACCTATTTAATAAATAGACTACCTAGTAGCATGTTAAATTTTAAGAGTCCTTTTGAAATTATTTTCAATAGAAAATTTAATTTAGACCATTTAAAGGTATTTGGATGTACTTGTTTTGTACACAAAAATAAGACGGATAAACTAGATTTTACTTCAACTAAAACTATTTTTTTGGGATATTCATCCTCTCAAAAGGGTTATAAATGCTATGACCCCAAAACAAAAAAACTCGTTATTTCAAGAAATGTAGTGTTCTTTGAAAATGAACCATTCTATAAAGAAATTAATAACCTTACAACCGATTTCACAAACAATTTTACGAACTTGTCAAATGAATTTATGATACCCTTTACTACTCATCAAAGAAGAGAAGAAGTTTTTGCAGGTAGTACAGAACAAGAAGTCACACAAGAAATGGAGGAAGATTTACCTCAGCCGCAAGAAGAACCGGAGGAGATCCCAGAGGAGGAGATCCCAGAGGAGGAGATTCAAGAAGAGGAGGAGAACGTCATAAGAAGGTCAAGTCGGCAAATTCAACTACCAACGAGACTCAAGGACTATGTCACATATTCGGTAACTTATCCAATCCAAAACTACATCTCATATGATAACATATCAAATGAGCATTTTGCTTTTGTATCCAAATTGTCAAAAATTGAGGAGCCAACCAATTATCACTTGGCAAAAAATAATCCCAAATGGTGTAGAGCAATGGAAAAAGAACTTCTTGCATTAGAAAAAAATCAAACTTGGGAACTGTGTGATTTGCCGAAAAATAAAAAACCGGTGGGATGTAAATGGGTGTACAAAGTAAAATACAACAGTGATGGTACCATTGAGCGATATAAGGCTAGATTAGTAGCCAAGGGATATACACAAACTCAAGGTATTGATTACTATGAAACATTTGCACCGGTTGCGAAAATGAACACGGTAAAAATTCTTTTTTCTATTGCAACCAATAAAAATTGGAATTTACATCAAATGGACGTTAAAAATGCATTTCTTCAAGGAACATTAGAAGAAGAAGTGTACATGACTCTTCCACCAGGTCACAAAAAAGAGCAAAACTCTAACCTTGTTTGCAGGTTAAAAAAATCAATTTATGGTCTCAAACAATCTCCAAGAGCATGGTATGGCAAGCTATCTCATTTCTTACTATCTTGTAATTTTAGAATTAGTAGTGCAGATACTTCGCTTTTTGTTAAAACCAATTCCAATGGTACAACTGTAGTTTTGGTATATGTTGACGATTTGATTGTTACTGGAGACAGTCAAGTTGAAATAGACGATGTGAAAAGAGACCTCAAACAAAAATTTGAAATCAAAGATTTGGGAAGACTAAAATATTTTCTTGGAATTGAAATAGCACATTCATCAAAGGGATTGTTCATATCTCAAAGAAAATATATACTTGATCTGCTTGAAGAAACCGGTAAATTGGGGAGTAAACCGGCCACAACACCAGTTGATATAAATGTAAAATTAAATAGTGAAGATGGTGAACCTCTAAATGATATAAACCAATTCCAAAGGCTTGTTGGAAAATTAATTTACCTCACTGTGACTAGACCTGATATTTCTTTTGCGGTATCTCAAATTAGTAAATTCATGCATACACCAAGAACACCTCATTTGGATGCCGTAAATAGAATTTTGAGGTATTTAAAGGGTACACCCGGAAAGGGTATTTGGATGAAAAGTAATAATTCTAATAATGTGTGTGGCTATTCCGATGCAGATTGGGCCGGAAGTTTTGATCGACGATCTACAACTGGCTATTGCACATTTGTAGGCGGAAATTTAGTCACATGGAAAAGCAAGAAGCAAAACGTCGTAGCCCGATCAAGCGCCGAAACGGAATATCGTGCTATGGCATCAACTGCAAGTGAGCTAGTGTGGATCAAGCAACTTCTTGCGGATTTGAACATCCAAATTCAGACACCGATGAAGATGTATTGTGATAACCAAGTTGCAAGGCACATTGCGTCCAATCCGGTGTTCCATGAAAGAACTAAACATATAGAAGTGGATTGTCACTTCATTCGAGGAAAAGTTCAAGACAAGGAAATCGAAACACCATTTGTCAAAAGTGAAGAACAATTGGCAGATGTGTTTACTAAAGGGTTGGGTAACAAAAATTTTGAAGACATTTTAAGCAAGCTTGGGTTACATGACATATACACGCCAAGCTTGAGGGGGAGTGTCAAACAGTAGATATAAAATAGATAGGAAATTTATTGGCTTCAGATTATGGTATCATCATTAGCCATATCTTAGAGAATAAAGAGCCACAATTAGGATTTAATTTAGCTTCTATTTATTCTCTTTTTTAACCGTTGTAATTAGAATAGGAAATAATTATAGAGCCGTTGGGACAAGGCTATATAAACAGCCCCAAATCAGTGTAATAATCATCATTAAGAAATTATAATCATAGTTTTCTAATTCCTCTCAAAATCTAACATAGCTAATTAATTAAAAACGAACACCTGATCATATTAGCTAGTGACATGGTAATATAAGTGCCATATATATAATGGTTATGCTTTGTTACAGAATGTGAGGTTGTTACTGGAAGAGTCACACTATGAATCTGGCTTTGCATTCAGCCAAGACGTGCCTGTAATTGATTTCCATAATCGAGTACCCAACAACGAGGCAGTTCTGAGGTCCCTCGGATTATGGGCGGTTTGTCATGCATGGCACAATCTATTTTTTCCCAAATCAAAGATACTGGATTTTGATTCAATTGTTTTCAAGGGCATTCTGAAAAATAACAACGCTGTAGGTGTTATTACGCTCTATCCAATGAACAGAAGAATGTAAGTATTTTCAATTTACATAAAAATGATTCTCTGTAAAATATAATAATAATTGTCTCATGATATTAATTATTTCTAAAGTCTCCTTACTACTTTTGCTTATTCATTTTCCAAATTTAATTTAGGTGGGATGATAAAATGTCAGCAGTGATTCCAACTGATGAACAAGTTTTCTATAAAGTACGCTTTCTCTGGCCAACATTCGCAAATGACAGAGAAATTTTGGAAAAGGAGAAAAACCAAATAAGAAGCATTTGTGAAAGTAATAACTTGGGATGCAAGGAGTACCTGCCCAATTATACAAATCAGGCAGATTGGAAAAGACACTTCGGGAAAAAATGGAGCAAGTTTTTGTCAAGGAAGGAGAAGTATGATCCGAAAACACTATTTTCTGCAGAACAACAGACATTTGCACCATTACAATTATACTCTAAGATGTGAAGAAGTCTGAAATCATATTTTCGATTTCTACGTTTTGTGTGTTTTTCAATACAGAAAAACAGCTTTCTGTTTTTCTGGTTCTGTTTTTAAAAATTTGCAGTTTCGTTTCAGTAGGCATCTGAATAAATTTCCTATGTATCCTTCAACTTGTTCTCAATGTATTATCATTTCCTCAACTTTTTCTAATATATGAAGTGTCATTATCCATCAACAAAAGTATTCTAATCTTCTTATAATTAATTTATTACAGTTGAGATAATTCCACTTAAAATATAATGAACAATTATTCGTATTTGAATGAGGCAAATGAGAAAATATCCTGCGTCCCTAACTCCCTTTTTATACATCTTTGAGACTTTGACGTACTTCAAGTTTTAGAAGAGCTTTCCTGCCTGAAGCTAAACTCAATACACTACACCTCGCAAATCCATAATAGATGGATATCCTAATAATCCTGAAGGGAAGCTCAAGCTTTTTAGCATCGGATACATTTGATTGGTCAACTTTTTCAATCCTAATATATATATATATATATATATACATTTACACTCATAATCCTTGTTGACAATAAAAGCATTGAAGCAATCAGACGATGAATTAGACCCACTGTTAGATGATCCTTGTGTAATGTAATCGTAAAAAAAAAAAAAAAAAAAAAAAAAATCTTCTGTACGTAATTAAATTTGAGATGTCCTAAGTAAAGAAAAATATTGTACTTTTAAATTTTAGAGGTGTTACTAATACTAGGGTTTACCCGCGCTTCATGGCGGGGCAGTGTGTATTAGTAGGTGCTTCACAATTTAGCTGTAAGATTTATTTAGCTAGAAGCAGTTGTGTTGTATATTGATTAGATGATATATGTTGTACAATCAAGACTGAATATATAGTTTAAATCTATATAACAATATGGAAAGTAAATAATTAAAAAAAAACAAATAAAGATTGGAGACGAAATAATTGGAAGCATGTAATATATGAACAATATATTACCAAAAATATGCAGACTAATTGTGCAACACAATCCAGACCAATGGAGAAATTGATAAATCAAAAGGGTTAGCCAAAAAATAAATATGATTAACTTCTTTTACCATTTTAAGAAATGTAAACCTACGATGGATATGTCATAATTTTTTTACCTTTTTCTAATTATTTAAAACATTTTAAGCTTATTCGAAAAAATATCCTATAAAAAATTTTCTCACTTCAATTACAAGAAAATACTATGATCAAGTCAATGTTCTCACTTCGATTACAAGAAAAGTTGAGAACATGATCTCCAACTTATTTTGGGAAAAACATTAGAGTGAAAAAAGTTGGTCCCAAAACAATATAAGAGCAAATTAAAAGTTTCTGAGCTTATTTATAGAAAAAAAAATACACTTATAAACAACACTCATAAGGAAGAATAACAATCTTGATAAAAAAATCAATGGTAATCAACACAAAATCAACATCTCCCAACGTCTCTCCATTTGTTTTAGGGGACTGAAAGTTATGATGACCATCGGATGATAAGATCAACAAATATGAAGCTCAAATTAAGGAGAGAGCTCCATCTTTCCACCCTTTGGATGGGAATCAGGGTAATGGCAAAAGGGTCATACCTACCGTCCATAGAATATTTCTATGGAATTTCCATCATAGAGTGTGATAGGTGGGACCCACCATGTGACAGGTAGGACCCATTCTAGTTTTGTTTTGGCTTATTTCTTATTTTGTTATCTCTAGTTGTACATTTAGTCCTTGTTTGATATGGGGATAAAAGTGGAGATAAATTGAGATATACCTTATCACTACTCTCACATGGGATAAGCTATCTCCAAATTTATCTCCAACTTATCTCTATACCAAACACAGTCTTATTGTCATTGATAGCTTAAGATGCCTTTTTGCATCTCCATAGAGTATCGTGCTCACTATCGACCGAACTTCTCCTAAATCTCGAAACATAATTTGGCATATACGGTCTCCGTTCACAACCATGGACCTCGAGCATCCTCTATAAACTGTAATAGAGAAAAACAATCTCAGTTGAGTGTAGTCGACCCTATTTTAGCAAATAAGACATAATATTGGTACCAACAGTATAAGCTGTTTATGCACTCTCTGCTATCACCTCGATACAATTAATTGTTGGCATTCAATATAATTAGGTCGATTGCAATGAAACACAATAAATTAGCAAGTTGCCAATGAAATACTAAATCCAAGAAGAAATTAGATAATTGAGAGTACCAACTCTTATAATTTTTTATAAGAACCATTCAGTACTCTCTTATAATTTTTTGATAAGAACTATTTGATTCAAAATAAAAGGTTGATACTCTCTTATAATTTTTTGATAAGAACTATTCGATTCAAAATAAAATGTTGAGCATGAGATTCAGGACCCTAGCTAACTCTTATAATTTTATAGTTGAGTGAGAGACAGTGAGTCGCTACACAGAAAGAAGCGGAATCCATATCCTCTAATGTAACGCAAATTTTGCGTTACTTTATATCCACCGTCCATTCGATCCAAGGGTCAAGAATTCATAAGCTGGCCCAATTAAGCTCTTCCTTTATATCCTGTCAATCAAAAGGCTGACCGGATAATAAAAACTGCCCATCCCAATAACTGAGATTTCCCGATTAATAAAAACCACGATATTTTTTTGGCATTCCCGCCAATCAAAAACAAAAGGGAAAGAGAGGATTATAAATTTCATTTCCCTCGTGATATTTTCCATTCCCGCCGGCCGAAAGAAAAAACGAGTTGAAGTTTAATTTTCATTTTAACCTAAAACTTAAGGACGAATCTCCAGAGTCAATGATCGAAGAACAAAATGGCAATCGCACAGGGCCAAAGTAAGTGATATTGCTTCCAACTAGAAACTCTTGACTTTGCTTGCTTTTACCGTGCATTTCCAGTTTCCACTAAATTGGGTTGATGGGCTTTGATGTTGATTATTGCCATGCAGTTTGTTCTGTACATTTATTAAAAAAAAATTAGCAACTTGTATTCACATCAGCTAAGCTTGAAAATAGTTTAAACAAAGCCCTTAATTTTAACCATAATACTAGATTAATTTTGTGCCAATTTTTCAGTGAGCATGAATATGAATGAAGGAATCGAGTGGATTCCTCGGATAGGATTGGAATTTGAAACAACTGAAGATGCATGGAAGTTTTGGGTTAATTATGCTGGTAAAAGTGGCTTTAATGGCAGAAAGTACTATAACAATAAGAGTCCTGTAGATGGCAAAAGCACTTCAGTGGCGTTTGTTTGTTCGCATGAGGGTTTTCGTGCTAAGGATAAGCGAGACGATGCAACCAAGCATCCTCGGCTTGAAACTCGAACAGGCTGCCAAGTTCGTTTGGTGGTGAAACTCATTCGAGAAATGAATAAGTATGTGATATCAGACTTTATTGATGAGCACAATCACATGCTTCAGCTGCCACAAGCTCGCCATCTCTTGAGATGTCAGCGAAAAGTTAGTATATATATCTCATCAATTTTATTTTTTGGATTAAATCTCACAAATGTTAATTTGGAAAAAGCATCCATACTCAAGAGGCATTTCAATTTTGTAGGTAACTGAGGTTGCAGCTTCCGATATAGACCTTGCCGACACTTCTGGAATACAGCCAAAAGCAACACATGAGTTAATGGGACGTCAAGCTGGTGGTGTTCAAAATGTCGGCCACACTCTAACAGATCATAATAATTACCTAAGGGACAAGCGCAAAGAAACTCTAATTCATGGTGAGGCTATTAGTATTCTAAGATACTTCTGCCAACAAGCTTTAGATAACCCCTCTTTTCAACATGCTGAGCAAGTAGATGATAAACAACAGATTAGTAATATCTTTTGGGCTGATGCACAAATGGTAATAGATTATGCCCAGTTTGGAGAAGTGATTATTTTTGACACAACACATGGCACTAATAAGGAGTATAGACCATTTGGAGTTTTTGTGGGTTTAAACCAATTTAGAGAAATTGTGATATTTGGAGCGGTGCTCTTATACGACCAAAGCATTGAGTCTTTTGAGTGGGTATTTCGCACTTTTCTACATGCCCACAACAACAAACAACCTAAGACTATCTTTACGGATCAAGATGCAGCAATGGGAATAGCTATTGGTAATGTGATGCCGACTGTAACACATGGGTTGTGTACATGGCACATAATGGAGAATGCAAAGAAACACTTGAGTCCTTACAGCAATGGTGGTACAGATTATGTAGGTGATTTTAGAGCCTGTGTGTACACGTATGAAGATGAGGCAGAGTTTGAGGAGGCATTTCTAGATTTAAAGAGCAAATTGGGATTACCATGGTTTCCTTTCATATACAAGGATAAGAAAAAATGGGCCTACTGTTATATGAAAAATGTCTTCTCTTTGGGGGTTCGGAGCACACAATTAAGCGAAAGCCTCAACAAGGATTTAAAAAACTACTTAAAGTCAGATATGGATATTGTTCGGTTCTTTAGACATTTTGAGAGGGTGGTGGCAGACAAGCGAGAGAAGGAGGTCAAGTCAGAATTTCAAAGTAGGGATAAAGTACCGAGGCTTAAGCTAAATGTTCCCATTCTTATTCAAATGAGTACGAGGTACACACCCAAAATTTTTGACATATTTCAGTCAGAGTACGAATTGAGCATGGCAGCTCAAATTGAAGGTCCAACAGAAAATTACTATACAGTGACAATTTGTGATATGGTGGGAGTTGATTCCTTGGTTAAGTGTTGTAGGGTAATTTGGAATCCGACTGACCAAACAGTTTTATGTAGTTGCAAAAAGTTTGAGAGATGGGGTGTTTTGTGTTGCCATGTGTTGAAAGTGCTCGACACAATGAACATTAAGTTGTTACCTGAAAAGTACGTACTAGAGAGGTGGACCCGCCAAGCAAGAACTTGTGTGGTTCATGACAGAAATGGAATGGCCGTCACAGATACTAAGTTGGATACTTCTCGGCGTAATCGAGATCTCTGCCGGAAGTTTGTCAAGATAGCAGCAAAAGCATCTAAATCTGAAGAAGTATCATCCTTTTTAGATGGTGTTTTGGATCAAGCAGATAAAGAAGTTGATGTGAAACTGCAAAATCTTCCAAAGACATCAGAAAATATTGCTACTGCCTCAATTCTACCAGAGGAGGTGATTCATAATCCACCTTCTCTAAAGAAAAGAAACGGGAGCAAGCGAACAAGACGAATTCAGAGTTGGGTTGAGAAATTGTCCAAGAAAGGAATAGAAAAGAAGAACAAAAAAACTAGTAAGAAGAGGCTTCCAAAGAAAAACGTAGCTACAAGTGAAATGCTGACTAGCTTTGACAAGGTAAATTAACCCAAAAAAAAAATCTCAAAGCTGAATTTTTTTTTTCCAATTTTTACCACTAACATATGGGCTTTTATTATTAGGAAACAAATGTATTAGAATCAGCTCCTAATTCAAGTCAAGGAAAAGAATGTCTAGAAAAGTTTGGAGGTCCCTTCAATGATGAATTTCATACCAGTATCAAAAGCCTTGAACACCCAAAAGATGAAAAAAAGTACCAGCTTCACAAGCCTTTTAATGGTGAGAAGCACTTGTCTAGAAAAATGTATAATGGTCTTTAATTGAATCAGAACCAGAACCTGAAAATAATAGACAAAGTTCAACACTCAATTATGTTAGTTTTTCTTTGGTTTGTCCTTTACTATTTTACCCTCTGATAAAATACTACTTTCAAAACCAGCATGCTGAACCTTGTACACCCAATAATCAGAGCCAGCATGCTGAACCTTGAACATCCTTCTTTTCTCAAATGTTACTGTAATTTTTTTATACACTGTTGCTATTTAATTTATAGTAGAGCTTTTAATTCATATATGTGTCTTTATATTCCCTATGCAGGACATAGTTGGCAAGGAAAATGTCTATCCAACTTCAAACAGTTATGAAGATTTCAAAGAATGAAGATCACATTATAGCTAGAAAAGCACTAATAGATACTTGTGCATTTTGATAGATAGACCTTTCTATTTTGTTATATACCTTAAATTGCTCTCTTTTGGTGTATGTTGATGAACGTGGTGCTATAAAGTTAAAAGTGGCTTAAATTGTAGAAATTTTATTTTTCATATATGAGGGTCACTCCAGATAATTGCTTTATGCAACAATTAATGGTCATTGCATATAGTCTTATTGTGGCATAGTATACTAATCATAATGCAAATTAATGACATAAATACGAAACTAGAAGATAAAGTAAACAACTCAAATTCATTCAAACAGAATTATGATTCATTGATTTCAATATATGATTTACATCGATACAGCATACAGCCTCATAGCCCTCACTTCACCCAGATACACACATAAGACCTATATGCCCTTGCCTATCAAGTAATAAGTTTAGCTTTAACCTTATTTAATTAACCTTCTCTGTACCAACTCTTGAAATACATTAAAAAAAATAATCAAAACATCTTCTATGAAGATTGCAGCCTCAACAGTCAACAACATGCAGATTTGAGTTGGTAAATTTCTGTTGGTTGAGCAGTTTTATCGTCTACAAAAGAATTGTATTGTATTCTTTGCCTACTTCTGTTGTAAGAAGAACACATTTTTGACTGACATTAATACTGGAGCCTAGCAAAAGGAAACTTGTAATAGATATGCATCAAATCGTATGGTAACATTAAAGCATGATTGCCAATTGAACTTTGGCAAGTGAAACTTACTGATACAGGTTTCAGATTGGTATGAATAATTGATGGTACGACACTGCAGTTATTGACTTATACAGGTTTCAGATTGGTATGAATAATTGAAATTTGGGAATATTCAATCACTTAGTTTTATTTTTATAATTGATGGTATGAATAAGAATTTGAGAGGAGGTGTGCAATTGACAAAAGCAAAATGGGATTAATTGAGACCTAAACGCATGACCAAAGATTACAGCATGATTGCCATTTATTGACTGGATTGAAGGTAAAAGCTGGTCAGTATGCCATTTATCAGTAAGTTTCACTAGCTAAATCAGTATTGTATACTACCTCAATTAACTAATTAAATATGCCATTTACCGCTTGAGGAATCGATGGCTTGCCAATCAAGATGACGGCTTTGATCCAACAAGCTACAAATCCGTGGGTTGGGGCTCAAATTCTCAGATTTTCCAAGTCGAGCTACGACACTGCAGTTTGATTGGCTAACCGGCGAACTAACCCTAGCAAAATGGTCGATTGGCGGTGAGTTCGCGTTAGACCTCAGATTTGATCTCGCATTTGAATCGACGAGTTTCGCTCTTTCCGGCGACGGTGGTGGGTGGCTCTCGTACCTCTCAGAGAAATTGGAACGAAAAATTAGAAATGAGAGTATGAGACCGAGCTTGGAGAAGGAGAAGAGACACGACGGTCAGTATCAAGGTTCTAAATCGCGATTATAGCGTCATCGCGGCGGGTCTTCGGAAAAGCTATCGCCGCTATAGCGTGCTATAGCGGAAGCTATCGTACGTAGCGTGTCCATTAATTTTATGAATTGTATTATATTTTTGTATTAAATTTCAACATTACTAAGAATTCTTATAGAATTCTGTAGAGCAAATAATCAAAACAAAATAATTAACAAACTAATGTTTTTGCATTAAACTAGTATAAAGTCCGAGTTGCTATTCAAAATATCTGATATAGGATTGTTTTCTTTACAAAATGATCTAAATTGTCACAGCTGTGTCATTTTCTGCACAAAAAATGTCATTTCCTAGATTCCTGCGCAAAAGAGTCATTAATCCTAAGTCATTTTCTGCATAAAAGGTCCCTAATCATATTATCAACCCTATACAAAATATCATATATATCAGGTTTACTCTAATTTCAAGTCAAACTATATATTATTCTATAGATTCTTCAGACACTTCATTATCTGTTGGCTCAGTATCAGACTTAACTGGTGGCTCATTATCCTCATCTTCTGAAAAAATATGTTTTGTAGCATAGCGCGCTATTTTGGCGCTATCACGCTATGCGCTATAGCGGAAATAGCGCAACTTGCGCAGTGTTAGCCAATAGCATCGCGTTTTGCGTCCAGAAAACGCTATAGCGCGCTATAGCGTCGCTATAGCGCGCTATTTAGAACATTGGTCAGTATCCTTTAGGCAGCAAACAATGTTCTAACTTATTTGATTAGATCTAGACCCTTGGATCAAATGGACGGTGGATATAAAGTAACGCAAAATTTGCGTTACATTAGAGGATATGGATTCGATCGAGTGTAGAGTAAACGAGACGAGAGGAGAATTAAGAAAGGGCGGGAAAAGGGGGAAAGGGCGGACGCGCGCTGGCCATTTCGCAGTTTCCCTCGCTCCCTTTCGACTTTTCATTCCGAGTTTCAGTTTCCCTCCCGCCCGCTCCCCTCCCCTCCCCTTATAACCACATTACTCAGATCTAATTCTCTTTATCCCTCATCTGGCTTCATACGCACTCCACAGTCTACAGTGCGAGCAATGGGCGGCAAGCAGCAGCAGGGAGGCAGCAAGGCGGCCAAGGTGAAGGTGGGGAAGGGCAAGGTGACGGCCCTACAGGTGGCCTTCATGGTGGAGCGCTACCTGGCCGAGAACAACTACACCAACGCCCTGGCCGCGTTCCGCTCCGACGCGGCCGATCTCTTCGCGAAGATGAGCCGGTCCCCTTCGGCGGCAGCGGCGGCGGCGGGCGGCAAGAGCATGAAGGGGCTGATGGGGTTAGGCGAGATCTTGGACGAGTACATCGGCCTCAAGGAGCAGAAGCTGCTTCTGCAGCGCGACCGCTCCCGCCTCGACTCCGCCATGCACGCCTTCCACTCCCTCTTCCGCTCCTACTTTGACGGCTCCTCCTCCGCCGATGATGTCCGCTCCGCCGCCTCCCCCGACTCCTCTCCTCCTGTCCCGCCCCAGATCTTTTCTTCAACCCCCGCAAACATCTCTACTCCCTCCACCTCCAACCCTATCCCCATAACTGGCGCTGCCGCCGCTTGCTCCAGAGACGGCAAGAAGAGAAAAGCCTCCATTAGTTACACTCTCCCTGCCTCCAAGACGACCAAGCCGCATTCACACAGCACCGCCGTTCCGTCCTCATCCTTAATTCCTTCTACCAGTAAATCAGTGCCGCAGGTACCCGGCAGTATGAACCAATCAATAGCCAAGAGCCTGTTCAGACCGGGGCAACCCATCTCCATTGCCTCACCGCAGACGCCCCAACCGAACCCTTCATTGACCAAACCCACCCCCACCACCACATGCTCCATCGTCTCATCCGAGAGATCGATAATTGTGAGCCCTCTCAAAGGCGGCAGCGGCGCTGCCTATTACTCGGTAGAAAGGACTTGCCAGTTCACGTCCCCGCTCAAGACAGATGCCCGGACATCGGGTAAGATCAGAGAACATGTCAAAGGGAAGTTGAATTTCGACAGCGCGGATGTGAATGTGAATGTGGCTCCGACTGAGATTGCAGTTGCTTCGAGTGATGAACACAAGGTGTCACCGTCTCCTTCCACCTCGTCCCCCTCGTCTTCTTCTGACGGAGGAGAGAATCAGAATCAAGTCCTGGACGGCTTCGATTTCGATTTCTCCGACTTCGATATTCTCAATGGGGATTTCTCGTTCTCCGAGCTGCTCGTCGATTTGGATCTCGACCATGATGGATTTCATTCCCATTCTCAGAGTAGCCCCGAGCAAACCGATCCCTCTCCTAGGTAATTTGCAATTTTACCATTTATGGTCCTCCAAAATTGGATTTCATATCCTCTGTAGTTCTGCATTGTGTAGCGCCGAATGTGAACCATTAGATCATCTTTAGATCCGTGCTGGCTCGAATCTTGAGATGATCTAATGGTTCACATCCTGTGCTACTTCCCAAAATTGCAATTTTATTTGCAATTCGGGTCCAGGAAACTACTGATATTGTTTGTTGGTTATATCTGTGTGATACTGACGCACATCACTGAACAGATTGCAAAGTGAAGTACAAGGAGGTGAGGCAGCACAGATCGTTTCCCCTGATACATCCAAACTATCAGTACATGACTCGCCTGATGCTAGTTTCCCAGGTACCTTCTCTCTCACATTCCGCAAATGATTAATTGGCCTTTCTTTCTGAATCATTTGCATGCTCAAATTAACTGTCTTTTTGGTGCAGGAGGCCATGAATCTGTGACTTCCTTCAGAGCTATAACAAAGCGGGTCAAGATTATGAGCCCCGGTATGTATCTCTATTTTGTTTCCTCTTCTCTTTCGGTATGTATCTCTTTCATCCATAGAAAAACCGTCCATTAGGATCTATAGGTTACCTTTCGGTATATATATTTGTTACATTTTGTACACGTATATGGATGTATGGACGGTTTTTCAATGGATGTCAGATGTTTCTCTTTCTTCAAGCTGTTACTTAATTTTTATATTTATTTATGTTTTACCAGTGAAAATTATGAGGAAGCAGTAAACTGGTATGCTTTGCTGGCTTCAATGAGGAGCTGAAGACTGCTTGAATTCTACCGTGACAATTTGAGGATTGACAAGTAGTTTAGCCATTAATTCCTAGAAAAACCTTTTCTATTAATTGTCTTAACTGTTATTCTTATATTGTCCTTTGTATAGTTAACAGCTAAATTTATACAGCATCCTCACTGGTACTGCATGCATGTTTAGTTAGAAAATATTTTATATTCAGTTTGTTTGTGGCTTTGTGCATTTGTGGTCTGGTACTTGAATGTGCTGTTGTGCTTGAAGTTTCCCTTCCGAGTGTAGTCTGATACTTGAATGTTATCTCTTATTTTATCTATCACTTGGGGAAATTGGGAGGTCTATGTTCACAGAATGGAGCACAATGTCTTATAATCTCCTCCTCAGGCCAGTTGATCTATTTTGGGCTAGTTTGTGATGAAAAAGCTCTTGGAAGAACCTATTTTAAAATTAATACATTGATAGTTCCTGGAGTAACACCTATGAACTTGGATCTGTGCATATAGACAGTTAAGTTCTGCGATCTAGTCTGTGGTGTTTAAACATGCTATCATATATATGATCCATAATTTAGGTTAAGCAAACGATGTGCTATACCATGTCCATTGTTCATTTAAATAGGTATGAAGTGCTACCAGTAAACATTCCATATATCTGGGCTAGCATTAAGCAAACTATGTTATTCTGAATTTTAAGCAGTTCACTTCATCCAGCCCCAATAGTCCAATACCAGATAGCACGTATACAAATTCCAGAACCTGACAAGTTTGTACCACTTGATTATGCCAATGCCAGTAAAATACACAACAAATTCCTTACAATACCAGTAATCTACAGACATGTCTGGCCACAAGTTTTCATTACAATTTCAATATAGAGTTACTATTGATTGAATTCTAATATAAGCATAATTTAGGTTAGTTGGTCTACTATACCAAGTATGGGATACCCACCTAAATTGAGGCACCATTTTTACAAAAATAATTGTTTCTTCAGGAAGGTAGTATAATACGAAAGAAAAGAGAAAAAGAAAGAACATAAAGGAAAGCAGCCAAAATTTTTCTATATTGCAGAAAGTTTAGTCCCTACCAAAAATTTGCATTGGCTAATTCTTCTGCTAGAAATACAACACTTAGCCATCTATATCTACATATTGATCCCCAAAGATGCTAACTTATCTGATAGCATAAACACTATTTTATCAGTATAAAGTATTGTATGTGCACAGGGTTGCAATAATGGAAGCAATGCAAATAACTAAAGAGGGCAAAAGTGTCACATTTAGAAGCAAGCCTTGTCCCAAATTACCAGCTAACGTAATTGTACCATCAGCGACAACTCGAGCAAGTGTACCAGCTTCAGTAGACAGCAACCCTCCATTGAATGTTCCCTGAGCCAGACGGGATGACATAACCCTTGATAGCAGGGACAAATTCACCCCTACAAGTAGTAAAAGGTAAAGGCTCATGGAGTTAGTACATCCTGGTTGCACAATCTTGACAATTAATGTTGTCACGGAGCAGCATGTTGCTGGTACAGGTACAAGATCCTACCATATCATTTGAAAAAGAAAAAAAAAAAAAAAAACCACAAAAATAAAGGTAAAATTACCTTCTAAGACTTCAGCTGCCACGAAAGTTATTAACGCTGAGGTGATATACTGGGGCACCGAGTAAGTACTTGTTACCTTAAAGCTTAGAAGTATACCGATCAGGACCAATATTTCAGATCCCAGTAAAATTTGCCTACAAAAATGCAGCTCAAGTTAGACATCTTTGAGTCTTGGACTCTACTCATGGTACATCTTCCATACAAAACTATTTAAGATTTGTGTTGTAATTGCTAAAATTTTGTGTTGTCACTTCTACGGTTGCTAAAATTTGTACCCATCTGTATTATTAGGGCCGGTCATAGCTTCGACCTAACACAATTCATTCACCCTCTTAAAAATTCTGTTCTTTCTTTTTTGATAAGAAAGGGTCTGTTATCACTTCTATTGGTCTGATAAGTTTCAGAAGAGCCGGTTTTGCCAACATTCGAGGAAATTGAGAAGATTAACATCGCAAGAAGTTATTTACCTGTCTTCAAAGAGTCGGGTTATGTAACTTCCTACAATAGCATTGACCGGTAAAACAGTGAGCCCAAGTATTGCTAAAAAGATGGCTACTGTGCTTGTTGACCACTGGAAATAATAAGCAGTGACAACACTTGACTCTGATAAGAGGATCTCCATTGCATATTTCAACATGAAATAGATCAGTAGTTGTGCCTATGAAAAGAACAATGAAACAAAATAATTAAATTGGTAATAAGTTCAACCATATGAGAAAAGAAAAGATTGAAATCAAGTAAACATCCATGATTTGTTCTAAACTCAAGCAGAATTGATGGAGCACCATTTATGCCAATGGCATATGCACAAGCTCTCAGAAGGAGATGAAAATGCCACACAATAAGAAAATATATTATATAGACCAATAATTTGCCCATTACCTCAGTACATGCCTACAGTAATTATCCAAATTCATCTTTTTTTGTCTTCCTATTAATGAGGGAAAGAAAAAATATGCACCCAATTTCTAAGGAAAATAAGGATGAAAAATGTAAGCACGATAAATTCAATACTTTAGATGGGCATGCAAAAGAATATCTTTTGGAGGTTATTCGTGCATCACTGGTTCATTTTAGGAACACAGAGATTGTTAAGAATGAAGAGGAAAATAGTGTCTGATTATACCTTTACAGAAGGTGTGAGCAATCGGTAAGCCTCGGCAATAGAACGTGCAGGACCCTTTGAGTGGTTAGATGCCTCTTCACTATCATCACACTCCGCTATGTCTTCATTATCTCTCTCTTTCGCATCCAATAGCAATGGCCGATTGAGACCGTTTCCATTTTCCAAATCAGTATTACGTTCCTCGTGGCCTATTTTGAGTTCAACAAAGTGTCAAGTTTCAATTTACGCGATCTGTATGTTGTACAATCGTGCACAACACAACAGAAAGAATCATACCTGTACTGTTATTTTGCGAAACATCATCCTCTACTATATTATCACGAGCAGGTTCTTTGAAGGAAATCCATAACCACATCAAGTAGATCAGCCACGACACTGCCATGATCCAACCGGGCATGGTGTTTTGGTCAAAAGTCAGAGAATATATCTTAAACTTGACCTGGAGTAAGCCTGCCAGAGCAGGCCCGCATGCCATCCCCAGAGCACTTGCACTGACAAAGCCTGCAGATGCCTGAAGTCTAATTTTGAGAGGCACACAATCACTGATGTAACGGCGGTTTACAGCTCTGGCTGAACCCAACCTGCATTTGGTATGAATTTGGTCGTAAGCTCTGATTTCATGGATATATCAGTGAAGGATGAATTCGACACTGAAAATAAATACTGCTTACCCACAGAGAAGCCGACCAAGCAGAAGTACTGTTATAGAATTTAGATCATAAGCCAAAGCATACAATAAGTTCCCTATAAAAAGCATAATGCTGCTGAAAACCAGTGGCCTGAAGTACGATTTGTTAGACCATGCACTGAAGTATACTGACGAGAAAACTTGAGCCACGGCCATAGACCCAATAATGACACCGCAAACCGTGGCAGCGGCGCCAAGGCTCACGGAGTAGTCGTCAGCAGTTGGCACAATAATGTATGTGTTGACCATGTACAGAAAGGTGTTCACCAGGTTAAGCACGAGGGAAATGAAGTGATAGCTATTGTCGTCAGCTGTGTCCTCGGTTTGGCATGTCATGATTGTGTCGTCTGGAACGATGAGAGCACGTTGGCCCATAAATTCTAGGAAGCTTGTAGAGTGAGTTAACTTGCCTACTGAGGCATTTATTTGTTCTATGATTGGGTCCTGTAATACCAAATGATACGAAGAACAGAGAAACATTGTCAGAATTGAGGTACTGTTGGAATGAAAAAAAATCGCATAATGTTTTTATTAATCTGGATGAAATGAAATAAAAAAAGGGTAAAAAAGGACATTTTTTCCTCCAGACCTTCACTATAGCAGATGGATGATCATAGATAGACAAATAATTTTCATGATCCTGAAGAAAGGCCAGGTTGCGAGATAAGGCCCCAACGACAGCCCCGATGCCCTTCACATATACAAAAGCAAATAAAATTATATAGGAATCTGAGAAGAGATTTGAGAGAATGAGAAATAAAAAAGTTATATTTTGAACATACCACTTGCTTGAAGACTTGTTGAAGCTGAGAGTAGGGATGGTTTGACCGAGTCCCGACATAATAATCAGTGAACTTATAACCAAACCGCTTGTCAAATTTCTTCAGAATTTTCCTGATACCAGTGGCATTCATGTCAATGAACTTAAGAAGCTTTAGAAGATCATGGCCAACTTCCCTGTAAGACTCCTTCAGCTTGCTTATTTCTGATACTTCAGATGTTTCTATGATTTTATCACGCTCTGACTCCAGTTCTTGGATTCGGCTTGCCAGAATGCCTTGTTGCTCCAGGATAAATAGTACAACCTTCTCTATCTGTATATATTTTAGGGTGAGAATTTTTATTTTTATAGAGTTATCGGTAATTATGAGTATTATAGATGTCTGAATTAGTCAATTTGGTTAAACCTCGTCATCAAGCATTCTTGAAAATTCCTTCAAAACTTGCTGACGATCTTTTCCGTCAATGCGATTTTGCTGAACATACTGTTTGACCTTCTTCTTCATTAACTTGTAGTTAATGTAGTATCTAAATTCGAAACGACAGAACAATTAGAGCAGAAATAAACTTGAGAAAAATAAACATTTTCTCAAAAAATTGTTAAAATTGAAGAAAAATTTAAGAGGGAGAAAAGTCCATACTCTTTCCATTCTTCCACCTGTTCTGCCATCAACATCTTCCCAAAATTAACCATCTTGATCACTAAATAATAAACTGTGAATCTAGTGGAAAACTGCAGCATTAAAAGAAAGAAAGAAAATGGTAATGACAGTTAATTACTTGCATAGCAACAGTACATTTTTTATTAAAAATCTAGTTCTTGTAACATTATAGTTGTGCATAATTGTCCCAAAACCATCAAAAGGAAATAACAAGAGAACCAAGTAAAACCTGCTGTAATTTATTAATAGACTTTACTAATATAACCCTCAGATATATCTACCATGAATATTCATGTGACCAAATACAAACTGGAGGTAGCAATCAGACAGGACAGTCGGGTTCCAGTTGTGTCATGCAGTATTCATGCATGGTGGAGTTGATGCATTTTGGGTTCAAGTGTTATTTCCTCAGGTCAGGTAACAGGCTAATTTGTTGCATATTAATCAACTCTATGTTGGTTCAAGTCATAGCCGAGTACTTATCCCCTAACTTACCGCATTTTGCAGTTCATGACGTACGCCGTTGGATCATCTCGAGATTCCTGCCAGCTCGGATCTCGAGACAATCAAGTTTGGGTATATTAGGGGATATGAACTGCAAAATGCAGTACAATAGGGGATATGAAATCAAGTCATAGATTATCTCTGGTTCAACACTTCAAATCAGCGATCTGTAATGAGGTTGTGGTATATTGGGACATTATGTACCATACCAATTGGTTAAGACTTGGATCAAAATCATCGGTACCATACAAGCAAACTAAAATCATATACAAATCAATTGTCCCTCTAGGTCGGCAGGATGACGATAATGTCTTACTAATTCATTCAGGTTGAATTGTTTCAGATAGTTATTGAGGGTGTTCAAGTACAACAGGAGAAAAAAACAAATAAAAAACATAGCACAACCAATCAGAATGCATGCATTACGGCTAACCTAGCTATTACGTCGATCATTTGTTTCAAAACCAGTTCCTTCTCGTAATAATAATTACAGATTTGATTGTCTCCGATTTCAAATCATTTGCATTCGATTGTACTCTGTCGTTTGAATCTTTTTCTGGGTTTCGATCGTTTGGAGGTTTTGGGCATGGCTGATGTTATGGGTAATCTTTTATCCTATAATTAAGTCGGGTTCAAATTGGTTTTACTTTTGGCACAGCTGAGTTAAGACAGAAGTATGCAGGTCAAGTCAGGGTTTATTTGTTGCCTAAATCTCATGCTATAATTTAAGTTCACTAAGGGTCTGTGTGTATGCTTGAATTCACAGCTGAATTATGCTTGAATTCATGAATGGTACGATTAACAATATCAATCAAGCTTGGCATTACCAAATTGATTTGTGAATATCTCTAAAGACAAACGAACAGTATGATATTGATCACTTAAGCATACAAAGATAGCACAACAGAGATTATATCTTCTAATTGGGCAGCATATACGGACCAATAAATCCCCATTTGGTTAAATTCACGAGAACGTACATGTACAATAAAGATTAAACAATGAGCACCTGTCATTCATTATCCAAATTCTCAGGTACAAGAGAACCGCCACATATATGGAAGAAACACATATAAAAGTAAGGAGTAAAAAGAAGAGTACCGTACCTGGGAGACGATTATATATTGGCGCGAGTTTTCTGGATGGCAGATAATTAATTCTAGATGATCATGAGACGAGAAAAATGAAAGGAATCCTCCTGCAACTCAACTAAAGTTATATTCTTTTTTCAAAAATAAATAAAAAGAAGATGAAGAAGAAGAAGAATGAAAAATCTTGGTGGTGGAGAGGACATATGAAAGACGGAATCTTTTGATTGAGAAGAGCTTGTTTCTAACCTTACATCACCTCTCGCAAGCCGTCGTCGGAATTAGCGAGAGAGCTATATAATAATTCGATTATGATTGGAGATTTGGAGTGCCTGGTTATCTATATATAGGCCGCACAACCATGACATAATAATAATGATTAATTGATAATATGAATAAAAATAGCTAGGCAGAGAGCAAAAGAGAGAGGAAAAGTAAAAGAAATGGCCCAGATGGATACTGGGTAGGGCCAGCTTACTTGGCACTACGAAGCCGTTACATGCTATCCACGTGTTGGAATGAGCAGTATAGAATATTAGAATTTAGAACAGACTCGACTCGTGGTCGATATTCACTATTCAGAGATGCACAAATTCACTTCGCTTTACTCTACTTCGAGTCTTCGATCAGTAACAATCAGGAATCAACCATCAGCAACTACTCGAGACGGGAGGATTTCGTATCCTCTGTAGCGCTGCATCGTGTAGCGCAGGATGTTGGCCGTTAGATTATCTCAAGATTTGTGCTGACTGGAATCTCGAGATGATCTGACGGTTCACATCCTGCGCTACACAATGCAGCGCTACAGAGGATGAGCACTCGCTCGAGACAGGAGGATCTCATATCCTCTGTAGCGCTGCAGTGTGTAGCGCAGGACGTAGACCGTTAGATTATCTCGGAATCTGTGCTTGCTCGAATCTCAAGATGATCTAACGGTTCACATCCTGTACTACACAATGCAGCGCTACGGAGGATGAGCACTGAGGAGTGAGGAGAGGGGTCTTGTTTTGTTTTGTTTCAATTGCGACCGCAGAAATAAAGAAGAGCAAAGAAATGGAGGGGAAGGGAAGGGAAAGTAGAGGTAGAGAATTAGAGATAGAGGTAGGAATTGTTTAGTTCACTGTGCGGCTTCTGGAGGAAGCAGTAACTGACAAGTGACTGAGAAACCAGAAAACCGAATATCTCCCAGCATATTCCATTTGCTGCCAGTCTGATCTAATCCAATTGTGACACCTCTTTGGCTCCCCCACAAAAAAGCAAAAGTTGGTATGATATGAAACTATGAATCATATGATATCACTCACAGGTTCACAACAAGTCAAGTGCAGGTCAAATATAATATTTGCTCCGATCTTGGCCTAATTGCAACCAGCCCTAATCATGATTAGAGCTGCTACTTTTACATGATGGGAATCGCCCCGAATCCCATCCGACATGACCCGATTGGAATCCGATATTATATTGGATAGAATATAGATCTGATTCAATTATTTGACTTGACACTGAACCTGACCAAATAACTGCATTATTACTCGATATTTATCATGATAATACAAATATGAACAATAAATTAATAAAAAAAGTGAAGTAATTAATAATATCATCGATGCTTATTTATCAATTACGAGTATATATATACATTCACGATTCTTTATAAAAGAAACAACACAATTCTTTATAAAAGAAACATTTTTTATTGATTAAGTATTTTAGCAATTAACTGTGTAAAACATGATAGACTTTGTGGAAAGGAATCGCTCCATCTAAACAATTTGCATCAATGAATCCTATCCTAATTGGTACAAATAAAAATCCAGAATTCAAAATATCTTCTTCTCTTTTTTCCTTTTTCGGATTTTTTTGATGTGGGTCAAACAGATATTATATTTTACAAATATCATTTGATAACCACAAAGATGCGACATTCTTTTATTATGGTCTTGGCAATAAACAGAACTTGACTATTTGTGATTTTTTTTTGTTTGTATTTTTCCTTCAAGTACCGATTCCTTGTTGTTTTCTTGATGGATAAAAAGTTGGAAATATCATAATGACTTCTTGGCTCTTGCTGATCGCCGGCAGGGCGCTAAATATCTAAAAATGTTACGACCAAACTCATATATATTTATAGGAGAGAATGTGTCGTATATATTATATTTTATGTTTATACAAAAAATATTTATTTTGATTTTATTTATATATATCTCGAGCATTAACAAAAATCAATATTTCAAATTTTATATTTTTTTTTCACTTTCTTTCTTGATAGTTACCAAATGGATGTTAAATTTTATTATTGTTTATGTATATATATTAAGATGATTTATAATACATCTAATGGTTTACATCCATCAATTTATATATAAATAAAGAAATGATAATACCAATGGTCATTGGATGATCCTTCCTCTGAAATCTATATGTACCATAAATCTAACATAAAGAGAAAATCTACCATGAGTTTAAGTTCACGGAGCCCTTCTCACCTCCGAGAACATATCAAATCACCTCCAAATTTCTATTTAATTAAATGTCTCGATAAATTCTTATATCAAAATTTTATGGAATACATAAATTTTTCATTCTTAAAATCCTATAGAAATCAAAATTATGAGATAATTTGATATATTTACGGATGTACACTTTTACGATTCCGTAAATTTAAGGTCACGGTAGAATCACTCTAACGTAAATATATCTAGTAATTAACCTAGTAACCTAATGAAAAAAAAAATGTAACGAATATACGAATATTCGCCGATAGGTACAGATCACGACATCAAATAAATAAAAGGCACCTAATTAAATTGAAAAATAATCTGCAGCATTACACGCGGACGGCAAAAAGCGCCTATTATAGTACGACTGTATATATGTAGTGTAGATATATGAGTTTGATTCTCAACTCACGTAGTCACGTTACTATTTCGACACATGGTCTGTTCTATGTTTTGTAAGTAATACCTAATGTTTGTTTATAGTATCTATATATTATATTTTGGAATGTATTTGTTATATTTTGGAGTGTGTATGTTACATTTCGTACATGTCTAACCGTTTTTCAATGGACGCGAAGATGTTTCTACCTCTCACGAAATTTCCAAACAATTCCAAATTTCCAAGCTAATTAAGTCACGAGCCACAAGCATTTTTACGGATGAAAATCTGCTGCTTAAAGCAGGGTCTGCTTTTTCGATCGGATGGTCGGTATCAATTGTCGTACTAATCTCAAAGCACTTCGGTATTTGCTGCACCGATCTCAATATACTTCGGTGTTCCTCAACCATTCAGGGGACAGAAATGTTAATATGCAGTGTATTTTGTTAGAGAGTTCTCATTTCATCCCCTATAAATTGTCTCTCGGCGTCTCGACCTCCTAATTTTAAATCCTGGCACCGCCCTGCAACCATTGGATCAAGAAAAGCAGCTGATCCTGATCCCATTTTACCGGGGTTTAGTTTGTTATAATTCAAGTGATATAAAAAAGATAATGGCGATCCGTAATTTAAAATTTCCAGTGGCATTTCTTTTTCTTGCTTTATTTCGCATCAGAATCGGAATTTTTAAAAAAGTGCAACAATTTGTTGGCTCGTTCATAATTACTTAAGTTCTTTATTCTACAATTTTCCTCACTAATTAACAAAAGAGAATGAAATAAAGTATAATAAATAAAAAAAGGAACGGTGGTAGTAGCTAGAAAAATATTTTTTTACAAGAAAAGAAGAATGCGATTGGCACTGAAAAAATTTTGTGACCTCCGGTTAAGCAGATATATACATACATAGAATTATAAATTATTAAAAACATTAGTGGATGAAATAAAGAATTGTGTTGATATATATTCTTCAAAAGGCAGAATTTCGAATATTCTCAAACCCGTTTTTGTTGTTTATCTGTTACTGTTTTGCCAAGTGGAAGATGTTTGATGTCCCTTTGCAGAATATGCTGAAAACACCACTTCGAGTTGATCATTATTTTTCTCATTAATTTTGCCATTTCATATCTTGTTATGACTTATGAATCACTCAAGGGCTGTTTGATATGCAAGAATGGAAAGGATTTTAAATTTTTATGGGATTCATGCTTTTTTTATCGATGTTTTTGTCTATCTTATTTTCTCGCTACAGTTAGGGGTGAAAACGGAGCGGATAATGCTAAAACCATATCCGTATCTGCATCCTATTAGGCGGATACGAATACGGATACGGATATTGAACGGATGTCAAAACTTAATACCAAATCCGCCTTAAACGGATACGGATACGAAACGGATAGTTGGCGGATACGGATTCGGGTGTGAATTTAACTACAAATATGAAATAAAAATTAAAATATATTACCAAATGAATACATATATATAATAACAATAAGTATTTAAATTAACAATAATTATTTAAGATAAATGTGTTGGTTAATATTTGTATAAAAACATTATATACATATAAAACGTTTGGTAATTAGTACTATCTTATTAGAAAATATTGGTACAGTTTGCTTATCTTCGGATACGGATGGTTCGGATATCCGCCTAATTATACAAATTGAAAAATTATCCGTATCTATATCCGCATTAGTCTTTACGGATACGGTACGGATACGAATACGGATAACTAATATTCGAATACGGATGTTATTTTTACGGATAATATACCGGATACGGAGCGGATTCGGACGGATAAAATCCGCTTCGTTTTCACCCCTAGCTACAGTGTTTGATTAGCATGAAAGATATCAGAGTAAGAGAACCCGATAATAATATATTATATGATTATTAGTTACAAATATTTAGTTGTTTATATAACGGATCATTCATTTAACATAATGGTTACTCATTACACATATTAATTTTTGTGAAACCACAAAACATATGAGCATCACCATCATTCAATGCAAATGGCGTTATTTTTATGTTTTGTGGGGCTGTCAATAGAGTGTCATTTTGTTTTCCCATCCAGCATGAGTAGAAAACATAGTGAAGAAAAATGGGCCAACAAAATTTCATAATCCAGTATTTTTAGAAGATCAAACAACAAAGAGAAAGTTTTATCCCAGAAAATAATGATACTTTCTTACAAATTCTAGCGAATCAAACAAGACCTCATGAAAAAAAATTGGAGGCCCAGTTGTTTACATTTAACAGAGTTAAACCTTAATAAAGGTTTGTCAATGGAACACGCAAGAGAAGTAATTATTCCAAAAACTCTTCAATGCTTTTTCATTCTTTTTGGGCCATCAAAGTGGCCTGTAATTCAACCAAGTGACAAGTGTTGATTAATAGCCCAGCTTGATCCATCAGGTTAAGGAAAAAAAGGAGATTAATGTGTACCTTAAAGCCCAGAATTTACTGTATTTACTAATGGCACTCGTGATTTGATCTTCGAGAGAAAACTACACTGGGAATAAAAAAAATTAAAAAAAAAAGAAAAAAAAGATTCATGTTAGCAAAGCAAGTGAGATGCAGCTTCAAACAGAATTAGACAAGAACAAGAATATACAATACAAACTGTCAAGTTTTCAAAAAAGAATATACAATACAAAAGTGCGAATAGTGAGACTCAGAGGTCAACCCACACTTTTACATTTGTCGCCCTTCTTTTTATGGGGCTTTTTTTTTTCTTTTTTGATAGGAATTTATGGGGCTTTTTTAGCAGAACAGTTTATAAGAAACAGTTGTGACTTGTGAGTGAGGTCTAATCTAATCATCATGCCCTTTTTTTAGCTTGAGCCAATCAAATACTAACATAGCTAGTTTTGAATTATTTAATTCGTAATGATTGAAAAATATCATATACAACTTTCTTTGTTTTAAATAAAGATATGAGTCATGCCACTCAAATTTTAAAATATCAAATACAACTTGGAAAAACATTTATTCTTATTGTAAATCTTGTTTGTGTGTAGGGGCGTAACATATTGGATAGTTTGACTCGGGGCTCCGTGTGTGCTATTTTTGCCTAGAGATGGTAAATTGGACAGTCCACAAGTGACAGGTTGAGTATAGGTGGTGAATTTGACTAGAGAAGAGTGTCGGAATGGGATCAAATTTGGATTGTTTTGGGTTAAATTACGAGTCAAAATACTGTCGCGACTTTTCTTAGGGTACGAGTCGATTCAGGTCAGTTTGAGTTTTCTATAAGATCATGATGAGTCGAGTAACACGTGTTTTCTCGACTAAGTTTGTAAACTACTAAATTTATATCTATAGAAATGTAAGGAATCGGGTTTTGTCTAAAGTCATTTAGACGGTCTCCGTCCAAAAGATTCGGAGAGTCGTACGATATAATTACTAACAATTGATCAACGGTGACAACGTGTGATACCATCACTCTAATATAACCAGCATACAATGTATCTATAGGTTGTTCCTATTTTTAATACCTACATAGATCAGTTACTAACAATTATATCGTACAGCTCTCCGAATCTTTTGGATGAAGACCGTCGAAATGGTTTTAGACAAAATTCAATTCCGAAATATAATTATTGCGATTCGTTATCAACATTAATTTATTTCCAGTTAGAAAGTTAATTGCAATTGGATGCTAATACAAAAGTCAGCATGTATTATTTCCAAGTTCGAGTCGTCCGTTGTCAACCTAATAACTGAACTTTAATTAAACTGCCGACAAGTCGGACATCAATTTATTTTCTTTTATTCAAGTCGGATATCAATTTAATGAAAATATTTTACCTTCATGGAATCGTCATTTTCTATGTAAAATAATAATGCTTTGGATATTATTATTTTGTACTAGCGGCGTAAATGAATCGAATCAAATTTAATCTAAATCGAACTTGAACCGAATCGAACTGGAGCCAAACCTAACTCGATCTAAATCGCACTCGAGCAAAATCGAACCTGACTAACTTGAACTCGAACCGAACCCAATTATTATAATTCTATATTTATAACCCGAGCTCAGACCGAACCGAATACGAGCGAGCTACGAGCTGCGAGGTTTTATTACATCCCTATTTTGTATGATGAAGAAAGTATGGATGTTAAATACTAAATAGTCGACGTCCTAGTTATAGATAAACTAGATAGAAAAGTTCCATCTCATTTGATTTGATTTTTTATTTTTTTCAAGAAGAACAATAAACTGTATGAATTAATTACCCGTCATTTTCATGATTTATTATGTCTTTATACATATACATTTAATAATTATGGAAGCCTTCAATTGTAGGTCATTTAAATTTAATAAATGTTCTCACTACCTTGACAAAGTCGAAAACATCTTATCAGATCAATTAAGAAAATAAACAAATAAATCTATACTCTATAAAGAGGGATAGATTTTCAAGCCCCTCAACTATACCACATCATCACTATTATTAACCATTGATTTTAATTATTTGAAACTATTCATCTACTTTGATCCAATGGCTTGTATTTTTTTTACTATCCTCATTATATATGATGAATGTAACATGTCTAAACCAAATTTTAACCCTTAAAATGATCCAATATTTATATATGTTCTTATTTATAAATTATTGTATTATTATTATTATTTACTACATAAAAAGTTTACAATTTTTTTAAAGTTTTGTTTAATATAAATATTTAAAATTTTATAAAATTCTTAGTTACTTATTTGATACCACTTTTCGGGACGAATCTCGAGTTACAGCTCTATTATATGTAAAATCCGATAACAATAGCATCCCCAAACCCAACACACACCATCCATTTTTTTTCCCCTTCCCTTTTGGAGAGATTATCGGAGGGACGAGATGACAAGTTGACAACTGATGTTTGATCTACTTTTCTTTTCCCTTTGCAATTCTATGCATATATATAATATAAGTTAGACTTGATGGTGGTGGGATTTAGTAAATCACAATATATCATTTTCTTATTCTCTAATATCTATCCCCTTGACATCATGAAAATTTAACATCCATTACAATATTCTGATAGAGTAATACCTAGCGTCTATAGAAAAACCGTTCATAGCGTTCTTATGTTACATTTTATGATGTATCTGTTACATTTTATAGTGTATCTGTTATATTCTGTATACGTTTACATATGTATGGACGAAAGATATTTCTCAGGTTGATATCACACAAATTGACACTTTTGGAGTGGAGCACGCTGCACACCATAGAAACGGAATGATGGATACTTGGATAGGGTCAAGCCTTTGTTTTGTTTTCTTCGACGAAATGTTGGGGGATAATTTGTGGAATTTTATTAGATGCATACAAATTTGTTGTGGATGAAATTATGAGTCCGTACACATATATATAATAGGAACACAACAATTGAATTATTATTTAATGGACAGAAAAGATGGTTGTGGAACCTGGCCCTCCTCCATATAGGGTTATTAAATTCGTAATTTTAAATGGAATTAAAAAAATATATAATGTTGAGTTCAATATTCAGTATCCATTTTTTTTTTTTTTACTTGTTGAAGTACATTATCTTCTAAGATACAATTACCTTATGCTAAAAAAATCAAAGAGATGAGTTATATGCCTATTAAATATAAAATTGAAAAAAAAAAAAAATGCCGAAATAAATCAGAAAAACAAAAAAGCAATAAACATCGCAACACAGTGGCCACATGATTAGAGAAAAGCTTACCAAAAAGCATGAACAGAAAAAAAAAAAAAGGGAACATATATTTCTGTACAGACACAATCACCCTTCAACTAATATGATAACTACAATTCTTTCTATTCATTTCTATATAACTACTTACCATAAACGATATTTTAATAAAAAAAAAATTCAGAATTTTTTTTTTGAGATAAAATGAGGGTCAAGCCACTCAAATTTTAAATGTCTATAAAAGACTTTCTATCTAGGTTTTAAACCTGCAGCCTCCCACACGAAGAACGTTGCCCTTAACTACTAGACCAAAGACTGATTCTTAGATTCAGAAAAAAATTGGCCATCACTCACATTAACATATATCTTTTTCTTCATAAAAAAAAATCAGAAAAAGCATAAACTAGAGGTAAAGTAACTAAAAAGTATATACTTATAAACTAATTGAACTCTATAAATAAACTCCTCTTTTTTTCCTCACCAATCAATCCATCAATGAACCTTGTTTGATTGCGTAATCTTTATAACGAGGCCGGGGAAGACATCGTCAGGGTCATGGATATGGGGGTTCTCCTCGAGGATGAAGGGGTCGCGGCACTTGTCGCTGATGCTGTGCAGCGTGTCCCCTTCCGCGACCACGTAGAACTCGTCACAGGGGCGGTCGCCGAACCTGGGGCCCGATCGCGTGACGGCGCCCTGCGCGGCGGGCGGTTCGTCGCGCAGGGAGCAGAAGAGGATGAGGGTGATGAGTATAAGGGCGCACGGCCACAGCGCGGCGTCGGCGAGAGCGAGCAGGGGATGGCGCCGCGCGGTAGTAGTTGGCTTCCGGTATGGGGATATTGGCGCCATTAGTACTAGTAATAAGTAGTAGTAGCGGAGAGCGGAAGAAAAGAAACCGAGACGTGCCTTTTAAAGTTTAAACGGTGTGTGTGCCTTTTAAAGTTTAAAGTAGTAGTAGATCCAACCGTTCGATTTGTTTTGAGATCCGTGCAACTTAATCTCAAAAATTTATCCCCAAACTAAGTCGGTAATATTTTCTCTTTCTTTTTCATATTCTCATAAATTTTGAGTGAATTTTTTTTATTCTTGGTCTTTCTATATAGTGAATTGTAATCGGTAAAAATGATTTATTGTATTTGAAAAAGAATTTTTAACTAAAAATGTTTTGAGGTGCGGTTAAGAGAGTTTTTTAAAGATGCAGTTATCAAGTCCCAAATGTAAATTTGCAGATAGAAGTATGACAATTCCAAGTTCCAATACAAGTCCGGGTCTGAAATTATAGAATATATTTTGAGAACAGTTCCGATTTAGGTTATGCCTTTTCATATACAAAATGACTTCTTCAAGCAAAAAATAGTATATAAAAAAATTCACAATATTTATATTTTTGGAATTAAGTAATTTTGAAAAATATATATAGGTTGTTAATTAGAGGTGGCAAAATCCGACTTAGACTTGATATTTTTCAAAAAGTCAAACTAACTCGACTCAATCCGATCCAAAATCAAACAACATACAATCCAATTCAAATTAATATACGATAAAAGAAACCAATATTAAAATTGGCTCAATCCGATATGCAGTGGATTTTTCCGACGAATATCTACTTGATGATTAAATTGCTCTATTAGGATTGTTTGTTCTAGCTTTGGCTGTCTAGTAGCTTCTTATGTAGTTGTTCTTTAATTTGTTATATTTTGTTTTGCTTATGACCATTGCTTGGTTATGCAATTCTTTTGCATTTCTAAAGGCTAACTCTGTAGCTTTCGCAAAGTAATGGAAGCTGACCCCTCTTGAGAGGGTGTTGTTCTTTTTTTTTTTAAAAAAAAAAAAAGAAATCGACTCAATCCACTGATCCAAACCTAACCTATCCGCCGATTTGCCACCTTTATAGCTACGCACCATCAAATTATTTTAGTAGTACGATTAAGCGGGTGCAATTAGACCCATATGTACTAATTAAAGCGACTACCTTTTAAAAATTGGGAAAAATAATGGGATGCGCATGAAAAAAAAAAAAAATGTTTTGGCTTTTCGTGGAGGCAAATGCAAATAATCAGATATGCAATGCCGAATATAAATGTTGCTGCGACGTTAACGTTATCGACTCATCTCCTCCTGAGTCCTGACTCTGCCTTATGGGCTTATACTAATCTGATATTACGATTAATTGTGATGTGATCACGCCAGGGGCGGACTTTTGTGCCAATTTAATTGGGAGCACTCGGAGTGCTCATCTCCTGACTTACTGCATTGTGCAGTTCACAGCCGTTGGATCGTCTTGAGATCCGTGCCTGCATGAATCTTGAGACAATCCAAAGGCTGACGCTGTGAACTGCATAATTGCATAATGCAGTATAGCGGGGGATATAAATTCCCGTCTTTTGTCGTCCTTAATAAGTCTTTAGTTTCCCCTTATTATTTATTTATTGCTACTCAATTAACATTTATAAGTTATTAATGTATATAGTGTATATTCAGCAAAATAATCAAGTGTCAATTCGATCTCTTTCAAACAATATTTCTGCCAATTGATAGACTCGTCTCAACAGCTTCAATTAGTATGGCATATTTTTTAAAACCCAACGATTTTAAAAGAAATTTAAGAAAATTTCAAAAAAAAAAAAATTTTTATGAATATTGAACTTAACAGTTTAACTTGGTCTATTGTGCAATTTCATATTCCGTCAAAATTCGTTAAATTCAGAATATTAATTGCAATTCTCACGCGAGTATCGTCATTTATCGTTTATAACATAATAATTAAATTATTTATAATTTGAAATATAATCAATCTATAGTTATATGTTTATAAGAAAAACCAAGATTTTAAATCTATTTAAAATATGTAGTCATAGTTCTCAAAATAACCGTCAGAAATTCATTCTCCGTACGTATATCAATCGTATTATAAATTCCTTCTTTGTATATCAATCGTACGTATTAAGCAGTTTTACTATGAAAACATGTAATTTATCCTTCCCATAGTGTCATCATCTAACATCTATATAAAATATATGATATAAAAATGAGACCGGGATTCTTGCAATTGTAGCCAAACTATTATTTATAGAGAAAGCAATGAATTTTCTTTGAAAAAGAAACCAAAAAATGTACATAAGTTTAGGTAATAGACTTAGCCTTGTTAGTTAATTCGGACACACAAACGGATCAATCGGTTTGTTAATTTTCTGACGCTTTTAAGAAGAGGTAAAAGTTTGATAATGTACTATTTAATTAGGTCGTCCTTTTATTAATTAGTCAGAATTAATGTCCAGAAAGGACAGATAATGATATCATTAATTAATATTAGAACAACATTAAATATAAGTACGTACATATATTTTGCTTTTGGGCTCGCAATCAAATGTTATTACAAGCTATTAATTATCATCACTTGAGATGCCCCTATTTTCGCCCTGGAAGAAATGATTACTACTAAAAAGAAGAAATCCTAATTGAGAACTTAATTAGTTAGTTTTATATACATTATGTTAAAAATAATGCACATATCAATCTTACTGATTACATGCTTTACATACATTTTTTCACATATAATTTTTGCACAAAAAATATTACACCAAAAATTCTACACAAAAATTACAAATTATTATGAGAAAGGAAAGGATCCACTTCGATTGCAAATATCAAAACCTAAATTCATAGCAACTTTTTTGTCAGATGTAAAATGTGCATAAAAAACAGTTCGAGCCTAATAATTGGTTATACGGCTCCCTTCTTTTTGAACAACAAGTTAACAACCTAACTAATAATTTATGACTTGAAATCCAAGCGTTCTCACCTAAAAAGCACACCAGTTTTTAGTCCTTTCCTTTCCATGGGACCTGGAGATAAGGGTACATGGAGCCCAGTTTATTGGTTCAAAGTATGATCGATCATCTCAACGACAAAAGTGACGCTAATAATTTTTTATTTTCGTAATTGCAAACAAACAGCTTGTTTTTGGAAGAATAATGTTCTGTACAAGCTGCCATGGAATTGGCAAGAAAGTAAAGTATCAACTCATTTTTGCGGCTGACGTAATTTAGTTGATTTAAATTAGAGTGCAACCTACGTCCATAGTGGAAAAATTGACAATATTTACTGACAAGTGTAACTAAATGGATCTCATTTGTAACCACTTGTGAGTTGTGAGTGTAGATGTGTCTACTCTGTGAACGCAAGATGTTTCCCAATTAGAGTGCAACCTACTCTATTACTCTATCGTGGACAATTATTCGAAGTGGATCCGAGGTCTATACTCTATTACTCTATCGTGGTAATATGTCTCGCTTTTTTTAGAGAGATGCCGGTTCAAATTTCAAAAAAAGGTTTCATATAAAATTTGATTAACATATTAATTAGAAAAATATTTCTTTTGGGGTGTCAATTTGGTACTTGAAATTCCATTCCATGGACAATAATTATTATTTTTTTATAAAAGTTCCGTGGACAATTATTTATGAAATTCTGCGTATTACATTAAAGAATGTAAAAAAAAATGCATAATATTAGAATAACTATTTTTATGAATGCGCTGTCTAGCAAAAGACATGGTACAAGTTAATCTTATGGACTAGGTTGAAGCACATAAGTTTATATTGAAAATAAGAAGGGTAAGCAAGCAAAATTGAACAGAAGTGAAGAGATTTTTTTTTTTCGAAAAGAACAGAAGTGAAAAGTAAAATGGTTTTAGTATGGTTATATTGATTGAATTGAACTAGTTAATAAGAGGTGATTTAAAAAGAAAAAGGAAATAGTGAAGTGACAAAATTAATAATTAATATATAGGGAAATAAAACCATACATGCGGGTAATTGGATTAGGAACCAATGTAAATTTATTTTTCATTTTCTTCTTGTAAACTTTTCTTTTTATCAATGAATCAAGTGAGCACTGCTTACTTCTTCTTCTTCAAATAAAAAAGACAAATTCAAAAATGGAAACATGAATTTTGAAATGAGGTCAGGACTCGGGCAACGCGGGGAATGAAAAGAATAAGAAAGTGCGCGTAGCGCAGCAGCGAGGCAGGCGGTTTGGGCCTAAAAATAAATAAAAGCGAAGCGCAGGAACGGGCCGGTCTCGGGCCGTGATATACGGGACGAGCTGAACTCAAACTCAAATAAACCGAATTACCGAACCGAACCGAACCGAAATATGATTAAGAGGCAGGCCCTCGCCGAACCCGACTCCCGACTCCCGACTCCCGACTCCCTGACGATGGAGATGGAGTCGGACGACCATCGGGCAGGCGGCAAGCGCCTATACCAGCGCCTGGGCCCTGCTCCCGGTGGCCAGGCCGATCGGGCCGCGGGCAAGGTCTGTTTCCACTGGCAGGCGGGGCGCTGCAACCGCCACCCCTGCCCCTTTCTCCACAGCGATCAGGACCCCTCCACCTCCTCTAAGCGGACCAGTTATAACAACCAGAACGGCAACAATAACAATAACAACCACAATCTGGTCTGGCGTAACCCTAGATCCGGCGCCGGGGCTGGCCCCCCCAACCAGTCCAAGTGGGGCAAGGGCCGCCACGGCGAGGATACAGCTAGGGCCAATGGCGGCGCTGGTGCGAACCGGGGACTTAACCTTAACCTTAAACCCTGCAAGCACTTCATGACGGGCACCTGCAGCTTCGGAGACTGCTGCCGGTACTTGCACTCGTGGTCCAGCGGCGACGGGCTCTCGCTCATCACGCCCCTGACGGGGCACCAGAAGGTCATCACTGCAATTGCGTTGCCGTCCGGCTCTGACAAGCTCTATTCTGCCAGTAAGGACCAGACCGTCAGGGTTTGGGACTGTCAGACCGGCGAGTGCGTCAACACCGTGCACATCGGCTGTGAGGTCGGCTGTATGATCAGCGAGGAGCTGTGGTTATTTGTTGGCATCCCCGACTCTATCAAAGTACTCTTCCTCCCTCACAATGCAATCCCATCCAATTTATCAGCATAATGCAAATGTTACCCTCACTAGTCAGGATAGCAGCTGTTCGCAATTAATTGTTTTGATTTTATGTATCTAGGTATATAATACACAGACTGGTGCCGAAATGAACCTTTCTGGTCCCACCGGTCAGATCTATGCACTCGTGGCTTACACGGATATGCTATTCGCTGCAGCACAAGTAAGCTGCCTCTAAATCCTCCTGATGCTTTCAGTTTGCAACATGATAGTGTCCGAACTAGGCACCAGTTCAATTACTTTGTAATATTTTGCAGGATGGTAGGATATTGGTGTGGAAATTTAGTGCAGCAACGAATAGTTTTGAGCCAGCTGCCGCTCTCGTGGGTCACCGACTTGGTGTCGTGTCATTGGTTATTGGAGGCCCCAAACTTTATTCCGGCTCCATGGATCATACGATAAAAGTGAGTCTCATGTATTTCCTCTTGATTTTACCTCATGAGTTTTAATCTGTCTACATTACCTTAGTATGTACCAAATAAAGTAATAGCCTGGTATGTGGGTTTATTTTGTTCTTTAACTTGAACGATATCGACCCTGATGCATGACGTAACCAGTAAAATAGTCTCCATCTGTTTATAGGTTACCATATGTATTCTTTGAGAATCTGTCAAAAGAGTTCAATGCATACCATTTCGTTTGTCTTTTCTTTTCCTAATCTGTAATACAATATGGTTCAAAAATTGTATTAGGTGTGGGATCTGGCAACACTGCAGTGCGTCCAGACACTCTCCGATCATACAGACGTTGTCATGTCTTTGCTTTGCTGGGATCAGTTCTTACTGTCGTGCTCCTTAGACAACACAGTGAAGGTTAATTACTTCTGTGTTCTGTTTATAAAATTGTTAGCGAAGGTTAAAATTCTAATTTGCTCCATCTCCCGTCTCATCCAGATCTGGGTCAGCAACAACAACGATCAGCTGGAGGTTACCTACACTCACAATGAAGAACGCGTAAGCACCTTTTGTTTTGTATTTTATCCCCAACAATAATTGTTTCATAAAGGGGAATATTTCTGTGCTTCTCACTTTCTACTGAATGCCTGGCTTCTTTGGGGCATGACAAGCAAAATGAGAAATCTAATGGCTTCCTTTTGTTTCCCTTTTCTGTGATCAGGGAGTGATTGCTCTTTCGGGGATGCAAGATGCACAAGGAAAGCCAGTCTTGCTCTGTTCGCTGAATGATAATAGTCTTCACCTCTATGATCTTCCCTCGTAAGTCTTCTTTTTGTAAAGAAAAGCTATCCGTTGTCAGCTGGATCATTGATGTTGTTTTACTAATGTTTGTTATTGTTTTTGAAAGATTTTCCGAGAGGGGACGCGTCTTTGCAAAGCAGGAAATGCGGGCTATAAGCACTGGACCCGCTGGGATCTTCTTTGTTGGGGATGCCTCCGGAGAGATGAAAGTGTGGAAGCTTTCTTAACGTTAATAATTCTTTGCTGTGAAATATTCGGCAATTGAAAGTGTGAATGCCTTCTAGTTATTCAATTTTTTAGGACAATTAGTTAGGTATGTATTTTTGTAAAATGTATGAGAGCCTGTACTTAAAATGTATCTAAATTACAAACCACAACATCACATTTGATCGCCATATACTGCCATTATGTAATATTTGATCATTTTAGCGGACAATCAAATCATTTCTTTTTTATATATTAAAGAGTACAACGACTATAGTTGCTACTAAAATCTAGTGGCATCGGATCCCTTCTCTAAAACCAATATTTATTGGATAATCTGTAAGCATAAACTGACGGCTACTGTTAACCTTGTTGTACGTTAACTTTCATAAATAAATTTTACATGTTTGGTAAGCACCGTGGAACATAACTTTGTAAAACAAACAATTTCATTGTTTGGTCTCCCTTGTTTTAAACAAGTGGTTACTAGTCCTACATTAGAAGTGCTGTTCAATATAACAAAAAATCAAGATGACAAATATTTACTTCAACTTCAACAAAGTTATTTTAAAATTGAAGTTCATGTGGCTCGACAACTTCTCTGATTCATCATAAACCAAAGATGACGGGATTCATCAAAGCAGTTAATTTCAAGAAATATATCATCATTTATATGTAAATTTGTCTTTGTAATAGAGATAAAATCATTTCAATTGTTAAAATAAGAAGACTTGATATAGTAGATTTGATACGTCGCAAAATCTTTTTAAACTTATGTTATGTTATAGCTCCTCTATGTTTGGAACACTGAAATTGTTAATGTCCAAATCACCTCCCGGTACGGCGTTGCATCTCTCTTTCTCCGTCTGCGATTCTTACCGACTCTTCCAATGTCTCTGCCCCCCACCACCACCGTATCGCCAGTTCGATCCATCGGGTGTTTAAGCCACCCTATAAAATCCGGCTAGCATTGTCCTCCCTCCTATTGGTGTAGACAGCAGACTGTCATTGATTCTGGATTTCTCTCTTCTCTTAACAGCAAGTATATATTTCTTTCATGTAATCTATACTCCATAAAGAGCGGTAAATTTTCAAGCACCTCAACTATATCACATCATCACTATTATTAATCATTGATTTTGTTTGAAACTCTTCATCTACTTTGAATCAATGGCTTATATTTTTTTTCTCCCATTAAATAAGTTGAATGTGACATGTCTAGAACAAATTTTAACTCTTAAAATAGTACAACATTTATATATGTTCTTATTTATAAATTATTGTATTATTATTATATTATATTATTATTATTATTATATTATTATTATTATTGTTGTTATTATTATTATTATTTACTTACATAAAAAATTTACAATTTTTTTTAAGTTTTGTTTAATATAAATATTTAAAATTTTATAAAATTCTTAGTTATTTATTTGATACCTCTCTTCGGGGCGAAGCCTGAGTTACAGCTATAAAGATAATCACTGCAATGCCTGGTCTGATATGCCTAAAGCCAGTATTTTGTTTTGTGGCATCGATTGGTTATACATAAAAGCCTTTACTTCTGCACATCCAATAGAAACTTGTAAATTATATGAAAACAAAATTAGGAAACCACATGGGCTTGTTCGGCAAGAGGGATCAAAGGGTGGAGGATCAAAACACTAATCTTCTCTGAGGAGTTGGTGTTCGGATGGGTTGCTAGGATTAAGAACGGTACAAAAGTATCAAAAGTATCAATAATAGCTCTTGAGGAGGCCTTGAGGAGAGTTTTTTCTTGAGGAAGGGGGGGTGCAGGCTCAACTTTTGGCACTGAGGAGGACCCTTGATCCTGTCTTGATCCTGACTGAGGAGTGACTGTTCTGCAATATTTCTGCGGATCAAGCGCTTGAGGAAGGCTGAGGAGCACTGATCCACTCTTGCCGAACAGGCACCATGGGATCAGTCTCACCATATTTTGTTACTGACTCTGAATTTGCCTGTAAGAAACCGGTGAAGCATTGTGTTTGTGTCAATGAATTGGGTTCTCATTGTATTCAAACCTAATTAAAAAGTGATGAGTGATATAATTTCAATTCATGTAATGCTCAAGATCAGTAATTTGATATGCACCATCCTAAGTGATTGACTTGAAACAGTGAAATTACTGGGATCAGTTTAAAATGCTTCGGTATTATAATTATAAACAGGCATGATCTAGTATTCTAGTGCATAACAGCATGTGGTCAGCATTTATTAGTTGAAAATTAAATAAAAAATAAAGCATAAACAAATTATACAACTTAATTTTAATGCCATTGTCACTTGTAGCGTGTAAGACAAACTCAGGGAATATATTTGTTGTGTTTGAATATATGAAATATCGTAAAACATACAAATTGACGGCGTCAATTTGGTAATTTGATACATGATCAAGCATTCCTTTTAAGTTTGATCTTCTTAATTCTTTTTTATGCAAGTGATGATAATACTTTTGAATGTCAGGCTGATGAATTCAATCATTCCAACCGTATATTTTGACAATAAATGATCTAACTATCTGTATTATAACTTATTTTCAATTACAAGGGTAATTTCAGTATCTAAGAAGAAAATTGTGGTCACAATATTCATCAATGCATGCATTTTGCTCGACATATTTACAACCACTGTCATTGTGCTACTATAGTTCATTTTGGTCTGATCAATCCAGAACTCTGAAGATTACTTGTCAAATCTATTTATACAGTTTATTATCTTCTGTAGTTTATTAAACAGATTGGTGCATTGCTAAGAATTTAGTAGTAGGGTTCTAACTCATGTTTGAATTAATTTTTTGGCAATAGTGAATCATTTTAATACATTTTGCAATGTAAACAACATGTTTCATTATACAATTCATTAGCAAAGTTTTGAGCCAATGAACCATGTTGTTTACATACATTAATTTTTGTCAATCCTAATGGATGTCAGTTTCTTTTATTGCAATTTGTAAATGACTAATTTGATCAGTGTTATTGGACTCATGCAGTGTGCACACACCAAATGGGGTTTCTAACTTCATTGCATTTATTTATAGGTATGTATGATTTTGCAAATTATTCTTATGTGATTAGTGTTTTATATGAAATATTTAGTTATGTCAGGGAATGCAAGTTCAAAGAGGGGCTTCAAATATTGCTATATGTTGTACTTTTCTTCTCTCACACAGAGTATCTTTTCATCTTTTGTCAAACCTCGATTTGTTAACAATTTAGTCCTCGCCATTGATTTTCAGACCAGAAGTGTAGTGGCAAGTTCATAAATTTCTTATAGAAGTTATCTTTTAGTATCATAAAAGTAAATTCTCTGCTCTTCCCACTGATCTCAACAATCAGAGATGAATTTGAACTCTCTACTCGATTGAAATCAATTCTACTCTCATTCAATTTTCATTCCGTTTAAAGAATAAATATGTTTATGCAAAGAATTGGCATCTGCAGATTTAGTTTTATCGACAGTTCATTCAGTCTTAGTCTTTGTACTAATGTACTTTGTAATATATACCCCTCTAAAGAGGGGGAAGGATGGTGGATTGTGGTTGATTTGGGTTTCATGGCCGTTGGATATCGTGATCAGACGGTTCAGGTAAGTTCGTGCTATGTCCATTTTTTTTTTAAATGGAGAGGTGTTCAATGAAATATCATCTGTTATTGTAGGGATTTCACCGTCATACAATCTATACAGTTTCTGTGCTTTCTACTTGGATAGAATTGCAAAAATTTTAGAGGGGGAAGGATAGTAGATTGTGATTGATTTGGGTTTCATGGCCGTTAGATATCACGATCTGACGGTTCAGGTAAGTTCGCGCTATGTCCATTTTTTTTTTTTTAAAATGGAGAGGTGATCAATGAAATATCATCTATTATTGTAGGAATTTCACCGCGTCATGCAATCTATACAGTTTTTGTACTTTCTACTTTGATAGAATAGCAAAAATTACAGAAAGGAATCTAAAAAACACATTTACCGTTGGATGAGAGTCATTTTAATACAAATCAATCTCAACCATCCATCCAAAACCTAAACCCTTCAAATAAAAATCATGTTCCATTTATTTAACTAACTAATGCGATTACAATACAGCTTCTTGCCCCGCCGTGAAGCACGGGGTTTTTCACTAGTTGTAATATAGATGTGTCCTGTTAAGGGAAAACAAAAAAAAAAAAACAAAAAACAACTGTCTGCAAAAACGATCAAAATTTTCGTGATGGCAGTCTATGAATACCAAGAACGTGAACTTGTTCAGTTGGCTATATGGTTTGTTATTTTAATACAGGCTCTCATACATCTTAAAAAATACTATTTTAATAATTTATTTCTCAGAAATTGAATAACTCAAACACGGGACAAAATTATGTCATAAATAGCACGCAAGCCATACATATCTACCAAATATTTTACAGCTAAGCACGATTAACGTTAAGAAAGCTTCCACACTTTCATCTCTCCGGAGGCATCCCCAACAAAGAAAATTCCAGCAGGTCCAGGGCTTATAGCTCGCATTTCCTGCTTTGCAAAGACGCGTCCCCTCTCGGAAAATCTTTCAAGAAGCAAGAACAAACATCAATAAAACAACATCAACGATCCAGCTGACGATGGATTACTTTTCTCTTTAAGAAGTAGACTTACGAGGGAAGATCATAGAGGCGAAGACTATTATCATTCAGAGAACAGAGCAAGACTGGCTTTCCTTGTGCATCTTGCATCCCCGAAAGAGCAATCACTCCCTGATCACAGAAAAGGAAACCACAAGGGAGGAGAGAAGTAAGTCATTAGATTTCTCATTTTGCTTGTCATGCCACAAAGAAGCCAGGCATTCAGTTGAAAGTGAGAAGCACAGAACTATTCCCCTTTATGAAACCATTATTGTTGGGGGATAAAATACAAAACAAAAGGTGCTTACATGTTCTTCATTGTGACTGTAGGTAACCTCCAGCTGCTCGTTGCTGTTGCTGACCCAGATCTGGATGAGATGGGAGAAAGAGTAAATTAGAATATTAACCTTTGCTAACAATCTTATAAACAGAATGCAGAAGTAATTAACCTTCACTGTCATGTCTAAGGAGCACGACAATAAGAACTGATCCCAGCAAAGCAAAGACATGACAACATCTGTATGATCGGAGAGCGTCTGGACGCACTGCAGTGTTGCCAGATCCCACACCTAATACAATTTTTGAACCATATTGTATTACAGATCAGGAAAAGAAAAGAGGAAAGAAATGCTATGCATTAAACTCTTCTGACAGATTCCCAAGAATACATATGGTAACCATATAAACAGATGGAGATTATTTTACTGGTTACATCATGCATCCGTATTGATACCGTCAGATAAGCACCAGGTTGTGCAAGTTAAAGAACAAAATAAACTCACCTATTCTCGCCTACAGGTTACTGACGGATATTGAGCTATTACTTTATTTGGTACATACTGAGGTAATGTAGACAGATTAAAACCCACGAGGTTAAATCAAGTGGGAATACATGAGACTCACTTTTATCGTATGATCCATGGACCCGGAATAAAGTTTGGGGCCTCCAATAACCAATGACACGACAGCAAGTCGGTGACCCGCAAGAGCGGCAGCCGGCTCAAAACTATTCGTCGCGGCACTAAATTTCCACACCAATATCCTACCATCCTGCAAAATATTTAACAAAGTAATTGAACTGGTGCCTAGTTCGTACACTATCATGTTGCAAACTGAAAGTATCAGGAGGATTTAAAGGGAGCTTACTTGTGCTGCAGCGAATAGCATATCCGTATAAGCTACGAGTGCATAGATCTGACCAGTGGGACCAGAAAGGTTCATTTCGGCACCGGTCTGTGTATTATATACCTAGATATATAAAAACAAAACAATTAATTGCGAACAGCTGCTATCCTGACTAGTGAGGTAAAATTCACACTATGCTGATAAATTGGATGTGATTGCATTGCACAAGTATAAGCAACATCGCACAACTATTGTTAGGTAGGAAGAGTACTTTGATAGAGTCGGGGATGCCAACAAATAACCACGGCTCCTCGCTGATCATACAGCCGACTTCACGGCCGATTTGCACAGTGTTGACGCACTCCCCGGTCTGACAGTCCCAAACCCTGACAGTCTGGTCCTTACTAGCAGAGTAGAGCTTGTCAGAGCCAGACGGCAGCGCAATCGCGGAGATGCCCTTCTGGTGTCCCGTCAGGGGCGTGATGAGCGATAAGCCGTCGCCGCTGGACCACGAATGCAAGTACCGGCAGCGGTCTCCGAAGCTGCAGGTGCCCGTCATGAAGTGCTTACAGGGTTTAACGTTAAGTCCCCGGTTCGCACCAGCGCCGCCATTGGCCCTAGCTGTATCCTCGCCGTGGCGGCCCTTGCCCCACTTGGACTGGTTGGGGGGGCCAGCCCCGGCGCCGGATCTAGGGTTACGCCAGACCAGATTGTGGTTGCTATTGTTATTGTTGCCGTTCTGGTTGTTATAACTGGTCCGCTTAGAGGAGGTGGAGGTGTCCTGATCGCTGTGGAGAAAGGGGCAGGGGTGGCGATTGCAGCGCCCCGCCTGCCAGTGGTAACAGACCTTGCCCGCGGCCCGATCGGGCTGGTTACCAGGGGCAGGGCCCAGGCGCTGGTATAGGCGCTTGCTGCCGCCCGCGCGACGGTCGTCCGACTCCATCTCCATCGGGGGCTCGCAGGCAGCGAAAAGAAAAGGAAATCAATTGGGGAGCAGATACAGATACAGAGAGTCTGTTACGTTGCGCCGCCTACAGTACAGAGAGAGGCTCTTAATTCAGTTCTATTATTGGGTTTGTGTTTATGCTCAGCTCATCTCGGCCCGAACGAACTAGGCCACAAATATATGATATACGCTTCTCTTTTGTTATTTTTGAGCCCAAGTCGCGTCACTGCTACGCACACTTTTATTTCTACTAGGTAACTGCCAATACTGCAGGACGAACTTGTCTTTTTTTTTTTTCTGTAAGTAGCATCTGTCTGAAATATTATAATCCAAGTAAACAAGCCATTGGACTAATTCCTGATGCTATATATCTATATTGGTATTGTCTGTTTGTTCTAAACTTAAAAATGTGTCTATACAGGAGGAACTGGGTCTGGAATACGACGAGGATGTCGGGGAGAGCCTGCAGTCCTATACAGATATGTTATCAAATAAGAAGAGAAAACTGTCTTAATTTCAGTTAGGTTTTCTTTTTCCTTGGTTAAATTGATAGTACTTTCGGCTTTTAAAGTTTTTGTGCAGTATCTCATATAGTTGTGGATCTCAAGCTTTTTTAACTGTAAGCTAATTGAGAGCAATTGCAATTGTTTTATCAAGCACTCATAAACACCAGACTTAAATTCAGTGGAGGGAGAATGTGTTGGACTAGAGGTGGTGATATTTTTTGGGGCTAGAAAGCATTCCTGAGAGTACAGTAAATTAAAACCAGTAGTGCATTTGAGCCGCTTTACAGATGTATTTTGGACAGGATAAAGTTAAGGTTGTGCATTGACATAGTTATGAAGCCCCTTCGGCCTTAAATCGAAGGAATGAAAATTTTGGGCCCAAAGTACAGATCCACGGCAGGCTCTTAAAATTGAATAATTTCTCAATAGAAAATTGAAAAGTGACGGGGGGTTTTGAATGATTTTCATCATTATATTTCATTGTTTTTTTATGCGCATTAGTACAGGGGTCAGGGGAAAGGAAAGGCGAGATAAATTATGAGAGATAAAAGAACAGTTTCCCCAGTTTCTCAATTCCCACAGGAGGAAGTTGCCATTCCCTGATTCCCACTGTCCACAGGCCACAGGTGGTCTTTAGACTTAGAGAAGGGAAAAAGACAATTCAATACATTCACTAGGGAAAGAACAGAGATAGGCAGGGAAAGGGAAGGGGAAAGGGAAAGAAAAAAATATATCTTGGAGGGAAGAATACCATTTTAAATAGCTGTGATGTGAGCAAATTAACAAAACACAAATAGATATCTGGTAAAGGGCAAGTGAACGATCCAGAGAGATGATGGGCATAAACATAGAATTTCATGACCGTATAATTGTTCTTCGGGTCAACCGTGGCCTCAACACACTCCGCCGTCTCCATTTCTTAATCATGCTTGTAGCCATCTCCTTTGTCATCCAGGAATTCGGTCGTTCCTCTGCTGACAACTCCGACCACTTCTCCGCCCTTGCCACGTTCATCCTCGGCCTTTGGATGCTGATCGTTTCCCTCGTTCTTCGAATGTTTCCCTCCACAGCGGCGTCCGTTGTTCCTCTAGCAATCGAGGCACTTCACGGTGTCATGTTTTGTCTTCGTATTGATATTGCTTCTTAGTGATTCTCTTTGTAGTACCTCACGCTGCTCTGTTTTGCCTTCACTATCGGTTTCAGATGATAGTGATACATAGTATGAAGTATGAACAATATAATGAATGTTGTTGCAATGTTGTATGATATTTATGATTACATTCCTCTGAAATCTACCAGTGTTATATGTACCATGGCATGTCGCGTTTAACTAGACACTCGGAATTTAAGTTAATTACGGGCTGACCTTAAAATATATGTTCATTAAATTGTCAACACCCAGACGGTTCCAGTTTACCCAAAAAAATAAAATTACGAAGGCTTGAGCCTTGTGAGCAGGCTGATCAGTCTATTTTATCTGGGCTTTCATACTAAATTACTAACTAATGGTGTATGACTGTATGATGAGTAAAGATATTGTGAGGTTAAGCTCAGGGAGCATTTCTGTGAGCGTACCTCATAAAACATATCAAATCACCTTCAAATTTCGATTTATGTGGCTCAATAAATTATGTATACAAAAATCTGACGGGATACAAAAATTGAATTTCAATTTTTTTAAAATTTTAAAATATTTGTTTCGGATCTTACGGGATACAAAAATATTTGGTTGGGATCTTACGGGATACAATAATTCCCACGAAAGATTTTGATTTAAAAGTTATTGAGCCATATTAATCGAAATTTAAAGGTGATTCGATATGTTTTTGGAGATGCATTCACAGAAATGTTGCATGAGAACTCATGGTATCTTTACTCTTATTAGTAAAGAGCCCATGTATTGCTTTGGGCTAAAATTGCTATTTCTTATAATAAATTTGTAAGATAATATGTAATGGGCCTTATATTGAGAAAATTGATATGAGCCTTAAATTTTAATGGGCTGAGACATTAACATCAACGGGCATTAACGTAAATCAACGGTTCTGATCTATCCAAGAAAATGATCAATGACATAGGTTTCTTATTTGGGGAAGATAGCCCTTTCATGTCAATTTTTTTAATATGCTTTTATATATCTTTACTCATACTAGTAAAAAGCCCACACCTTGCTTTGGACTGAAATTATTATTTCTTATAATAAACTTTTAAGATAATATGTAATGGGCCTTAATTTGAGATAATTTATATGGGCCTTAATTTTAATAGGCTGAGAACGTCAACAGGCATTAACGTACATTAACGATTATGATCTATCGAAGAAAATAATCAACGGCTCAGATGTGAGGATAGCCATTTCATGTCATTTTTTCCAATATGCTTTTATTATTAGTAAGGATAAATAAATAGTAGAATGATCTACAAATAATCTATACTTTATTAGTGTTCAATAACTCAACTATGTCACATCATCAGTGTTATTCATCATTGATTTTGTCTGAAACTCTTTACCTATTTTGATCTAATGGCTTAGGTTTTTTTAATCACATTAAATAATATGAATATGATATGTTTAAGACAAAATTTAACCTTACAATGATCCAATATTTATGTGTTATTATTTATAAATTATTACATTATTATTATTTATATCAAAATATTAAAAATTATGTTATTTTGTTTAATATTTTTTTAGATTTAAGTGAAATTTTTTTTCCACCATCTCCCATTTCTTATTAGGAGATTTTATTATTTTATTTTATATTAAATTTTATAAACTCTTAATTATTTATTTGATATCATTTTTCGGAGCAAAGCCCAAGTTATAGCTCTAGTAAATATAAATTATAAATAGTATAAAGACTCGGGCGTTAATCTAAGGTGCTAAGCAACAGTAGCACACCTCTAGTCCTGTGCGGCTGTATCGTAGGGCTGTAAGAGTAATCCGTTCAATCGAACTAATCCAATCAATCCGAAACAACCCGACTCACAAACCGAAGGATTTCAGTTTTATATGTTTAGATACATATTGAATTTTGACAAATTAGATTAATATAAGACGGTTACGTATTGTAAAATATATTGGTTAAGAATGACCCGATCCGAATACACTAAGGACGTGTTCAGCAGCGACGTTGCCCATGGGAACGACTGGGTAATCGAGACCAGCTGACAAAAAATCCCATTACGTGTTCGGCAGCTCTTTTATTTTTCCCAAATGGGCAACTTTTTCCATTTTAGTACCCATGGAAACAAGCATTACCAAGGGAAAATAAAAATCATGTCAGACTCGATTTTATTTTTCCCAAATGCTCATCTCATCATGATCTATCTTTAGATGGAAAAAAAAAATGTAATTATAGCTGATGTGTCAAAAACATATTAAAAAAAGATAAATTATATATTAATAATGAGGAGGAATCCATTGACAATACCTATTTTGACAATACCAATTTTCAAAAATTTAAATAAAATCATATAATTTTTTTAAAATGAAAAAAAGTTGATGGATGTATTATTTAACTAATAGTCAGTCATTCATCACTTTAAATTTCTCATATATATTTTTCATTTCTATAATATGCACCATCAAACATCACATTAGATTCCTCATATAATTTTTATAATAATATTTGTTATAAAACAAAATTATATTTAATTATAACATTATAGTCTGTTATACATCTTTTGAAGATATTATTCACTATTTGTTTGATCCTTCGAAAAAATATATTTTACACCAACGATTAATATTATTAATCAAATAAATGTAAAAGATATGTAAAAGTCCACTGTTTATATTGTTATATATATAGAGTTTTTATCCATTCCCAACAAACATCCGAACACTTCTTTTTAATACATTCCCCTTCTCATTTCCATACTATAATTTCCCACTTCTACAATTTTGGATTCTCATTCCTAAATATTTCCATCCCATAAAATCCCGCGACCACCGAACACGCCCTAAATCACAAAATTTGTACGAAATCACAATTGCCGATGAATATTGCTTCCTGAATTCTCTTCTAATCTCATCCCAATTTCCGCCTCTTCCCTTAATAGAAAAATTGTTACGTTGTTGTCAACTTGTTATAAAACATTAACAAAAATGGTATTTATTAATTTTTTTTGGTCTCAAATCAAATGTTATTTCAAGTGCAAAATTGTTGTCAATCAAAAGATGCGCTCAAATCAAGCCCTCCAATCCCTATCGGATGGCTTAGATTATTTTCAAAACCCCTAAAAGTCACAGTCGTCGGATCGCGATTGGAGGGTCCTCCAATTCAATTTGGATCGCAGCCGATACGGACTCATAAAAAGATATATGCGAAACCGTAAAACCTGCAAAACCCGTGAAAACCTACCGCTTAGAAGTTGTACAGTTTTTAATTTATAATGATTAGTTACATATTAAAGATGTCACAACCCAAATGATACTTATAGGATTGGACAGCTATCTAAAACCCGACCAATTCGACCCATTTACACCCCCAACTGTGCCGTGTGATTTTTTATCCTCCGATCTGCTTCATCCTAATTTTTCATTGATTGTTTGGGATAATTCCTTCTGTCATAAAGTGGTGTGTTTCCGTGGACTTATCACTTATACAGTTATACTACTGTTTTTGTTTTTATCGTTTCACCTCTAGTAGAGCCCACCTGTGCTATAAAAAAGTTGATGGAAATATGCAGTTTGTACGACTGTAGGTCTGTAGCTGGGAGTGCTTATCCCCTAACTTACTGCATTTTGCAGTTCATGATGTGAACCGTTGGATCGCCTCGAGATACGTAGAGATCCGAGCTGGCACGAATCTCAAGACAATCTAACGGCTCACGTCATGAACTGCAAAATGCAGTACAGCAGGAGATGTGAAATCCTGTAGGTGGTGTTGGAATCAGCTGCGATCCGATTTATTGCCGGCTCCTCCTCAAAATACCACTTTCAATGGCAGTGATTTATTTAAGAAAAAGAAACTAAAAACCACATTTGTCTGATTGCAATTGCAGGGTCCTCATATCCCATTTGGATCGCAGCAAATACGAACTCACTGTACAGGAGTCCAAACAATTTTAATTAAGTCTAATAAGGAGTAACAGATTTATTTAATATACGTTTCTTCATCTATGCTGGGAACCCATATAAATTCAGTGGTATCGGTCTAAATGAAGAACCTCACAATTTTATAGTAATCCTACTCCTAATAAAAGTATATTGGATTTTTTGACATGAAAGTTCTATCTTCCCCAAAAGATAGAAATTTGGTTGCCCCAAAAGATGTTAGATGATTAGGGTTTAGGGTTCTTTTTGTCAGACTAAGTCTAAGAAATTTGGTTGCCCCAAAAGAGCTCGAACTCCAATCCAGCAAGAGGCAGCTTGGTCAAGTTGCAATGTCCCGGCTTCCCCAACTTGCCAAACCTGAATTCAATGAATAAATTAAGTTCTATAAAACAATTTCCCGGCTTCACCAACTTGCTCAGGAACGTTATAGTTTTCGTAAAGCCAACTAACAATAATTCCACAGTGGAAACCATATGATGCCATTTACATAGAATATTTGATTGCTGATGAGAAATTGTACAGATAGACAATTACCTCTAGAAAAGAAATCATGCCGACTACAACTCTACCAAATCTTTTGAAAGAGTTTTGTCTGGACCCAGATCTTCAATTCAGGAGAGATGCGTGAAGCAGCTCCAATTATGCACTTGTGGTATGAAAAATCTTCCTCGGTACCATCGTCTCGTATTAACATGAAACAACGAGACTCCCATCCATTGTTGCTGAGTCCAATCTATGAAAAATAAATAGAAAACAATCCAAGTTATTGGTAACAAGAATGTTTAAAATGAAATAAACCCATTTACAACATATTCACTGCACAAAACATCACATAATGGTCTGCTAACAATTAACCCACCCAATAGTCTACACAATTAGTTATAAATAAAGTTTGTATAAGAAATCCAACATTTTTAGCAAGACCATGTTGTTCATATAATAAGCTTATTAAAAACATAGCCAGTTATATTGTGGCTCCTATCTTTACTGGTGATTACATGACACAGGACCTGTCAACATGATCAAACATTTGCATATCACATCAACCCTTAGACACAATCCTTTGGCCAAGAGTTGAGCTCCACATTAGCAGACAATAGAGCAAAACCAAATTAATAGTTAACCTTTATAGCCCTAACACCAACGCCCCTCTTTTCAGCACCCCTTGGATGGTAATCAAGAGCTACAATTAGACAAAGTCTTTCAGCATCAGTTACACAAGTGTCGATGGGGTACCTTCAAGGAAATAAAACAAAAGTTGCCGATAAATATAATATAGAAATGGGTAAATTATCAATGGGGAACATGAATTTCGTTATTGTAGTTTGAGATATAAAATATTAATGTTTAATTATACATTTTTGGTGGGTCACAACTCACAAGTGCCCTACAGATCTGATATCAGAGCAAAAGACACTTGACTAAAAGGGAAAAATTTATACAAATAAAATGACTTACTGGTGTAAAATATTACGCAAGGAGGTATACATGTCAAGTATGTCAGACCATGGGCCAATTCTACACTGATATTCTGATGGAAGAGTAACTGTATCCTTTTTGGCTTTTGCTTTCTTATCAGCATATTGATGCAAAAGTTCATGGCTCGGAATGAGAGGTCCAGCTTCACCTTTTGCCCGAGTACAACTTTGACCTGCTTTTGGCTCCTTTGATAAAACAGTCCCAAGGAATTTGTAAATATCGTCACCCTTATTGAGTTCATCTTCCTAAGGTTTAGAACATTGATAGTCTGTTGTTAGAAATATCACATATATCTTGACAAATTATACTTAAAAATGTACAATTTTGTACCTGGGGACCACAGTAAGAGGGTTGAAGTTTAAAGCCATTCGCCCCCGCTGATTTTGTGTTCCCAGAATACTCCTCCTGAGGTACCATATTGTTTTGAAATTTTGTTTGCAAAATATGTATTTTGTATCAGAAGTTAATATTCTTTACAGTCACTTTTAATGCAGGGTTAGGCCCACAGTTATCAATTCACACATTGAACTGATATATAAGAACGACATTATTGAGCTTAATTAAATAACAAATATAAAGTAATTACTTTAACAGAAAAGATAAGGTCAAAATGACCCCCTGATCCAATTGAAGGCTCTTTCCCCCAAGAGATCGAGTCTAAAGAACCGCAAAGACCATCAATGGATTTGTCTTTTGCTGCAGCAACAAAAGTAGTCGCAGGTCCCTGCATTTTGTATAAATAATTCATGAATTGTATCTTCCCACAAATAGATGAAATACAATCAATGAAATAAATAATTGACTCACTGAAAAACAAGCTTGCGAGAATGGAGCAGACAACCCAAGTCGCTTCTTCTGTGCTTTCAGCCCATTGGAACTTAGTCCGTGGAATTCACCACTGACAGAAAGGCCATCAGCCACTGTTATTAAGTGGTCCCTTTGAATTTCTCTCCCTATGTCAGATATGCTTTCCTTCAAATACTGAATACCAAATACAACAAAGAATTATGAAAGTACAAATGAACCTTGGGTATATTGCTCTATAATAATTATTTTTTTGCCATCCTGTTTGCTTAAATGAGCTAATTGCAAGCTAACTAATACTTCAAAAAAAAATCTTAATTTTTAACCTTACAAATAAAGTAATGACTAATATACAATGATGTTCTTAAAATATGAGGGAAAATATAACTACTAACAAGATTATAAGAACTAACAGCTTACACTTAGATAATGGCTCCATGTAGAATCAATACCAAGCACACCAAAAATGTCATGAATTCTATCAGGTTGGCTTCTGGTCCAATCAATAAGATCAAATATGGGAATGCAAGCATTTTGAATGACATCCCAGAAGTGGCCACTGGCATAAGCATCTGACATTGTTACTCTCAGAAAAAGCTCTCCAGAGACATTTTCTGGCATGCATTTGATTTCGACCTGCTTAATTTCGTTAAAACCTACATTTATGCTAATCAGTAACCAGAATACATAGATTAATTTCAAAATTAATTTGATAATTGTCCTACGAATCTTTTGCAGACTACAAGAAACTTTATTTTAATTTGCAAATAACTCCCATGTCTATCTCATCTTTGTGAAACACTGGCTATTTGGTTTGTCAGCTACGCTAGAACCTCACATCGCATATCAGATTTATTACACACAGACAAAAAAAGACATTCCTTTCACAAGCTTGAGTGCATGGAAACCAATCTTAAAACCAACTTAAGTGCTAGATTGGTAATTGGGAGAGATATTTATTATAATAATAGTAGTTTGATATTATCTACAAATATCCCAAAATGATGGCAGTTCAATGGAACTGTGGTTACAGTTTAATATACAAGCATGACAAATCTCTGATATTGTTTCGTGATGCAACCTATGTAATTGACAAGCAACTATTCCCCATAATGAATTCAACAGAAATAAGGTTTAAGCCCCAACAGAAATAGAGAAGCCATTAAAAATCCCTAACTTGGTTAGTTCCTAAACAAAATAAAAAAAATAATAAACAACATAAATTTGGAAAGTTTACATAAGTTAAATTAAAACCAAATTAGGAAAATTAAAAGTGGAAAAAGAATAATTTTACCTTTTGCAAGACATCTTAGCAGAAGTGGTATGACTTTTAGTTTTAGAGTATCCAAATCAGAAGATTCGGCTGCTACTATAAGACAAAGTGCTAAACCATCATTGCTTCCATCATCTGTGGAGGAACAACATCTGCACCATGCAATTATCACAAATATTAGTTGAACTGCATAGGCATATTTTTATCATACAAGACTGAAAATTACTGTTTACCTCTCAAACATACGCAATGCAGGGACTTCTTCAGACTTTCTTATAATTGCATAGTCTTTCATAAGTCTATTTATGACAGATTTCAGGTTGATTCTTTTTCTCTTCAAGATGTCCTACTTGTTACATGGATAGTCAGATGGAGCCAAAAGAAAAAAAACAAAGAAAAGATGAAAGTGATTTCTTCCAAGTAACACCAATAAAGAAGAAAATTGATAGAATCAATTTACCTTGTTTAGGTGAAAATGAATTTCCCAAGGACTATTGCTAAATCCTTCAGCTTTACGCCCACCATATCTTAAAAATTCAATTAAAATATATAGTCCAAGTATCAGAAATTATAATGTTAAACAATCGAACAGAACATTGTTGTAATAATAAATGCCATAAACTACGATATCTGTCCCTCAACATATTGATTGGCTGAAATTTTGATTAAAAGTTTGTGTGATCTCAAGTACTTAAATACCAAATGTAATGTTTGCAGAGGAAAAAAATATACAATTTTGGCATGTTATTAACATGATGGTCATGTAAGGACAATCACAAAGGAACATACAAGATCATCACAGTGTTGACCAAATCAGAAAAAGGAACGGGCTCAAGATGGCTCTGAATCAATAGACAAGCATATTCAGATCCATATTTGCATTTTTGTACATTCGAAGACAGATATAGAACAGCAGCAGCATCAGAAGCTCCACTCTTGTCACATTTCAGGACTTTCTATAAAATAAATGCAATAGGTAAAAAATATGGCATCAGTCAATCTATTTTCCAATGTGTATGAATTAGTAATAGTATAACATAAACAATGAAATAAAATTCATTATGTAAAATACAGCAGAAAATTGACCTTCAATTTCATGAGGGGTGATTGCTCCGATCCACTCACTGGACAGTCTAGAGCTCCATAGGCTGCCTCAGAGACTGCACTTGCAGCCCATGCCCCAACAGGTGCACCAACAACATCAATCTGTGCCTCATATGCATTATCATCTCCATACGAAAATTGCACAATTTGACCATAAGCATCTCGTACTGATCCATCATATGCAGTATAAAGATCCCTCAAGTAGTATGTCAACTCACGGTTCAGTGTTCCAGGAACCTCAGCATTGTCACCAAAGTTTGCTCTACCTGATATGGAGTGTAAGAGGCACTCTAATGGGTTCAGCCCGTCAAGAAATGAGCTTCTGATAACTGCATAGGAGCACTGGCCTGGCTCTACCATTGCCTTGTGGTTATTCCAAGAAACACAATCTAATTTACTTGGAATTGTAAATGGAAACTTTCTAACAGGAATCTGTATTCCAAGACAAAGAGTCTGATGCACAAGTTTTGTAAGATTCATCTTACCCCCCGAATTTATCATCTTCAGAATGGAGTTATCCTTTCCAAAATGCAGGCTGACCAACTTTGTTATGTGACTGAAAACATCCTTAAAAGCCTCGATTGAGTTCTTTGTAATTGGCTGATTATCTGAAAACATGTTAGTGAAGTCTGCTTGTTCATAATCATAACTCATTGAAAAAGGCACAATTTCAGGGTTTAGAATTAGCTGTTTACACTTCAATGCATCTTCTGCCTCCTCTATTGCGATGTCAACTGCTTCCTGTAACAGCTTTCTGGAGTTGGAATCAGAGCAGAGGTACAAATCTGATAGCGAAACGGTAAAACCACGCATGGTCAGAAATTCACACAATGTTTCTTGTGCCCTGAACAGGTATTCAAGTCCTTCTCTACCATATTTCTTGAATATATGGTAAAATATGCCATTCTTACCACCCTTTAGCCATTTTGGTGTAGAAGAAAACACATAGTCCTTGCTTGGTGGAAAACAGGAAGAAAAGAGTTGTAGTCCTGTCAAAATTGTACCACTCCATACATTCTCTGACTGAGCCAAACAGAACATCTCCAGTTGCTGGAACTTGTATTTACTTAGATATGTATCACTGCTGGTAAGCAAACCAGCAGCAAGCAGACTGTCATGTGACAGTGAGACAAGGCAACTGCCATCCTGTGAGTTAAAAAGTTGGTTATCAATTTTCACCAAGTGACTCAACTCAGCCCTGCAAGCAATCGACTGCGGCACATAGCCGTGCAAGCAATCCCCATCAAAATCTCCAAGTAGAGGAACACAATTTACCGGGTTGATTGATAACACATTTTCCGTTGGGAGGATATTAATTGTCAATCCTATCAGAGAGTGCTGGTGCACTGAAGGTGGCCGGTTAATTAAAACAATGTCACCGTTCTGTACCGGCCTATAAACAATGTCACCAATTTGAATATCCTCAGTTTTCTTCAAGGTGATTAACTTCCCGTCCCGTCGTGCCTGAATATATTCCGTTACGAAACATTTCCGAAACACTGCACAGAGCTTTCCTATGTTATAGGAATTCACGCTCTCAGTAACGAGAAGGTTTCTTGCAACTTCAGAAGGAATGCCAATTTCACTGAGTTTAAGGTAAGGATCACCGATCATGACCATCCGAAATACATGATCGGTTTTCTTGGAAAGAAGGATGTCCTTTAGCCATCTACCACCATGAGAAGCTCCAGGTGTCCGTTCTCCATTTGATTGCCTTGAAAATAGCTGCAGTACAAGTTACATGCATACCATAAATTTAGTTGCTTGCCAGATGGTTATGCTACTGATGTGATCTAGCTTATGAAAGTGATTTCAGCTTTTAGACAGAATGATTCCCATTATTTTTCTCTGTATTTTTTCCTTAATTTACAGAAACCAAAATGCTACTGGGAACAATACAGGAATACAGTGCTGATACAAAGCAGCAAACAAAGCTCCAAATAGAAACTGAAAAATAATATACAGGTTTGTGGCCAAGCAAAGGTCACACATTTGTGCCATACCAGAGTGATGTAAACACCAGGAGCCAAAACATGATAGAAAGCAAATACCAAAATAGTCATTTTCCACAAGTACCTTCGATGCATTGAGGCACTCCATGGTACGAGTTGTCACATATGATCCAGCCAGTGCCTTAAACTGAGGATGTTGACGAAATTCATCAATTCTTTTTGATGCATCGATAATCTTTTTGTAAGCCTTTGTGCGTTCATCCTGGATAATTAAATAAGTTACATATCAACAAAGAAGCAAGCATACTATAAAACATAACATCGATAGACAATCGAGCAAACAAAGAAGACTTACAAAAACCAACATGGGGCCATCAGCATGAGCTGGATATGTCTCTGATACACGGTGGCTATTAGCAGTAACAGGTATAGAAGAGAGAAAAACCCACTCTCGATTTGATATAAACTTCTTTATAAACTCTGGATCCAGTTTTTTCAACAAGGTAAATGCCTGGGAAAAAAAGTATTTTTTTTACCATATTAAAGACTACACAGCCAAAAAATGTTCCTGTTCACTTCTGTGATATCATCAGGAAATTAACTCAAGAGTTGTAAAACATACAGTCTATTTCAAAGACACAACATTTACCTGGTATGGCGTCAGTGTGATTTTGTTTCTGTTAGGTTCTTGCTGTTGCACATCTCTTGGTACAAAATCCCAATAATCTTCCGCAAGAACTTCATCGAGGCCTTTATTTTGGTATCTTTTTGGGACTTGTTTTTCATTTATTTCAGCCATAATTTGGAGGCTCCGTCGGCCAACTAAGTCCCGAGATAAGATCCTGAACCTCATCATCGGGTACCATTTCACTGAACTTTTCTGCTTAAATTTGTTGCAAAGTTACAATGATGTATGGTCGGAGAAATTATAAAGTCATTTTAATAAACAGATTCAGTGACTTACAACACAGTATTTGCAATTCGACTTTCTCTCAGTCTTTGCCCAATTCTGTTGATGTGATCCAGGAAAGAAGGAAAACATAGACAAACACAGTACGGTAAAAGCTTTAGAGAAAGAAACATAATGTATTTGGTACCTTTTTTAAATTGTTTGGTTCAAATATTACCTTTCCAGCTGCTTTAACACAATTCTTTAGGAAAGAAAAAATTTGTTTCCTCTTGGCTCGAGAAAACTTATTCTGAATAGCTTTAAAAAGAGTATCGCATCTCAAATACTTGTCATTTACTTCAAAAGAAATCAGATCCTGCAATGATCAAATTGAAAGCTAATATAGACATGAACATATCAAACAAATAAACTAAGGACTTTATCAAACATAAGACAAAAATGTCTCTTGAAGTGAAATATTGGAATTACAACCTTTTCAAAATCTTGCTTCAGCGAGTGGCAACCAGGGCAGATTTGATTCAAAATTTGAGCAACTTCCTCAATAAAATAGGGATGATATATTGTTGCGGGAAGATGAATTATACCAAAATGACCTGAAAGTATCAGTGTAAAAAGTGAGATACAATTTATCAGAAAGAATTCCTTGCATACATAATACACAGCTATGGAAATATTCCAATACAAATATACATGCACCTACACAATGTGTGTCCGAAAGTATGTATTAAGACATTAGGTCACCATAAAGGCACTAGTTGTGTCACTATCAACTTTCTATTACATACTTAGAAAGTTCGTGAAGTCCATAAATCCAAATGGACATAGTAACAGTTACTGAGTCAACGCCTAAATGGTAACCATATGACTACGGCCTTTGGAACTTGATTTGCGAACATGTGCAAAAATTCTTCAGCAAAGTGCAAAGACTTTTATCATTGTATTAATTTCAATGTTTGTATGTAAAAATGACAAATAGAAGGTAATGTATGTTCTTATAGATGTCAATCTGCCTGACTAACCCAAGGTCTATCTATGCCTGAAACAAGATATCTTGTTCTAGCTTATAAATACAAATTACAAAAAATCCAGTAAAACATTTTATTAATCTTTTACAGAAAAATACTGCACTCACACAAAGTAACATACAGATGAAAAACAAAAAAAAAAAAATTATACCATTGCAGTCTCGCACATCCTTGGACCCGCAAGTAGCACATCGCTCTTTCAGGATATTAGGTATCCCAAGTTTTGGGTGGCTGACATCATCCTTCTCCAACAATGTAAAGCTACTGTACTTTTCCTAAATAAAAAAAAAAATTGAATCACTCTTTCATACCGCAAAACAAACTGTTTATAGCATGCATTATCCCAGAAAATTGTGATGACTAAAAGAAGAATCTCACAATTTCAGCAGTGCCCAAAATGCCAAACTCGATTGCGTTCAGTATACCAGCTTGTACAGACTGCTCAATGGGCTCCTCTGCCATGCTAAATTAAACTTTTAAGCCCCTACACAAAAATTTAAAAAATAAAAATTATTAAAAAAGGTATTTGTAAAGTTGTAGAATTCAGAAAGTGCATCTGTAATTCTGTATTACCTGTTTTTGGATGTAACAAGGTGAAACTGCTCTAAATTGAAATCTTCAATATTTTGGTTGATGTAAGGAAAATATCATTTTTATAATTTCACTATGCATCATTGAGAATGAATATCTTCCTAACATATTGAAAAATAAACTTTTTAACTTAGAAGTAGCATGGCATTAGACATTTACAATAATCCACCACAGGAATTCTGCCTAGGCAATTGTAATGCAGTTGCATATTTTAACAATCAGATGCAAACACACCGATCACGGCATTCCAAATGTTATTTAATTTAATTAAAACAGCTAAAAAGTAAAGAGGAAGCCATTGATTTGTCAGCAGATAGCTATCTGCAATTTAATTGAAAATCCTTCACATACATCCCTATTATCTATTCCATCTAGTGTTCATTCATATCTTCATGTTAAATACTTATAACCGAACAAGTTCATGCCTAAGTTCCCTTTAAGAGAATATCAGTACAATTAAATGATGAAATTGATCTAGATTTTTCATCAAATCTAGATCATGTTGTATATATCTTCCTTACAAGGAATCAAGGATGGAGCATTAACTAAGGAAGTACCTTGAGTTGGATTCTGAGGAGTCGGAAATCCTCAAACTCGTCCTCTGCTGCCGATCGTCGGCTCCTGAGAGATGAAAGCAGGAGAAGAAGAAGCGGAGAGAAAAAGGGATGGATCAATTCGGAATTTGTGATTGAAGAAGATTGGAAAGGAAAAGGTAAGTAACAAGGAAATGATCGCTGTGGGGTTTAAGCAATAAGGAAGTAAAGTAAGTACCTTCATTAGTTGTGTTTCTGTGGCGGGGTTTAAGCAAAAACCTCTCAGTAGAGACTAGAGACTAGAGAAGGAAGGCTGGTATTGGTACCGGTACCGGTACCGGTACAGGGAAAGAAAATGGTTATAGAAAGGAATTATTATTATGAAATGGTTGCCGTTTCTTTTACCCACCCCATGTCCGATTTTCTGATTCTTATTATTATTATTGAGTTTTTCGCATTCGGAAACTCTTGTGCGAGTGGGTTTTGTTTCTTGCTGGGGCTGCAGAGCTATTCTCGGAAAAACATTTCCTTTTCCAATTAATAATAATTGCCAGTTATGTTTTCTTTTGTTTTGTTTTTTGTCATCAAATGATTCTTCGGTACTATTTCAGAACCTGTCCTGGAACCGGTTCAGCATTAATCTGGTGGACAACGAGAGGAGAACCAAGAACAAGAGGTGAGTTATAAATTTATTATAGTTATTGCATGGGGGACGGAAGTTGGCCATTTCATTTATTATACAAATTACGATGCAGTGCATCCATCTGTGCAGGTGTGTGTGAGAGTGTGAGAGTGTGACTGTGTGAGATTCCTAGTTGACATGACATTGAAGGCAGACCGAGCGCAGGGGGGAGCCGCAGAGAATCGGGTAAATTCGCGGAGATCAAGGTTTGCTTTTTGGTGGGAAGTGGGAACTGAAGCGAAGCGCACTTCCTTCCATCGCCACTGCGTTGCGTTGCGTCCGTCCGTCCGTCCGTCCGTGGGTGTTGGTGGGGACCCCATGCCAGCCGTTGGATTGTCTCGAGATTCATGCCAGCGCGGATATCGAGACGATCAACGGTTGCTACCATCCGTCCGTGGGATAGGTGGGGACCTCACGGGCCTGATACGCCCCCGCTATCAAATCAGATCCCCTTATCGTACTGCATTATGCAGTTCACGATTTCAGCCGTTGGATTGTCTCGAGATTTGTACCAGCGCGGATTCCGAGACGATCCAACGGGCATCGTGAACTGCACAATGCAGTACGTTTGGAGGACAAGTACTCATGTAAACTTTCGTAGCATTTAGTTACGCATTTGCTAGCTTCAACTATCCGTCGCTCCCTCCAGTACTTTTTTTTTTTTTTTTTTACTTTTACTACTCCCACGTAACTTTCTCAGGTTGGCTCAGTTTATCAGTTATATCTTCCATCCTTTCTATACCTTTCCCTGTAACCAACCCACTTCTTTTTACTTTCTATGTAATTCTACATTTCTACGCACTTTATGTATACTCGCCTCACACTTGGGAACACCAAAAGAGCATAAGGAATCAATGAGTCAGTCCCTGGTCAGGTGTAAATTTCTGCCGGGTTCTTCTCCAATAGTCCAATGGAGGACCGGAAGAAAGTCCCATAGGTAAAAAAAAAAAATGTCTCTCAGTCACTTCTGTCAACAAAATACATTACATTCCCCTATTTTTTTTTTTTTTGATGAAAATTACATTCCCCTATTAACCTATTTCTATTTTTAATCAGAGTACTTTCGTACAATGTATTTCGATCCTCTTCATCTTCTGTTAAAACCGTTACAGTTGTCACGTCTCAAAAATGGAGAATGCACAAATGTTTTTAAAAACGGGATTGAAAAAGATTTTTTGCAAAAACTAGTAAGATGACGAAACTTTTTCGATAGACTAGTCAGACCCGAAAAAATAAATCGTGTGCTTTGGAAGCACCCGATTTAATAAATCGGGTAGGACTTTTGGACTTATCGCACGCTGCAAGTACGAAAAATAGCACAAAAAGTCCCACCCGAATTATTAAATCGGGTGCTTCCACCCGATTTAATAAATCGGGTTAGGTTATTTCAGGTCCCACACCCTGGCCGGCTTCGATTTCTTAACATTTGTTTCACTGTTTCAAATATTCATTCAATTAACATCTTCCTCAATTCTCATGGTGAACCACCTTCTACAGTTCGTACCAACAATTCTCATTTCGGGTGGGACCCGAAATAACCCAACCCGATTTATTAAATCGGTGCTTTGGAAGCACCCGATTTAATAATTCGGGTGGGATTTTCTGTGTCATTTTTCGCACATGCAGCGTGCGGTAAGCCCAAAAGTCCTACCCGATTTATTTTTTCGGGTCTATCTAGTCTACCGAAAAAGTTCCGTCATCTTACTAGTTTCCGCAAAAAATCTTTTTCAATTTTGTTTTTTAAAAAAATTTTGATAATGCATGGAAAAGGCTCTTTTTCCAGGAAAATATTGAATTTGACATGTTTTTTTTTTTTTTGGTTCCGACGGCCAAACACAAGAAAGCAAGCAACCATGATGAAGTTTTTGGAAAGATAATACTTCTGAAAAATTGTCAGAGACGGACGGATTCGGCAAAGATGAAAGAATCGTTGCAGAAAAATAATTGAGAAAAGTTCAATTGAGAGTCCCACAGACTTTTTTACTTGTTGGATTCTCTGTGCAGATTATTTTGTTCCATCCGAATTTTATATGACGTTTTAGTTGTCGTGTTCCTGATTAAAGAATATTTGCAACTGTACCAAAATTTAGAAAAAAAAAACATTATTGAAACTATATTTAAATATGTTAAGAGTTATCACCAACTTATCAATATTAGTATTTTAGTATATATATCAACTTATCAATATTATTATTTTAGTATATATATCGAACTAGGCCTATGATGATAAAATCATGGATAACAATTGTTTCAAATAAAAATGAGGGTTAAATCACTATAATTTAAATGTGTAAAAGTTTTTCATACAAGTTTTTTTTTCCCTCACCTTATTTTTATGAAGTAGGAGCACCTACTTAAATTTTTATTAAATAAAAAGTATATTCAAAATCATAGGAAAGAAAATTTTAATATGGTATACAAAAAATAATTTAAGATTTTAAACATGAACCATCATGAAACTTAAACCGGATGCCCGTCATGTCCTTGATTTAATGATTTGATTGATCACCATAAAATGCTAATGCCACTAGAAAAGAAAATAAATAAAAAAAAAAGCTAGTTCTCGTGGAGACGTGGACACAAACTTTTCCTTTTTATAAATCAAGTAAAATGTTTTTTGAGATATAATCGAAAAAAAAGAAGAATTTTACTCCAATACTCCCACCAACAAATTTTTGTTTTCGATCTGATGATTATAAATGAATATTACCCATTATGAGATTCATCTGTACCGATAAAATTATTTCGGTGTGAGCATGAAAGTAACGTCCAATGAGGAGCTTTCTGACAGACATCTTACATAAATTCTATGACATTATCAATTGCTCCGTTAAAAAATTTAGATCTATTTATACTTTAGTTGTAAATTAAAAATATATTATGTGATTTAGATAAGAATTAAATGTCATGCTACTGTGACCTTAAAACTCACCAAGTTATTTGATTGATTTAACTCAAAACTCAATAAATTTTTTATATCAAACTTTTATGAAACAAAAAGAAAAGCATTTCCACTTTAGTAAATATTTTGTTTCGGATTTTTTTTAAAAAATAACCTATTCTGATATGCAAAATTGAGAACGATAATAATATTATTTGGAATTCACCATTGCAAATTAAAAAAAATATAGTTAAATTTGAAAAATGATTTTATATAGAAACGCTCCCTCCCTCTTTCATTCAGCGTGCGGGTACAATTCTATAGTCAATGCAACGCTATACTCAATACAGTGATCATAGACGAAGACGAAGGATAAAGCATTAAAATATGTTTTCTTGATAAAAATAAGAGTCAAGCCACTTAATTTTAAATGTTGATGCGAAGAATAAAGTTGACTTAAATGAATCGAAATGAATCAAGTCGCATAATTTATGGGACGATTTCAACCAAAAACATTATTTTCTCGAACTTATCAGATCAATTAATCCACGAAGCATTCTGTTAAATTTTTTCGGATTTTTCATTCCGACCGCTGAAAAAGGTTGCAGATGAACCGCACCAAATCATTTCAGGCTGTAACATATATACAAGTCATCGATCATAATTCATAAATAAATTTAGTAAGGACTCGACCGAATCGGTGTAGGGGTATAAACGAGCCGAGCCGAGCCGAGCTAGACTAAGCTCAAGCTCGGCTTGTTTAATTAACAAGCTGACCGAGCTGACTCATTAAGCTCGTTTATTTTTTAATAATAAAATTTTAAGTATGTTATATCAAAATTTATATAAAAATTAATATAAAAAGACTAATATATATATGTTCATACACATTTTACATAACAATTTCATATATATTGGACCATATGTTGTATAATATATTAATAATTTACGATAAGAGCAGTATAAATTGCAATTAGTAATAGTTTATCGAACCAAACGAGTTTAACGAGCCGAACCATACCAAGCTCAAGCTCGGCTCATTAGCTTAACGAGCTTAACGAGCGAGCGAATAATGAGTCGAGTCCGAGCCACTAACGAACGAGCCCCGAGCCAGGAGTTTTTTTTGCCACTCCTAAATCGGTGCAGTCCACACTCCGCTACGGATTTTCTGTATCGAGCATCGACTGTCCCTGTCTGCAGTGCATAGTTTATCATGCATCAAGTCGCGAGTTGTGTTGTGTCTTGTATTGTACTCTCGTCAGTCGTCATTTAATTTGTGCTGCGAAGGCTACGGACTGGGTCCACACTGTACAAGTGAATATAGACAGACGCAGGCAGAGGTGAAGCCGTGAAGGGACCACGGATCCCCAGCCATTAAGATCGTCTGCTTCTCTAAAAAGAAAGGCTGTAGTATAATGATACCATTGCTAATACCATATTATTTGACTTGGTCAAACGTCTTAATTGTTTAACTTAATATACTAATTATGTAACTTAATATACTAATTGTGCAACTTAACGTCTTAACAGTTCAACTTAACATACTAATTGTTCAACTTAACGTGCTAATTGTTCAACTCAACATCAACTTATAGTTAGCATGTTGATGTTCAGTTGAACAATTAGCATGTTAAATTGAACAATTAGCATGTTAAATTGAACAATTAGCATATTAAGTTGAACAATTGGTATGTCACGTTGAACAATTAGTACATTAAGTTGAACAATTAACTCGTTTGACCAAGTCAAACTACATGGTATCTCCAACGATATAACCAATGGTATCACTGTAGCATTTTCCAAAAAGAAAAGCAGACCATGCTTTTCTTGATCCGATGGTTGAAAAATATCGAAGTACTTTGAGATCGGTACAGTAAACACCAAAATACTTTGAGACTGGTGCAACAACCGATACCGGCAGTACGATCATAAAAGCAGGCCCTACCTTTTCTTTTCAGAAAAGCAGCGAATTCGGCCAATGAATACTAGCATATTGATATAAGAGTGAGACTATGATACTATTAATAGTATGGCAAGGCCCGTACTACGGCTTTATATAATCATTTTTAAACTTCAAATGGTTGATCCGAGCCACTCAGTGTGATCTCCATATATAAATGTTATTGTAGATCGAATTTTATAATTTTTATTACTTCTTTACTATTTATTTAGATAATTAGAAAATGACTTGATGTAAATAATATAGTCCATTAAAAAATACATTAAAATTCAAAAAATTATGAAATTTGGTCTACAATAATATTTATATATGAAGATCACTTTGAACGTTTTGGATCGACGATTTGAACTTTAAAAATGATTATATGAAGCCATAGTACGGACCTTGTCGTACTATTACCGTAGCCTCACTCTTGATATAATATTATCATCCTCCAAAATTAATTGAACCACAATCATTCTGTCACAAGTCACAACTCTAACTATTTTATTCATTCATCACGCTATCGCCGTCATCATATTTTCATATAGATCTAGTTATTATTCATCATCACCTGTGTTCTTAATTGTTTGAGAGGCAACTCAATGCCATGCCATGCCATGCCATGTACTTATTTCATCCCTCAGAAGGCCACATGTATCAGTTCACTGGACCACACAGTCACTCATTCTTGAGGGCATTTCAGTAAATCAACAACCAACAAAGATGAGGCTCTAATATTTTTCTTGCTCAGCTCAGCTCAGCTCATCCTGATTAAAAGTCTACTCCACAAACCTGTGTTTATACTTGTAAGTTGTAACCAACAAACCATAAACTCATAAAATTCCATCAGTTTTAGTAAATGGAGGCTTCAACTTTCCGTTCATTTAACCTGCCAAGCTCCATAAATAAAGTTTCAAGCAATCAATTCCGAGCAAACCCAGTAATAAAACCTGCAACTTACAGCTTCAGAATCAGAAGAGTACTAACACTAACAATGTGCTCATGTCACACAGACGCAACCTCGCCGGATGCAGCAGCAACAGGTACCACTACCCCGGTGCAGGACACATACAACGTCGAATTTAAGACCCTGGAAGGATGCAAATTGGGTATCTGGAGGTACCCGATCTTCGAGTACAATGCGAATGGTGGTACCGGCAATGGAACTGGCCGGGTAAAAAATATTGGAGGAACAAATGACACAATTGATGTGGAGTTTGATGTTGGAAGTTTGTATATTCCTTCGTTGAATGGGGAGACAACCAAGTTTTTGGGACTGCCATTGCCTCCTTTTTTGAGGATTGATATTGTGCCGGAGATTCTTCAAGGAAGCATAGACAGGAAGAGTGGCAAGGTATATAGGCACTTGAATTTTGTTTCATTTCTGTTAATATGTTTACTAATAGACTTGTTATAGATTTCAAGTATATGATTATTGTTTTTGTTTGGGCAATTTAATATTTGTCTTTCTTTCAAAAATTGTTAAACAAATTGCCCTAAAAAAAGTATAACAAAAATATCATCTCTTCTCCTCCTTTACCCTTCCATGCTAAATCTCTTTTACTTTCTCTCAATAATGTTAATAAAAATACATTTAATTATTATTTTCAATTATTTTTTTCTCATTTACCATATCAAATTATATATAGGAAAATTTTGTTTGGTATAAATCATGGGATATTGTATTCTCAAAAAATTAGAATCTTTCTTCTTTGAACCAAGAATAATATGTCATATAAAAATATTTTCAACATAATTCATTTAATTTATGATATAATGAAATTAAGAATATAAGATTTATATTATTATAAGTATAGTAAAGAAAAACTTAAGAAGTTCTGTCATTTATTATATTTAGTTATAAAATAATAAAATACCAATTTGAATATGAATTACAAATATTTATTTTACAAATAACAAAACCTCAAATAAAGAGGAAATTAGTATTCTCCACATGCTTTAAGTTTTTCATACAAAGCAACCATATAAGTTTGTCTTTTATGGGAGGGTTTGATTTATAAAAGATAAAAATTAAATCTATATTTCAAATAATTTTTGTATATTATTAGTTTATACAATTATAAAAAGATAGTCGTTTCTTAAAATATTCTATTCGCTATATTTACAAGGATATCAATATTATTTGTTTATCATTATGTTATTCCAAATTGAATTTTATGATAAGAGGTGACATAATTTATTATTTCTTTATTAAGCGAATTTAATTGACTCAAAATGAGGATTGTAAAATTCCAAATTTTAATAATCACAAAATTTATATTATAAAAAGTTATATCATATAAATTTCTTCATGAACTTTGATATGTAAATGAAAAGATTAAATGACAATAACAAAGAAAAATGTTTATTGCCATTTTTAAAGAAAAAAAAATTATTATGGGTGAAAGAGAATGGAGGAGAAGAAAGGGTACACAAAGCCTCTTTTTGTTGAACTTTTTGGAGGGATGGCAACTTTGCTTAACAAACTTTTAGAGGGCAAAATGTCAAATTGCCCGTTTTTGTTTTCTTTTTTGCCCACAGATTGCTAGCAATTAGCCAATTAAAGTGACCATCTTAGAGCTTTAAGAACATTTTATATATTGTTGGTTCTTTGTCACGACATGCCAATACTTTCTTGTGTTGATTTATTGTTGGTATTGGTCCTATTGGATGATATGTTCTTAAACAAGACTCAAAATGCAGTTAAGAGACAAAAGAACCAAGAGAAAATAATAAATCATGATTATTCGCCTAAAAGATTGGTCTTCAAAAACTGTGCACAGGTTGATCTGCGGTTCAAGTCCAGATTCTGGTTCTCAGTAGGAAGCATCTACAAAGCACCTGCCTTGCTAGTTCAAACAGTGCTTACATCTGAGGAGTCTGCTGGTACCATAAGAAGTGGAACTGGGGAGAGAATGAATGAAGAGGGTAGGTGCAAGCTTGTCGGCGTCGCAGTAGTCAACCCAATCGACGATGCTCTCATGAACAATTTCCTCAGACTGCCAACAGAATGCATTGCTTACTTGAATGCAGTTATAGCTATAAAGCCAAGCTAACTGATAATTTGATACTGCATTCCGGGTTATATTCTTTTCTATTTGATGCAACGGACATTTCGACATAGAAACATACAGTTGAAGACTTGTAGAGCACATACCTTTAGTTTTATTGCAGTGTTTGTAATGACCTGTACACAAGGCTGTTAATGTTATAGATCTGTTATTCTGATACTGCAAGCAGACATAAACTACATCTAATGTTGTATAACTATACAAATTTGATATTCAAGCACATAGCCTTTTAAGAAAATAACTACGGCATTACTCGTCTTGGTGTCTGGGCAAAACTTTTCTCAACATAGATAAGTAGTCAAAGGCCATATTGTAGAGCGTACAGTTACACACAAGCACATGGACCAGTACAATGCTTCTCAAAAATTTATAAATAAAGTTGTCTCAATATACTACACTAATCTGATGGTGCACTCTCCTTGATAGTATCAGCTAACTTCGCAGCCTCTTCAGGATTTTTCAATTTTAACAGATAAGTGCGGGTCACAACACCACCAGCTTCATCCTGGCAATAGAAGACTGTATAGTTAATGCCTTTGTTTGAGCTGTGCACTCACTTAATCACGAGTTCTACCATGGAAGTATCTGTAGGATATATCTATTAGCTCATAAAATGAATGCTTACCGAAGTGTGAAATACAGATGCAACAGTATTCTTCTGTAAATTTGTCTTTATACCAGAGTAAATCAAGGCATTAAGCAGAATTTTTCCAACCTGCAGCAAGATGAGATGAATGATAAGCTAACAAATCATCCGTGAAAACTTCACGGCCAGCTTCCAAGAAATAACATATCATTGATATTTGGTAGGTAATGCCAACTACAACTGACATATGCCCGGATAACCAAGAAGGGTGGACAGGTACGGAAAGCACTAACTTATATCTTGAATATGCATACACGAGCATCCTATTTTGTCTTTCAGAAGTTGAGTTTTAATATTTTTTGCAAAACTATGGCATGGGCATGTCCAGTATATAGGAAAACAAACCAGTGGCTGCTCATCTGAATACAAGAAATATGGGCTGCATTTGGAATTGCTACTTATATTTTGTTGATGAAGGAAACAATATCAAGTATACCGAAGGAAACAATATCAAGTATACTAAAGGAAACCAAAAGAAGGGAACATACATCATTTCGAACAACAATAGTTGGCTTGGACTCCTTCGTAGCTTTATTTGCACCTTCCTTTGTCTTGATTGAAAGGTTCCCCATACCCATGTCTTTCCAACCCGTCTCGTTGGGCTTATCAGGCTGAAATGTTAGATGAAAGATAATAAAAGAAAAATGAATTTGACTTCTTGAATATCAAAAGATGTAGAACCATAACTTCCATGTATAACCTATTAAAACACAATGTGACAGACACCCTTACAACAAAGCTTAATATAAAAAGATTCCCTATGAAACTAATAAAGAATGGTCAATACCCTACTTAGTGAAGTTCCTTTACTTCATCCATTATCAGTATTACTCAAAGTTGAGTAACAAGGATATTGCAAGAGATTTTACCCTTGAAAATAAGAATATTCTAGAGATTACAGTGATAAAAGTAGGTGTCTGATATTTGGTGGCTTTCCACATGTATTTCTCAAAATTTGCATACATAACTTGGTTTCATAGCCGTACACATAATTTCTCCTATGAATTGGTATAGCAGAAAATGATGCAGCAAGACAACCCACAAAAGGATACCTTTATAAAAACCTTGCATTTGGCTTCATGAACAACTACAACTCCTATCTCTTCGCTTTTCTTCACAGAAGGGCTACTTGGCTTCTGCTCCTCTGTTTGCACATTTTTAACAGAAAGATTAAAGATAGAAAGGAAAGAAAAAATGAAAAAAAGAAAAACATAGAAGATCAATTAATAGGTAATAATTTCAAAAGTGACGCCACATTCAAATAGCATCCTTTCAATAGTAAAATATCTATGAACTGCATGTTGTCTATTTTTCTTGTTCCTTTTACCTTCATCATCCTCGGCAGATGCTTCCTTGTTTGATGTTGTTGTGCCACCGCTTGACATTCCTGGAAGGAAGCTACAACTTTAGGATACAGCCAATGAAAACACGTGCACAATAAATACACAAAAAAAAAAATACATAGAGAGGGAAATTGGAATACCAGAAAAGGACGAAGCTGATCCAAATAAAGGAGTTGAGCTCTGCACAACAGAACTCTGTGAAGTTTGAAAGGAAAATCCAGCTGAGAATGGAGACTGTGTTTGTGTACTAAAGCTTGGACCTGTATTTGGTGGTGCTGAGAATGAAAATGTAAATGGTGCAGCTGACTTAGGGAAACCATTGCTCACATCAGCCTGTTCCGTAGATTTGTTCTCCTTCTCACTAGATAAACCTGCAGATATAGTTTCAGATTTAACGCACCAATTGGTACAGATCTCTAAAAGGGACCATGTATATATGACAAGCAGTGTCAGCGCTGAACCAAACACCCAAATATCCAAACACAAAAGGTTCACAATCTTTCAAATGTAGTAAGTAGTGTCTATGTTAAAAGTTGTATTCATTTAAAAAAAAATAAAACAATCAGGAAATTTGCCTTTTACTGACAGCACATCTGAGGCCATTCAGGGAACTCATGAATAATATATGCAGAATTTTGTCATATGCCTTGCAAAATGGAAAAATCTCACACCCACCATGCCAAATAAATAAGAACGATGACAAATAGTGTCGTAGTTGAGGTTTCTACCATTGGGAGGCTGGTTTTGATCAGCTACACACTTCGCCGAAGGGTATTATGAACTTCACAGTTCGAATTTTGTTTACTCAGGGGTACACTAACACCATACACATGCTGTTCTAATACTTCTATAAAAAAACACATGAAACCATCCAATCATGCAAGTAATAATGCCAATAACATCAAAACATACTTGAAAAGGAAAAAGGAATTGAAGCAGGCTGCTTGACAAAACCATTGCTAACATCAGGCTGTAAAAGAGGCTTGTTCTTCTCAACTGAAGAGTCCTTTTGGTCGTTAGAAGGACCTAAGTGTAATTTTCATGAATCTATTAGAATTTGAATACTAACTCAAGAGAAACCATTCAGAGAGTATTACTAGAAACTTACTTGTAGAACTTGGCTTCTGGAAAGCAGGAAAAGGTGATGACGAACTTTGCAGGCTCGTCGGCAGAAATGATGAATTTGTCGATAGGGTAGGTTTTGTTGACAAATTATCTGTATCAAACCGTACTGTGGCCTTGTTATTTTCTAGCCCACTAAAAAGATACTTCTTATCGCCAAAAGGATCTGATTTTGCAACCAGTTTAGATTTCTCAGAATTTGCCTTGAGCCAATCAACTACATCCTTGAATTTCTCCTGATAACAAAACAGACAAAGCAAAAAAGGAAATATAAATACAATATGAATTTATCAATCAAGGTGTCTGTAAGTGAACAGTATCAGATAAATTACCATGATATGTGAAGCATGAGATAAATAATCTCTTACGCCATCTTCCCACAGCTCATCGGGATGGTCCTGCAACTGCGACTGCACCCAGCTGCCACGCAGAATCAGAACCCACAAAACCAACGTCAGTGTGAGTATATAAGAAACTAATTTCATGACAATGAACGCAACAAGGAAAGCAATGACCTTGCAAATTTGGCGTTGAGAGCCCTAACGTGCTGCTTCGACGACTGAGCTCTTTTTGGGTCTGGAGGCGCGGGCACGACGGACAGATTCTGATTGGAAGATTCGGCCTTGTGAAGCCCAAAGGACGGCGCTTCCATCACTCTCTTACTGGGCAACTGCATTAATACCAAACTTCTACAAGCTCACAATTTATTTAAAATTAAACAGTTACAAGTTAACAGTTACACTCCACAGTGCACTCTATAACAGGGTAACGGTTATACGGTCAATCTCCAGAGCAACTCAAGCTGCTAACAACAATGGCATCGCAAATACAACACGGTTGAAAATTAAGCAAAATATGCTGGCACACAAATGGATCTCTAGAGAGTCGAAGGATGAATCCTGCTGCAAAGTATATAAAGAGAGAAAAAGGGAAAGAGGGAGAGGAAGGGTACGGTGGAGGTGGAGGGATCGGAGGAGAAATCAGAGAAAGCGGGACGCTTGGCACCTCTCTTCATCATGCGCGAATTGATTTGAAAAGGGGGGAATGAAGAAGCAAGAACCCTAATCAATCAACCAATCAATCAATCAGATATGATTGATTGCCTGGTGAGCTAATACTGCTAGTGCCAGTGCTGGCACTAGTGGTAATAGCAAGGCAGTTTCGGGCTTGGCTCGGCGAGTGGCGGATACCAGTACCGATTGAAGGTTGCACGGGTGGGGTGCGGTGCGGCGCGGCGGGGAGGACAGGCGAGGAATTGCGAGGGGGGAGAGTGAGAAAAAGGATGGAAAGAAAGAAAGGCAGCTCCCTTTTTTTTTTTCTTGTCGGCCCAGCGCTGTTTTCAATATCACTCGCTCACCTTCTGGGCCGGGCTGCTGGGCTTTCTTGTCTTATTACTTCCTTCCTTCCTTCCTTCTTTGAATCTCTGTACTTCCAGTTTCCAATATTGATGGGTTGGTAACAAGTTACATGACCATTATTTTCACGTTTTCCCTAGCTAGGCCGACTTACTCTGAATTCATGAGTGCTCATCCCCTAACTTACTGCATCGTGCAGTTCACAAAGTCAGCCGTTGGATCATCCTGATATCCGAGCAGGTTCGAATCTTCAGATGATCCGATGGCTGAGACTGAGACTGTGAATTGCACAATGCAGTAAGTTAGGGGATGAGTACTCAACTTACTCTGTGACCTTCTAATAAATATATAATAGAAAGATCAAGAATAAAAACAAATTCACTTAAAATTTATAAGAGTATAAGAAAAAAAAAATATATTACTAATTTAGTTTAGAGATAGATAAGAGGATAGTTAAGGGTGACAAAGATAATTTCTCTATAAATATATATATGTTAATTATCAACTTTCACTGCTGGCATTCTTATAAACAAACAATGTTATTGATATGTTGCGGATTCGCATCTTTTGCCTTAAGGCAAATTGCCATGGTCAAAATCTCAACCGTTTAAAAAAACGAACGGTTTAGATCTATTCCAATCCTTTTTGTCTGATTCAACTCTTATTCTCTCAAGTCTCAACCAGGTAGCCGTTCCGCTCGCCGCTCGACTCGCCTGCCCGACTCGCCCTCGCGCAGAGAGGTCTCGGCCTCGAGAATACTGCCCTCGTCGAGCCTGGCCACGCGCGCCTCCGCCTCCGGTTCCAACACCTTGACCTCCTCCTCGTCCCGGGCCGATGCCTTCAGGTGCAGCCTGCCATTCTTCGAGACCAGCAGCTCCAGCTCCAGCTCCACCTCCTCCTCCTCGTCCCCCTCCTGCTGCTGCTTCGTCGACTGCTGCAGCGCCTCCTATGCCTCGTCGGCCCAGCTGCTCATTGATGTAGTAATTTATGAATGTATATATGCTTAGGCCTTGGCCGATCAGGGAAATTGAAGGTGATCAGGGAGATAGGAGAGGCGCCCAAGAGGAGAAGGGGAAAGGGGGAAAGGGAGATACACGAGGGGGCCCGCGGGTGAGTCGAGCGGCGAGCGGAAACAACTGCCTGGTTGAGAGATGAGAGTTGAATCGGGCAAAAAGATTGAGATAGATCTGAGCCGTTCATTTTTTTAAACGGTTAAGATTTTGACCATGGTAATTTGCCTTAAGGCAAAAGATGTGAATCCGTATGTTGCATAATATAATCCGGTCCTGGAACTTATTACTAGCTACAGCAGCTCGTACCAGAACCAGACCCACGAGCTCATGTGGGAAAAGCTGAAAAGAACAAACATATGTACGTAATCAATTAACTACAACATTGACGGAAAAATATATATGAATTGCGCTAGATATTAATTCCTTTACCCAAAATCTGCGGTAGCAAGTAGCTACCCGACTCACATTGATCAGTACATCATTTTATAATACTTAATTTACATACACAACTGCACCAGATTTAGTCAAGTAACAAATTTAACACCTACCTACACAACACAACGTCACAACGAGTCCGTATCTGCTGACATCCAAAGCGGATCTCAGGACCCTGCAATCGCGATCTGATGGATGTGGTTTTTAGGGGGGGATTTTGAAACAATCTCAGCCATCCAAAGTGGGATCTCAGGGTCCTGAGATCCAATTTGGATCTCAGCTGATTTCGACGAACGTCACAACAACCTAACATACAACTAGCTCTCGTACCAGTTCATCCACCAGTGATCCCATGACCCCGTTCCCTAAACATGCCGCTAACTCCTGTTTCTCCTCCTCGAAGCACCTCCATTGCCCGTTCCACTCCATCTGCTCCACCTCCATCTCCACGCGACGCTCCCGTCGCTCCCAACAGTCGCTCTCGCCCTCTACCCATCTCCTTGCGGCATTTACTAGTTTTGCATTGGCACACGAGTCGTTTTGCGGGATGCAATTTAGACCTTCTAGGAGGAATTCCACGAGAAGTTTCTCACTGCATCCTTCTATCCTGACAGACGAACTGGACTTTATGTGATCAAGCAACTTCCATGCTTGCATCTCGGTTGTGACTTCTTCTTCGTCAATATCATAGTCGTCGTCTGATGCTGGGTGTCTGCTGCATTCTTCATCATCGGCATCTGAAAATTGGCTGTTTAGGTCCACAGGAACTAGCTCAGCTAAACTCTCGAACCGCCGGAGCTTCTGTAGTAGTGCTTGCTTTGCTCCTGGAATAACAGAACAAATAAACATTAATTAGTAATTTTGCTATTAAATAATACATTACAAATATTTTTGTAACACTAAGAGCAAATTATATAAATTTCATTTAAATATTGTTAAATGTTTGGGAGCATTTATAATTTAGAAAATTATTGGGAAGATGCTGACAAAAATATTACAGGATATTATTAATTAATTTGAGGAGGATAGCTGCTGTAGTTACAGGACAAAGATGAACAGAGATGAACAGTAAGAACAGTGGAAATACAATACAATACAATACAAGAGATGGTGAACTGTAGAGAAGAAAACAACATATATAATAAGAGAAATTCAATTTGTTTGGTTGAAGGAAGAAACATGAGGTACACATGTGAGCAGCATTCATTAGGAATTAGGAAATGAACAAATTTAAGGGGGATGCTGATTGCTGGGTACCACTCGGATTATGTATGTAGTACTAGTGTAGGTATATTTTCGGAGTATAAATGACAAATGCAATAAAAAGGTTGACGCTTGACAATCATGTAGAGCCACTTGCACACACCCAATCAAATTAATCATGAAGCTCATAATAAGCACAGACCTCCTTGTTGGTGCTTGTTGGTGCTACCAATCATGAGTGCTCTTTAATATATGTATATTGTATAATTTGTATTGTACCAATTGTACCGTATGCTTTGTGAATGGAACCCGTACGGTATCATCTACTCTCACTACTACTATGTTCACTTTTTCTGAGTCTTAATTTAAAGTTACTTTGCCAAATTAAAGAATTACTGACACCACATATCTACAATCTGATTGTCATTATTAATTTATAAGATTATGTACAGAAAAAGAAAAAATGTTGGGTGGCAAAATTGGCAGTGCGCATGCAGGTACAGAGGGTAGGGCATGTGTGCGTGAAAAAGGTAGAATCCAAAAAGGTGGAAATGGCAGCGATTTGTTCGCTTAATGGGCTGTAATAATAATAACAGGATCCGTTTGTCGTTGGTCAAGTGGGCCGTGTACGGGTGTGGACCCATTTATATACATAAAAGCCCAAGTGGGCCACGACGAGAAGCAAAAGGAGAAGGAAAAGCAAATGAAGATGGCTCAGTTCCAACTACCTGCCAATGGGGTACAGAGTGAACAAAAGCAAGCCCGCTTTGCATTGCTCTGCTGAATCGTTAGATCATCTCGAGATTGGAGCTAGCACAGATCTCAAGATGATCTAACGGTTCACATCCTGCGCTACACAATGCAGCGCTGCTGCAGAGGATATGGAATGGAATCCAACAGAACACACTAGCAGTTGATGATAGTACTGTGCAATGTTCACCTACAACTGGGAAGGAAAAGAGAAGCCAAGCCACCCATACCCATGCTCTGATTGATTTGTATTGTATTGTATATTTGTATGTATGTGAACAGAAACAAACAGTGGAACGGTTTCAACTTTCAAATTAAAGTTGAAACAGATAGGAGGAAGGAAGGATGGGATGTGAAAGAGACGGAAGGACGTACTCTCGATGACAGCCAGATTTGCGTGGAACGCAGAGGAATCAGAGATGCTCTCCTCCTCCTCCTCCTCTTCTGTTTGTACATCATCTTCCTCTTCTTCTTCGTATGGGAAATCCATTATTGACACCGGACTCAGCTGGTCCTTCTCTTCCTCCTCCGAATTGCATGATCCTGCTGTTGATGATTCGCTTCTATCCGCCTGCATGTATTTTGCACAACCATTGTAGTCAGTTTTGTTACAAGACATTGTCAAACTAAAAATTAATCAATTAGATAATAAACTAGTTTGACTTGAACGTAAACTAATGCATTATAGATAATATATTAAACACAAATTACAAGTTCATTAATTAACCAAACTTTAACAGAAGGAAATTTAATTCAATCCTCATTTCGTACAGGCATCTTAGTTTGTGACGATATGCTTTTGATTTTTTTTTTAAACGGAATAATTCAAAAGGCGCGTACAAGTTATTATTATTATGATGGTTACAATCAGAAAGCCGGCATCTTTTATTCATCAATCAAATTATATGAAATAAATTAAATAAAGTGCTTCAGAAAGTGGCGCCCACGGATGTCAGATGCATATATAATTAAAATAATGATGATTAGCTAGCGGTAATCAATACAATAAGCGAGACGTGCAATGATATAAATGATAAATTCAATGAGAAGAAAGATGAGTGCTGTGCTGCTGCCATAGTGCTATGTGGCAATACAGTAATGGTGCCATAACGAAGCAATGAATACGAATGATTGATTATATTATATGAATGAATGAATTAGAGAAGCACTTGCAGACTTGCAGATGAGGCCAATAAGTACGGACGGGGTATCCGATGTGCACGCGCGGCCGGAGATTACGCACCTCCCTTGGATTTTTCCTTAACCCATTTTGGCACTCTCTTTATATAAAAATCATCACAAGCCTCCAAACGGAATTAAAGGCTAATCGACAACATCTATATTTCTATATCATATTATTATATATTACATAGCAATTAAATGTCTACCTAAAATAAGGTGATGTAAATTATTATTATTATTATTATTATTATTATTATTATTATTATTATTATTATTAATTTTTACCACACCTATATACCTAAAAGGACTTAATTATCACTTATGTTAGGTATTGAGACTGCTGAATGCTGATTAGATAATTATTAGCCTGTGTTATGCTATATATTAATTAAATGAAAACCAGCTGTAGAGCGGCTTAACTTAAGCTCAATTAAATTAGATAGGTATCAGAATGTTGCTCACTTGTTTAAGCCACTTTTGGCACCACTAATGCGCCACCTACCGACAATATTGAAAATTGAAATATTATTAATTATATAATAATAATATATTTAGGGACTCTACAATCTACAACAAGACTAACAAATAAGTTTAATTAAATGGTAGTTTAAAGTTTTAAACTTTGGTTTTGGGTTTCCGATGTGAATGCTCGCTTATATTGGAACTGACAAAGTGACAATGCAGTTAGATTAGGTACAGCGTGCTCGCTTCAATTCATTGGGAATCAGTATTAGTTCAGACTTCCGACTTCAGAGAGCAGCAGTTTGAGGTTTGAACATTAACCAGTCAAAACTCAAAACTAGCTACAGCCTACAGGCACAGCAATATCGCTTCCCAATAAGTAAAAAAAGGAAGCTTCTTCTTTTCATTTTCAAATTGTTAAACGGAGTTCATATTTTGAAATTGTCAAACAGAATTATGAAAAAATAAAAAAAAAAAAATCTACGCGCAACAAACAGAAACAAAAACAAATAATATTTATTTATGCGTGCACATTTTCATCATTTTAATTTTGATTTTCTGACCTTATTATTGTTGCGGGGGCTGCCCCTGCCGGCGCGGCTGGCCTCGGTCCGCACCGGCGAGCACTTGTCGGCGATGACGTCCGGCATGAACTCCGAGCTGCCATTCGACGACGCCAGGAAGTCCGACCCGTTGAACTCCGATTCGGACCAGCTGGTGCTCGAGCTCGACGACGCGGCGGGCGAAGGAGGAGAAGCCGGGGGCAGACTGAAAGACCTCAGCTTGACAATGTCCTTCACTCTCACATTCTCTCCTTTCTTCTCCTGCTCGGCGGCACCTCCTCCTCGCTTCTTCCAGAAGCTCGGAGCTGCCTGGTTCTTCTTCAGCGGATTCCTCGACCGAGACTTCTTATTGACGGAGCTGGGTGAGCAGGAGAGCAGAAGGAAATCGAGCTTGATCAAAGAAGAGAGCTTGACGAGGGCGTTCCGGGACCGGCTCCGGATCAGCTGGCGGGAGCCGCAACGGCGCAGCTCCGCCTCCAGGAGGTGGCGCATCGAATGCGTGTAGCGGTCGAGGCCGAAGGCGTGATGGATTGGAGCCGGGTCGTCGGAATTGGAGTCGATCTCCAGGAAATCCTTCAGCATCAGCGGCTTCGCAGCCATCGTCGTCATGATGATGTGTATATATCGCAGCTAATTAGGCAGCTAATTGCGTAATCGATCGATCGATCGATCGGGTACTGAATTGCTTGCTTGGTTGTTGATGGAATGAACTATGAAGAGCTTGGTAGATGGCCTGGCTGACTGAGGGACAGAGGGAGGGAGAGCTGGAAGGATGGACTGGAGGGGAGTGGGGGTTTATATACACAATGATATATATAGAGAGAATAAAAAGGAAGGAGAGAGGTAGGTTCGGAAATGAAATACGTGGAGAGGTGAAAGATGAAGAAGAGACGGGTTAAGATTTAAGAATGCGGCTCTGCTGGGATGGTGTTAATGCGTTGGGGTGCAGGCGATATTAACTAATTAATTACAATTAACAATAATAATAAGAGAGGACTCACTCAAGAGAGGAGAACTAGAGAAGAGCAGAGCAGAGGAGTTTAAATTTTAAATTAATTGAATTTGAATACTATTATGAATAGATGGATGGATAATTTTATATTTTACAGGGAACATATTATGCCGCTGGGGCTGGGATGTTCCAATTGGCATTCTGTCGTTTGTTTGTGGGTTATTATTCAATGTATAAAGAAAGAAATGAAAAATCAATTAAGAAGCTAATCATCATAATTAAATTAAGAGAACATTAATTAATTAATTAAGCAGCGAAGAGGAGAAGAGAAAGGAGACAAAAGTGGTGGTGGTCACTCCGTTTTTGTGTGTAGAAGACAGAAGACTCGAGTCGTGTCAGAGGCCGCCACGTTGCTCGTTGCCCCTTTTGTTTTGCTCCGGTCAATCCACTTCAACTAACCGCATTTTCAGTCAATCTGGTATCCACCTCTAGTACCAATCTTTTTTTTTTTTTTTAATTTTCATTTTCCTACTGGACTATCCACTTACTGAAAACAAAAATAAAAAACAGTATTCTTTTTATGATTTTTTTCACTCCCAGGAATGTAATGAAAACTATGAAACACTTCCCGGCAACTTTACCATGGCATGCATTTTTTTTTAGATAGGCCCATGGGCTGACTTTAGTTATAAGTAATGAGACATTCAAGAACTGCGCCTCTTCAAGAAGTCAGTCAGAGTGGCAGTTTAATATGTGAAATTAAATTATATTTAAGCACACTTTAAAAAGTCATATAATTGCTTTAAACTCACTACTTACTTACTTTACTGTATGATTACGTTAATTAATCAATATTTAGCAAATCTAATTCGCACCAAATGAGCTCAAGCACATTTGATTTAGACCCTTTAGCATGTCACTGTCAATATAATTATTAGCATCTCATGCAACTTGTAATCTGAATTGTCTGATCGAAAAATAGATTGATTGAAACCACAAATTTTATAGACTAGTAGGTAGCATCCGCCTTTTTTATTTATCCATCCGTCCACCATATTTTCAATGAACAAATATCATTTTTCAGTGAACATTTATATTTTTCCGATTAATAGATACCATTTTCCGGTGAACAAATATACTACGATTTTTAATGAACATTTATGCAATTGTGGTAATTAAGCACATAGATACACATAGTGTGTCAGAACTGTAAAAGAGGTGGATAAGTAATCTACTTTACAAGGTGGACTCTACCTGTTTCTCAATTTTAATTTGTCACTCGGCGTCGAACTTGTACGTGCCTGACGGTGCTGCATTACAGAAATAAGAAAATGAGGCACTACCCAACCTAGCTCGCAGGGCCCAAAATATCTTGGAGAAAATCGAATGCCATGTTTTGTCACGTTCGTTGTTAAATCACGACAAAGGGGCTAAAAAATGACAGAAAGGGATGGTTCACTGGGGCACGCTTGTGAGTTAAGTTGTGACCATTTTTTTTTTTTTTCATTTTTGCAATTAATTTCGCGTTAAATACATTTGTTCAGGGGTAATAAAAAGAGTGGCCACCTAGAAGGTATAATATTAATTCCTACATTTTTTTATTTCTACGGCATAAACTATTGAGTACTACCTAGTGTTCACTCTATATGGACATCCATAGAAGTCACACGTAAACTGTCAAATGGGACCTATGTAGGCCCATGTGCAACACTTATACTCATATGTATGACAATATGGATGTTCATAGAGTGGACACTCAGGTTATGCTCCAGAAGGAGGGAGAGGAGGGGAGGACTGACCAAGTTTGGAGTTACCTACTCAAGGTCATGTTACTTGCTCCACAACTACAATTACTAGAAAGGAGAGGAGGGTAACAAGACACAAATTGTAACTATGGAGCAACTAACATAACCTTATGCATGTAACTCCAAACTTGATTAGCCCTCCCCTCCTCTCCCTCCTTCTGGAGCATACCCTTAGGGCATGTTTGGCAGACGCAAATCCTATAGGTTTCTATAGGAATTGAGAGTCTATAGAAAATAATTTATATTCATTGTTCGGCAGACCATACTATCAATTCCTAATAGGATTTTATTCCTATAAAATGCTTGTTTTTAGAGGAAAATCCTTACTACTTATAAAATGAGGAGTTCATGTGAGATTCAAAGAGAGTATTTGTCCATAACCAATATGGACTGTTGGATCAATTAGTTTTAGGTAATCTTAACTGTTGATGAAAAATTTTTGTTGTTTCAATCTTCATGGCCCAACTTGGCCCAATAGATGGACATGAAATACTCATTAATGCACACGCTTTCTATGGTCTCAATTCTTAATAACGCGCACGCAACCCGAGTCACATCTTTAATATATATATGCATGCCATTTTCAATCTCATTATTTTATGACAATTCAATCATAATATAAAACACATAAAAAGAAAAAAAAGAATAACGCAGTAAATTATTTATACATAAATCATTTACGTCATGTGATATAGTATTATTTTTTTATTTATAAATAAATCATATGATATAGTCAATCCCGCTGCAACGCGTGGATACTATACTAGTATTAATTATGTTGGAGTGGATTATTTTTTTTTCTTATCAATAATGAGCTCTTTGTAGGATTTCACCAAATACAATATGGAATCCTGTCCTAATAATTTTTTTTTTTTGTAGAATTAGTGACTACCGAACAGGTTAATGTTTTTCTGAACCATTGTGTAACATGTATGGTGCATAACTGCATAATACAGTCCGTTCACATTCTATAATGGTTGGTTACAGTGGTATACTATATTTCTGCATTAATTACATTTTACATTAAAAAACTTGTATAGTAATCCAGTTTGTCTGTTAGTCACTCGCCATAATACACCTCTGAGAACTACATATATATATATATAATAATGATGACGAACCTATGAGTGATTTGCCACATGTAAGGACACACATGAACTGCCAAAGGAAACGAAGTGGTGGCGAGTACGTGGGCGATTAATTACGAGGATCCAATGTTAATTTGTCTGCAGACATAATATATATTGAAGAGTACTGAAATTAAGGGGGTCCATAAGTATGCGCTGAAATCTGCTACGATCCAAATTGGATCGGAGGACCCTCCAATCCCACTTTAAACGGTTGAGATTATTTAAAAAAATCTCTTCTAAAATCTACAATCGTCGGATCAGGATTGTTGGTTACTCCAATCCGATTTGGATCGTAGCAGATACGGACTCCCATAAATAGACATGCATTGTTGGCTTGTTGCATACATACATTTCATTTGGTACACTGCCCATGCACTCACTGCACACATGCATATTGTACCGGGCAACTCCAACTCCTGCTGATAATTTTGCTCATTTTAATTAGAGTGGTTCTGCTATAGATTGGATAAGCAGCCTTTCATTTTTAATTGAGCAGTTCTTATTAATGATTTCTCTTTAATTGTATTTAAAAGATAAATCGTGACCATCTGATTATGAAAATTGAATGGCCCATATTTCATCCGACCCATAGCAGAATTAGCCTTTAATTAATTGCTCACTGTTGTACTGTACCCACGGTGGTACAAGAAGTTACAAGTACCAGAATTCAGATCCTGTGCGGTAACTCAAAATTTGAGTTACCTGCCCGGACTCAATTCATGAAGAGCCCATAAATCTAAATTCTGACCTAGATCTCTGCCCTTGACCGAGATGATAAATGAGCGGTCAAGATTTGTCCACGCAGTAACTCAAAATTTGAGTTACCGCAGAGATACGGACTCCAAGTACCAAGGCTACATTTCCATTCCTGTTTATTTCCTGCCTATATATTACTGCCGCATCAATATTAATATATATTTTTCAACATTCAATATTGATTAAACTAACTAACAGATAGAATCTTTTTTATATATCATGCTCCAAGTACCAAGGCCACATTTCCATTCCTGTTTATTTCCTGCCTATATATTACTGCCGCATCAATATTAATATATATTTTTCAACATTCAATATTGATTAAACTAACTAACAGATAGAATCTTTTTTATATATCATGCTTTATGGCTATACAAAAGTTAATATATATATGTGCAATATAATTGATATTAATTAACATATATAAATATAATGTTTTACTTAATTACGTGTATTATGAATACATAAATAAACAAGTAGGTATGTATATATATAACGAATACCGGTAACTATATATATAGAATAATTAATACAAAAATATAAAAGACATATCAATTGTTGATGACCATTTTATGTACGAGAAAAGGACTGTTAATAGAGCGATTTAAGTCCTTCATGGAACGTCTTAATCCTGCTTTAAATAATTTTAGGAGAATCATCCATCAAGTTGCAAATGAAATCAATTGATTAAACATTATCAGAGAGCTGCTGCCTGATAGCGAGCAATGGTGATTTAAAGCATCCAACAAACATTTTGGCTATTCCAAAATATTGAACGTCCAACCACCACCAAAATTAATTAATTAATTTGATCATTAGCAAAATCAATAAATTAGATTTACGTAATTTTATAAAATTAAAATTGATAAGTTAGAATTATGCTAGAGCTTCTGCAATTCCAATTGTTAAAGAAAAAATGAACTTATTTGTCACATTTCAGTTAGCAATTTTCATATTAATTTTTTGAATATTTCCATCCCTAGAGCTACAATTATGCCGAAATGAGAAAAAAATTTAATTATATATATATATATATATATATATATATATATATATATATATATAGTCTAGCTACGGTGAGTTGCAACTCACGGGCTGCACTGTGAGTCGGGGTCCAAAAACATATTAAATCACTTCCAAATTTCGATTTATATGGCTCAATAAATTCTTCATATCAAAATCTTATAGTACGCAAACATTTTTCATTTATGGAGATTTTTAAGTATTTGTTTGAGATTTTTTAAAATGACTATACAATATTAATAAAATAATCAGTGTTTTATGTATCATCTTAAAAAATCTCAAACAAATACTTAAAAATATCCAAAAATGAAAATTTTTTGCGTGCTACAAGATTTTGATATGAAAAATTTATTGAGTTATATAAATCGAAATTTGGAGATGATTTGATATGTTTTTGGATCCCAACTCACGGAGCAGCTTGTGAGTTGCAACTCACTGTAGCATAACTCTATATATATATATTTTTTTTTTGAGATAAGAAATGAGAAAGTTTTTTATTTTAAGAATTTAAAAATAGAAAATTTGTTCTAAACATGACCCAAAAAAAAAAAAAAAACAGAGATGCTATGGCGGCCTACTTGCAAAATGATTAATTGTAAAAGATGACATGACCTGTTTAAACATATCTACTAATTATCAAATAATTTCATGTTTTTCTAATTGAAGTACTGTTCTCTCAAAAAAAAAAAAAAATTGATGTACTGTAAGTGCCACATCATTTGGTTATAGATGCTCTCAGACATCTCGCACTTCAAATTGCAGTTGAACAAGTGAAGCAAAAACATTAAATTCTATTTGTTATGAAATATTATTAGTAGACATTTTACTTCCCCACTCTCTCCACTTTCTTCTACATTTATCTCCAACTCCTTGTGTATTAATTTGGTGATTAATTCTATGGCTTTTCCTCTTACATTTTCTAGTATATAAATAGAGGCCTTTGTAACATGTTGTTGTACACACTCTCACATGGAGATATAATAAGAAATAGAATTTTGTCTCTTCCATATCATGGTTTTATCTTTATTTTATAACACGTTATCTGGAAGAGAACCAAACTTGTCCCATCATAAATTTTTGGTTGTGTTGTGTATGTTTCAATTTCTCCTCCACAATTCACAAAAATGGGACCACAAAGAAGATTGAGAATTTATACTGGTTTCAACTCTCCATGAATTATTAAGTATTTAGAACCATTAACTGGAGATGTTTTTACAACAAGTTTTGCTGAATGTCAGTTGGATGAATCAATATACTCAATCTTAGGGGGAGAAAAGAAAATGCTGGAAAAACAATAAGTAACATGGAATGTATCATCAATCTTATCTTGATCCCCGAAGTGGTCAATGTGAACTTCCAGTTCACATGATGCATTTACAGATACAAAAATAGTTACTTAAACCTATGTGCCAGCTTTAAATGTACCTGCTCGAATGAATGTTATCCCGGCAGAGGTTACTGTACAATGAAAATGTGGAGGACAAATCGGTTCCAAAGACATTACTCCACGGAAAAAGGAGGAGCAGCAGAAAGCAGTTGGTGTAGCCCAAAAGAGGTTACTGATAAAACCCCTGAAGAGGTTAATAAAATCCCAGAAGAGATTAGTAAAATCCCAGAAGATATTAGTAAAACTCCAGAAGAGGTTGATGAAGTTTCAGAAGAGTCTCAGGTACCAAATTATTATGAGATCTCAATGAATGAATTATGTACATAATTATACAGTATGGAACCGAAATGAAACACGTGTTGATGAAATTTTTGCATATGCTATAAAAATTGATGTCCTAAATGAGGAAGCTTATGTGCCTAAACTCCTGAAGAGTGTACGCACAGAAATGATTGGCCAAAATGAAAAGATGCCTTGAAGGCTGAATAAGACTCGCTTGACAAACACAATGTTTTTTGACATGTAGTCCTAACTCCCAAAGATGTTAACCTTGTAGATTACAAATGGGTATTTGTAATAAAAAAAAAATGAGAAAATCGTGGATTGTGAGATATAAAACAAGTCTTATGGTTTTACGCAAACACCAGGACTTGATTAAGTATTCACCTGTAGTGGATGAAATAACTATCAGATTTTTAATTAGTCTCACAATCACTGAAAATCTTCACATGTATCTCATGGATATAGTTACATACAATATGTATGGATCACTTGATAATTATACATGTATGAAAGTCCCTGAAGGATTAAGAATGCCTGAAGTATTTAAATCAAAACCTCGACGTATATATTCTATAAAGTTGAAAATATCTTTATATGGACTAAAACAATTTAGTCGAATGTGGTATAATCAACTTAGTGAATATCTTATCTGGTATGATTATGTTATATAATTAGTTGCGATATCCTGATATATTGTGAATAGTGTGAGTATTTTGTTGTCATGGTAATAATAATTAGCTTTTACATTTTAACAATATATAGGAATCTATTTAGAATTTGTTTTCTTGAGTTAGCTATTTTAACATTTAATTACACAAGCTCGACCACTAAAAGAAGGATATAAATCTGATGTAATGAGTCCATGTGTTCAATATCTGGTTTTGCAATTATTGCAGTATATGTTGATGATTTGAATATCATTGGATCTCTTGAAGAGAAGGCTGCAAGTTTGTTAAAGAAAGAATTTGAAATGAAAGATCATGGTGTCATAAAGTTATGTCTCGGCCTGCAGATAGAGCATTTGCATAATGATATTTTTGTTTATCAATCAAACTACATCCTAAAGATGTTAAAACGTTTTAATATGGACAAAGCCCATCTTTTAAGTACACTAATGATTCTCCGATCACTTGATATAAAAAAAAAATCCATATTGTCCCTGAAAAAAGAATAAAAAAGTTCTTGGTCCAGAAGTACCATACTTAAGTGCTATTGGAACAGAATAAAGCAAGTGTTTCGTTACCTTTGTGGGGCATGTGATATGGAAATGTTTTATAAAAAAGATACAAAGTCAAAATTAGTTGGGTATGCAGATGCATGATATTTATCAGATCCACATAAAGCTTGGTCACAATCTAAGTATGCATTTACATATGGTGGTACTACAATTTCATGGCGATCAACAAAACAGACGTTGACAGCAACATCATCAAATCATGCCAAGAAAAGTTTACACAGAAGATTGGTCTCCGTTGTTTAAAAGATGTATATTAAAATGAGGGGGAGTATTATACATGCTGTACTCTTTTTCCTTCATTAAGTTTTGTCCCACTGGGTTTTCTTAGTAAGATTTTAATGAGGCAGCACAACTCATTCAGAAGTATCAGTTTATTCAGTTTGGTCATGAAGTACCTAATTAATGTTGTCCTGTAGTACAATATTAATAGTGTATAATGTAAAATGTCTCAGGGGGAGTGTTATGAAATATTATTAGTAGACATTTTACCTCCCCACTCTCTCCACTTTCTCCTACATTTATCTCCACCTCCTTGTGTATTAATTTGGTGATTAATTCTATGACTTTTCCTCTTACATTTTCTAGTCTATAAATAGAGGCCTTTGTAACATGTTGTTGTACACACTCTCACATGGAGATATAATAAGAAGAGTCCAGCTACGGTGCTTCCATAAGCATTTCAGACCAAAACGCTTACGGTCCAATTTTGAAAATCCGTCGTCCGAAATTTTGATCCAAATAGCTCATTATAATCTTGACATAATTAACTTGTAGAATTCCAATATTTTCCATTTTATGAAAATTTTAGCTATTTTTAATGATTTTTTAAAGATTGGCATACAAAATTGATTTATTTTTAATTATTTTAAGAGCCATATTTCAAAAAATCATTAAAAATAGTAATAAAATTCTAAAAATGGTAAAAATTGGCATCATCCAACTTAATTATGTTAAGATTATTATGAGCTATTTGGATCAAAATTTCGGACAACAGATTTTCAAAATTGGACCGTAAGCATTTCAGTCCGAAATGCTTATGGAAGCACCGTAGCCGGACTCTAATAAGAAATAGAATTTTGTCTCTTCCATATCATGGTTTTATCTTTATTTTATAACACTATTCATTTATATTTTGTTTCCATTTTCACCGTATCTCTTCTACTTAATTTATGCATATAAATGTTCTTACAATTTTCTGCTCATTTAATACTTTATTGATTCCTAATAACTGATTACTCTAGAACACTTGGTTTTACTTAAAAACATTAATTAGGTCAGATATAATTATTTTTTTTCTATTAATGATGGGCGCTTCGTAGATTTTCACCAAACGTAACTTGGGATCCTGTTCTTAAAGAAAAAAATTTTCCGTAACTACTGAACATGCATGTCCTTAATCAATCATAGTTATACACTTAGATGTAAGTTATTGTAACTATTTTACAAAATTACACTGATTATATATACACAGAGTCTTATTAAGTAGCTGCACACCTTAATTGCCCCCAATTAATATATGGATGAGCACCAAACAACTATAAATTATAAATGTAAGTAATGCTATAACTTCCATCTTTAGCCAGTCAACAGACGATATATAAAACTTTTTATATTCGATCATATATACATATATATATGGTCACAAGCTTAAAAGTTAAAACTAATATTAATTCCCAGCAAATGACAAATGATGAAGAAGTATCCGAGTAGTTTCTTTCTTTGGTTGCTGAGCACCAGATGGCAGTCCCACGTACTCACTCTGGTCTGGGTCGCTCTGGTGCTCGTGCGCAAGTCAAAGAGACAGTACCGATCGACTCGGTTAAAATTTTGATGAGAAACAAATCAAGATTCGGCCAGCTTGACATGCCATAGGCTGTCTGCCTGTCTCCACGTTTGCTATATATATATATATATATTCTCTCTTTCTCTTCTTCTTCTTCTTCTTCTTCTTGTGCTTGTTTTTTTTTTTTTTCCTGTAGTATATAGGGAGTCCACTCGACGTACGTATCCTATGCCTTCAAATCATGCGATCATTAAGGTAATCATGCGGATATATATTGTGATTTGCGGCCCTTGCATGCATCATATGATTAATCCATGTAATTAATGTGGGAATATATACATGTGTGTCAAATTGTGTCTAATACTGTCTAATTCTGTCTAATTTTTGTCTAAACTGTCGTGTATAACGAGTCTTAAATATATGTTTCTTATATCATATCCAATCGATATTGTGTTGTTGTCAATTGCAGCTAGCTAGAGCCGTGCAGATTTTTAATTACGGAAGCATGCATGCATCTTTCTTTAATTGGTCGGTATAATATATGTTGAATTACACATGTCTAAAAAATTGTAATGGAGGTAAAAAGGAATTTCAAGAGACCATTTATGTTAGTAGTATTTATATTGAAGATGTTGTTATTTACATTAATAATTTAATTATGTGCAATGTACTTTATTTACTATATAAAAGAGGTTGTACATAAGTGAAAGAATGTTAACATAGGTGGTATCGTTCATAAATTATCCAGCCTCTTTGTAACTTGATATTATTGTTAAATTTGAATGTTAAAAAGAAGAATGATTTAATTGACAACTATTTGTCTTGACAATCTTGACAATCTTGACAATCACTATGATATAATTTCATGAAAAATACTTAAAACAAAAAAAATCTAATATAAATATGTTTCTATGCTTTTAGGTCAATTGTTGAATTTTAGTAAATTTGAGCGTTATTTGATATTCCATTAAGAACCATTAAATATAGACAATTGTAATTATTGTACGATTTTTGACGGTTTTTTTGATTGACTATCGATCAAATGACTCTGAAATTGAATTAAAATAATAATAAAAAAAGTTTAGAATTCCGCTTTACCAATAGGGTAATTGATGTATATACTCCTGAAATTAAACTACTTGTGAGATATATGTGGTATTGAATAGACAAATGTATGTGAATAAATAATTACTGCCTATATATATATAAAAATCCAGACTGAACACAACACAACACAACACAACAGCACGTGTGTGCTCGGGTTGCTCTGTGGACCAGGTAAGGAAGCGCACTGCATCCGTACACGGTACACTTGACACCTCTAACGTGCCGGTCGATCCGAGTCGAGTAGGCCCCCGGCTCATCTTCAGATGCATGAACGAACCATCTCATCTCGTCTCGTCTCGTCTTCTTTGAGAGATGCATGGAACCATCCATGGACCAGGCAGGCAAGGATATTATATCATGAAAAATAAATACATCTCAATTATATATCCGCCCCAGAATTTAATTATATTGGTTCTACCTAGCTAGCACACAACAGAAACGATTCTTTCCCAAAAAAAAAAAAAACAAAGAAAAAAACAATGGATATCATGAAAATAGTAAAATTGATATGGAAATATATCATCACGGCCTTATTATTTAATTTATGTTAAAATAGTTACTATATAAATTTAGTATACAGGTACTTAATTATATTACAGAGTACGTAATCTATAGTTTTTTTTTTTTCAATAATAATGCTCCCCTGTATATCCTTAGTATTCTGTACAACTTTGTGAATTTATATTTTTTTTCATGTGATTATCTCATAACATTACTATGACATGTTATGTAATACCATTCATTTTAACTTAAAATTTTAGTTCGATTATATATATAACTCTCATGAAGAAAAACCTATAAATTTTTAATTGATTCTATTCGGTGATATAAAATAAAAGGATTGGGTCATCATAATATCATATGATACGCTCATTTATGCAGTTATAATAATATCGAAGATACAAACAAAACGAAGAGTAGGTGGAAGTGAATTAATAAAATCTACACGCGTATAAGTGAATAATTAATAAAACTTCTGAGTTCTGAGCATACTGATACTGATTCGATCTTTGTTCCTGTTTTTGGCTGCATTGATTATCGTGGTGACTATAATTAATTTACAAGGCAGCATCATGTGCAAATTAATTAATTTATATTCTTGGATAAATTAATTAACCATCTCAAGCTTCCACGTTCCTTCGTTTTGCTACAAAATTCGATCTGCACTCTGTTAAATTAATTATCATTTTGGGATGAGTCAGCTCACCAGAGTATATAACAGGATACAGACAAAATGAAATATATAAACAGCTTCTGTCTTGCACTATTTCATCTCTTAAGAAGAAGAACAATTTTCTATTTTATATTCTTCATAAACTAGAAAGCAACATAAAAGTATGAATTGAAATTTACGAGTTAGACTAATACGGAAACATTTACATTTGCTATAATATATAAACGATTCAAATTATATTTTGTCAAACATAAAATTTCGATTTATGGTTCTCATTAAATTATTTATCGTACGAAAATACTTGCGTATATAAAAATTTTCCATTTTTGAAGCTTTAAGTGTTTATTTTAAGTTTTTCAAAATTGACTTTGTAAAATATTAATAAAATAGTATTTTTTTGTATGTAAATGTTAAAAAATCCGACATATATACTTAAAAAATTTTAAAATTAAAAATTTTTTGTATCCAAATATTTTCGTATGGTGAATTTAAGAGGAAATATAAATACAAATTTCGGAAATATAAATTTCGGACCTGAGAAAGTATTTATTTAAGGAATTTCTGAGCAACGTTTTTAATAATACTTGTCATTAGTTATTCCCCCACAAAAACATTAATTCCCTAATTATGCACATGCCAAATAGCACCGAGCCACCGACAGAATATATATATTTTACCGGCAATTCGTTGATTATGATCTGCTTGTTTTTATTAAGGCCCATAATCGTATGTTTTTGTATAGCTTGGGGTAACAGATTAAAATCCTAACAGATATGGGCCTACAAAAGGGCACCCATTCTTCGCTCTCCACTCCCAGTCCCAAATCTCAAGTTCTCACCCCATTTATTAATTGTTGGAACTATTTCTCACCCATTCATGTTTTCTTCAGTCCTCCCATGTTCCGGCCTTGCTTTTTTTTGGGCTTTGCATTTGGGGCATTTTGTTTCAGGATTAACAATAATGGATTATGGATAGCTCTTTAGCAATACAACTATTCATGAACACGGATACGCAGAGAAACAGATCTCAAATATGCGAGCAAATCTTGAGAACTAGCAACAAGCTGCTCAGGTGATATATATATATGTATATATATGTACATTCTTGTGAGATATATTTCATGAGGTTTCCGAAATATAATCCGTTTTGTTTTGCTTTTGTTTTTGTTGTTTAATGTTTTGGTTCCGTAATCTGCAATCTTGAAGGCCTGGTTAGTTTTCACCGAGTAAGATAGACTAACAAACTAAATTTGAAACAGGCTTCATTAACTCGGCAATATATTGTCTCAGTTGTATTAAGCAAGTACAAAAATTGTGACCGATTTGTTCATGGGCTAATTAATCCATAGTCCATACCTTCAAAAAATTTAAAAAAAATTATTCAAAATGGTACGTAGGTAATTAGATCTCAAAACGAATACATTATTTCAATAGAAACGAATAAATAAAGCCCTTTGCAGCTTTGCTTGCATCCTAAATTTAAGCGCTTAGCCAGATGGGGGATCATATATATAGATATTAATTATCCATCCCCTCCAATTTGGATATTATATATCTATATATAGGAATTTTTCAAGTGTTCTCATTTTAACTATTCACATGTTCACAAATACATAAAATTTGTGACTCTTATTTCAAATTGTGTAACACTTAACTTAAAATTTATAACAATATAGACACGTGGACACTAATTCTGAGGACACCAAATATGAATCCTATATATATGTGTGTGATACTCATGCATACTCGCAATATTAAATTGAGAAACATCTTGCATCTATTAAAAAACTGTTCATATGTCCATAAATGTGTACAAAATGTAACAGATACATTCTGAAATATAACTTATGGACATTATGGACAGTTATGAACGCTATAGACGGTTATTAAATTCACTCTACGGCTACTCACCACTACACTCATTCACTCAAGACAATGCATGCCATGATCAAGATCAACGGCAATTTTATATGCTAGCTAGCTATTATAACATATTTACACACAACTCGCAATTTCTTTAATTTTGATGTAATTAATTTGTTATCAAATGGAGTAGCTCCAGAGCTCCACACCGGCATCGAACACGTACTCCTCTCCTGCCGCTTCCGTGGCCGGCGGCGGCGGGGGGTCGATGAGCATGCCTTGCGCCATGTCCAGGTACCCCTGCATACCAAACTGATATTCAAACCCTTCCGAAAAGGGGTCCATTATGTGTCGAACATCTCCCGCTGCGACGTCGTCGTCCCAATTCACGCTCGACGAATTGGCGGTCGCTAGTTGTTGTCCGTCCTCGCTCGGCCGGAAAAGCTCCGCCGCCTCCGCTGCGGCCCTCTGTATTGATCTCGGACTGGTGCTCTCTGGTACCCTCAGCAACTGCGGCGAATCGGCGAAGTTCAAACACGCCGTCCGGCCCCGTAACGCCATTGCCGCGACGTCGTGCGCCCGCGCCGCCATCTCGGCGGTCGGAAATGTGCCCAGCCAGATCCTCGACTTCTTGTTCGGTTCGCGCACCTCGCACACCCATCGGTCGGCATTCCTCTTCCGCACCCCTCTGTAGGTCGGGTGCCTCGTCTCCCGGAACTTGGTCCTCCCCGCCGGCCGTTTCGGTGGCGCCGAGGAGATCGTGCTGTAGGTGTACGCTTCGTCGTCACTGTTGGCGCTCCTTCTCGACACATCCATGTCAACCGGTATCAACTCTCAAGATAAGAACTTTCTTAATTAATTATAACTAATTAATGCTTTTCAAATATTGGTCAAAGGAAATGCTACCTCATTTATGGATATGAATATGAATAAGAATATGAACATAAATATGATCATATATAAATATATAAATACGAGATTTACATACAATATTAATTGATGTTGGTTATAAATAAACTTATAATGCCGGGGAAAAGGAGGGAGGGAATTATATACCGTTGCATTTGCAGTTGAAGATGCAGTTGCAGTTGGAGACTTCTGAGTCGCAATCGCAACGCGTTTAGGGGAGGCACTTGAGGTGCCAGCTTGGGTGGGAAAAGGATGGCCTGGACAGCCAGCTCAGATTAAAATTGTTGGATGTATGTTAGATTTCTCTCTTTTCGATCTGTAGGTCCACTTGGCCAAACCGCAGAATTTAAGGCGACATGTCACTTCACTTGTCCGTTGATATGGTATTTTTGGAGACTCGTTTTGGCCTTTTGGGTTCCTGATTTCGACCTTTAATTAATTAATTTAGGACAGGGATTGATTAATTGCTTTATTAGGAATTGGTTTCACTAATGGAGATAATTAATACGAGCAGTATTGAAATTAATTAATTAATAAAAAAAATATATTTTATGAAACTTAAATGGTCCTTCCTCTAATATTACTTCTGAAATTAAAAAGTAGTTTAAAACCAATATATAAGGAGTACTGTTTATTTATTCAAATAATCCAAATTATATTGAGAGATATTTTAGATAAATTTTTTTTTTTTTTTTTTTTGAGGAAGATATCCTAGATAAATTTAATTACCAGTTTTTAAATTATTTATTCACTTTGATCATAGTTATCAATTACTTGCATTTAGAAAGTACTATACTAGCTTTGATTAGTGGGGCATTGTATATAGTAAGTATATATATATATAACCATAAATTTAGAGCTTAAAGTTTTTTAGCTTGTAACTATATATGAAAATTTATCCTAGTTGTATTATTATTATTATTTTTTTTGGTGCATCGTCATATTTGAAAACGGCATTCTTTCTTTGTTTCTTATGCATTTTATGGAAACCATTAAAGGACACATATATTATGATATTTTACAGGACTAAAAATAAAATTGCACACGAATGGGTATTTGATTTATTTTGGTCAAGTTGATATTTTTTTTTTTTCATTTTTTTGATGAATATGCATAACATTTTCATGTTACATTGTCTAAGTTCTCTTCTATTTAATGTACAGAAATAATGCTTTCAAGCTCAATTTCATGTTTAATAATTCTTATACATGTTAACTTTTAAATAATTAAAGAGAGTAAAGCCGAGATGGCGATTTTCCCCCGGATGAACAGTAGCGTTCATCCTTTGGGCTGTCGGATCAAGATCTGATGGCTCTCATCTTTTCTGCTGACATATAATGCCGTCATCAAACCTTTAAAAAATAAATAAATAAAAATCATCGGATAAAGATGGCTCTCATCTTGCCATGTATGCTTGAATCATCATTTTCTTTTTTATATAAACTCTCCTTTACCTAGATGTGGCAAAATCTGACCCGACCCGAACCCGACCTGAGTTTTAGAGAAAGTCAAACTAACACGAACCCGACCGATGTTCCAAGAAAAATCAGACTACTCGAACCCGAACGACCCGAAACCTGAGATGACCCTAGAAATAGAGGTATAAAATTTGATCAAACCTAAAAAACCTATCCGACCCAAAAAAATGCCGGCATGCGTCAATCCGATACTCGATCCGACCCGACCTGATTTTGTGTATATAAATTGGCACTGACTGCGCATAATCTAAATAAGAAGAAATTATTCCTTTCAAGTATTCATGTAAATTCAGGGCTCTAGGTTATGCTCGCTTTTTGGAAAAGATTTATTCATATAAACTTTATATTTTCCATTTAAAAAATAACTAGTAAAGAGCACACACTTGCTTTGGCATAAAGTTGTAATTTATAAAATTTTTTAAGATAGTATGTAATGGGCCTTAAATTAAGGAATTTGATATGGACTTTAAATTTTAATGGGCTGAGCCATTAACGTACGTCAACGATGATGATCAATCTAAGGAAACAATCAATGACTGAGATTTATTTCTTAGGGAATATAGAATTTTCATATCAAAAAATCCAATATGAGGAAGGATATATGAAACCATATAGGATGTTGGTGCGGAGCAGCAACGAGGCCATCTAGTGCAAAAATATTTGAAGATAAAAACATTAATAGTTCTTCTTGAACTCACTGGAAAAGTTTAAAACTTTAAATTGGTAATATATATATATTACAAAATACAAACTTCCAAAATCATAAATGAGGAGAGCTTCCAAGAACCTGTTAGAGATGGCGACAGGGTCTAGAGATTGTCTTGTCTGCACTCTGCACTGCAGATATATAGACTTGGTCATCACTGCTGCATCTCTGATTGTGACCTCCAAATTAAGTTTTGTCATTACTGAGGATTTCAACTCTGGATATCACAAGCAGACGATCGATCATGTTACCGGCCGCGCGTATAAGAATTTCTACGTATACGTATACCATACATTGCAAAGACAGTTGAAGTATTAAAAGTCGAACAATTAACGGTAAATAAAATAACATGATCCTCTCAATTCTCAAACTGTAAATTGTTTTCTAGAGAGTAGAGACGTGGACTTTATCAATTGTGACTGCGAGTTTATATATACGTACGTACGACTTACGATCGTAAAAATCGACAACTGTTAAGTCTACGACAGCTGGTCATTTTTAATTTTTTTCACTGATTCTGTACGTACTTTCCGTATATATAATTAATTACCAGCAAGAGCAAGGCCCTGAGTATTTTTTTTTTTCAAATAGAAGAGCTTAACTCAGGGTTAAATAAATCTTAGTTGGAGAGAGTTCCATGTACGTATATACCAAGATTATAAAAGATATAAAATTAAGTAACATACTTATAATTTCATCTTTACGTTCTTTATTGATTTGTAATAACATTTTCAAATTTAAATGTTGATCATTTTTATTCTTATGAGATATGCAAAGACTATATGATTAATTTTATTATAATAAGTTTTAATTTTTGTTAGATAAGTGGACCAAAAAAATAAATGTTATAAAATGAACATGTTAATATTTTTTACTTATGTGTACATGCATGACTAGAGTTGCTACTCATATCAATACCCGATATATACTATAATAATACATGCATGTACTATTAATAATACAGATCGATTGTCTCTTACTATTGATCTGTATCTCTAATTACAAAATACTAATACTTGATCCAAACCGTTCGTTATGATCTTCATATGCAATTTTACTTATAAACCGAATATTGTATTTTTTAGAATTTATTTACTATTTTTAAAGATATTTTAAAATATCACTTATTTAGATGGTTCATAATGTTTCAATCAAGTGACATTTTAAATTATCATTAAAAATAGTAAATAAATTAAAAAAATATGAAATTTGGTTTATAAGTAAAATTACATACGAAGATCATAATGAACGGTTTGGATTGGGTACTAGTATTTTAAAATTAGAGATACTGATCAATAGTACGGGGCAATCCGTACTATTAATAGTACCATAGCCTCGCTCGATCTAGTTCAAATATAAACAATAAATTAAAGAAATGATATGATCAATATTTATATGTCAATTTGAGTGAGTATATACGTTTACACAATTCTTTAAAAAAGAAATACTTACGTTTATTTTAGCATTTTAACAATCAACTGGTGAATTATTTGAAAATACTAACAATTTAAGCAATGTTTAAATTCACAAATTTTAGAATAGGCCCCGCCCGTACGTACCCTACCCGGAACCAAACTGGAACCACATGAAATAATTATATAGATCAAAATTAATTTGAATCCGAACACTTTTAGGGTACAGATCCAAGTATCGTCAACAATAAATGGATTATCAAGCAAATAAAGGATTATATTCATAAAAAATAGACTCAATCATTTAATTAGCTTTTTCATATATAGTACGTAAATTTCTAGATTATATTGTTGGAATTTCAAAATAATTTAGATTCGAACCTTGAACATGAGAAATTTGTTAAAGAAGTCTATCTGGTATGAACAAATTAAATAACAAATTAATGTTCGAATAGAAATGATTTTCAAAATGATGAAAATAATTTTGTTTAAAAGAAGTTAAGTCAAGATTTTCATCACTTGGTTGAACTTTTAATTTGTTATAGGAGTTACAATTAGTGTGAATCTAATATATGCTTAATCTTCCAAAATTATTGCATCAAAAAAAAAAATTATAGCATCAATTTTAAACACACGATTTTTAACCGTTATAGAGTCGAATATATTTTGTGAGTAATCAGTACATTACAAATGTATAAATTTTGATTTTTTTTTAACACAAAGATAAGTGCGGTAAAATATACGGTTATATTAATTAATTAGTACATTACAAATGTATAAATTTTGATTTTTTTTTAACACAAAGATAAGTGCGGTAAAATATACGGTTATAATAATTAATTAGTACATTACAAATGTATAAATTTTGATTTTGTTAACACAAATATAAGTGCGGTAAAATATACGGTTATATTAATTAATTACTTTAATGCTATCAATATATATTAATTTGGTGATTTCCTGACTCTACGACAATAAATATAAAAAAAGAAACATCAAAATGTCAATTTTTTCTATGTTGCTATATATCATTCATGCATAATGCATGATGCATGATGTATTTCGCTTCCAACGATTTGAATTTGATTTTAAATAATATTTCACTTTTAAAAATTATTTTTAATCATATTGGGTAAGTGAATATTTCGAGTTAATTAAGCTTACTGACGTTCTTAATAAACCTATATAGATTTTATATATATATATGAGGAGTGAATTATTGGCCAAATAAAATTTCCCTACAATACTGATTGTATAGGCAGATGGTCTATATGTACAAAGAACATTTAAATGGGGAATGGGATGGTGTTATTGTGGTAAAGCTATATCATGACTAGATTCCAGAGGACAAATTAAGTAATTAAACCGAATGATCCTGTTTTCACATAGACACAAGAATACGTCAAAAATGGTGGAACAAAGGTAGCCATCAACAGTAGACAGCGACACCACTGTATATTATATATGAATGAATAAAAACTGAAAGTATGGGGCAAGTCTTGACAGTTGGGATCCTCCTCTGCTAGTTAGCTAGCTCAAGTTGAGTTGAAGCGCGTTGATACTGAAAACAAAACAGATCGCTTTCGACATAGACTATGTATATATAGCAGATATGTATGATGAGGATATGATATATCGACTAGAGCTTCCAGACCAAAGATCGCTTTCGACAGCAGAGCAATCCTGAATTCTCCTCCCGGGCCGGCGCACACAATTTCTTCTTTACACTTGAGCCTTGTTCTTCTAGTTTAATTAATTTAGGATGGATTTGAACAGATTACTCAGTCACGAGATCAATCACTAATTATTAATCTTTTCATTACTTGATTTTTCAGCATTTTTCATATACATATTAACACACACATATATATATATATATAGGCACTTAAACAAATTTCATGATTATGTTTGTACTAATTAATAATTACAATTTCTTTAAGCTTTAATTATATCAAAATTAGTTTAGTACTTAAAACTTCAGCATTTTTATTACTTAAAACTTTCTTTAAGTTGTAATCTATTGAGTTTAAGCTCACGAAAGCCTTCACTCAAAATCATATTAAATCACTTTCAAATATGAGTTTTTATGGCTTACCATATATATTCTTTACATCAAAATCATATGGTGTGCAGAAAATTTTCATGTATTGAAAGTTTCTAAGTACTTGTTTTGAATTTTTGTGAAAGTAATTATATGATATTAAGAAAATATTCAATGTTTATATGTATCACCTTTGTAAAATCCAAAATAAATATTTAAAAATTTTTTATAACGGAAATATTTTATAGGGGTGTAAACGGGTCGGGTTTCATATAGATTGACAATTCAAATTATTTTAGTTGGGTTGCACAAATTTCAATCCATAACTAACCAACAAATAATAGTGTTGTGCCCCCGAGTGGGCAAGGGTCCCGGCGGGGGGGTGGGGGTGGTCAAAGTCCCAAGAGGAGGCCCTTGCCAGCCCCTATGCCCGTCGGGCTTGCTCGGGACGGGTGGGCACGGGTTTTGTACATTTTTCAACAAAAAATTCATTTTGCATTTTTAAAATCCGAAAATTCAATTAAATATATATATTTATTTTTTTAAAAAATGCAAACGTTTCAAATTTTTAATATTTAAAAAAAAATTCAAATACTGTACATTTTTAAGCGTAATAACGTTGAGGGAGGTTCGGGCGGGCGCGACGGGCGAGGGCAGGTGAGTACGAACGGGCAAGGTGGGCGGGTAAAAGGCACGCGCGGGACAGGCGAGGTGGGTGGGCGGGTTTGGGGGTGACATCCAAAATCTATGCCCTTACCCTTACGAAACCCGCCCTCGGGATCCTGGGCGGTCGGGTTCCGTAGGTTTCAATTTAAGAAATTGTCAAAAAATATAATTGAAACTAAATTATGATGAAAAAATGCAACAAAAAGAAATTCAATATACACTAATTAAAAGTAAAATAAAATAAGTTGCAATTAAAAATTTGAAGTATAACAAAAAGTCATTACATTTCTATAAAGATTTTGTAACTTTATTTAGAATAATATAAATTATTTAAAAAAACCTAAACAAATTGGTCAGGTCGGGTGTACCCAACATATTTTACAAAATCCATAACCAAACTTTAATCATCGTGTTGCTCAAAATTCAACCCGTACCTAACCAATTATAATCAAAATCTGTAATTTTGCGGATCGAGTCAATCAGGTTCCGCGGGTTGAGCGGAATGAACTTACACCCCTAACATTTTGTATTCCACAACATGACATAAAAAATATAATAAGCTTTATAAATTCAAATTTGGAAGTATTTTGTAATGGTTTTTTACTTTTGATATTAAGCTAACATAATTTTTGTAATACAAATTCCGTGAGTTTAAGCGCACCGTATGTTTACTCACTGTTAACTGTTTATATTTGTAATACAAATTTTTGCTGGAGCTAGATACGCAGACACTGTTGATCAAACAATAATCGTCGATACATACTTCACCATGCATGTCAAATGAGTTATTATGCGTTAAATAACTTTAATATTGAACTAATTTTGTACAAAATACTGTTATTATCCAACTTAAAACGAGTTAATATACATATTAAATCACAATATGCATAATACCACATCTACCATTTTTATTTTTATTTCTTTCGAAATTTTATTATATTTCCTTTTTTAATTGACGAACAATAACCCACTTAAACAGGCTGTATCATTACTTGAATCACTACAAATTTTTTTGGATCAGGATTGCACTCGATCTGCTTGGGCTACCATTGATTTGAGGCCTATCTGGGCTTGCTAATTAAATTCCCTTTTATCAGATCACAAACCAACTTGAATTTGCTGCCCGTAAATTCCCCCAATTGGGCTTGCTAAATTCTAATAAGATGTTTCCTTTGATTTTTCCCATTGTTTTCTTGTAATATCATTTGAGAATCCTCATGTCAAATTGTTTCAACCCTCTGCCCCACTTAAACTTTATTTATAGATTGTTCTCCTCTCATCTTGATTTGTTCATTCTGAAGTTGATTTAGTCCTGAATGAATGAGTCCTTGACCTTTGTCTTATTTTCTTGTATTGAACAAATATAATCCTTACTAATAATAAAAGCATATTGGAAAAAATGACACGAAAGGCTATCCTCACATCTGAGTCGTTGATAATTTTCTTCAATAGATCAGAACCGTTGATGTACGTTAATGCCCGTTGACCTTCTCAACCCAATAAAATTAAAGGCTCATATAAATTATCTCGATTTAAGGCCCATTACATATTATATTAAAAATTTATTATAAGAAATAACAATTTCGGGCCAAAGCAAGGCGTGGGCTTTTTACTGGTTACGATAATATATATCATACAAGCTACGTACGTGTCTAAAAAGACCTCGGTTTGGAGATATCTTAATATTGAAGTTATATAATATATGAATGAGAAGGAAAGGGGAGCGTCATTTGAAATTCTTTGGTTTCATTTTAAGGTTGACAATGAAATAACTCACTCTTTCATAATTTCAAATTAACTCTGACAATTATTTATCCTTAACTTCTAGTTTTAACTTTTGACAGTTACTCGTCAGAACTTACGAAAAATTTCTGACGATTAACCCACCAACCATTAAATTCAATTAATGCAATTAAATTTCTGATTTTTTTATGTTAATTTAATACCGGGATACCCTTATATTAAAGGTACCATTTTGCTTATATATCAATATCAATATATATATTTATTACTTTATTTTTCTAAATTTGAAAAGAAGGGCAACAATATATCTTAATTATTAGTCTTATTTAAAGAAAAATAAACTTTACCAACATTAAGAAAATTTTACATGGATGTTGTTACATTTTTTTAAATTATGAAAACCTAGCTACATAATCAATTAACTAATTAAAACGGCTTCTAAAATATATAAAGATAATTTTGACATATATAAAAAAAAAATTATGATGTTAAATACTTATATTTATTTGTGGGATAAATGAGAGATAATGATGCAGACCTGCTCATCAGCCCGCCCTACCAAACCGACGGCCTACCTCCGCAGTGCACAGAAATCAGAATCGAGCCCAGCGGCCCGCCCTCTGAGCCCGGCGGTCCGCCCCAGCACCGCTCTGACTTCTGAGACAAGAAGGGCGGTCTGCCCTTGATGTTCGGCGGCCCACCACTGAACTAATCAGATGTTCGTTTTGAGTTTTTCTTTACATTTTTAGGGGTATTTTTGTACTTGTTGCTTTATGTTGTCTGTTAGGGTCGTGTTTTTTGCTTCTTCTATATGAGTAGTTGTCATGCTCTTCGGCAAGAACAGTTGTTTTATGTATCAAATATCCAGAAAACGAGAATCTGTGTGATTTCTCACAAAAATCTCTATTGTTCTTGTGCTCTTCCATTATTTTCTCTACCATTCATGCATCAGTTGGTATCAGAGCAGCCAGGTTGATGGCGGATGTGAACCGTGGTCGTGGTAAAGGTCGTGGCCGTAGTCGGGGTCGTGGAGTCGATCTTGAAGACACAGAGCCGCCTAACCACCATCGAGACCAGCGAGATCTAGAGATTGCAACAATGGGAAAACGGATTCGAGAGTTAGAGCGCCAATTCACAAAGGCAAGGATGTGCTCTACCTATGATGAAGAGAACATCCTCGTCCACAACAACAACCCTCTGGTGTCTTGTGTCGAAGAGGCTCGTCATCAATACCATACCCAAAGGAGCATTCATCTCCGATGGGCCGTTGACTCTACAGTGACTTTTCCAATGGAAGAACACCAACAACAAACGAGTGGGTTTGTTAATATTCTCAATACGGTTGATGAAAGTGAATGTATAAATTTTGATTCTCCGCCGATTTTTTATGACTATCCCGAAGAGAATGAGGATCAAAATCTTCATTGGCGAGTCCCAAACAGAACTTAAACCTTTTGAAAATTGTCCAACCTTTGGCAAAGACCTTGTTTATGATATAGTGCTGTCCGAAAAATTTCCGACGATTTCTACAAGTATCATAAACTTGGAGGCATATTTTATGTCAACAAAAGAAGCTTCCAAAGAGTTAAAAAATGGGAATACCCTTGAGATCAAAATTTCAAAATATGGTTACAAGGATCCTTTCCTAACACCGAGAAAAGAACCAACAAGTACAACTATAAGTTTCAAGAGTTCGTTTGATCCAACCTTGGCGGAAGCAATATTCTTTGTTGATCTTTTAAGGAGAATGATGAATGAAAAAGTTATTTATTTCATGAGCAACATTGGACTTCTTCATAATATTTTGGTGTTGGGTCTCATATTGTACACCTTACAAGAAGTCTACAAATACAAAATGAAGTTGATCCGAACTCGAGGACGAGTTCTTTTCTTAGAGGGGGAGAATGATGCAAACCTGCCCGGTAGCCCACCCAACCAAACCGGCGGCCTGCCCCCGCAAAGCGCAGAAATTAGAACCGAGCCCGGCGGTTCGCCCCAGCACCGCGCTGACGTCTGAGACGAGAAGGGCAGTCCGCCCTTGATGTTCGGCGGTCATTTTCCGAACTAATTAGATGTTCGTTTTGAGTTCTTCTTTACATTTTTAGGGGTATTTTCGTACTTGTTGCTTTATGTTGTCTGTTAAGGTTGTGTTTTTTGTTTCTTCTATATAAGTAGTTGTCATGCTCTTTAGCAAGAACAGTTGTTTTATGTATCAAATATCCAGAAAACGAGAATCTGTGTGATTTCTCACAAATATCTCTCTTGTTCTTGTGCTCTTCCATCACTTTCTCTACTGTTCGTGCATCAAATAAATTGGGAGATAACTTATTCTTTATGAGAGCGATGATATAGGCTATCTCTCAATATATATATCCCCTACCAAACATGCCCGTATCGTTTTGGGGTTTACGTTTACATTGTGGGAGATATATATATTCCTAACAGTAATATTTGTGCAATAAACAAGAAGTTTAACTTGATGGTGCAAACAAAGACGATTTAAATTTTGAACAGTTAAATTTCCAATCCAGAAATATGGATAAACATCTACAACTCTTTTTTTTTTTTTTAAATTATTTACAGACATATCTAGTGATTGATATATATATATTCTTTTATTTAATTTAATTATTTGTTGAAAAATTAAAAAGGCAACTCTAAGAACTGCGAGTAATCCTTACCTCTCGTATATATTCTGACATGACTACATGAATGGTTAAAATTTTGACACTCGATTTTCTCTTTGCTAAAACACCTGTAGGCTGTAACTCTCAATCGTGGTTGCGAAATGAACCCCACGCACTGTGGCATGTGTTTTGGACACACGGAACGAAAAAGAGATCGAGGAAGCAGATGATGATTCTCACAAAGTAATATATATATACGCTGTCAAATCAGCTTGAAAAATATATATACGCTGTCAAATCAGCTTGCAAAATGAACCCCACGCACTGTGGCATGTGTTTTGTACCCTCAGTTCGGTGGGTCCAACGGCGGAGTCAAAAAATTTTTAAATGGGTTCAAATTGTCATAATGAATGTCAATATTGATATAATAGTTTTATAAAGCATATAAATTATAATTATGGGGTTCAACAGTATAATAATTCTCATAAAATATGGAGTTCAAATATACATTTTCTTAATAAAATACTTATATATCATTAAATTACTATGTAAAATTGTTCATTTTGAGAAAAATATGGGAGACATTGTCCCCCCTTCTCTCCATGTAGATCGCCCTTGGTTGAGTTCTACCTCAATTACTCTCTCTTTCTCTCTGTCGGGTTTGGTTGCAGCACGGCCGAGGATATGGATGAGGTTTGTTAGATCATATATTATATTCTGATCTCATCCGGCCATATATTCTAATGCACTGCAAGTTTTTACTGGTTTGCAAATTAAGACCATGTGTTTGTAAGGTCCTGTCTTAATTTCCAAATCCAATCCTTGCAATTGCAAGCCATTGTTTGTATTTTGTCAAAGAAAATGCCGCCAAATTATGATTTCTTATTTTGGAAGAGAAATGTTTAAGCCGGCTTCTGAAATTCTATTCGGGGAATAGTTGCAAGTAAAATTATTTTGCATTATAAGTTAGTTTTCTATTCTCATAGCAGTAGCTATATATACCACTGAGCTTATATTCATATGACCGTTAGTGCAAACAACCCAATTAAGAGGTGAATGCATAACTTGTAGTCCATTTTATTTTGACCCATCGACCATGTCCTAAAACAATTCTTTATATTCCAAATTCTGTTCCTGGGTACATTTCTTAAAATTCTTATGACAAGATGGCCAATAACTAATAGATGACACTGGTGACAAATAAACCATGTTTGTTGTGGAAGCATCTCCCCACAACAACGACAACTCGAGATCGTCTACCGCACTACCGGATTTGCAGCGTGGATCCGACGATGCACTGGACTTCGAGATCCGTAAAAAGTAATGAGTCCGGATCCCGAGGTCTAGCGCACTGTCGGATCCGCGCTGCAGATTCGGCAGTGCGTTAGACGATCCGGATCCGGACTCAACAACGACAACAATAAATGAGTCAATGACCATGGGGTGTTATATAGTGACTGTCAACAGATGATCCAAGAGATTGAGATAACTAAGGGCTGAGCGGGGTGGCCGGGCCTGTCCCATTCCAAAGAAAAGGCCTTGTATATATTCTGGGAGTGAAATGGAAATGGTACAGCCAGGTTGGGCTGGGCCCTCCTCATCTGATATCAGATGCCTCATCGATGCCTTAAACCTCCCCCCCGCCCCCCTACTATCAAACGTCTATATCAACACTCAATATCACTAGCTCTACGTGCCTCGCGTTGATTTGGCGGCAGATTAATATTTCTTAGAAAAAAACGTACCCAAACGTAATCTTAAATCTCAAATAATGGATAACAACTAAGAAAAGCATGAACAAGAAAGAAAAAAGATATAAATTATGAAGAAATTTTCATATTATATAAGTTGTTATTTTCAGAGCTTATACTATCTTACTTTGCTTATATATCTTAGAATTATAGGGAACTGAAGTCATAAACATCTCTCTACTAAAAAGAATACGAATAATAAAAAAGTGGAGGAGATCATAATAAATATAATTTATTGAAGTTTTTTCATATAATTTTATTGTTTTTCTGAAAGGTGAGTATTTTAAAGACATAGTTGGTTTGTTATAAATTTTTGTGATTTATTAATTTAATACTGTAAATATCTCCAACTTTCTTTTTGCTATTGGATTTATAATTTTTATAAAAATCTCATTAGATATAAATTTTACCATTTAAATTTTTTTAAGTATTTCTTTTCAATCTTCTAAAATGACTGCAAATAATAATTTTAGAAGGCATATATGGTTCAAAACCCATTAAATTTTCATGGTATTAGATTTAATATTCTTTCATTTCAATCTTTTGATGACCTCCAAAAACTTACACTTGTAATTTTTCTTGTCCAAGTTGTTGAATTTTTTTATTATATTTCTAAAACATAAAAATATTGCTTCTCTAGACATTTCTACTTCGACAAATATTGTTGTGTAAGGATAAAAGTTGTTTACAACACATTTAATATTTTTTAAAACAATTATTGAAGCATACAAAAGGAAGTTTAAAACAATAATTGTAGAGAAGATCATTTAGTAGTGGTTATCTTGACAAATTTGATGATGGAGTTTGGAAAAAGTTTTAAATTATTGTTTAAAATTCTAAAAAATAAAAATATATACATGTATTTTTAACCTTTTAGATTGGTTATATTTTCAATTAAATTTAATGTAATTTTTATGATAAACTATTGGTAATTCATTAATTTGCAACAATATAAGCATACAAAATTCTGATAAGCTATCAAAGAGTAATTTATTGAAATTTGAGATACTATCAATTGTCAACCAATCTCTTCTCATGGTTTAAAGCTTCTAGTTGATATTTTGTATATTGTTTATTTACATTTCCAATGTCAACAATAATATTTTCTAGATTATTCTCTTAAACAACTCAACAGTAAGTTGTTATTGAAGGATTAAAAAAAAAAAAAAAACTACTGGTCATAACAGCAATCCATCCAAAATTAATATTACTACAGAGGGATTGCCGATGTCAGTTATAATATATAATGTTTCTTAACTGGACCAGTACTTCACCAACCTAATTTTCATCTTTTTTATGAGAGATATTATCCACTCAAAATTAGCTAGCAGGAGCCCAAATTGGGGTGAGAAGGAAAAAAAAAATGGTAATTTGAAAGCAATATGGTTATATGGTGATCTTGTCGTATACGATTAATTACACTGACTGCATACTTAGTTGGTCGAATCGCTGGGAATTCAGATGGACTACTAAAACTGACGTGCAAAAGGACAAGATTTTTATATATAAGATACCAAATTTCTATTATTAGGCAGCCACGTGACCCCTTTGGTATTCTATAACATGGCGCTTTCATCAGATTAAGGACTCGTTTCCTCGGAAAAAGGAGGACCCATTTCTTAATCTGAAAAACAGGAAAAAGGGTCAGAACCCACAGTGGGCAGTGGGCACTGCCATCGATCGGCTTCTTATTATAAACGGACAAGAGATATATATATATATATAGTGATGATTTAACAGAATTTGCACAATATATATGATTTCATACTTCTCAGAGTAATTAATAAACCGTAATTTATTAGAATAGAATATGATGTAGAAATTACAAATTTAGATTTATCGGAAATTGATCTAATAACCATGCATATATATATATATGTATCTTGATTGTGCATGTGCTGGATTAAAGATTTGAAATTTAGTGTTTGCACTAAAGGGGAATGATTTAAAGTTAAAACATATATAGAGATGTTTAAAGTTAAATCATCAATCATTTCAGCACTATATATATATATCAGCTAGATAACAATTAGGCTCAGCATTGACTGGCAATGGGAATCATGAAATGATTTTGTCCGTCTACAAAACGCACGACAATAATTATTTTATTTGTTAATTCTTAACTAAATGGGGATTGATATAGTCTCACACACACACACACAAAGAGAGTGAGTAAAATTATTGTGAGCACACTTTTGAAAGCATATCAAAATACCTTCAAATTTTTATTTATATGACTCAACAAATCCTATATATCAAAATCTTACAGGGTATAAAAATTTACCAAATTTAAAAATTATTAAGCATTTGTTGAGATTTTGTAAAAGTGGCCATGTAATATTATTAAAATGATTGATGTTTATGCATCACTTATAAAAAATCTCAATAGGTACTACAAAAATTTTCAAAAATAGAAAGTTTTTATATGCCAAAACATTTTGATATAAAGAATTTTTTTCTTTTTTTTGAGAAATTAGTAGTGGCTGCGAACTAATATAAAGAATTTATTGAACCATGTAAATTAAAATACAGAGGTGGTAATTTGATATGCTTATAGATGTCCGCTAATATAAAGATTTTTTTGTTGTATGTGTTCGCTAATTATTATGTTATGTATAGTTAGTATCTTATTATTCAACTTTAGTTTATAACTAGCGTACTTATCTAAGTTGAATAATATGAAGACTATAAAATAAGTTGCAAATGTGATAAACATATCAATATAAGATACAATAGTAATTCATTGGGCAACTTAACATATTGTCCTTCAAATTAAATTTATTAAACAAAATGTCCTTGTGGACCCTCCTTACGTTTTTCTTAACTTAAATCTACATCTGTTTTCATATCAGTGGTATTATGATATCTTTTTTATTTGAATATATGAATAAGTGTCCATTACGTGTATATATGAATTTATATATTAAAAAACATTTAATTATGTACCAAATAGTTTATATTTTCTATTAAAGAAGTTTAATGTCTTTCTCATGAACATCCATTCAAAATTTAATTGGGTAATTCTAGTAGGTCACTCAAGTTTACCCCAAATCCATAATTGGTCATTGAACTTCTATTTATCTATTTTTGGTCACTCTGTTAGTTTTTCTATCCAACTTAATGGAATATTTAATATGATATCGATTTTATGGTTTAGACATATATTTTTTTTCATGTAAAGCTAAAAAAAAAAATATAAGAATAAAAAAAACATATTAATTTTTTATTTTTCTTCCATGGCAATAAAATACTTTCACATTCTTAGACATGTTAAAAAATTGTATACTTTATATGGAAACAAAAACAATAATAGTTTTAGAAAAAAAATATAAATAAAAATAAATGAAAAGTTTTAAATTTGTCTTACATTCTCACATATTGTATATTTTATATGAAAAATAAATAATTTTCGAAGTTTAAAATTGATACCATGTTAATTATTCCGTTAAGTTTGATGGAAAAACTAACGAAGTGACCAAATTTGGATAAACATCAAAATTCAGTGACAAAAAATGGATAAATAGAAGTTCAATGTTCAAATATGGATTTCAGGTAAAGGTCACTTATTGGAAAATTTACCCAAATTTAATTAGGAATGTACATTCATTCTAAAAAGCATATGAAAAGACAACATTAACTTTTGGTCATATTCCAGTAATGCTTTCAAAGGACGTGGATCTATTCCGAAAGTAACAATGACTTTTTTATGAATCAAAAAATAATTTTTGAAATTCATTTAAACAGGAAAAAATAATACTGTGCGGCTGTGACGTATATCTCTGTACTTATATAGGCTTATTAATTATTGTATTTCAAATTATTTTCATACAAATTAAAAATAATAAACTTAATGTTCCATCGTAGACTAGTTAAAACGATTCCAACTAATTAATGTCAATGTTATCAGGCTAATATAGAAGTCAAATTGATTAGCTAGCCACATATTTTAACTATATGTGAATGTAATGTATGTATATATATGTACAAAGTAATCTTTCCTTTTATTTTTGTTGTATATTTTTCTAACATGTAATTAGGTTTTGCCCTCTCGAAGTGTTCTATTAATGGAGATTAACAAATATTTGCCTGAAGATAATTAGTCGTTAATTTGCCTCCTTAGACCATTCTCTTAATGTTCATGGGGCTCACGTTTAGTCCAAAATCAACCAATAGAAGATCTTTGTTTCACGTTCCTTAATGTATTTGCCTCCCTAGTTAAGGAAAACAAATTTTCCACCCCAAGAAAAAATAATAACAAAAGGTTTTGTCTCCTCTCCTGTTTCACACTTAAGAATGTTTTTTTTATCATGATGGACCCAACGAAAAGATGTAAATATTATAATTACTGAAAAAAACATTCACGCAACAATAGTTCAATTTATTTTTTGGAAGGAGGGAATTTTTCAATTAAAGTATTTTTAGTTAATTATTGGATTCATTTTACATGACGTGATTTTCTTTTCTAATGAACATGTGGGCGAGACCAGGTGAATATGGGGTGCCAAAATGTGATAGAATCTCTTTTAGTCAAACAGAAAATTATGTTATGTCAAAAAAGGGAAACCAAAAAAAAAAAAAAAAAAAAAAAAGTTGTTGACTTGCAAAACAAAAACGCATATATATATCGATGTAAAACTGCGGATTGTATTAGAATTATATAATAAGTAGGAATATAAATGAATATACGCAAATGTAACGCAATCCACGAACCCCGTTTGACTCCTAGTATATATTTATGATTTTATATACATAGCGTATCCCTTGTTGGGGCCGGACTGTAATATACTCGGGATTATTTTAAATTGACCTTTTCATTAGTATAAAAGAAATAAATTAAACCACCGGCTTAGCCGCACTAAATAGTCTTGAAGCCCCCTCTACTAATGAAGTATTAAAAATTAGCCCGTCCTTGATTGGACACCTCACCTGTCATTAAATCTCTGGAAATAAAAAAGATCCGATCGAATAAAAAAGAAGAAAAGAGATTTGGATTTAGAATTAGGAACTTGATTAATTATTATACAAGGAAGAAAGAAGAAAAAAGAAACGATAGTGCAGTGCAGTCATTCGTGGGTTGCTGTACTAAAAGTTACCTGATCTGGTAACAGCTCATATCTTACCAGGCCTCCTCGATCCTCCTCTCCTCTCCTCTCAGCTGAGCTGAGCTGAAAGCGCGTCTTGGAGTTGGAGCTCCCTCCTTAATCCCATCGAATCAATCATCGAATCGAATCGAATCGATGGATGGATCGAACTCTAATGGGCTCCCCTCTCCTCCTCCTTCTCCCGCTTCTTCTTCTTACAGCGACACTCCCGCGCTTGCGCTTGCGCTTCCCCCCCTCCCCTTTTATACCCCTTCTTCCCTTTTGTCTTCCTCATCTCGCCCCGTCCTCTGTCACTGCCAGTACTACTCATCCCCCGCCCCTTTTTACTGCACTAGCTAGCTATATCTATCTAGCTGCTGCATCTCAGCTCAGCTCCGTGTATATAATAAGCATGTGATCTAGCTACCTAGCTAGGTCGGTCTGCCCCAGCTAGCTCCTAGGCCTAGCTCTAATATCCTTCTATCTATCAAACTGTATCATTATCCGCTCTAGAGTGTAGAGACTAGACATGTCGGACCATGACCGCAACGTCCCTTATACACAGCGGCCCTCCGATAACACCGCCCAGTCCTCTTCCTCCTCGTCCTCTTCTGGACCGCCGCATCTGCCCCAACTGCCGCCCCGCGATGCCCAATTGCAACCCCACTCGCCTGAGGTCTCCCCCAGGTCCACCGGCAGGCACCCTAATTACCGCGGAGTCAGAAGCCGGAGTGGCAAATGGGTCTCCGAGATACGCGAGCCCCGCAAGGCCAGTCGCATATGGCTCGGCACCTATCCTACCCCCGAGATGGCCGCTGTCGCCTACGACGTCGCTGCACGCGCCTTGCGTGGCCCCGATGCAGTTCTCAATTTCCCCGCATCCATACTATCCCGCCCTGTGCCCGCATCCTCCTCTCCCTCTGATATCCAAGCCGCTGCAGCGGCAGCTGCATTGCAGGTTCAGCCTGTGTCGCCTGCATCACCTCCAGCCGTCGCAACAGAAAGCTCACAGGGAGGTTCGAGTGTTGCTACTAGTGATATGAATGCTGCTTCTACGGCAACTGATGTTGTTCCTGTGCCGGAAGAGCAGCACCGGCAAGAATTCATAGACGAAGAGGAGATGCTAAACATGCCGCAGCTGCTGATGAACATGGCAGAAGGCATGATGATGAGCCCTCCAAGGCTCAATTCCGAGACACCCGACGATCCAACAGACGTCGTTTCCGGCGAAGAATCTCTATGGAACTATGGCCCCGGCCCCGGCCCATGATGATTTCGTTCGCCAACCGATGCAATATTCTAAACTCTATAACAATAATAAGGTAATCAATTGATTAGGGAGATTCTGCAATCGATCTGCAGTGGCAATTATGAATGATGATATTGATATGGAATTAGGTATGCTGGAATGGGTATGGGGGGGTGTGTGTGTGTAGACTGATTTGAAAAAAAAAAAAAAAAATTAGTAGCTAGTACTGTTATTATATGTATGTGTATTCAATTATTCATCTCTCTAGCATATCTTTTTGTTGTACCTGCCAATTGGCGGTTGCTTGTTTTAGTACTGGAGCTCGCCTTTGGCTTTCTTTATTATTCCATTGTTAATCCCTTTCCATCGATCATGTGGATAGGATCGGAAGGGTTGTTGCTTTGCTATCCTATGAGATATATATTAATCAAGTATATATATATATATATATACATGTCGTGCCTTTGTTCAATTGTTAATTCTTAATATATATATATACATATACAGTCTGCAACTTGCTCGATTTGGGTATCTCTTTGTGCAAAAACAATGAGGTTAATTGGGCCTCAGAATTAAAGCAGCTCTAGCTACTTATGAAGAAAGTTCATAATTGATTGAGTGTTTAATGATCGTTTGAATCCGTAGACAAATCACTCATGAGATTTGATAGGTACAAATTAAGTAACAAAAACTTCCCAAGATTAGCAAGGGATCGATCATTCAGTATGAAGCAAAGGACATACGGTGTGTACAGTTGGGGAGATCAGATGACTCTGCAATAGAGGGATCAGAATTACCCAGGTACTACTAGATTAATTAACAAAGTGAAGCTTAATTTATCATTGTGTTTATTTTGCCTTCTTTATCATTCAATCTTTAATTCTTAATATATCATTATATTTCCTTTCTTTTTTTTTTTGTATATATATACTTCAATCATATCAATATACACTTAATTCTCTTTGATTCATAATTAGTTTCATATGAAAACATTTCATGTAAAACGTTTAGTTTTGTTAATACTCGATCATGAGTACTTTTCTGTATCATAATAATAAGGTATTTCTCGTTATTGCAAATCAAACTGATAGTATTTTTCCTCGCTAGAACACCTGATCTATATATCCTTTCCAACCGATTAATTACCCAAAGTCACACAGAAACCAGTTTCAATAGTTTCTGTTATGTATGAGTCCGGTGTTGCTAATGCCAGAGCATGGTTTAATGATCCTTTGTCTATTTCTTCACTGGGGCTTTGAACTGTGTTTGGCTTTTATTGCTTTTGGTACAACAATCTGGTAAAATGTGATCTTGTCTTTGACAATATAGCAATATGTTTTTTTTTTTTTTTTCAATTTTCCTGAAACAATAGTACTTCTGCAGAAAATTTCAAACTAAGAATAGGATAGGATGATCCTCATTTTAAGAGAAGTGACTGCCTTTGAATTGTAACCAAACATCTAAGATATATTGGTGAAATCTTTTCCCGAACAGATATATAGTGTGATCTCTCATATTCATTGATTTATTTCATGCCCATATATCATTGCATATATAAACTTATTATAGGATAATTCAGATTTTATCTTCATTAATCAATTTACATATATAGAAATATATAAAATGTTATATATCAAGGTCATTTAGTGAAAGAAACAATTGACTAGTACAATGCAGAGTTTGCAACAGCATTTTGAGCCCAAATAATGGGTGCTATTAGCAAGCATATGCTTAATGTCAATGGTTTAATTTTAATTTCCCTTTTTAAGTAATAATTCCATTTACGAAAATTCATAATTTGCTTGACCTTCTTAACAATGATTGTTATAAAAAGAAAAAAAAAAGATTTATAGATAGTGGAATGCATGCTAGTGTGCTACTATGAGTGTAACATCACCAAATGATTTGGTGAGCTCAACTCAAATGATACACATGAACATTTTCAAACTATATATGATTTATGTCATTCATTAAGTTCTTTATATCAAAATCTCTATATTTATAATTGAGTACTTAATTTAAATTTTTTTTTTTAGAAAGAATCTTTTTCATATCTGCATATATATTACATTTTATTTTGTAGCCACTCATCTTAAAGAATATGAAACAAATACTTAAAAAAAAATCTGAAAATTAATTAGAATGGAAGTTTTATCACTCGTGATTTGACATCAATATTTAGTATAATATATTAATCACAATTTGAAGATGTTTAAGTATGTTTTTTAAAAGCTCACCAAAGGGGCTTGGTGAGCTTAATTTACAATTAATTCTACTAAATTTTTGTGGTGTATTTCAACAATATCAAATTAAAAATGAAAACGATCATTATATTCGAATCACAATCGATTTATATAAGTTCGATAATATTTTCATTATTTGTTTATTTTATATCCTTTCAATTAAAACATATATTGTGCATACCTTTTTGTCAGAACTGTAAATCAATCAAAGCTTAAAGGTATGCACAATGTATAATAAGCATTAGCTAATTTACAATTAACGTAACTTTTAACTTACAATCTTCATATACCAAGATGGTAATGAAATACTTGCTTTCATACTATGTACGATGACCAGCTAATTAATCTTGTATATCCCTAATTTTCATGGACATGTCAATATTAAGTTAATTACTGACTAATTAGTTTAATCAATTAATTAATTTCACTCTGTATGTATGTTTAATATGTTGGCATGGGGTGCATATATACATGCTATCAACAAGGCGATACGAAAGGGAGATAATCAGATATATAATTAATGTTATATTGGAAAAAGAATTAAAAAATTGTGACACACATAATTTATGTACACAAATAATAATTAACAGGCAAAGTTTCACACACCTGTCAATGCCCAATGATATAAGAACTTAATTAGAATTTGCATTACTTGACCATTTATTTAATTAATATTAGGTCTGTATACATAGTAGAGAATGTACTTTTTTTTTTCTCCTCTTTTTTCTGACATATAATTTAAGATGAGGGTAATTAACGTCTCCAATTTAAATACTCACGAAGAATTCTATCCGGATTTAATTTAACACACAGCATCCACCCAATTACACATAAAATATCGGCTTTGTCACTGCTCGATTATATTATTTTATGGCCGGTTCTCGTATAATGAGAGTTGGATAAAAAAATGTGTCGATTATAGACATTCGAAATGAATATTTGAGACGAAAATTCAATTTAATTGTGATACTTGTAATATGTTGCTATCTTATTTAACTGCAGCAGTACCTTTATATTAACATGAGTGTGTTTAAATTTGGATACTATGATAATGTATATCGAGCACACATTCATTTTTATTACTAATTCAATCATATGGATCTAGGTCGGGTCTAAAGACAGCAGTCATATTAATTAGGACAACAAAATTTCTAAATTATATGGAATAAAATATGAGAAAATCATATTATAAATGAAAAAATTTTGTTGTTCCAAGCAATATCCTTGCTGTTCTTAGGCCTAACCATGGATCTACTGATGACAAGCTAATAAAAAGAAAAAGAAAAGAAAAGAAAAGAAAGATTAGGCTAATGCATTTAATATTTTCTCCTCTGAGAGTTTGCTCTTTTCGTCCAAGAAATTTCTGATCGATCCAACCTCTTTACCTTTCTATATTTAATTTCCTTTAAAGGACCTTAAAGCTACCATATGTATGTATATATATATATAGTTTAAGATCGAAGAAGATACGTACAATAATTAATGAAAAGATAATTCTAGTGCACACCAATCATTTAATCTGCATCTATGAACAAACCTAACCCATTAACTGTACAACTGTATTTAATTAATCTGAAGAACTAGATATTCATTCTTTTAATAATTAACTGTCCAAAAGGTAACAGGTTTTTATCTTATTTTTGTTAAATATAAAATAATTGACGGAATTTGTAATTAATGTACTCATTCAACAACTTCAAAGGTATGTATTTACCCAATTCATCTAATATTTATTATACCAAATGTACATTAAAATCATGTATTTTTTTCATACATACATACTTTTAAAAATTGCTTCAAAAGCTGAATTTAAATGTTTCAAAAATAGCAAATTTTTGTATCCCGGAAGGTTTCGAATTTGCGCAACACGTATCATGCTCCCGCTATTTCAAACACTGGTCCTACTACCTTTTTGTCATCCGTACCTATTTATCTTCATTTTGTGGCGTAAGTTCTAGTCTTGATCGAGTCCTTTCATTTTTTTGTCATTTCGTTTTGTTGCAAGCCGAAAGTAAAGAACAATCTCTCCAAGTTTCACGAGCTCTTTTAACAATATATTGATTCTATTGTCAACTATGAACAATGGTGAGGCTATTGCATGTCCGACCATGGTCTTGCGCATACAAATCGAAGCCAATGGCAAACTACTTCAAGCTAACTACAAAAGCACATCTTCATTTTGCTTTTGATTTTATCATGTAGTTATAAGTTATAGAGATGCGGTGTCAGATCAAAGCGATATTATATATATAAAGGGGACAACCTACCGTCCATATAGATTTGATCTATAGAGTTTGACAACATTACTACATAAGTCCCATTTATAATAACATGTGAGTGTAGAGTGGACACAATATGTTTTCCTTATACAAACTGATGTAACCAGGAGGTTCACCTTGCTATAAAGACCTGACTTTTACGACTCAGCGTAATGTTTGTTATACAAAAAAAAAAAAAAAAAAAAAATTGATTGAGTTAGCTAGGGACCAGAAAACAAAAGAGAGGTCCACAGGGATCGATGGAGGTGCAGGAGTTGATGCATGAACAGCCTTTTCAACTTAATTCATGACGCAACTGGTCAGAGACTCGGACATCTCTTTTATGCTTTGTCTTAGCCTATCGTCGAACTCAAAAGCCACCACATATGCATGTCCATGTGACTATTTAATTCCCGGCAAATTACTGTGTGATTTGTCCGGGGTAATTAATTTGGTTGAAGGAAAAATAAATAAATTTAGTAATTAGTTGTATATATGCACGGTGTGATAATTGTCGATCTTTTTTTACTGAATGATATCAAGTTCTCGAACCCAAAAATTCAGAATTCGTAGATGATGTATATATGGCGGACAAACCAATTTTCTATACAAAATCTTAAGAAGCATGATCACACTATGTTATATATATACTTGACGTCGTCCATGCACTCAGAGGATGCAACAAAATGGCTCATTGAGAACTAAGTGGGATTAATTGTTTATGATTGCTTTGGATTCAATCTCTGGACATACAATTTTAATTTAACAGTTGTTCTTAATTATTCTAAAACAATATTAATGATGCAATATAGATATGGGTAATGCTACTGTGCTTTGTAGAACGCAATACTGGTCATTACGCTTCGATATCATATCTCATAAACCGTAATTTGAATGGCCGATCTAAGTTGCTTCCTTTAATCTACATATTGAAACCGAGTTGCATGCTATTTTGTTTTTCTATTTTTAAAATTTTCTAATTGTTTTTTGGATTTTTGAAATTTGTATAGAACATGCACAAAAGTTTGTATACAAAAGAGTGATTTTTTCAAAAATTAAAAAAAAAATAGTTTAAAAATTCTAAAAATCGATAAATATGGCAAGTAATTAGGTTTCAATATTTAGATCAAGATAAGCAACTTGGATCGGCCATTCGAGCTAAGAAAGATATGACACCTAGGTACGATAACTATTGTGCTTTGCAAAGTGCAACAGGCTCACTCATATAGATATTGCAAAAAGGTTTGGATTTATTTTCCATAATTACTAATATTGTAAGTTTTAAAACTTTATATAATTATACTTCTAATAACATTTTAATAAGGGGCAGGTTGATAATTTAATTTGCTTATGATCATAGCTAGGATCAAATGATTCTATCAGTGGAATTACTATATATCGGTTTATTATTAAAATTTTAACAATAAATCCAAAAATTGATGTCTGGTTTTAATTGAACGTTGAAAGGGGATATTGGTGCCTTGAAAGAATTGGGTGTAAGGCCCCACCTCTAATATAAAGAGGGCCTACAATAAAAATAAAAACTCTGATTTTGAGTAAATAACCAACCGAATTGATTTCCATACTAATTATAAGTATCCGTTATAAGGTATATGACCGTATGAGCCTTGAAACTCCTAATTTGTAAAGAAAGATTTTAGTGATGAAAACTCATGAATAAATGAAAACAAGTATATACATATAGGGTCCGTTTGGCAAATCAAGGAATAGTAATAGAATATTGTTATCCGATTAGTAAAAATGGATTAGTGGTTGTTGGAAGAGTAAAAAGAATAATGATGTTTAGAGCTATTCGGATAGTGAAAATATTGTTTGGCAAATGACAATTGGAATAGTATTGTGATAAATATTTTTAGAGCTATTTTTTGAGCTATTCGAATAGCTATTCCGCTAGTCGACCAAATAGGAGGAATAGCGGATTAGCAATTTTTTGGAGCTATTCGAATAGTTATTTTCTGTTTGACACGTAGAATAGCTATTATTTTTCTATTCTATTTCAATTTTTGGTTGCCAAACACATCCATATATATGAAAGAAAATATTTGGGAAATATGCATGGATTCTCAATTATTCTAACTTAGAAAAGGGTACATATAATATAGATTTGTTGGGAGCAAGACCGACATGGTTAGTTGGAGAGGGATAAGAAAGCTCTCGATCGATCGATATAACTCAAGGCTGGGCCAGGAACCCAAATAGAAAAAACACTTGAACCAACCAACGACAGGCTATGGTATAAGGAATCAAGGATATTTGGTTTGCTTGCTTTCCTGAAAGAGAATAAGTCAGCGTAGCCATCTACTTTTAGAATATTAGATTTAGAGGCCTTCCTTTCGGCATGCATTATTCTTCTTCTTCTTCTTCTTCTTAGTTTTTCCTACACTAGATCTTCTTCTCTTTAATTTGCAAACGGCGGCCGTCTTCCAACAACCCTCGCACATTTTATACACTCTCCACTCCACTCCACTCCACTGAAGGATCCTTTGTGGCGGCAGATGGAGTCGGCACCAGGCTTGAATTTAATTAATTCCTGTTGTTTGTTTTTTTTTCTGATTGTCTCTGTGACAGCGACTCGCTACATATATATAATCGTCTCCGTTTTTAAAAATATATATTGTTCTCCCCAATTTGTCCTTTCTTCGTTTGGGAGAAGTTAGAATCTATATAATATAATATAATATAATATAATATAATATATATAATATAATATAATATAATATAATATAATATAATATATATAATATAATATTAATATATATTTGACATCAGATCATCTGATGAAGCTAGCTTATGATTGGTTGGTTGAGATTCTCCTTTAATTTCCTTATCACATTTTCTCAAAAAGAAAATTTTCCTTATCACATAATATAATGCTATATTTATATTTAATTTGACGTATGTTCAAAATCTTATAGATTTTGTGACTGACTCAGCCAGCTTTAGATATAATTAATTAGGAGTAATGACCCCGGACCCCCCCGAACTTTCGGGTTTTGACAACTTGGCCCCCGAACTTTTAATTTGGACAAATGCCCCCCCGAACTACCGATTTATGACAAATTGCCCCCCGGGCTGTTAATTAGCCATCTAATACTCCATTTACAAGTATGAAAAGACCAAAATACCCTTATGTATATATAAATATCATGCATATAAAACACTTTCTGGCTTTACCGATTTGTTAACTTCAAATTTGATTGAAAATTTTAAATCATTTAAAACGTAAATATTTTTTTCCATAAAAATTATTTACATGAATATAAATATTATATTCATAAAATAAAATAATAAAAAGTAAACGATAAATATTCTGTATTATAAATTTTGTATTTACAAATATTTAATAACTTTTTATATATTTTTAATATATAATGGTTTTTAATTAAATATTTTTTTAAACTTATTTATATTTAAAATTTTTTTTTGAACTCTCCGGTTTGTATGAAAAGACCAAGAAAAAATTATTTATGTTTTAAATGATTTAAAATTTTAAAATATCATGCATATATACATAAGGGTATTTTGGTCTTTTCATACTTGTAAATAGAGTATTAGATGGCTAATTAACAGCCCGGGGGGCAATTTGTCACAAATCGGTAGTTCGGGGGGGCATTTGTCCAAATTAAAAGTTCGGGGGCCAAGTTGTCAAAACCCGAAAGTTCGGGGGGGTCCGGGGTCATTACCCCAATTAATTAATGGGGAGGGATCTAGTAACTACAAAAAGTTGTGCCCTCAATAACAACAAGATTATTTATATATAAATTGACAAATGTAAACCATTAGATGTATTCTAAATCATCTAAATAACATATATACAAAAAATGATGAAAATTTAAAATCGTTTCAATAGCCATCAAGATAAGAGAAAAAAACTATAAAATTTGAACCGTTGATTTTTGTTAACTAGCAAGAAACCCGCATGGTGTGCGGGCGTTTTAAATTCTGATCTCATACTGTGTAATACATCTAACGTGCTTTTGGTTTTTGGCTAATTTTATCATTTAAATTCCATCTTTACACTAAATTAATTGAATTTGTTAGAATATAAAACATTAATGTAAATTTTAATCAACATTGATGTCTTCCATACCAAGATTGATATCTTTTCATTTTTGTAAAAAACAAAATGGAGAGGAAGTTGTTTAATTGGAGAATATCAACACCTTTGAAATCAATGTATTTTGATACGTACCGTTGATTAAGGGATAAAATGGGAATTAAAGAAATTTGAAAGAGGAGAAAAAAAATGGAGACGTCCAATACTTACGTACTTTTTAATATAGTATAGATACTTGATACATATGTAAATAAAATCAAAATGATATAATTTTTTGTGTATACCTAAAACACCATATGTACAAAATATTTCATCAATTAGCTAGTTTTGTTATTTAACATTTCAAAAAATAATTATTTGAGATTTAGTTTTGTGGTTACGGATAGGGTACCAATTTTTTGTGGCCATTTGATCTTTGCTCATACTTAATTATGATTATAATTATATAGTGGTGTGGCGGCGCTAGTGCAGCTAGCTAACCGCTAACGGGAAATAATTAAAGGAATATCTTGTGCTAAAATCCAAACTAAATTTCATAATTAGAGATTAGAGATTATTTTATTCAACCTGCAGAATTCGGTATTCGGTAGTTAAAGTAATCCAAATCCAAATAAATACATAAAACCCCCTTATATGTCTGAGACAATTAATCAACGCAGTCAGGTGATGCGACGTCGGGGGGCCGTTACAAAACAAAACTTGCAACTTTAGTTAATTAATTAATGAAAATGCTGAATTAAGTAATGGGGTTATTTTGACTAAGCTGACATTGCTTTATGCAAAAGTGTGGGGCAGAGTATCTAGAAAAGATATGGTGCTACCAACTGTGTTGCTGCTTGAATATATATATATATAATGTATCTCCGGTCGACACGTGCACGTCCCGTTTTGCCTTTTAAGTGACCTTTTTTTTCCATCCATTATCATTATGTATGAGTCGTATCATTATATATGATATGAGTCGTATCATGTATGGGACTTATATGGACCCCAGTTTAATAAATGATTCTATATATAGACAGTACATGTGTTGAGCGAAGATGTTTCGGTCCAGATATACAATACCAAAACAGATACCAGTTATGATGTAAAATATATCTAAATTGAAACATTAACAAATTATCTTTAAACAATTAACGTATTAACTTAAAACATTGTAGTATTAAGTTGAATAATACAAATCATAAATTAAATCATCTACTTGAATCACTACTAAATCACATAAATATTATCTTAAAGTTGTTGAGAGAACGTATGGGAGCAAGATGAAGTAAAAGAGCAACAAAAGAGAAAATTGTATTCATTTGTGTTTCATTTTAATCTCATTGAGTTTCAGATTAACTTTATAGATATTTCATTTTGATCGCAACATGTTGCAGATTAATGTTAAATTAACTTTGTACGATGGTATCCCGACGGTATCTTTTGCGGTATCTCCATAGCATTTTCCCATAAAAGATATCTACATGCATATGTATGTATGACTATGACTATGACTATGAGCTATCATCTCACATCTCTGAAGACTGATACTGATCATATATAGACGTGTATGACTCGACGTCCGTCCGTACGTGCATGGCTAGCTCTCCTGTTTATTTACCATGCTAATGCATGCATGCACATATTCACCTTCAAGTAAAAGCTAGCTTCAGTACTCAAAAGAAAGAAAAAGTAAAAAATATATATAAGGGAAACTTCATACGTCCACACGATGGACATCCATCACAGACACATAGTGCAACACGTGGTGTCCATCACGTGACACTTTGTGTCTGTGATGGACGTCCACTGGTCGTGTGGATGCTAGGTGTTACTCAAAATATAAAAGCAGAGCTGATTAAGAGGCTGAAAACCCCCATTCTCAACGTTCTCAGCGTGGGGATCGATCGAGGCTGCCGATCCATTTCATCAACTTTTCTTATAAGAGGAGGGATCGAATAACGTAACAATATTTTTGACACAAATGTTATACTAAATCATATAAATTTATAGAAAATCTTAAAAAAGGAAAATCTTTTATAAACATATTCAATTATTCATTTATGCTTATAGATCGATTGTTTTTCAAATTTTATTCAATTTTAGTGTCATATGATACTCGATCAAGAGTCATTAAATTTAGACCGTTCTAATCCCTCCTCTTCTTATAATACATTCATTTATACGTCCGGTCTAATATATATGTTCTTTAATATATATAATTTATTATTTTAGACTTATAATTCCCTGCATTCAATTTAGTACGTATATTGTTATATGAATAAGTATTTACATTATTAAAATAAAGTAATAAACTATCAAAATTTTAATTTATATGGTTTAAGTTTTTATATCAAAATCTTGTCGCATACAATTTTTTTTAATTTTAGAGATTTCTAAGTATTTATATCGGATTTTTTAAAAGTTATATATAAAACATTAATTATATTATTAATATTGTGTATTCCTTTTCAAAAAATCTCATATTTCTACAGTATATGGATTAGATCAAAGACATGTTCTCATAGAGTGAGAGCGAACGGTTATTAGTTTTACTGAATAACAGGGGCAGAGGGAAGGGCGACCAAGGGAGGCTTGGCAACCACCACCACCCAAAATGAATTGGAATATCCTATACTGAGATAATAAAATTAGGTAAAATTGGGTACATGCCCATCAAAACTTTGGTTTTGAGATATTTACCCATCAAACCTTAAATTTAGATATTAACCTATCAATTCTTCATTTTCTCCTATATTTGCCCATCAAAATAATTTTAGAATAAAATAAACAAATTTTGATATAGAAAAAGAAGATAAATATTAGAATTTACAACTTTGTCCTTCCCCTCATCCCCACCGATCTCTCCAAGGCAAGAAGCAGGGAAAGTCAAATTGATCCGAACTCGAATCCGACCCGATCCGTGTTTCAGGTAAAGTTAGACCCGAACCCGACCCGACCCGACCGTGTTTCAGGGAAAGTCAGACTGACCCGAACCCGACCCGAACGACCCAAAACCCGAGATAACTCGGGAATAGAGGTGCAAAATCTAACTAGACCCGAAAAACCCGCCCGACCTGAAAATATGTTGGCAGACGTCAATCCGATACCCGAACCGACCCGAAAAAATATTGGCAGCCGTCAACTTGATACCCGAGAAAGAAAGAGAAGGGAGGGGCAAAATTGTCATTTCTAATATTATTTTCTTTTTTGAATAGCAAAATTTGTTTATTTTATTCTAAAATTATTTTGATGGGCAAATATAGGAGAAAAATGAAGAATTGATGGGTGAATATCTAAATTTAAGGATCAATGGACAAATATCTTAAAACAAAAGTTTTGATAGGTATGTAACCAATTTTGCCAAAAAATTAGTCTTTTCGAAAAATGTATGAGTGCACCCAACTCCCCCACACCACCACATGCATGTTAATTCATATATATCAAACAATTTTGAAAGTCTCATATAAAATCTCTATATAATTTTATTCTACCTACTACAATTTTAAGATAGAGGAAATGGAAGAGACAAATCTTACATATGGGTCCAAATTTTTTTAAGACTGGCTTTTCCATTTGATTTGTATAGAATGTTACTGATTAGTTTATTCTAAGAATTTATGTATTTTTTGTCTTCATTTTTATTTTTACTTCAATTTCTTAATTATTATAGTTAAAAAAGTGGGCTTAATAAAATTAATTAATTAATTAAGATTCTGAATTAGAATTATAAATAAAAGGTATTGCATATCTAAATTAAAAAAATGTGAAATTTCTACTTCTTGGTAAAGTCCTAGTTTGATTTCATATAAATAGAATTTTACACAATTTTTGCTTTGAGATTCGTGCAATTGAATATATATTTTTAAATTTTCGAAACAGTACTATGACAAAAATTATCAGAAATTGCGCTGTAATATTAAGAATCTTGCTTGCTCATTTTCGGCCCCCTATATAAAAATCCCGGCTCCACCCCTTGAATAAGAACAAACTTCATTAATTAATTGCATTGCATATATATTTGCTCCGGCCATTTTAAATAACTGTTAATGATTTTGACCTACTGAACAGGGAACAGTGCTGCATGTATTATGATTATGATGGTGTCTCTCCCCGCATATATATATATATATATAGTACATTGTTAGATTTGGCAGTGCCCTTGTGTACATTTTTTTCCCCATGGCCGAAGAAAGATGCGCGACAGTACGTGAAAGGAAACAGTCCCCTCGATCGATCGAACAAGGCCCTTAATTTATTGCATTGCATAGTTGTACGCTCTACTCATGTTATGTGTTGAAACAATATATATATGGAGCAATATATCAGCGTACCAAACACATGTTAGGAAATGAATATGATCCATATGTCTTGGTAGTACGTCAAAGAATTAAGAGCATGGAAAGGGCAAGCCGTTTCGTTAGGTTGGAAACAGTTTGTAAACGAAAAGTATCATCCATAAATGAAAATTAATAATTGGAGTTATAGCTAGCTAGGACATGACTGTAGGTGTCAGTGTCACTCTTTGCCTCCTGCCTCTATAATATATCCCTCCGTTTGGCAAGCGTAGTAAGTTAAAGCGGAGTAAAACACTGAATCACCATAAAACAGTGGTGTTTGATAGTAGTAAAGTAAATAGATTAAGTAAAATGCGTAAAATGTGTAAAACATGTGAAAAGTTGGTGATTTAGTTTACTACATCTGTATAGCTGCGTTAACTTACTATACTTTAAATTACTTCTGTTTGGTGACTCAAAGCATGTGAAAAGTTGGTAATCTTTATCTACTTTGATCCAATAGTTAATTTGTATTTTTTTTTCTCTCCCATTAAATAAGATGAATGTGATATTTCTAAAACAATTTTTAATCCTTAAAATGGTACAACATTCATATATGTTCTTATTTATAATTATTGTATTATTATTATCATCATCATCATTATTATTTTTTACTTACATAAAAAATTTACAATTTTTTGAACTTTTTTTTTAATATAAATATTTAAAATTTTATGACATTCTTAGTTATTTATTTGATACCACTTTTCGGGGCGAAGCCCGAGATACAACTCTAGTATATATAATATGGCTAATTCTATTATGCATCGGATGAAATATCAATATGGGCAGTTCATTTTAGATACAATTAAATAGACATGTTTAATAGAGACCACTCGATTCAAAATGAAAGGTTACTTAATCAATCCATTGTAGAACCACCCGATATAATATTGAAGAGGATGGATCCATTGACAATGGGATTTTCAATAAATTTTAAAACAATTCTTCAAAACTTTTAACAACTAAAATAAATTGTATAGAAAAAAATTTTATGGATGCATTGTTTAACTTATAGATTGATTATATATGTGTTTAGTTATATTCAAGTTAATTGACATTTGGATCTTCCATCCACAGACATTATTCGTTTCATCATTTCTTTTATGATCAATTCAAAAGTTGGATTTAACGTAAATAAAAAAAAATGCTACGTACATAACATAAGGTAACTTGTTGATTTATTTGTTTCGAAACGTATTTTTAAAGTGGCGAAGCCAGGGCTAATTACAAGCATGGGCCATAATAAATTAAATAAATAAAAAAAATTAGAACAATTGTAAATTAAGTTTGGTGGTGTTTTATAAATGAAAGTTAATACAAAATTTTAATGAAATCTACTAAAAATATTATTAATAATTAAACTTTCTATCAATTTTAATATAAAAATATGTATTTTATTAAATTAATTAGATTTTTAATTAATGAACTATATTATCACACTTTTTCACAAACAATTTTGAAGTATTAAAAAACCAATTGGTCAATTGTATTAAAGATCAAGGGACCAAAAACTTATTGCACAACATATTTTTTGTTCGTCAAGAGCCCAAAACCCCCCTTGGGGTCGCATTGCATATTTATGCATTTAAAAGATTATAACGATATTCAAAGTTTAGGTTAACATGCATAAAATATTTAAATATCGAGAGTAAATACACTGTGAGCTTAAATTCACGGAGCCCTTATATAAAAACATATCAAATAATCTTCAAATTTCAATTTATATGGCTTAATAGATCCTTTATACCAAAACCTTATGGGATACACAAAATTTACATTTTTTAAAAAATTAAAAGTATTTGTTTAAATTTTTTTTAAAAGTGATATATTGATTATATTAACTCAAATATCGATATTTATATTTAACAACCAGCCTCTACTGTTAGAATTATCAATTATTTATTGACAATATTATATACATGCATGTGAGAATCTCCAAAAAGAAGAATAAATGAACTATATATATATGTGTGTGTGTGTGTATTTTACTCTCTCTCTCTCTCTCTCTGATTTTTAACGAGAAATCAGGATCGTTTCTCTAAGACCTCTATAATTAATTTTTTGTTACATGACCAGTGGGGAAAAAGGAAAGGAAAAAAGAGGGAAACTAAAATGGAAGAAACAATTTGTCTCTCATATGTTTATTGGAACAAAATTGGTTAGATTATTATTATAGAAAGTTTAATGATGTTTGTTTCATTCAGATTTACATTGATAAACAATTTTATTTCATCTTATTGTGTATGTAACCCTTCCAAGTGAATAAAATTAGTTGTCTACTTGCTTTTATTAAAAAAAAAATGAAAGAAAAGAAAAACACAATAAATAACGTATCTAAAATGTTGGACCCGGCCGATTCATGAGATTCGAATTCAGATCATGAAAACCAATGAAGGTGCTTCCACTCCACACTTGTTGCATATATGCGCTAGCTATAGATAGATCAGCTACATTCTTCTCTCTGTAATGTGCAAAATATATATATACCTACATAAATTCTACTCTTTCACTCTTACAAATCTGAAGAATGCTCAGTGGGTCTTTACAACAATATTTAAGGAAGACGTACATATATATATATGCATAAAATTAATGTTGTATATATCATATATGAGACAATATGTCATTGAAGCTGTAATGGCCCGTCCTTGGATACCACCACATGAGTCCTTGACGAATGATGAACAATGGAGAGGAGAGGCGCTGAAATCAGCTGAGATCCAAATAGGATCTCAGGACCCTGAGATTCAGATCCGACGGTTCTCAGGGACCTGAGATCCGGACTCAGCAGATATAGGTCCTGAAAACCGTCGGATCAGGATCACAGAGTCCTGAGATCCGATTTGGATGTCAGCAGATACGGACGCGAGAGGAGAGGAGTGGAGAATCCCACAAAAAATGATCTGATTTGGACGTTGATTTTTTTTTTTGGGTTTCTTTTTTTAGTGATGAATGGGCACAATAGGTACATAGCAGATCCGACAATGAAACAACAAATTCAGAATTGGACAGCAGCACAAACAAGGCGTGGCCCCCTCGCCATCTCTAATACATATGATCCAAGTGTAGTAAAAATGTATTAGTGGTGTAGTAAGTGATTTAAGGTGATTTAAGTCACCAAACAGAAGTGATTTAAGGTGTAGTAAGTTAACGTAGCTATATAGTTGTAGTAAACTAAATCACCAACATTTCACATCTTTTACACATTCTACCCACTTTACTTCATCTATTTACTTCACTACTACTAAATACCACAGCATTAAGGTGATTTAGTGTTTTACTAAGTTTTAATTTACTACGCTTGCCAAACGGAGGGAATACATTTATAGGTACAGTAATCCACATATCCCTGTGAGACTGTGACTATGAGGCAAACACATAATTATAGGGGAGGGGGATCCATTGACAATGACTATATTGACAATCTTGATAATGAGGCTTTTAAAAAATTATAAAAGTTCATAAAAAATCTTAGAAATGAAAAAAGTTTAATGGATGCATTACTTAATTTATAGATTGATGATGTTTCAAGTTTCAATCAATTTGAATATCGTTTGATGCCTTATCAAAATTTTATACACTTGTTAGCAGTTGTAATTTAACGAGTATGTAAAGAGCTATCAAATGTTGCTTAAATTAAATATAATAAAAAATATAATCAATCTATAAATTAAATAATATTTACATAAACTTTTTTCTATTTTTAAGATTATTTGTACTTTTTTATAAATTTTTCAAAAATAACATTGTCAAGATTGTCAAAATAACCATTGTCAATGGATCCCTCCTCATTATATGGAGGGTGATTAATTATGTTTTTGTTAGAATTAATTTGTACCTATGAGGCAATACATATATTTGACTTTATGACATTGTTTCATATGCAATATTATATACTACCTTACTTATATACCACGCGTTTGGTAGCCGTAGTAAAATTGATTTAAACTCTGAAATCAATTTTAAGTCACCAAACGGAAGTGATTTAAGGTGTAGTAAATTAACGCAGCTATATAGGTGTAGTAAACTAAATCACTAACATTTCATATCTTTTACACATAACATCAACTTTACTTCATCTATTTACTTCACTACCACCAAACACTACTGATTTAAGGTGATTTAACGTTTTATTCCGCTTTAACTTACTACACTTGCCAAACGGGGTAAAACAGCGAGAGTTGGTAAAACATTTTTGCAAGTTTAAATCAGCATTCAACAACTTAATTAATTTACCGAGAAGAAAAAGAAATGTAAACGATGCAAGTTTCTGTCTCAAACCTGATTTGAGAGTTGAAAATATTTGTATAGATTATTTTTATGATTAGCTAGGCAAAAATTTGTACGAGGATATATATGAATCAGAAAATAAAAAAATATATTGATATGGTTTTTTTGAGTAAAATATATTGATATGGTACGGTGTTTGTGAGACTGAGATGACCAATTGTGGAAATAAATAGGTGCGTAAAGTGTGTCTGATCAGGGGTAAATACACGGTGAATGTGTGATGCTACTGGCGTAAATATCATTATCAGGTTCAGGTCAGATATGAGGCGTTAGACAGTGACAGAAACACAGAGAGACAGGGACAGCGCGCTGCGTAAAAGCTGGCAGGCAGAGGCAGGGCAGCGGTGATCTCCTTCCGAGGAAAAGTTAAAAAGAGGGTGTTTGCGGGGGCGGAGCAGCGGGGCAGGCGGGCCCAAAGCAGAGACGGACAAGGCAAAGGAACAGAGCCCTGCCCGCGGTCCATCGCTTCCCGCTCTCACATCCTCTACTATCGAGCATAAGTACTCCACAGAGGGTCCACCATTGGATCTGAATAAAGATTTGCGCGCACGGATCTTGGAAACAGCTCCCTCAAAGATCCGCCGTAATGTACTCTTACTGCGTTGTACAGGATACGTACGCGCGCTTCCCGCTCCCCGCTCCGCTGCTTCTCATTCGGTACGCGTTTCGTCACCTGGTTGGTCCGAGCCCTCTCCCGCCCCCTGCCGCCTCCCCTGCTTCCCCTTTTGTAGCGGGTCGGTTGCTCCTCCTGCCAGCGGAGAGCCGCACGGTCGGCTGCAGAGATACCTCCACATCCCAACCCGCCAGCCCAGGTTCCTCCTTTTTATATTGCTGCACATTATGATATATTATGTTGAGTGGGGATTGCTGCAGATGAGCCCAGCCCATGTCCGCTTTCACTCGTTCCAAATGGGCCTATAAAGAAGAAGAAAGGGCCCACTATATACAACTGTAAATTAACATGGGCCCATAAATGGCAAGGAAATACAACCAAATCCATATAAACGCCGCCGAAATTAGTAAACTCTCTGTTTGCTGCCAAGCCTTTTCTTTTCTGTTCTTTTCCTATATACTATAATTACTATTCAATTAAGGGATAATCTCAGAATTAGGGGTTGGGATGGTAATTGTTTATGTTCCTTTTGCCATGAGGAAGAATCTGTATAAATCATCTCTTTTTGCATTGTCATAGGAGTGCAACTCTTTTGTTTGGTGTTGGATTTTCAACTTTGGAACTTTAAAACTTAATACAGGAATATTCTATAGATTTGTTATGGGAAAGTTGCCTCAAATTACAAGGGGATATAAGAAAATGGAGTAAAAGCTTTGATTTGCATTTTTATATGGATTATATGGTTGGTTAGGAATATGGTAACATTTGCTGATAAACAACCAAAATCTATAGTTAGTTTGGTTTCAAACTTTCAATGCTTAATTCTTCTTTTTCATTTTGGACAGGAGAGGAACTCATCGCATCATACCGGACTCGGTGGCCAACTTGATTTCAGAAGAGGGTGTAACAGCAACAAGGGATGTGCCTGAAGACAATTGAAGAATTTACAGCAGATTTTTAGAAATGAACTATATGCATGTCATATATTTGAGAGATGACAGTATAAAGTTCTCGTATCATTTGGCAAAGGAACCCCTAGATGGAGTTTTTTTAAATCCTACATTCTGGGAAGAATCTGAATGTGTGACAACTGAGATGAATCTCTCCCTCATTGCCCCTTTCTCAGAGGAGGAGATCAAGGCAGCTGTGTTTCAAATGAAAGGTAACAAAGCCCCAGGCCCTGATAGTATTCTCATGATCTTTTATCAATCTTTCTGGGAGGTGATTAAGGAAGACCTGATGATGCTCTTTCAAGCATTCTATACAGGCTCTCTGAATTTAGCCCAACTAAACCAGGCAATGGTACCTCTCCTCTGGTACCGGGTAGGGTGCAGTTGGAAGAGGCACATACTGATGACAGTGATGCTTCCATGGAGGCTTGAACACACAGACTTGGGCACGGAGGACAAAAATATGGCAGCCGAGCCTTGATGTTTAGATATTTTTGGATTTCAGTTTATTTTTCTTATGCTGATTGGCTGTCAATTATTTTGTTTCCTCTGTCTGTGCTGTTAGTTCAGATGAACCTTGCTTAATGTATCCAAACTCCTATCTATATATCAAAAGCGGTGGTAGCTATGAGTACCACTTTTTTCAAAAAAAAAAAAAAAACTTCTCGTATTATATTTTTTTGGGGTTTTTGGGGGTATTATTTGGGTATGGGTTGGAGGGGGAACAAGGGGTATTAGGGTGGGTTTAGGATGTTGTTTTTTGTACTAAGACTTGTTTCTATTATTGCAGTAGAAGCGGTGATCGAGAAGATCACTTTTTTCAGACAAGAAAAATAATTACTATTCAATTATATAAAATAACGTTGATTTTTACATCATTCAATGCATCTCCTAATTATCCAAATTCACCTTTCAAAACTGAAGTAATTTCAGCACAAAAATTGCATATCAAAATGATAATTGTAATGTAAATCCCCACTGGTACAAGAGTGATACTTTTTTCATGTTTCTATTGAAATAGGCAGTGGCCAACCACCTTAAAAAATAAAAATGATAACTTCAATATAGTGGGCTTAATTTAGGATATATAGACTGCCCTTCAGAAAAAAAAAAATATATTTGATATATAAACAAATCGAGTAATCGATTGATGACATCGAAATTCGGAAATTCATATTAGATTATCGGAAAACAAAAATAGTCTATATATCAATGCAAGTTTCATCTTAAAAACTACAGTTTTCTATATAAAAGAAAAAATTGGACTTAAAACTTCCTTTCTTAATGTCTTTTGTTTTTTTTTTTAACAAAAAGTTGACTAAATGTCCACCAATTCCATTGTTTCCAAAATGAATTCATTGTTCAAATATCCATACCATACCTTCAAAAAGTTCAGTTTTTATAGTTCATAACTGAATTTTTTTTTTCTTGCAGTCATTCAATTCATTTGTAATTGTGTAGTAAATAAATAATCTCCCTTTCCTAGATTTAAAAGTTCTGGTGCACCGTTCAATTCATTAATTGGCATGGCTTTTTCATATACTAATTCTTGTCTTTCTAGCATGCCATTTTTAGGCTGGTAAATTAAAGACGCTATTTTGATTTTTGAGAGTTACATATTGTTATTAGGTTGCTAAAATGCTGGAATCGATATCAGGGTTGTATTCAAATGATTATTAACAAACTAAATTAAGTAATTAACCATGGGGTTTGTCACTTTGGCATGGAATTGTTCAGGTTCTTTTCCTAAATTGTTGAGTAAATGAGCCACCAAACACTCTTACCTAAATAACCTCAGCTTTAAATTCTTGTCATGAACCGGACACAATGCAAGACTTTTGCGGCCTGTCGCAACTTTCTATACGGGCCGGGCTTTACAGCCCACACTCCTTACCTTATCTATCCATTCATTGGGCTGACCCGGCCCATACCCATACCCATACCCATACCCATACCCATACCCATTCTCATTTTTCTATTTTTTTAACCTCCATTTTCCATTACCTCTTCCTCACTCCTCACTCCCACTCTCCCCAGACAAACACTCAGCACAGCTCAGAATTAACAGCTCAATAATCTCCTGCCTGATTTTTTGATGGAGAACTCAGAACCGGAGTTGGGTGGGTCTAAGGCTTGCTGCTTGCAGTTGTTAATTTTCCCTCAATGTAGGTCAGTTTCTGACTTTCTGCTGCTGAATTTGTCCTAGAATTTAGTACAAATTGCATGTACAAGTTATTGGTCTGTACATGTTTAGATTGTGAATGTTTCATGTACATAGTTGAACTTGAATTGCACAATCTCTGCATTGTAAAGTAGGCTTGGTTTCTTTATTATCCTAAGCTTGTATTAGGCCCAATAATCATACTTATCTTAGGCCTGACAGTCTGACACTGGGCTGTCAATTTGTTTCCTTCGGCTAATGGCTGGCATATGCACTGGTAGCAACACAATCTGTGAATTGTTTAGCTTGATTATGCTCTCAGACAAGAAACATTCACCCCGTCTGGTAGTGTAGTAAAACTGTAGTAAGATGATTTAAGGTGCTTTTAAGGTGTAGTAAGTTAACGCAGCTATATAGGTGTAGTAAACTAAATTACCAATTTTTCACATCTTTTACGCATTCTACCAACTTTACTTCATCTATTTTACTTCTCTACTACCAAACACCACTGTTTTAAGTTGATTTAGTGTTTTACTCCGCTTTTAGCTTACTATGCTTGCCAAACGGAGGGATAGCGATCAGTGTTCGATATGGCCTCAATTTGGTACTGCATGTATATACAAGGTTAGTTTGTTTAAAACCAAAGCAATCTTGTGATGTTTGCATTGCGCCAATATTTGTTAAGTTTTTTCGCTGTCACTGAATTACTGGTAAAATAAGATTTCAATTGTAATGAAACTTTAAAAAATTGTTGTATACTGTCTTTTTCTGGGTGTGCAACCGATCTCGCTTTGATTTGCATAAAGGGAAGACTTGATTTCATCTAAGTTTTTTTATATGTTCGTACAATCTAATTATTAACATTTTGGTTACCGACACGGTTTGAAACAAACAATGGAACTTTTCTATGCATAATTGCATATTGTATAGTACTTTGAAAATGTAATGTAAGGTACTGGTAAAATTCATTATAATGCTATTTATAATTTTTCTCTTACAAGTGATAAGCGGCTTTTGAAGCGGTATCATTTACATTTTCTTTTGGGCCAATCTAAAATAAATTTAATTGGTTTGAATTAAAAAAAACAAAAGAAAAAAAACTTTTTTCAACGCTATATTTCAATTTTCTAAATTCCATATGCTGAAGTTTTTTTAATATGGAGGATAAATTTTATAACAACACCGAGTAAAGACGTGATTTCTCAACGGTCCGGAAATAAAAGCGATTGGATGCTATAGTAGAATATTATGTTTACGTTTCGCTCTAGCAAAAAAAGAATGCAATTTGATGATAGTGATCTTTCGAGCTTTGTAACAGGTGTGACCATTCATCACATTACACATTCGTAAAAGTACCTTCTCTTTGTTTTTTATAAAATATATATAATTTGAGATTTTTGTATATTATATGTGTAGGTGTATCGTGGATGTTTCTCCACTATGAAATTGGCAATGTTGCATTATAGGGATCATTTTGTTCTTTATATTGAAAGAAGTAGTCACTCAATCAAAACTGGTATCGTGTAATTGTTTGCATGGTATTTTATATTTTACTTGTTCGTAGATAAAGGTTCACACGAAACTTTCAGATGAGATTGGATCATTTAAAAAAAATAAATGTGTTTATGAATTCACAGCGTTTTTGGTTCGTCACTATTGTGGTAAGATGCTTGTTAAAGCGCCAATAATATCTACCAGTCTGACACCAGAAACAAAAAAAAAAATGTTACTCTACAAGATTCTTTTTCTTTTTTTCCAGTATTAGCAGAACCTCACAAAACCTGAGGTAATCGGTGATTTCTTATAGTTCAATTTCCTGATGGTTTCCAAAAACCATAATTTTTAGGTGTATTATGTCCTCAATGCTGTTGTTCCTTGCCCTTCTGGAAGAACTGTATGATAAGTGATTCATTACATTGACTTCCTTTATTATTTTCTGAGAATAAAAGAAATCTCGTCAGATGCCTTGGTCAGTTGCGGAGTTGGGAAATCAGTCAACTATTTTATTTAACATATTGGCTAAGAAAATGATAATGTAGGTACTAAATCCGGAGGTTTTTACTAATATTCGCTAGGTTCTAGTTGTTGTTTCTACAATGGAAAAGAATATTTAACTTTTTGAGAAAATCAATAGAATATGTAAGGATGCATTTTTCTAATGTTAAGATAGCTAATGCATTCTTTGTTGCATGTCATTTGTGTATGTTCTGCACTCTCTGGAGTAAGATAGAAGAAAAACATAATCTTACAGAAAGTCAGCGCTTGAAACATTAAAACTATAAATTTTTTATTACTTTGACTAAAGTTTATGAGTTATATAAAAAAAAAAAGTCCACTCTAAGGACCAGCTAAAAGAGATTATTTTTCTTTCCTTTCTTTATAAATGAAGCTACATGAGGTGTGCAACAAGAAGTAATCTAACAATCAAGGACAGACTTAACAAATCGTTGAAAAACTATTTGTTGTCAGCACTTGCTGTATACTTTTTGAATACTAAATGTTTTGCAATCAATGTATAATTTAAGTATTAATTGTTGTTCCATTCGTGCAGCTGTCATGTAGGTGCTATTGTAGAGTATTATGCCGGAGCTGTTGATTTCTGAACAATACCTCCATTTGACTTTCGGTACCTTAACATCGAGTCAAGAATTATTTTTCTTTGTAAGGTCAGACCTTTCGCTTACTTTTCTTTGTAGAGAGTTTTTGATTGTCTACTTTTTGCCTATATATTTAAATAGATTTACAAATGCATCAATGGATTTGAATGGGTTTTAAATTTAGTTCATAATGGCCTGTCTCGGTACCAGCTTTGTATCGTCTAACTCTTCAATTATCTTATTTATTATCTGTTTATATCTTGGGCTAAAAATCTACTCCAAGAGGATGTTATTGTATCACTATAAAGTCATACTGGTACAAAACCTGACTGGTGCCTGGTGCAGACAGTGGAATCACTGCTTAAACTGCAATGCACGTATGATAACCATATTTTGATAGGAAGACTCAACCATGGAACATTTCAACCCACCAAATTTGAAACCCCAAATCCAAATAATATTTGTCAAATTGTAAAATTGACATATGTGAATACCACCATATAGTATAGAGGTGGCAAAATCTGGTCTGAAAAAATGTCGGCAGCTGTCAACCCGATACCCTAGCCGAAAAAGTGCTAGCAGCTTTCAACCTGATACCCAACCCCACCCCCACCCCGATCCAACATTTCCATTCGGTCAATCTGACCCGACCCGAACACGAACCCGTCCCGACAAACTGCACCTCTAATATTGTATATTGGGGATTTTCAAATTCAAATGTCTCTTTCCAGTGGCCACAGGAACAACAGGATATATATTGTTAAATTCTACAATGCCGGTACACCTATAACCATATTTATCTTTCAATATCCTCAGTATTTTTTATTCTATAACAATATCTTTGCTGTTGATAGGTGATGCTTGCAAAATCCTGTGTAATGCCAATACCAATAGATCAATTCAGTCTTGCCCTGAAATGTTCGTTTGCTGTTAATTAAATCAAGGATGAACTTGGGTGCAAAATTAGAGCTCCTAAACATTTCCTATCAATGAAATTGGTTTATTTCCTGACCCAACAAAATACATGCCGCCATATATTAATATATATACTCTAAAAGCATATTTTATTGGAATTGATTCACGACTTAACCACGAAACATTTACTGATCCAAGCTCTAAAATGCCTCAGGTACAACCTTCATGCACCAACAATTAATTAGTGTATCTTCTTCTTGTTGTTGAGGTAATTAGTAGATAAGTGTATGCTTTATGTTTAACTGTACCAAATTACCAATTTCCTACAGATTTAGAAATCCGTCTTTATAATAAACAATCATCTGTCAAGAACCGGCCTCTAATCTAGTAGCTAAAGGTAACGCTCGCATGGAGATCACAGGTTCGGAACCCTGATGAGAGGTCTTTTATAGACATTTAAATTTAAATGGCTTGACCCTCGTCTTTATAAAAAAAAAAAATCATCTGTCAATTAGTTGAAATAATAATTAGTATAATAACAAAAAAAAAAAATTGGAAGGCATGAAGCATGAATTTTGTTTATTAAGACGCGAAACGCAACATAAAAAATATTCCTTAAAACCACAAACTTCGTCTTTTTTGATGAAAATCCCGCAGGCATTAAAAAACCAATACCACAAACTTGATCATGTTTGTTAATTGTTTATGGGTCGTCATGAAATTAAGCGGAACATATGATATGATTCGATGAAAAATGTCAGCGCACAGAATAATAATATCATCATGAGTGCACGACGTACGCAGATGAGACTCTGACAGGAAGCACGGATGCGTGTTTCAGGATTTCGATATGTCAACCAAATAATTAATATCAGTAATTAGCTTAATTAATTAATTAACTATAATTATGATTACTGTCGTTGGCGTTGACAGAATTAATTAAGATGCCAGCATTGCACAAAAATCTTGAAACCACCCATACAGATGTCGCACACGAGGTTTTTTTTTTTGTTGTTGTTTCTTTTTTTTATTATATGAATGTATCCAAGAGAGACTATAAATTAATAAATTATGCTTGTTGTGACATCGTGTTGCTATCATTTAATGCTTCAACAATCCACGAGCATGCATTTGTTGGCATATATAATGTATAATGTATTAATGTGTTCGTCAACTTGCTTTTTTTTTTTTATATATATAAATATAGGATTTCAGCTCTTTAATTAATTAACTAATTATTTCTGTTCGGATTTCAAATCTATGATTTTCCGTACACGAATATAATTTTTTTTTTATCACCAATTAAAGATTCATTATTGAACATTTATTTTATCATTAGATTAAAGATTGTTTGATATATAGCTCTTACCACTAACAAATATTATATGATTTGGAACATTTTTTATACATTTTAAATAAGGAGAGGGATCCATTGACAACAATGTTATGCTAATATGTCATTTATTGAGAGAAAAAAAGTCAACATTTTTTATATATACAATAAAATGGCTAGACTGTGTAAGAGCAAAAGTCAACAATGTTATGCTAATATGTCATTTGTTGAGAGGAAAAAGTTCAACTTCGCTTTTAATTGAGGGAATTAATTGACAACCTTTTTTCTAAAAAAAAAAACCATAATTGTACTTTAAGAATTGAAGTGTTAACTATATTCTTCAAACTAATGTTGATAAAATGTGATAAAATATAGCGAATGTTATAAGAGGAGGGATCTAATGACACACAAAATTTTAATGATTCTTGATAGAGTATCAAATGATACTAAAACTGAATAAAATTTGACACACAATCGATCTATAAGTAAGTGAATATGTTTATAAAAGATTTTCTATTTTTAAGATTTTTTTATAAATTTATATGATTTAGTATAACATTTGTGTCAAAATATTGTTGTTTCAGTTGATCCCTCCTCATGTTATAATGTTCAACATGCATTAAGTAACTTGAAATTTTAACAATTTGGAAAATATTAACAGTCTTCAATCGATGCAACAATGAACTGTTTATATTGTATATAAGAGGTAATTGTTAATCCAAGGTTCCAATCTATCCATTTATCAGTGATCATTTCATCATTTGGGACCATCGAATTAAGATCGGACGACCCACAAATTGCATCAGGTCAAATCCATATATAATTTACACCCACAAACAAATTGCACCCAGAATCAGTAACTAAATTAAATTAAATATAATAAGTAGATAGTGCAGGGATGGAGGGAGACAGTGATCCGGTCAAATCCCACAATTACCCCCCACTTCATGCTTGTTTCCGCTAGCTAGACAACCTTGCATAATTGCATCAGAGTAATACCTAACATGCATAGAAAAATCGTTCATAGTGTTCACAGGTTACATTTCGAATTGTTGAAACTGTCTATAGCGTCCACATGTAACAGATACATTAAACCGTCCATTGCATAATTATATTTTGGATTGTACGTGTTACATTTTGTATATGTCTATATAGATATATATATGGACAGTTTTCAATAGACGCAAGATGTTTCTCTTGCATAAGCATTGCATATATATGCTCTCTTAATTTTCTCCATCGAAGCTTCTGATATATTTTTCATTTTTTGCTTTTCTAGCCTTCAAAAATTACAAGTTACATAACATCTTGATGGACCATATATTGAGGCATGCATCACAAAATCATACATCTATATATTTTGTTGCTAACCTGGGAAACACACATTTAAATATTAAGTTTAGTACGATTTTTTATTTTTATTTTCCGAATCGTCTTTTTAATTGAGGAACAAAAATTTTTATAAAAGTATATAGCTGACTTTAGTATAATATATATTATTAATTTGATTGTCAGCCAGTTGTTGAGAGCACATCGATGATCCCTTAATACCTTTGTTCCAACTTTATTGTTTTTATTCTTCAGCACATCGCTTTGTGCCTACTTTATTGTTTCATCATGAGATTCTTATATTCATTACGCTAACTTAAATTAAGTAATTAGTACGCACCAGATATATATAAAGACAAACTATACATATATATGTGGATTAAGATCAACCATTTAAAAATATATATAAAGTGGAGTGTCTACTCATCAACTATATATGTATCACAAGTATATATTTTTTATTTATTTTTTTTTTTTGTTAATTTCCAGTTCATCATGATGACATTTCCGTTCGAGTAAAGTGATCGATCATCATTATTCGTTGGCAGATAACTAATTGCAAATTCAAGTTTTATAAAAAAACATGAACGATATCTATTCTTGGTGTTGGGAAATCAGAGAAAACATATTTTATCGAATTAATTAAAACAGTATCTGGCCTTCAATAAGAATCATCAGACATTTGTGGCATGTCAACTCCATAACACAGCTTAATTATATGCAAGCTGTGATTTGTTGACCCAATCCCAATCTCAAAGCAAATCTTCGTCACAAAGATATTTCGAATTTTGATTCTAAAAGAAGTTAAGAGATATAGTACAATTATTTAAACCATTATCCTTACTAGAGCTGTAACTAGGGCTTCGCTCTGAAAATTAGTATAAAAAAATAATAAAAATTTTATAAAATTTAATATTAAACAAAATTTTGAACATAATTTTTAAATCTTTTGATATAAAGAATAATACAATTATATTTTAAATATAAGAACACATAAATATTAGATCATTTTAAGAATTAAATTTTTGTTTTAAACATATTATATTCATGTTATTTAATGCTAATAGAAAAGTTTTAAACAAAATCAATGGTAGATAACATTAATGATGTAGCATTGTTAAGGTGTTTGGAGGCTTACCACTCTTTATGGAGTATAGATTTAGATTTAAAGATGCTTAATAGGAAAACGTTGTGTTGTGGCTGTATATAGTGGAATTAAGCTGTTGTGGCCGTCATATCGTTGTTATCGGTAAAGATTTTTGTCTTTTAGGATTATAGATGAGTGAGAGTTAGAACGTATGAAAGGATCATTGAAATGCAAAAGTAGCTTAATTTAATGAAAATTATGTTAGGATAAATTCAATATCACATTTAAATCTTTATGATATGTACATTTAAAGGGGGTTGCTTCTCTGGATAATGGATTTTTTAATAAGTTTTTTTAAAAATATAAAAATCTTAAAAATGAAAAAAAAATATATTGATATATTGTTAAACTAATATATTGATGAGGAGGGATCTAATGACACAACTATTACACTAAATCATATAAACTTATAAAAAATCTTTAAAATGGCAAATCTTTTATAAACATATTCCTTTACTTACATATCGATTGTGTTTCAAATTTCATTCAATTTGAGTGTCATTTGATACTCCATCAACGACCATCAAGTTTATATGGTAATTAGAACACTCTAAATTTAATAATTCTTGATGAAGTTTCAAGGTAAACTCAAATTGAATGAAATTTGAAACACAATCGATCTATAAGTAAATAAATAGAGAAAAGTCCGATTTTGGTCTCTGAACTATTGCATTTGGTCCAAATTGGTCCCTAAATTTTTTTATTGTTCAAATCGGTCCCTGAACTATTGGATTTGGTTCAAATTAATTGGTCCTTGAACTATTTTTTGGTTCAATTTGGTCCCTGAACTATATGGTTTGATTGGTATTACTCCCCATTTTACTTTCATTTATGGTAACTAATATAGTTTAGAAATAATGATCGCACCCAAAAATATACACTTTTACCTAGAAAACGCCTACAGAATTAATCCAAATCATTGGCATATGCATCTGATTACATGCACTTTCTTTCCTTTTCCCGTTACTGCTCTATATTTGGTTGTTTCAGGTCAGACAAGGCAAGAATCGAATATTTTGGATCTATTGGAGCAGAAAGCGACCTGGACCCCACCTTACAGTCCGTAAGACCTCCCTTACGGCCCGTAAGGGTTGCATCCGGCAGCAGTTCAAAGAAGGAGAGAAATCTGGATTAGATAGCTATTTAAGCACATGTTAGGGCAGCGATTTTGGCATGTTCCATATCACGTTTCAGCCGCCTTTGAGAGGCTTGTGAGGTTTGCTTGGAGAGGAAGAGAGTGCTTGCTTGGGGAGGAAGCAAGCCAAGTTAGTCGGGACGCGACGTTGACGATCTGGCAAGGCGACGAGCAAGGACACGCGCTTGCACACACGGAGCTGTTCTTCACATTGTTCTTTCTTTCTTACTTGTTGTGATAGATTTGGGCTATTTTGTGTGTATGATGACTTGTTTTACTTGCTGGCTTGTTGCTATGGCCATATCCAGCTAAACTCGTAGTTTCTAGAATTAGGATGATGTCTTAACTTGGTTTTTGGTATTTATGTGATTACTTGGTCATTTGTTATTTAAGTTCTCTGGTATTGTGTATGAATTGATATTGCATTCTATGCTTGGGTTGGGTGCTCGAACAGGTAACCATTAAGTATCGGGCGGTACCCTATGTTTTAAACCTTAGTACGCATGTGACCGGGCCTAGTTTGTATTCAGAGTGGGTTAGAGATCCGAGAGGGCAACCAGACAAAACACGAGAGCTGAGTCTTACGCTACCCGAGAGGGAGGTACACTTTGGGGCACCGGTACCGGGACAAAGGTTGGGTTTACAAGCGAGAGCTGCGATCTATACCTTTGGTGGTTAGAACTGTGTTAGAAATAAGGCCAACAAGCGAGAGCTGAGGTTTGGTGCCTGATATTGTTTGAAACCAGAACTAAACATGTTTATACCAAGAATTCATAAATACCAGTTTACTTGTGTTGCGCACCAATCGTACGCGAGAGCGACGACTGGTACACTTCGATCTGACAGACGCAAGAGCGCGGTTCAGTAGTCGTGTGGATTGTACGTGACAGGTACAGTTAGCGTGACCCGAGGCCGAGTGACGACTAGTCCGAAACCCTAGAAACGCCTTGTATCTTACTGTTTTAGTCTTTTATTGCTTTGTTGTTTAATTTAGGAAAAATACCAAAAATACCCCAACTTGTGAACAAACCCGTAGTTTTAGGAATAAACAAAATCTAGTCCGATTTTGCCAACTGTTCCTGTGGATTCGACCCCGCACTAACGCTACAACTTAGTCGTACGCTTGCGACTGATTTGCGGTTTAGTTGGGATATTAAAAGTGGTGCACTTTCAAGTGAACAAATAAATTTCAGTATCAATTAGTATAAACAAAAGTACCTAGAACGGATTATATATACCAAACCTATAAATTTAAAGATCAATTTGAACCAAATGGAACAGTTTAGGGACCAATTTGAACCAAAAAAATAGTTTAGGGACTAATTTGAACAAAATGCAATAATTCAGGGACCAAAATCGGACTTTTCTCAAATAAATATGTTTGTAAAAGAATTTCTATTTTAAAGATTTTTTATAAATTTATATGATTTAATGTAATAGTTGTGTCAAAATTTTGTGTGTAAAAGATGACCCTTTTATGTATAAAATTTGGTGCATTTTCCATACAACTTTCCAAAATTTTAAAAATAGTTAAGAAATTCTAAAAATAAAGAAAAAAAATCGGTAATCTACAAGGTTTCAATATGTAGATTGTGTTGAGCGGCTTGAATTGACCGTTTGAGCTTCGGTTTTGAGATATCGGACCGAAGTGCACTGCCTCCCGAATTCACATCACCTACGGTACTGTAATATTTGGGTTTGCCCGTACTTCACTTTTGTAAAGGCCCCGTGAATCTAAACGGGCAGCCGTTATGGTTGGGCAGTTACTGTAAATGGAAATCAATGATCCGGATTGGTTGGGCAGTTACTGTAATTTATACGTTACTGCAGAGGATATGCACTCCTGCCTCCCTGCGTTTTGCAAAGCACAATAGCATTACTCTATTAATAATTTAATCAATGTTTTATACATCACTTCAAACAAATGCTTAAAAATTTTCAAAAATAAAAAAAATTGTGTATCCCATAAGATTTTGATATAAAGAATTTATTAAGCAACATAAATTGAAATTTGAAAATGATTTAATATGTTTTTAAAGGTATACTTACGGAAAGGCATCGGAGTTTAAGCTAACGGTATCTTAACTCATAAATAAATACAGTAATTTTGAAGCTCAGTCATATTATAATTGGCTCAAAAAGCCACATAATCATTATTCGTTAGTAAGATGATAAATCAGCAGCAGGTTAGCACTAATATCAATTGTCACCGGTCCAAAGGGATCGACCCCTGATAGGAATTCTACGGCAGTGTAATGGGGTGATGTGATCGCTTCCCAACCGAGCCACCATAGAAAGAAAGATGGGTCCAGTGGAATCCAAAAGTTCATACCATACCGTGGTCATTGACCGGGTCCAAACGCGCCAAAATCGAGTGATCGTGGAGCATTTGTAGTTTTCAACCGACTTCATATATCTACCAAGTAACCAACCAACCGGTGGACCGACCGAGTCAAAGTAAAACACCAAATTAAAGCGGCTAGGAAGAAATTGCGACTCATACTAAGACGCAGCCAAATTAAAGAGCTAGAGACGATGACCCGCGTGCTTATATATCCAGATATCCTCTGCCAGATCAACGATGGGATTGTAGGGAGGCTTTTTCGAGATTGGTTGCACGGATCTCAAAGCAGATCCAACAATTGGAGTACCGCACAGTGGAGGATACGAACTTCGATGAGCTAGGGGCGGAGAGAAGGGGTGAACACGGGGTGCTAAGCACCCCCATGATTTTGCTAATTAATGGAAAAGATATTATTTTTCAGCGTAATTTGGTCTGTAATTTCAGTTTAAATCCCTTATGACTCATTAATATGTTGTTTTATATGGCTAAGCATCCAGGTCGCAATCCGCAACTGGCGATGACTCGCATATGAATCGCCGGTCGCTGCGACGGGCTGTGTGGGTCGAGTTAAAAGGCGACACGACAGGATCATATTTACTGGTGAAATCGATGTTCATGCATGCAGGCAGGCGGCAGCTATCTGGTATCTTGAAAGGATTGACTTCAACTTTCTACTTGACGACTGGGTCTTTTGCGCGTACGCACGCCCGCCCGCCCGGTAGCCCGGATCGATGGATTGATTGCTGCCACGTGTGGTCCAAAAGCAATGTCAAACGTCTAAAGCCTCCTCCATCCATCAGTGATCAGTCTCGATCTGCTCTGCTTCTTCGCTCAACAGAAGGGAGCCAATTACACACACTTGCAACTAGTTGAACGGGGTTGGGTTGAATTTGCCACCCATCGTTGTAAATATATCAATGCTTCTAGAACAATCATGAGTCCGTATCTGCTGCGATCCAAAGCAGATCTCAGGACCTGCAATCACGATCCGACGAATATGATTTTTATTGGGTTTTTTTTTAAATAATCTGAGCTATTCTAAGTGGAATCTCAGGTCCTACAATCTATTTTGGATTGCAGCTCATTTCAACACCTATGGTACTATAAATCTGAAAGTATAAATTGAAACATGTTACACAATCATGTATATTTAATATTTATTTATATCAATTAATTTTGATCAGGATGGGGTCTCTCTAACATATACAACAGGAAATATATATCTCTTTGAAAACGAAAGATGGAGCTCTGATCTCGTAGATTTGGACTTAATATAGTTATCCAATCTTATCATCTGGCAGCCTTTAGCTTAAATTTTAGCCACTCCATCTTTTTTTTTTTTAAATGGAGAAGTGTTGGGAGAGGTTGGTTTTGTCTTGAATACTATTGATTTTCTATTAAAATTGTGAAACCTGTTGAAGAGCATTGTTCATAAGTGATTTTTTTTTATAGATAGACTCAAAAATTTTAATCAATTAGTACATTGTTTTAGTACCATTTTTTTATATGGGTAGTTTTCCAAAAATCAGTTCGATATCCTTTTCTCAGCATTTTCATGAGTTAGAGCATAAGATATAATTGGATCATAGTATTTTTTTTTTTTGGACAAAGTATTTTTGCATTACTATTATAATATCATGTAATCGTATCAAAATATCTAAAAATTATGTTCAAATTTTGTTTAATATAAGTATTTCAAATTTGTATAACATTCTTGGTCATTTATTTAATATCATTTTACGTGAAGTCCGAGTTACAGCTCACTTTTAGGCCTAGTCAGTGAACCATTAAATTCCTAAAAATTATTTGGTCAGTCATTTGATATTTAACATCGAGAACCATTAAATTTTGACCACTGTAATTATTATACAATTAAATAGTTGTTGATAGATAATGTCGATGGTTGTTGATAGATAATGTCGATGACTATGAGATATGTTACATAAATACCGACTTTACAGTAGCCACCAAAACGAGTCGTCCTCTCAAATATTTTTTTTTATGGAGTCTCTATAGTGGGTATCGCCTGGACGGTCAGAAGGAAACAAATAAATAATGAAATCTGTTCGAAAATTCGAAACAGACGGCTCAAAAATAATAATGCGATGCCAAATGAGGAAAAGGAAGTCTCAAAAGAACGGCGCCCAAACGCAGAGAACCCTTGAAGAACAAACGCCTCCAAAAGTTGAGGACGGCGCCGATTATTCGCACACTTCGAAATTTTTGAATTCATGCGCTTTAGTATTATCCTTAATTTAAAAGTTTTTGATGGTTGTCACTTGTCAGCATGGATTGCTGTTGGCTGCCGACTTGCATTTGTTAAAGGTTTGCCAGTCGAGGATATGCTAAATAATAGTTGGAAACGAGGGAGATATCAGATATATATCATATATATTAATTCAAACAAAAAGATGGCTCAAAGCAAAGCATGAAAGGGACATTTTGGTTGATTCAAATATATTTATATTATATACTTCTCATATATATAATCATATTCAAATAACAAATTCGCGGAACATGCAAATAAGTTACAAAATAATATATCAGTGACAAACAAAATTGTTAGTCGCATCTCGTCCAAAAAATGTGATTAACGAAAAAAAAGGTTGCATCAAATTAATTAATTAATTAATCCCCAGGTCAGCTTCTCTCCAGGCACAGAAATGTAATGTTATCATTAGCAGCGGTTCTGATTAGCGCGAATCTTGATGCATAATTACGGTCTCGATTAGCGCGAATCTTGATGTGCGGCAACAGGTCTTTGGGAGGTCGCACTGTAAAGAAAGAACCTCGATCGATCGGCTCTTGATCCGCTGCAACGGGGGAGTGAACAACTCAATATGCACACCAATGGGTTAATTACTCATATCTAACTACATGTTAGACTTTGATGTTGCCCAAAACATGTACGTCACCATTATGACTCCGGTTCCGCGACCACCCGAATGGTGATCACTCCACCTCCCCATTTCTGCTTCTTATCCTCCGCCGCCGCCTTCTCCTCGTCGGCCTCCTCCGCCTGCCCGGTCAGTACCTGTGCTCTCTCAGCCTGAGCCTTCCAATCTGTGCGCCGGATTACAGGGATCATGACAAGCACACAGGTGTACTGTGCCGCCATCAACCCGAACCACAACCCGCTGAAGTCGAATTTGAGCCAGAACGCCAGACCGATCGCGACCGGCGTTCCTACGCCGTAAAACGACCCCAGGTTAATGTTCGCACCGACCTTTGGCCTTGCACTGCCTCGCAACACCCCGCACCCGGTCGTCTGCGGGCAGTTGCCCAGCTCGCACGCGCCGAGAATCGGGAGGACGGATGCTGTCAGACTGATGATTGTGGGATCAACCGTGAACATGCTGGCCCACACATTGCGCACGGACGTGGCGAATGCGAATGCAAGCATGCCGAATACGAAACCACACACCATGCCGACGGTTGCAGCACGCTTGGCTTTGTCGGGCTGGTTGGCGCCGAGCTCGTTCCCGACACGGGTGGACACGCCGAAGCTGAGGGATGAGGGGAAAATGTAAATGAGAGAGGTCGTCTGAATGAGAATGCCCATGGAGGCGACCGTGGCCTGCGGATTGATGAGCAGACCGCAGAGGATGATCATGATTTCGTACCACCACCACTCGAGGCACACGCAGATGCAGCTCGGGATGGCGAGGGAGAGCAGCGAGCCCCACTCCTTGAAGCAGTCGGCGGATAGCGAGAATCCGCCGGTGCGCTTGTGCACGCCGGAGTAGAGTATGTACGCAAAGAGGAAGAGAACGAGGTTGAGGTTAGCGCAGACTGAGGCGAGAGCGACTCCTCGGATGCCGAGGCCGAGAACGGAGACGAAGAGGTAGTTGATGGGGAGGTGCAGCACAATGGCGAGCGTGGCGCAGAAGGTCAAGGGGAGGTTGACGGATTGGGTGCGGAGGTAGATGCGCAGCGGGTGGAGAAAGGACTGGAGAACAAGGTCGGGCGTGGAGTAGAGGATGAATTGCTGCGCGGCGGCGGAGATGGCCTCGTCCTGGCCGCAGAGGAGCAGGATGGGGCGCATGTAGGTCCAGAGCAGCGCAATGGGGAGGGAGACGCAGAGGAGGAGGAGGATGGTGCGCTGTAAGGTGAGGCCGAGCAGGCCGTGGCGCTTGGCGCCGAACGCCTGGCCGCAGATGGGCTCCATGCCCATGGCGAGGCCGGAGAGGACGGAGTAGCCGGTGATATTGGCGAAGCCAATGGCGAGAGAGCCGCCGGCGAGGGCGAGGCCCCCGAGCCGGCCGAGAAATAGCATGGAGATCATGGAGCGGAGGTAGAGGAGAAGCCCGGTGAGGATCATGGGAGTGGCCAGGGAGAGGATCTTGCGGGCCTCCGTGAGAGAGTCCGCGAAAGGGCCGCTAGAATGCCGCTTGGGCAGGTACGGTACCTGCGGGATGGGCACTGTGAAGATATGCTCACCCAGCAGCGGGCTTTGCAGGGACTCGGACTCGGACTGGCTCTTCTTGTCTTGCTGGGCCATGTTCTAGTCAGTTGTACTTGTTGGTAATTTGTGTGTGGGTAGAGAGAGAGAGAGATTAATGAAGCGGGATTGATAATTGATTGCACTTGCACGAGTGTTGGTGCTGTTCCCCAGAGGGAAGATGTTGGAGAATATGTAAGAGATTGGGGAAAGCAAAGCGAGCGAGTATACTAGAGGACTGGAGCTGGAGAGAGGGGCAATCAGGAATGGTTTGTGTTTGAGATTGAGAAGCACAGCTAACGCTCTTATATAGACGCGCATACAAGTATACAACACACTAGGCACAAGCCCACTTCGAAAAAGTCAAGACAACAACCTGGTGGGCCATAAAACCATTCTTCCTGCCTGGTCCCCCGCTTCAAAGCTATCTTCCTTTTTATTTTTGAGAAACTTCTTTTTCTTATGGCAAAATTTACATCTCCTACACCGCTGCAAGCCTGCACACACAGCTCCGTGTGCCTCTTCTCCAGTGATTTAAAAACGGTCCGGGTTGGTCCGGATCGGTCCAAACCCGTCCCGGTCCACGGGTTTCCCAGTCCACAGGTTTTCTTGGTCCACGGGTTTTCCCGGTTCGGAAACCTCGAGAAAATTTTGGGAAAAAGGAGATTGGATCTAGCTTAGGACCGTCCCTCCCAGGTTGCTCGGGTTGCTCGGTCCCAGAGTTATATGTCAAAAAAAATATAAAAAATATAATACACCTATTTTACACTACAAAAATCGAAAAATATACTTAAAAAAAGAAAAATAATTAAAAATTAAATTATTTGTTTTAATAATTAGAGCTAGACTATTATACTAACGTTAACATTTCGGTCTGAAATGCTAATGACTCAAAATTATTGTTATCATGTCCGAAATCACAATTTATGGTGCTCAGTAAATTCTTTATATAAAAATATTGGGGAATACAAAAATTTTCCATTTTTAGATTTTTCTAAGTATTTGTTTTGCATTTTTGAAAATAGCATGTACATACATCAATATTTTATTAATATTTATGAGATATTTTCTAAAATTCAAAACAAATACTTAGAAAACTCTAAAAATGAAAAATTTTTGTATTCCCCAATATTTTCATATAAAGAATTTATTGAGCACCAAAAATAATGATTTCGGACACGATAACATATATTTTGAGTCATTAGCATTTCGGTCCGAAATGCTAACGTTAGTATAATAGTCAAACTATATATATATATTATATTATACAAATAAAAGTTAGGAAAATAGTATTTTTATATTAAAAATGAAAAAAATTAAAATAATATTATTTATACCGAAAAAATAACATAGAAAATCAGAAAAGAAAATTAATAATTATATTTGTGGTAAAACAAAAATTCTTTTTGAAAATAAAATTTAAATAATATTATATTAGTTGTTAACATAGGCGGGAAAAGTTGGAACCAAGTCGGATTACCTCGGGTTATTACCCCGGTACCCCGGGTCGGGTAGGGTCGGATCCCGGGTTGCCCTGGGTCAGGTAGGGTCGGGTCCCGGGTTGCCCCGAGTCGGGTAGGGTCGGGTCCCAGGTTGCCCTGGTACGCCGGGACGGGTAGGGTCGGGTCTCGGGTTGCCCCGGTACCCCGGGTCGGGTCACGGGTTTGCTCGGGTCGGGTCACGGGTTTGCTCGGGTCGGGTTTCCGCGGGAATTTTTCTGGGAACATGGATACCTACCCTTGCGAGGACCGGTCCTCTCGGGTTGCCCGGGTCGGATCGGTCGGTCCATTTTTCCCAGATTTCTCGGGTCAGGTTCGGACCTCTCGGGTTTATTTAAAACACTACTCTTCTCCTTTGGGATCTCATATGATCATATCTATTATTCTATATAGCATTTAACATATAATAATGATAATATAGTTACATTATTTTAAATCCTGTCAATTACTCCGCATGAACATGTGTAGATATTAAGTTTGTCTCTATAGGGAGAGAATATTTTACCAATTTAACCGTTTATTTTTTGTATGCTTAATACATCTTTAAATAAAATAACAATTGTAAAATCTTTTGTTATGCTTAACAACCTAATGTATATGTAGAATATTTTATTGATTAGCTTAGAGGAAAATCTTCAGTTTAATCGATTATTTTTTTTTATGCTTGATACATTTTTAATTAAAATAACAATTGTAAAATCTTTTGTATCTGCTTGACAATTTGTAGGATATTTTTTTTATTGATTAGCTTAGAGGAAAATCATTATCACTTTATCTACTTAGATCTCCTTGTTTTTTTTTTTTTTTTTCTTATAGCTGTTTGTCAACTGGAGAATATTTGTGATTTTTTTTCTTCCTTCACCGTTACATGTCTGTTTATTTTTCTTAAATTATAAATGAAGTCAACCTATATATATATTATTTCCATTCCGAGTTGTCTCACAGTTTTCAAGCATATTGACCTTAGGTTTAGATTTTTTTTTTTTTAAAAAAAAAAAGATATTGAGCTAGCTGTATGTTGCTGTTTAATTAATTTAGATGATAATTTGTTTTAATTCTCGCTAGCTGCATTGTTTTATTTCTAAGTTGTTTTATGAACACTCAAAAATTAGCTCTCGCCATGTTTTGTCTGCATTTAGTTTGTCTTCCACAATACATGATATATATAGCCGCCGGCAATTTGGGAGGCTTCTATTAGTTTGTCCCAGAAACCTCGAAACACATATATATATAAAATTATAAAATTAACTTGATGGCATTTTGTTATATGCCAACGATAGCTAAGCAAAGCTCTCTCGACTGACAAGATATACAGCCTTAGTTAATTAATGAACTCTTCTCATCTTGCATATCTTTTCACATATATACAAAAGGAATATCTTATCAAGAGTGGATCAGCTGAGCAAGCTTTCATTTTGAATCAAATGGTTCTTATCGATCATGTCTCTTTGATTGCATCCAAATGATGTATCGTGATCATCCGATTATGAAAAATGAACGCTGATCCATAGCAGAATTAGCCTCTTATCAATGTATATATGTTCAGTTTGATTACTATTTGATGATTCGTCGATATGTGTTTCTCATATGTTAATTATGATCAATTTATGCACCAACTCTCATATGTATATTGATTAATTATCCGTTTAAATGTATGCCATTAATATACATTATATCGACACCTAATTAAACTGTTAGGTCAAAATTATAAATTTTTTCTTTAGGCACTAAGTAATCTTTTTGAGTTAATTTGACGTTCTCGAATCAATTTTTTTTTTTTTTTTTTTGAAAAACATTCTCGAAACATAATCATCAATTGTTCAGGTCAACTTTTATTGACTATCGACGGTCCTTAAATTATATGAAAATAAGAATAAAATCCATCTATGGCTTCGAAGATATTAATTTCATAATTAAATATTTATTTATTTCAAGATTTCTAGAGATTTCTTTTCAAGCATTAATTTACAAGTGATATCTATTAATATTCAAACGTAGACTTTAAAGAAAGAAAAATATCAAGTATTCTATTTTTTTTTTTTATGAAGAAGTTGCAGATTAATTAAAAAATGCAAACTCCGCGCGGTTGTTAACAACAATATCATGACATAAAATGGTAAAAAAATTTATCCATTTTTTTTAAAGTTTCAAGAACCGTTATATATATTTGATGTCAAGTTTCAACAGATTAATTAGGGTTATAGGGTGCTATACTAATTATGAGAGGTAGGGTCAGGAATGTAATTTATTATTTGACTTTATTACGAACAGCATAGTATATACGTGTGCGAAGTACTTGTTTCTAATTATTATTTCCAGCTTGATTAGATTAAATAGTAGTATCGTACATATTATATAATTAAATTCCAAGGTGAGATCGCTTAAAAATTTAAAATTAAGTTTTGCTTTGTATTTTGTCAAACAATAGAACCTGGATGAAACCGTTGAAATATATATTGAGCTTTGACATTTTGAATCAATACAATATTGTGTTCCTTCTTTTAGGATTGAGATCGAAGTCAACATGATATATATATACGCACGTACGTACGTATAGTGCATCGGCATAATATATATATATATATATATATATATATATGTATGTATGTATGTATGTATGTATAAGTATTAATTGGCGTCCTAATATAGATACATTCATGTGATATTAATTATACCGTATTTAACTCGTCGATCAAATTAGACTGTAGTCTGAAAAGCGATTAACATCGATCGACCCAAAATTTAGAAGACAAAAATGTGTGCCTTAACCTAAAAAATGAAGATCATAGAGGTTATTATATATTCACATATATGTATGAGGAGGGATCCATTGACAATCCTTAACTAGACAATCTTGACAATTTGATATTTTAAAAATTTGTAAAAAATCATATAAATTCTCAAAAATAAAAAAAAATCATATAAATTTTCAAAAATAGAAAAAAGTTCACGGAATTATTTCTTGACTTGTAGATTGATTATGTTTCCAATTATATTCAATTTAGGTTATATTTGATGGCCCTTCAAAGATCCGTTAAATTACAACCGTTAAAAAATACACAAAATTTTGATAAGCCATCAAACGATATTCAAATTGATTGAAATTTGGAATACTATCGATCTACAAGTTAACAAATACATCCATAAGTCTTTTTTCAATTTTAAGATTTTTTTATGAATTTTTATAAATTTTTTAAAACCACCATTATCAAAATTGTTAAAACTACCATTGTCAATGGATCCCTCCTCAATTCCAATATATGAAATGATAAAACCAACGTAAAATACATGTAAGCATGATATATATATATTGTACTATAGCTATCAGCAAACAGTAAGCAACTATGCATCGTGCCTGTTTGGCATAGTGTATATATACAGTGTTTGGCAAAAATATATATATATGGAATTTTGTTACCGTTAGTCATGACTCACAGGCTGCTCCGTGAGTTACGATCCAAAAACATATCAAATCACCTCCAAATTTCGATTTAAATGGCTCAATAAATTCTTCATATTAAAATCTTATAGCACGCAAAAAATTTTCATTTTTTGAGATTTTTAATTATTTGTTTGAGATTTTTTAAAAGTGACTATGCAATATTAATAAAATAATCAATGTTTAATGTATCATTTTAAAAATCTAAAACAAATACCTAAAAATCTTCCAAAAATGAAAATTTTTTGTGTACTATAAGATTTTGATATGAAGAATTTATTGAGCCATATAAATCGAAATTTTGAGGTGATTTGATATGTTTTTGGACCGTGACTCACGGAGCAGCCCGTGAGTCATGACTAACGGTAGCATAACTATATATATATATATATGAGTAAAACTACCGTGCTCTTAAGCTCATAGAGGTTTTTCATGAGCTTAACCCCAAAAATATATCAAATCACATCCAAATTTTGATTTATATGGCTCAATAAATTCTTCATATCAAAATCTTATAGTACACAAAAAATTTTCATTTTTGGAAGATTTTTTGAGAAATTATATTTATCCCCCTTAACTACACCCTTATTTGCACCCATTACTATTCTTTCTCTCTCTTTTCTTCATCCATTCTCCATTGATTTCTTTCCCACCACCATACCACCTCCGCCCCATCTCCACCCTCTCCGGTCGGACCTCCGCCCCCCTCGGCCGCACGTCCTCCCCCCCCTCCGGTCGCACCTCCGCCGCTTTCCGGTGGCACCCGCACCCCACAATTATTCTTTCTTTATTCCTCTTTCTTCCATCTTCCCCCCACTAATACCACCACACCACCACCACCATGCCTCCGTCCACCACTGCCGCCTCCGTCCGCACCTCCACCCTCATCTCCAGTCACACGTTCATTACCCCACATCTTTGATACACATTTAGTTATTTGTTTAAACAATATTAGTAGTTAGTATAAACACTTTTGCTGTTATTATATGGAAAATGTATAATTATATTGGGATGCGGTTAAGGGCCATTTTTAAGGGGTGCAGATGTCAAATCCCTTTTTTATTATCAACTATACAATATTAATAAAATAATCAATATTTCATATGTAACTTTTAAAAAAAATGAAATAAGTACTTAAAAATCTCTAAAAATAGAAAAATTTTGCATGCCACATGATTTTGATATAAAGAATTTATTGAGCTATATAAATCAAAATTTGGATATAGTTTGATACGTTTTTAGTGTTAAGCTCAATTGAGGCTCCCGTGAGCTTAAGAACACGATAGTTTTACTCATATATATATATTATATATACAGTGTAATTATACAGTAAACATACAGTTTCATTTCCTCATTAAATGCAAACCTCTGCAATTCTGAATATAAAGTGGCAAGTCAAAGGCTGCGCATGCATATGTATGAGAAATTAAGTGTCTGACTTTTGATCGATCAAATTTCAGAATTGAAGCTATGTTTTTAAATTGTTGGAGGTATGTATGTGGACATTAATGCATGATGGTAGTGGTTTTGACAAAGTACTTGATCAGCTGTTTTGTTTTCCCCTTTACGTTATTTGGAGGACATTTAATTTTTCTCTGCAGCCAATACGTTATATATTAATTATTTTAATTAGTTGAAGTCCTTTATTTATTGGTAGTCTTCTTTTGAATCAAGACATGTAAACCATAATTAAGGTCATGGTTCCTCTAAAATGACCCCAATAATAATTCATCGATCGATCGATCGCAAGTACTGGAGTTGAATTTTGATGATAGAAACCCCAACAATAATTTATTTCACTAGAGCTGTAACTCGGGCTTCGCCCCGAAATATGATAACAAAAAAACAAAGGTTTAAATAGCGGATAGCGGACCCATCGCGGTGGGGTATATTTGATAGCGGATATCGGATATCGGCGCTATCGCGGGCGCTACCGGTTCCTGTTATGTACAATATTTTAACTATTTTATTGGTTCATGAGCTCACATAATTAATAAAAATGATGAATAATTAGAATAATGTATCAAGTTTTCTAACCAAATTGTTTGAAAATTATATAATTATTATATCACTCTTGAAACAAAAGTATTCTTATTCAGATATATTGACATAGTACAACATGTTGGTCAATCTTTTATTGCACAAATATTATTTGTTTTTAATAAAAAGATTTCAACTTGAATCATTAAGTACTTTTCCTACATATTAAAAAAAATACTTTCTATAACATTAATTATAGAAAAATTTACATATATTGTTGTTGCCTTCACTATATTTGTGAATTATTGAAGTTATAAAAAATAAATTATCTATCCGTCATTTTTTAAGAAAGAAATTAGAATCTAAAAATTATAATAGAAAATTGCAAACAAATTATGATAAAACATTATGTAAATAAAAAAATTATTGATTATATAACATTTTAACGGATTTCAAGTATATGACTTTCATTTTCACTAATCAATTCTTCTATTTATTTATTTTTTTTTTTGTGGATTCTAAGTTTATATAACATTGACAGTTGTTTATAAATCCAATTAATTATGTGTTAAATGATTGTAAAACATAAATAACAACTATTAAGGGTTAGATATCATAAAATAATTGAAAATTCGGACAATTCTAACCACTAATTTATATGTTACTATACAAAGTATCAAATAGCGGGAAAAAAACCGATAGCGTCTTAGCGTTTTGCTTCCAAAACGCTATATCGGCTGCTATAGCGGCCGCTATGACCGCTATTTAAACCTTTTCAAAAAAATAATAAAGCTTAAAAAATAAAAATATTTATTTTAAAAAAATTAAACATAATTTAAATTTTTTGATGTGAATAATGATGATGATGATGATGTATAATTTATAAATAATAGCACATAAAAGTTGGACCTCTTTAAGGATTAAATTTTGTCTTAGACATATCATATTATCTTATTAAATGGGGAGAAGAGAATAAATATAACCATTAGATCAAAGTAGATGAAGAGATTTAAACAAAATCAATGGTTAATAGTATTGATGATGTGGCATAGTTGAGGTGCTTGGAGAGTTACCCATCTTTCTAGTTTATAGATTTTACGATAAACGTGTTGGCTTTCCAGTTTCCTCAATTTATATCGATACAAAACCTTTGCCCCAAAGAACCCACTTGGTATATATATGTGTGTCTCCCCTTTGCGGCTCATCATCATCTGTACAACTGTGCACTACATATGATGCATGCTGGTCTGCATATTAAAATTTACTATACTTATGCATTTAATGATCACAATGTTTTTCTTTGTTGTATATTTAATGACAATATTCTAAATAGCGCGCTATAGTTTGTTGTAATATATTATTGCACTATCACCATTATACTCGCAATAGCGGACCGCTATTGTATATAGCTGGAAACTTTAAAATATAATATATAGTATGTTATGATACACAATACATTTCTTATGTCAACCAATTTTTTTTTTACTTACTGACTTGTGAATTGTTATGGACTATCATACTAACATTAGAAATACTAATGCCTCAAATTTTATGTTATCGTGTCCAAAATCACCATTTATGGTGCTCAATAAATTATTTATATGAAAATATTGGTGAATACAAAAATTTTTTATTTTTAAAGTTTTCTATGTATTTGTTTTGAATTTTTGAAAATAGCATATACAAACATCAATATTTTATTAATATTTATGACCTCTTTTCTAAAATTCAAAAGAAATAATTAGAAAACTCTAAAAATAAAAAAAAAATTGTATTCCCCAATATTTTCGTATAAAGAATTTATTAAGCACCATAAATGGTGATTTCGGACACGATAACATAAAATTTGAGGCGTTAACATTTTGGGTCCGAAATACTAACGTTGGTATAATAGTCTAGCTCTTTCTTTATTATCTTATTACATATATATAGTTAATTGGTTTAATGAAACCTAGCTAATTAACTTTAATTTTCATATAAACTGATGACATTGCGCGTGAGTTGTCCCGTTATTCTTTCTCCAATAAGTTGTTTTGCTGAGTCTAACAAGAGATCAAGCAAAAGAAACAACGAGGAAAAAAAAAAAAGAATTACTTAAAGGGAGAGATATGCTACGGAACAAATTATTAACTTAGGCAAGACAAGTGAAAAAGTGAGAGGTAAACACATAATTAAAAAGCAAAACTAAAATGTTAATTTTGAGGGTGGTAGACTGGTAGTGGGATTCTAATTCTATTCTCTCTCTAGAAGCCATGCATATATATTATATATAGACCATCGTTTTTTAAAAATATGAGCGCATGAAATGAAAGTGGACACACATGCATATAATTAACTTTAGTTTGGCATCTTTCCATAAGTTCTGCATTATAGCCAGTTTTTGTTTCCAAAATAATGAAACGAAAAAGTAAAGAGCCTCTTCTTGCTGTTGTTTTTTTTTTTTTTTTAACACAAAAAGAAACGTAGGAAAGTTTACAGAGGCTCAGAGGCTGCCAAGTGAAATTAAAGTAAGAGAGCTTGATCAACATGACTATATATATGTTTCCTCCAAAAAAAAAAAAATCAAAACTTGATTAATTATACATATATATGTCCTCTTGAATGTAGGCCAATACCACATAACTTTTTTAAGGATTATAAGAAATGACTAAGCAAATTATAAAAAATATATAATTAGAACTCTTTCAAGAAGTAGTAAGTAATTTAGCAAAATTGTGAGCTATTTTATTACATTTTTGCTGTTGCATTCAATTTATTACAGTTTTGGAATCTTGTTTAATATTTATGAAGAACAATACATATGTGTCATGATCTCCTTAACTCATTGCAAAGAAAATGAGGCACATATAATCTGATCCCCATTCAAAATTCAACTCTCTAGATGTGCCATTTGTCTTTAGCCAAAATGTCAAGAATACTGCTAGGTTATATAAGCGGAATTTTGAATATTTAACGGGATCAACTTAAGTAACTTGGTAAATGTTTAATGCCGACACGATACGAATTTCTTAGCCCTTTAATTTGATTATAAGTTGCACCATGAATAGACTACACAAGTTTAAATTCAAATTTTTGAGTGTTGGTTCACACTACATGTTGCACACAGCTTGACCGAATACAAAATCAAATTTCTCAAGGATTAGGGGATATTCTTTTATATAGATATTTAAATTTGAGTGGCTGGAGCTTGGACACTCATTTTACCTCAGAAAAGGATCAGGAAATACATAGAAATATAAATCCTAATCGGCAAATTAAGGAATAGCCTTATAATAATGTGTTTTGAATTGTTATAGAACAGTGATAAACAAAATATATTTTTGAACTATAAAGAAGACGGGAAGAGTTAAATGTTGTTTGAAAATATATAATTAGTTTAGATAGTAAAATAAAGAGGTATGAATTTATGACAATTTTTGCTATTCCGTATGTAAATTAAATAGAATGCTTTTTGATGAGTAATACCTAGCATTATAGAAAAACTATCCATAGCGTCCATATGTTACATCTCGGGATGTATATGTTACATTTTGTACACATCTATAAATGTATAGACGGTTTTTCAATAGACACAAGATATTTCTCCTTTTTAATTTAGGTATTCAACCTTCAACCAATTGGTCCAAACAAACAACATATTAGGTTCTCCTAGCTAGACACAATCATATTACTCCAAATCACTAGATATTTGACAAATTAATTAATTAACGTTATAAAATTCATTAACTACTCAATTACTTAATTACCTTACAAAGTGGATTAATAATTAATTTGTAATAGATTTAGTTCAAAAAGAAAGGTTAATTGGAGGTTGATATATATCTTTTTGTCAAGGTCATACACGACTTGTCACTCTCCTATATCATTGTCTCAATTGTAGGCCTGAATTAATCTTCTAGCCAGAATTACCAGCAATTAGACCATACAACCAATTCTAACTCATGTCGGCTTGACTTGTTTAGTCAAGTCTTTTTATACGACCGTGTCTAAGTCAAAACCTATTAGACCTTTTGTGTGAACAAATTAAAAGGTCGGTATATTATTACTCAGATAGTAACTTCTTTTTTTTTTTTTTTTGAGGTAAAGAAAAAAGGGTATTTTAACTCTTAAACTAAATTGGACATTTTATCAAATATATGCAAATTGACTAGTTCAATTCAGTGAAAATGAAAAAAAAAATTCAAAGATGGACCTATTTTTAATTTTTTTTTTTTTTTTAGAAATAAATTGCTTGGAACAAATGATAAAATCTTCCTGCAATACCGAAGATATATTGAAGGGATCACTTCACAATGAGTTTTCTGTTAGAAAAAAATTGGAAATTAAAAAGCTGTAAGTAACTGTATAAATTGTAAAACATTTATAAAGAATATTGTGGAGCCCGTGGATTAATATATTTCAAATTTAAAGCAATTTAAGTTTATAATATCCATCAAAACTAAACCGTTAAAAGTTGTACAAAATCAGGATGAGCAACAAACAATATTCAAAATTTTTGAAACATAAAAAAAAAAAAAAAAAATCTCAATCTACAAGTTCATGAATACAACTAGAAAATTTTTCTATGTTTTAGTATTTCTTTGAATTTATTTGAGTGCCAATTAATGGTCAAGATTGTCTGCATAACAATTGTCAAAAACCCTCATGATCAAACTTAGTACCAAAATGTATCAAGTGGTCAAATCAATGTGTTGTTATTGTATGCTGATTTTCTTAATTTTCATTTTTCAAAATATCAAATCAATGAATAAAAAATTTGACAAAAAAAACCAATGCATTAAAACAACTTAACAGATCCTTAATCTATACTCTAGAAAGAGGGGTAACTCTCCAAGCATCTCAACTATACCACATCATCAATATTATTAACCATTGATTTTGTTTAAATCTGTTCATCTACTTTGATCCAATGGTTTATATATATTCTCTCTCCATTTAATAAGATGAATATAATATGTCTAAGACAAAATTTATCCCATAAAATAGTCCAAGATTTATGTGCTATTATTTATAAATTATTATATTATTATTGTTATTAGTCACATTAAAAATTAAAAATTTGTTCAATTATATTAACATAAATATTTTAAATTTATAAGTTTTATTATGTATTTGATATCATATTTCTGTGCGAAGCCCGAGTTACAGCTCTAGTTATTTTAGATACTTTAAAATACCAAATAATGACATACAACCTAATTAAAATTCAAAGCAAAACCATTTTAAGTCAGAAGTTTCTTTGTTAGCAAAACACCAAAAAAAACTGTATTTGAGTTCATTTGATTTTGATTGGATCCCTGGCCTTCTGGAGATATTCTCTTATAATAATTAGCTTGTACCAAAAGCGCGTCCAATTAAAGGACATCCTGTTGTTCTCTTCTGTTGTGTTCTTTTCTCTTCTGTTCTGGAGATATTGTCCTCCCATAACCCATTCAATGATTCTCACAAATATCATGAATGAATCCTTTGTTTTTGTGCTCCAAACGAATCGTTGCGTGGGGCATGTCTCGTCACAGAAGATAAATTGTTTTGATTCTTCACTAAAAAAAAAAAAAAAAAAAAAATTGTTTTGATGCGTACGGGTAGCCAATGGAAAGCCGTCACGTTACGCTGGTGTACCAACAGAAATCAGATAACTTGGCAGTCTGATTCTGAATCTCTGATGTTTTCCTCAAAAAAAAAAAGAATCTCTGATGTACAAATGAAGTACACGTTGATGTTCGATTCTGTTTTAAGAGAAACATCTTGCGTCCATTGAAAAGCCGTCTGTATATTTAAGACGTACAAAAAATATACCGGATACATTTCGAAATGTAATATATATCTCAAATTTGGTAACGTATATATAGATGCTAATCATGCTATGGACGTATAGTCTACAGACACTAGGTATTACTCTTTGTTTTATGGGTTAAATTATTCAGAATGGTTGAAATTTGAAACAAAATCAATCTATGAGTTTAAAGAATATGGTTGATGTACATTTCCTATTTGTAAAGTTTTGTTTCCAGGTTATTTAAAAGAGGAGGGATTCATTGACAATGGTTAAGTTGACAATTTTGACAATGACACATTTTAAAAATTTATAAAAAATCTTAAAAATAGAAAAAAGTTCACGAAAGTATTAATTAACTTATAGATTGATTATGTTTCCGATTATATTCAATTTGAGCGACATTTGAAAGTTTACGCTAAATTATAACCGTTGAAAAGTACACAAAATTTTGATAAGTCATTAAACGATGTTCAAATTGATTGAAATTTGAAACACTGTCAATTTATAAGTCAAGTAATGCATTTATAAATCATTTTTCATATTTAAGTTTTTTTATATTTTTTTTATAAATATTTGAAAAGTTGTATTGTCAAGATTGTCAAGTTAATAATTGTTAATGGATCCCTCCTCTATTTAAAAATATAAAAATAGCTACCTGTTCAAATAAAAAAAAATAAAAAATAGCTACCTGTCAGAATTGTGCACAACTTTTTTTTTTTTTTGAATGCGATTGTGCACAACTGAGCTAGCATATGTATGAGTATGATTGACTGACTGCCCTAAATGAAATATTGACCGAAACACAATTGATCATAACTCATAAGAAAAGATAAAAGTTGAATGAGAAACATCTTGCGTCCATCGAAAAACCGTCTATACATTTATAGATATGTAACATAATGTAACAGATACACCTCGAAATGTAACAAATATATCTCAAAATGTAACCTATGGACGGTTTTTCTATGGACGCTAGGTATTACTAAAGTTGAATTGGTGTGTGCAGTGCAGCTGTGGGTAGGTAGCCAATGGAAGGTCGTCACGTACCGGAGTTGCACAACACAGAAACCAGATGGAGTGGCAGTTGAAGTCTGATAAACAGGTTAACTGGCAGTCTGGTCTGATCTGAATCATCTGAATTCTGATGCATATTCCTCAAAAAAAAAAAAAAAAAAAAAATTCTGATGCATGGATAAATTAAGAGGCAGGTCAGGTGCTTTTTTTTTTTGAGGGGAAGGTCAGGTGCTCAGGTGGGTGGGTGGGAACTGGGAACTGGGAAGACATGATTGACTAGAGAGAGAGCTTCAGAGATGCATCATGCATGATGCAGTGACAACATGTCCTTCTCTGCTGCTGCTGCTCATTGAAAAATTGAAAAATTGTCCATACATTCATTGATATATACGGAATGTAACAGATACACTCTGAAATGTAACAAATACATTATAAAATGTAACCTATAGACGCTATGGGCAGTTTTTCTATGGACGCTAAGTATTACTCTCCATCTTCAAACATCCACGAATCCAATGCTTGTGTCAAGGAATCTCTCCAGGAATCATAATGGATTCTGCTTCTGTTTGGGAGAACAATTCGCCAATTTCCCTTCTCGAATTTGTTTCACAAAGGCCGAAACTTTATTGTGCTTTGCATTTTGCAAGCAGGCATTGTCTAGGCCTGTCAAGTAGAAAAGCCCATGAAGCAAAAACATCTTTTTGTAAACAGAAACAGAGTCCAATGACAGCATACTTCTACACATACTGCATGCAGATGTTTACCCAACAATTATAATCACAGAGAAGATTGATTATTATTAATTATACACAGTTTAATTACTTACCAAAGAATTAAGAAAAAAATACAATCACTATAACCTTACCTATGTATAAACAGTTGCCAACAAAAATGATGATGAAAGAATAAAAGTTATGATGATTAAAACAGATTGTGATGATGATCATGATTATAGTGGCGATGCCCGCTAAGCAAGGCATAATAACTTTTCCATCCAACTGCCACCCTCAAGTCTTCGGAGAAGCTTATTAGCCCCCGGGACCAACCCATTCAAATCTTTGAGCACCTTTGTCACACCCTGTGCTAGCATCTCTTCTCGGCATCTCGAGACCGGGGCAAGGTTAAGGAGGCAACCAATGGCCGGCACCACACCGGTCCTTAATGTACCTGACTTCAGCATCCTCACCAAACCAGCAATGCAAGCTGGGTCCTTTCTTACTTTATTAATGTTCTTATTGCAACGTAACAGACAGCACAGTGCTCTAGCCGCAGCCTCATGGGATACTGCCAAATCCTCGTCCAACATGCCAGTAAGAAGATGCACGGCACCTGCCTTTCCAAAATCTGCATAGAGCCGATTTGATCTGGGCAAACTGGGGATTGTGGCTGCAATCACTTGGCGAGCAGCGGAAGATTCATGCCTCAACACATGAACCATGAGTGGTACAATGCCCTGCGAAACGAGGAGAGCCACAGGAGCAGCAGGGGCGATGTAGCGAAGCGCCTCAGCCTCAACTTCGTATGGCCCAAGACCGCTCAGAGATTTAATCAGCCTCTTAAAACCTCCCTCAACAACTACGAGCCTCCGCATACCATCACTGTTGCTAGTACCTCTGGTGAGGTTACGCAAGGTCTCCACTGCATACCGCCGACAGCGTGGTATGTTGCAAAAGGAGAGAATCTCAACCATGGCCGGGATAACCCTGGCATCAGCCATCAAGTGACGCTGTTTCTCTGGCAGATCAGCTGAGATGTCTTTGAGGATCCTAGCAGCCAAAGATATTGCTGCATCATCCCCAGAGAAAATGAGGTCAACTAGCAGCCTAAGACAAGATGTGGCAATAATCTCAGCAGTCTCAGGATTTATCGATAAGCATTTGAGAGTGCTTGCTGCCGCCTTCCTAATATCTAAATCAGCTCCTTGTAGATCTGACATCAATTTCACAACTGAAAGCGGTGACAGGATGTCGTCTGTGAAAGAAAGATGCAAGGAAAGCTCATCAAAATTGAATAAGAAATTATCTGGATCAATAAATAAATAAATTTCATAATCTATTGGTACATTTAAACTGTAAGTGGGATAGAAATGTCACATACTCACATACAAGAAAATTATTATTACCCAACTAAATATCACAATTTCTTCACACAGAGAGATGGAACAGAATTCCAAGTAAATCACCAAAAGTCATTGCAAATTAAGAAACTCATCAGCCAGAATTATAAAGAGAAGACTGTACATAACATGAACTGCAAAAAATAAACAACATTCCATGGTATGAAATATAGGTCAATTGATAGAGAGAATGGATATCAAACATCCTACCTACAATATTCAGAGGAATTTTATTCTCAGCACTCGTTTGAGAAATATTACCATTTGAACCTGTCAGATTGAAATAAATTTAATTAATTCAACACATTATTATGCTATTAAAGTTTGAAAAATTAGCATGGCTGATTACACACTTCAAGCATGCATATTGTGGCCCAACTAACTGTCTTGCATAACATGTGCAGCTTTACTTCTATTCAAATTTGAAACCAAAAGAAGCAAATATAGTGCTCTAAAGCCACAATTCAATAAAAGTGATCACAGCATCAAAATTATACCCCAAAAGAGGATAAATGTCCTTTTACAACCATAAGGCAAGGTATCCCAGAAAGTTATTGCAGATGAAAGTATAGATGGAAAACATGCAAATTTTAAGAAATTCCAGAAAGAAATAAAGACAGTACCAGTGATTGTGCCAAAACAGGTATCTGTGTCACTGTCAGTATCCAGACTGGCTAAACCCAATTTTCCAGGGGTACCTAAAAGATAAAATGAAATCAATATATATTATATTAAATATCACTTTGCTTATAAACACATCATTATGTCAAAAAAATTAACAGCAACAAAAATCGATATAAGCAGAAAAAAGAAACAAACAGTCAATTAAATTTTCCAATTATATCAACAAAAATTCTAACCAAAAAATAAGTTTGATGCAATTTTACTTCAAAAAAGAATGCAAAAAAAATTATACCAACAAATGCAATTAATCCCTGGACATGCAAAAGCAGTGTCTGAGCCTGGCTGGTATGAATAGAATCGGTACAGTAATACCGTCACTCATGCAACAAGCACTAGGTTATATCTATGCATATGCAATACGATGAACTCTACCCCTACTAAAATTTAACTCCTCATGCCATTACCATTAAATAGAAACCTGAAAATAACTCAAGATAAAACTGGCAAGACTAGAAAAAAGTGAGCAAGAAAAGTACCAGTATCTGCATCGAAATATATTTCGCTGCTACTGCCAGAATATATCCTGGACGAACCTGAGTTTTCAGCAGTGCCTAGGAGATTAGTGAAGAAAATTATTTACCTTATGGTTTTACCAATAAATAACATAACTTTACGAGGAAAAAGAAAGAAATGAGTAACTACAATCAGTGAAACACTACCAATTATGAGTCAGTTAGCTCAATATATATAAAGTATATTAGGGTAATGGCTCAACCATTGACATACCTGTAATTCTGTGTGAGAGTGAGGGTGAGCAGTCTTGCAGCCTATCCAGACTGCACTGAACTGTGCTAGTAGAAGTCGGTGGGCCCAGAGTTTCTGTAACAGTGAAGAAGTTCTATGTTAGATGCAATTAGTGGAAAGGCATAAGTTTTGTTTTATGCATATTCTGAGATGTAAATTGGTACATATGTTTAGGGAAAAGAACAGCTGTCATTAAAAATGGTGCAAAAGCAACTAAAAACAGGACTGCCGCATAGGAAACTAGGACAGAGTGATGTCAAAATGACCCAGCTAAGATGAATTTCTTTGAGGGAATGGCAATGTCATAATAAAAGCATACAACTTTATAATGATACAGAGGGGCATTCCATTAGGCCCCAAGCTAGTGTCATGAAATGGTATGTACTCACTCTATATATTTGATGGTTGCCCACTGGGACTTTCTTTCTAGTATTTTTGCATTCTCATCAAGAAGAAAACTATAAAATACTCTCTATCAATGAGATAAGTGGGTGGTACTTGCAATCTAAGCATAAAGCAAAATGCCAGGGGAATGGGACAGCACATAAAACTCAAACGCAATCTTTACGGGTGCAGTATTGTATAGATATAAATGCTTGGTTCATACTATCATTGGCTATCTTTCATTCCTTTAATATAATTTGATCCAAAGGACCCACATTCATGAATTCCTATCAATATGCAGATGAGTATATTATAGCACTAGCCTAGCTAGTTAAATATAGCAGAAATGAAGTAGACCAAGTGTACCAGGTACTGCAGCAATTGATTGAATGGTACGTCCGGTACGGGGTCCGGTTGTATGAGGTTCATTGGTAATGTGCAAGACCAGCTCATCAGTTGCTGGGCAGGTTAAAATGGGATTTTTCTTAGGAACTGTTTGCAACTATGGAGGCATACACAAAATTCAAAGGAAAACAAAGCTCAATTAAACCTCAATTTGGCTTGCAAGATCACTGATAGGTAATAAATTGTAATAGGAATAGACATTTTCAATGTGCATGTGAAAGTTTACATGCAAAATGAAACTTAGAGAGAAAGTTAAAGCAGAAGTTATGGAAAAGCAAGCCAACAATCAAGAAAACAGTCCACAAGCTAGAAAAGATTTACTATTTTTGAGATAAAGATGAGAGTCAAGCCACTCAACTTTAAATTTAGATGTCTATAAAAAGACAGCCCCGTCCAGGTTTTCAACCGGCGACCTTCCAAATGGAGAGCATTGCTCTTGGCCACTAAACCAAAGGCCGGTTCTTGAGAAGATATACTATTGCTCACGGGATAATAAGACTAGCTATTGGGTATGCACTGCTAGTGGACAGGTATTAGTCTTATGTTTGGTCTGGTTAGGTTTGCATATCACCAAACATATATGGATACGGTCAAGAAAATCTCACATTAATGCTAACAAGAACTATGCTAATTTTGAAAAACAAATACAGCCTGTGTCGGCAGAGTAAGTAAAACATACGGTTGATTCTGGGTCGGGCAGTGCATGGTGTGGTGGCAGCGAATCCAATATTGGCATGTTGAGTAGAGGTGATGAAAATCCAGGATCTGGTTCTGGCATTCTTGATTTTGCATGAACTGGCAATGACGGTGGGGGTAATATCATCTTCAAATTTGAAATCAACTCAATATTAGACCAAACAGTAAATATCCAAAATAACATGAATATGAAAATACACAAAAAAAAAGAAGGCAGCTCAACTAAAACAATACATTATCAGGTTCCAGAATCGACTTGAGCATTTCAACAAACAGATTGTGGGCACAAAGTGGAACAGACTGAAAGGTTGAACAAGGCACAGCAAAAGGCAAGAAAACAGAACAGAACACCATTAAAGGGTGTACCAAGCCCAATTACAACCTACAAGCGTGAAGAAAAGGGGGAAAGAAGAGTAAAAGAGTACAAAAGATGGGGTCTTGGAATTCAGGGTTTAGGGTTTTGGTCACTGGACTGAGAGAAAGAGTGTGAGTGCTCAACTTACTATCTTTTCATCTTGTAATTTGTAATCCCATTATACCCCTTAATGCAAACTAACTAACAAATACGACATTGGTGTTAAATGCTTCCATTAAGGCAATTAGGCAAAGCAAGAAACGAAAATCAGAACAAAGAAACATTGTCAATTGATCAAGAAATCAGGCCACTGTGGTGAGTGTCAGAAAGGATGAAAGAAAGAAAGAAAGAGAATGAAGGGAGGGGAGGTAAGGAATTAATTACCGACAAGATGGTGACGAGAAGGGTTAGGAATTGGGGGATGGCGTCAAAGAGCGTGATCGAGATGAGGAGGAGGAGGAGAAGGACGAGGATACGGGGCATCTTTCGTTCGACGAGCTCTTCATAGTGTGTTTATAATATTTCGTTGCCACTTTTATGTCTGGCGGTACTTTTTATTGACTGGTGATTAGTGATGAACTGATGATGTGAACTGCATTGTGCAGTTCACAACGTCAGTCGTTGGATTTTCTCGAGATTCCTGTCGGCACGGATCTCGAGAAGATCTAATAGCTGATGTTGTGAACTGCGCTGTGCAGTAAGTCAGGGGATGAGCACTCCTCCGCAAACATGGGTCAAACGCAACAAACGATTACGAAAATAAATGATCGTTTCGTATACGTTTCGTTTTCGTTTCAAACCATAAATCGTTTCGTTTAAACGAAGCGGAATGAAAGCATGAAAATAATTGTTTCATAATGGAATTATTATATGGAAATGGGAAACAAAACCGTAAACTATTTTCTTAATCGTTTCATTTAGATGAAACAAATCGAAATAATTCAACATTTTGTTGCACTGACAGCTTTACTTTTTTTTTTTTTTTTTTGAGAAAAAGATAAGAGTCACGCCCTCAAATTTTCGTCAGCCTTACTTGTTACACCGACACGCCGCCTCAAGTTCATATTGAAACTGGACACCTCCATACTTCCAACGTGGTGGTGTCCCCGGTCAAAGGTCCCGAAAATGAATATTCAGTGGTCCCGAAAATGAATATTCTGCCTATTCGGCATGCTGATAACTTCAGAGGTGCATGACTTTTCTTATAATAAGCTGCCAAATGGTCTAACGCACCTGCTAATAATAATATAGATGACACAAGGTTTTGTAAAAATGTAATATCAACCCTTTCGTTAGATAACTTCGGAGGGGTTCTTTGTTCCATTTTATCAACGCATCTATAATGCAAAGTAGTTAGCAGATCTCAATTATTCGAATACAAATTGCCAAGATCATTGTATGCAACCTAATAACGCAACCTAATAAAATGAAAGATACGATTTCAACCAACAACAATGTAACTCAATTTTTTTTTCTCCCAAAAAAAATGAAATATTGAGGAAAATCAGCAGCATTTTGCACTAGCATTCTCTGAAGAGAAATATAAAGAAGAGTGTGACCTACCGTCCACAGTGTGGACATCCATAGAAAATGACAATATTCTATGACAAATGGGACTAAGTAGGTCCCACATGTAACACCATCAGTCACAAATGTGACTATGGACCGTCCACTCTGTGAACGGAAGATGTTTCTCTAAAGAAGAGCATAAGAACACTCTAATTGCACGCCACATAAGTTAACTCTTACGGCACACTACTGAAAACTAACACAAAGAAGAGCTATGGCCGATGGGCGCTCCGGGAGGTCCTCAGAACCACATCAACTACAGTGCCAACAGAGATCAAACACAACATTTCTACAAGAAATGATCTTTGCAAAGTTCAAGCAGTCACAAAAAACATTCAACCCACCACTCACAAGTCACCACTATGACATCATTCTTCTAATAATACTATGAGATATAGTCAGTTACCGCAACAACTGAACACAAAAAGTAAGACTTACCAAATATATACTACATGTCTGGAATCTGTATTAAGCGCAGAAACTGAAAATCAGTCAAATACCAGGAGTAAATACAAAACAGATAAGGATGAATAAGCTCATCACATAATAACAAACCAGAAAGCTTTTTAGTCCTCGGTAGAGCCAGTTTCCATTCTCTTCCTCTTCTTAGAAGTAAGCCTTCTTAATAGCAGCTTAATAACCCGACTCTTCTCGTCCCCATGATGGAGATCAGTGAAACGAGCATGCCGATAGTTACCTTCAGAGTTTCGAGGTAGCTTTGATTGCCAATGGACCTTCTTTTTGTCTTGATTGCAATAATCACTAATATATGGATCCTTAAAGAAATATACATATTTCAAATTGTCAGAAATACATAAATCAATGCAACATAGTTATAAGAAACAATAAAGAAATATACCAAGTCATGTTGTAGAAATATTTTCATCATAAAAGATAATCTAGAAGCAGCCATATTATTGTGACAAACTAACATACATGTATAAAAGCTGATAACCAAAGCAAAACAAAAGTTACAAGTATAAGCTAGATCAGGTACCGCATGCCTCATTTGAAGGCACTTCAAAACTGGAGATTTTTCAAGCAAGTTAATCACATCTTCAATAGTGGCTTGATGGCAAGAAGTGAAAATACCAATGCTGACCAACTTTGGAAATATTGGTGGCTCCTTGCAGGACTCCAAAATATGAAATGGCTTTAACTGGGCCTGTGACAATCATAAACACGCATATTATAAACCCAATTAATTGATAAACACATACAAAATTCATGTATCCAGTGACCATTCAGGCAGAATGAAAACATTGATTTTAATGACTTGATGTAAGGTGACAGGCTTCCTGATCAATAAAAAAAATGACTTGACTACATCAGAACTTAATAGACTTAAACACCTAATTGAGGTTGGAAACCTATGTCAAATTAGACAAAGACCAAGGCACTGTAATCACCTAGGCTATTCTCACAACTCACTAAATACCTACTTGTTATTCAAAACAATACTAATTCAATAGTAAAACCACCACAAACATTTATTTGTCGGGTGAACCAAATTTGTCTAATACAAAACATGTGAGAAAATTGTTCGATGCATTTCAACTTATGCATTATGCATTTTAACAATAAGCAAAGCTATCCATTAGATTCTTAAAACCAGAGAACTTTGATACAACATGAAATAAGGAGAAAGGAAATTGAACGGAAGATTACCCAATGGTCCCCAATATGAAGTTTGAGGTCTACTACTTTTTCAATGCACTTCAGCAAGCCACTTATTGGCGGGACGAACTCCTCCCTGGCACTATTGAGGCGAATCTCAGCCTTTCTCAGTGACGGCATCTCCACTTGAAACATACTGAGATAACCTGTATAGCAAGAGAAGTTCAAGTACTCCAACTGAGGTAATGCCACCTTCATGTCGCAGCATCTGAGATAGGACTTCAGAGGTCCATTCTTTGCCTGACATGTAGAATTGTCAGTTATCATGTTTGAAGCCTAGACTCAAAATTGATACTGCTTTCAATTTGTAAGATTTCCAGGCTCCTCTTTAAAATTGCAACTGAAGTCTTAAAATCTTATGGACAAACTTTGTTATTTGTATATCCTCTCTAGAAATTAGCTAGGCAGGCAGACATCATCAACAGAAATTTCTTTAGACTACTCAATCTGCGCACCTCAATAGAAAGGCACAGGCGCACAACATCCGCAACGCTCCCCAGCATACTTGCGAAAACAGGCATAGATTCCTCAACAGGAGAGTCAAGAAATAACTTTGCCTCACTGACAAGGGGCATCGTCCCGCGAAACTCCTTGAGATTCCCCAATCTGCATAGCAGCTCCACGAACTCGAGGTTCGGGAAACACAGTCTCGTTCTGCTGGCTTTACAATGCAGCGTCAGCCTCTTGACACTCACTGAGGAGATATCAACCATGTCTTGATCGATTTCCCGAAGTTCCAGATCTTCCAGCACCGGAAGTCCTCCGACGAGTCGGGTGAGATCAGCTGAGCTCATGTTAATCCAGAGATAAAGACTTTTGAGGCGCGTGCACTTGATATTCACCGGCAAGAGCGCATGCTGCCCCTTGAAATGCCAAGTTGATATGTGAAGCGATTCCAGCGACTCAATGGCGAATATAACAAAGCAGAATAGTACAACGGTCTCGGTTTCGAGCCTCAATCTGAGATCCCTGACACTGAGAAGATCTACCGAGTAAAACCAGCGCCGAACACAGTCGGGAGGGAGGAGGCACCGGGAGTCGTATCTGGACTCGATGCGGACGCATTCAAGGGAGGCGGAGCGATCCCGGCCTCGCAGCACCCAGTCCACCATCCTAACAAACCGCGCCGTCACGCCGAACGCGGCGCGGTTGAAGTAGAGCGACGGGGACGCCGTCCAGAGGTTGCGGAAACGGCGGGAGAGCAGGGAGGTCTGCACGGCGCGGTGAGTGGGGAGCAGGGAGAGGATCGCGAGGAGTAGAGGTTCTGGCAAGTCGGAGATCCGATCCACCGGCACCTCCGTAACCGGCGCTGGATCGGCGGCAATTTCTTCCATGGGTTTTGATTTGGAGAACTCTGAGGAGTGAAAGTGAATCACTGCATATAAGAGTGGGATAGGGATTCAAAATTGGGAGGGAAAATTGCGGGATTTTTTGGGGGTAATGTTATGACTTAGAGCATCTAAAATACTTCTAAAATTAAAAATTGAAAATTAAGGTGAGAAAACCGTCTCTAAAAATACCTAAAAAGCTGTCTCTAAAAATACCTAAAAAGCTATTTCTATTTTTAGCACTCCCAAAACCAGAGCCAAATCTCTCTATTTTGGTAACATTTTTGGGCACTCCCAATCCAACTTCCCAAAACTAGAACCAAATCCAAACCGTTCAAATATATTGGGATCCATATTTTGGCCCAGTTTAAATGTATTGGGATCCATATTTTGGGAATCTGTTGGAGATTGAGGTGAAATTTGCTCTCAAAAAATTTAGGATAACACCCAATATAGATATATTGAGATCCATTTTTTGAGAGTCTCTTGGACATACTCCTGTGACGGAATAAAAGAGCGCGAATGCGTAAAAATAAAGGAAAAATCTGTCTGATCGTGGAACAGAAGAAGAGTCGGGAAAACTCATCAAGTTCTGTTCGTTCGGTGCGGACTGCGGACTGCGGAGTGACTGAAACTGAAAGTGAAATATGATCATAATAAGGGCCCTGAATTGCAGCTATGATGGGCTGTAGGCCCAGTATGAGGCTTTGTTACTGGGCTTTGAGACTTGGAAATTACACTGGTAATACACGAGTTAACATGGATCGACTTACTGCAATTGGACATCACCAAAATAAACCAGATAGCATACAATAATATCAAGATTTTTTATTTCTGAAGAAAAAAATAAATTCAAAGTATTGGAATAACTATAATGAAGTAAGAAAATAGCACCAACTTCATCGTTTGCAAAATTGATCTATATAGCATGCCATACAACTTTCCAATTATCTGGAACTTCAAAATTAGACTCCTGTTTGAAAGGTCACTAAAATCAATGGCAAACAAGCATACTATCTCAAATACAAAATTACAAACAAATTTTTATTAATATAAAATATTGCAATTTTGGGTACTTGCTCATATATTGCAATTTTGGGTAATTGTACTCATATAAAACAAAGTTAAAGTTTTGTTTCAGTTAAGAAGCATCTTGTGCCTCTATTATAGAAGTGACAAGAACAAATAACTAAAAATTAAGATTCGGAATTTTACAAATAGAAGTACCCATATAAGAAGCTGTCAGCTTATACACTGACAAACAAAATGCGATAATAAATTCACAGTGGTGATGTCAACATACACACGCAAAAGTACCGACTGATTAATTACTTTGCTCATATCCTCCAACAATACAGAATTTTGTGGGTAATTTGTTATAAAATGAGAAACATGAAGTCCCATCATCAGTGTTGCAGCTTAGTCTCTATTAAATCAATTAAATCAATTTGTTGTATTTTCTATTTTACTTTATAATACATAGTATTATTACTTCTTTATTGTTCATATTTAGCATCTGGTAATTAATATATTTGTTCTCTGGTATAGGTCATGGGCCGTTACTCGTCGATGACAAAGATGCTATCAGCCCTTCTCCCTTCTCCCTTATATACTATGTATTATTAGTTTGTTATTGTTACTAGTATTACTTAACAATTGTTTGTATTATTATTTAACTATTCTGTGTTGTTCTCTTGTAGGAAGGAAAGGCTTATTGTTGCTTACAAGATTCTCACATATGTGTCCAACACAAATAACATGGTTAAAGCTATTCGATTAGGGCAACAAAGTTCTCAGTTTCTTTTAATTTAGGTAAACTGGTAGTAGCTGTTTTGGTTTTATTTTGTGAATGATGTGAATAATGTTTTGTTAAGTCAACTGGTACATGTATGCTTTTGTTATAATGATATATAGTTTTAAGCTCTTAGTATTATAGCAATCGTCTTTTTATATTTATATATTAGTATGTAAGTATTATTACTTTTAGTTTTTGCATTGTTGATTATGTGATATGTCTGGTTGTTCTGTATTTTAACTGCATATATAGGTTTTGTTTCAGAGGAAGTTTGTATTATGACTTTAATGCAATTGTATTATTGACTACAACATCAAGTATTATTATATGTAATTAAGTATTATTATCTGAGATTTCAGTTGGTATTATTAATATGTGAATAAAGTATTGTGACGTTGAAAACAAAAAGATTAGTTCATATTTTGTACTTTTTTAGTATAATTAGTTTCAAAAATTAGTTGCAGAAGTTTTGTACATAAAATGAAATGGAATTACTACTTCTGTATACAAGGTATTTAGACCTTCTATAATATGTATTATTAGTTGTAGAAGTTTTGTCATTTAGTAGTACAGTGGTCACATATTTTGTATTGTAAGTCAAATAGTGTTTTGTATTGTAAGTCAAATAGGGGATTTGACAGGGGGATTTGATTTTCTACTACAGTCACGTGCTTTGTTGGATGTGCTCGTGTTGTAGGTATTGAGACTTATTATATATAGTATTTAGGTTTTGTTCTATAGATATTTAGAGTTGAAAGACGAAAATGCTCAGTACGCTGATATCACATGGTTAGTACTATTAGTTGAGCTGTAAACGCATATAGACCCTGGTCAAAAGGGGTATTTGACAGGAGTATTTATGTTGGGTATTATGTTGGGTACTGATATATTCTCCCTTGAATGAATACGTTAACTCACTTTTTCAGAAGGTCACCAACAAGTTAATGAACTCTGGTATGATCGTGAGCACACCCCTTAAAAATAAATATTCTGCTTACTTTTTAAGAAAGCTAGAGCAACGCAAGAGAGCCACCACAAAGGCTACGTAGTTCTCCTCTAGTGATAAAAAAATATCAATTCATTACAAAGACAGGTTTCTTCAACCTAATCTATATCAAATATCAATTATTTAATGGATATCATAGTGTCAAGAAAACCCAAAAAAATTTGAAGAAAAAAGAAGAAGAAAGAGAAAAAAGGGATCTGCCCAAGCTTCCCTCTACTGCCTGCTCATCTCTAGATGAAACTGTTGAAATTTACTCGGCTTTCTGTGCCTTCGGCTTAACAGGCCGAGCTGGTTTAATGATTTTCCCGAGAAAAATGACAACAATTGGTACTATAGTGCCAACAAAGTACACGCTCCGGTACGAGCCCAGAGTCTCTTCCAAGCTTAGTACCTTGCATAATCAAACAAGTTTGTTTCAAGTTATCAGAACTCAAATGCAAGTTATCAGTGTATGTTTGTGGCTCTGGCACCGTCTGTGTATCCTGATATAATAGTATGGTAGAATAATAATTCAAAACAAAGGAATGTAAACTAACCATAAAGCCAATGCAAGAGTAGTTGAGCACAAGAAGCGTGTACAAGAAATTGGCAAAGGCTAGCAGTTTTGCAAGTACAGCATTCTTGGAAGAAACTGCTTGTTGCCACCTGTATATGACTATAAAAAGCACAACAGACAGGGATATTATGTCAGTAAATTAGTAAAATTTAACAATTTGCAAGTATACTCGCTGAAAGTACAAAGAGGCTAATACTAAGTACCTCTTGAGCCAGCAATCATCAATGCTGATTGGACGAAGAATATTATGTATCCTGGGTACAATCCCTGCAATCCAGTAAAATTTAAGTGAACATAGCACTTCTACATTTCATGATTGCAAAATCAATTTGAAATGTCAGCACAACTTACATGCCATATAGCACTGACTGTTTGAGTGCCCAGTAGCTGAAGGAAGCCTGCCTTTTTACCCTTCTTAACGAGCCTTTCGTACACATCTGCAGCAGTTTTCCAATTATATTGCCTGATAAATGTAAAATGATAAAAAATATATATATAATCTGGTACTACACAAGGAAGAACTTACAATGTCGTAGCCAAGTGCTAACTTGAATATTCCAGACAAGTGGGAGCTGTACAGAGCTCCCAGCAAGTTCAACACCTAGTACATCAACGTTCTTGGCACGGTCCCACTTGGCTTTTGGGGGAGAAGAATCAGTCCAGCCGGTGAACCCGAGACCTGATATAATTACTGAAGCCTCGGAGATGGACCAGATGAAATAGTACTTCCAGCGGGCTGTAAATCCAGACATGTACTGGAAGAACAGCTTGTGCCAGAAACTCCAGTTTTGGTACTCGGGATCACTGAAACGGGAAAGTGGGAATTGAGGCGCCAGATAGAGGTAGAGTCCCATGCATATGCCAGCTTGGATAATTGCACGTAAGGTTGGCAAGAGAGGAGAAGGTGCTGGCTTGTCTTTTGTGGAAGCCCATACCTGCACAGAAAAAGGAAAACAAAAAAAGGAGTTACTTCCATTGGCGAAGCCAAGGGGGGTTTTGGGGGGGCCATGGCCCCCTCTTGACCAACAAAAATATGTCGTCCAGTATATTTTTGCCCCACCTTGATCTTCAGATTAATTGACCAATCGGTTTTTTAATACTTCACAATTGTGAAAAAGTGTGATAATATATTTAATTCACTAAAAATCTAATTAATTTAATAAAATACATATTTTTATGTTATATAATTGCTAAGAAATTTAAATTATGGACACAATTTTAGTGAATATCATTGAAATATTGTACTAATTTTCATTTGTAAGACACTATTAAATATATAATTTACAATTGAAACCATATATCTATTTTTTTTTAATTTACTTCATCTATTTTGGCCCCGGCTTATAATTCATCCTGGCTTCGCCACTGGTTACTTCTTCTTTGCTTATATTTATTTTTTTAAGAAAAACCTAAAGGTTAAAAAAACCAAGATAATTTTTGCATCACAAAAGTTCTAAGTGCTCCTGGTAATCTGTTATTTCAATAAATTGTATATTTGGGGTTCCAATTTTTTATAAATCCATATTTTCATATACATTTTTAAATTTAAAAGTCATATGTGTCAGTGTTTCCCACTTTGTGGTTTGTAACATCATCTAGTATACTTTGTTACCTATTTAACCTATATGCAAAAGTTTATGACTCAAAATTCAACCTATTCACTTGAGAAGAAGCAACTCAACAATTATATGAAGGAAAAGAAAAGAAACAAGAACAATAGACAAGCCGCTACCCCTTTTCTTTCAGTCCAGTCCAGATAATCTTTCATCTCATAAACCGGCCCAGCAAAGTGGGTTCCACAGCAAAGGCAATACCCAAAATATTCAATAATAGAGGGGCATTTTATCAATCGATACTTCTTCTGAGCTTCACGCATGTTTTCTTCCTCTTTTATCAAACCATCGTTGTAGTTTATCGCGCATGAAATGACCTTTAGTGTAAGAACCATAAGGGCTCCTGCTCAGGTTAAAGTAATATAACAATGAGCTATATTTGTAAAGAATCATTAAAAAGAAGATCTCTTAGCTCGATTAATTGAGTTATGTTATTTTAACCTTGAAATCATTTTGCTCTCAGAAAGGCAGAGTAAGAATAGTTGTACAGTAAGCCAATTTATTACTGTTCTGCCAAGGTCCACTATACAAGTACCTACCGGGTCCCAATATGCTGCTATAATAATATAAGAAAAATGCCATAATTATTATGATCTTTTGAATTCTTTTAAACGGTATCGATTTTAATAAATAGGGGGTGCTTTTTTTATTGTGGGTCCCACTATCATACATATAAGAAACTATGGCAGGTCGCAGCCATAGAAAAACTATGGCAGTGGATGTGAATCCCGTACCTACCACCAGAAAATATGCATTAAAGACATCTTAAATTAGGGCACTCCCAAAACTTGAATTCTTACATCTCAGATCGGACATGCAATAGTCAGCATGCATGATTACTTTTCTTAAAAATTAGGGAAAATAAACTAAAATAGCTCACTAATTGAACGAAAGAAAGAAAGAAAAAAAAAATAGATTGATTTACCAGTCGAATCAATGCCCCCTTCTTTCCATGCATCTCCACTCATGTAGTATACATGACTAATAACAGGAAATTTGTGAATTGTGAGACACTGGTGAGAACATAGTACTTGATGCAGACATGCAGTATAACAAGACATTTACTTAACATACAACTAAAAACTGAATAAAAGTGTACCAGTCTTCAAAGCAGTTAAAATTGCATGTACAGGCAGGCACGGTATAACTAAAACAGAAAGTTGACTTGGGTTTTGATTGATGAATGAATCCAATAATCCAATTATCAATTGCTGGCCAGATTATCCCCAGTGAGCATTTATTCCCCAACTAATACCTTCTTCTTATACCAGAATGAAATTCAAGGCAGGAATAGAATCATAAATAACTAACTTGTACTGTTATGTTGATGTTAATGGTAAACAATGGTAATGTAAAGAGGGGGAAAAGGGGGGAATATAGACCATGCAATGAGGTAGCCGAACCCGGCGAAGAAAGTGAGGATGCCGCAGTGGGGGCGGGAGAGGAGCATGAGGAGGTAGCCGAGGGTCATGGGGATGAGGAAGTGGAGGTTGGAGGAGAGGCCGAAGGAGAGGTAGGAGAGGAGCGCGCCGGAGACCCCGGCGTAGAGGTGTTTCCCTGTTGCGGAGGGGACGAACCGCCAGAGGAAACTGACGGGGATCGTGGCGACGAAGCAGAGGAGGAAGCGGAGGACCGGCACCGAGACTCCGATCGCCGCCGCCATGGCCTCCATGGGCAGCTCCATTTTGAGGTCCGTAGAGGTAGGGAGTAGATCGAATCCGAGTCGAAGCGAAGCGAAGGAAGGAATGAATGATATAAGAATAAGAATAAGAGCCAGTGACTGAAGGACGTTATTAACATCAGAGTGCTTACCCTCTGCCTTAAGGCACGGTGCCATGAAGCATATGGGCCGTTGGATCACCATAAGATTCGTGCGGGCTCGTACTTGGGACGATCCATTGGCTGCTCGTATCTTGAGGATGTGAAATCCGTTAATTGATTAATGATTTAATGCCGTCGGCTGAACAATTGCGCAGTAGAAATCAACGATGTGGATTATTATAGTTGTTTTTTTGAGATTGTGTTGCACGAATCTTGAAACAGATCCAATGGTTGGAGTACTGTGCAGTAGAGGATATATGAATTGTGTCGGCTCTTACTCTTAGATCAGATTCTTGGGATGCCCAAAATCTAACACACCCTTTGACCCGTGATGGAATCACCTGCGATTGAAGTCGGATCGGAGGCCCTTCCAATCTGAAATGGACGGCTGAAATTACTTTTGAAGACCTTCTTAAAATCTGTAGCCGCGCGATTTGAGACTGGAGGGTCCTTTGATATGATTTGGATAGTAGCGGATACGGATTTCCTTTGACCCTTTCCTTCACTGCCCTTCCTGCCAAAATTTTCAGAATCACAATATTTGTCTAGAGTAGTCAGTAGATATTTGGAGACAGATCACAATATATGATTTCATATGATTTATAAATTATATCAGATATTTCATAACCACAACAGTACATGATTTATAAATATTTCGAGCAGCATCAGAATCACAATATCCGTCTAGAAATAAATTATAAGTACTTCAGAATCGCAATAAAATAATTTTAGAGGTGTGATTTGATATGATTCATAATTTTTTAAGAAAATAGGTAATCAGTTGGTTGGATGAGAATGTTGTGATTTTTATATCTAACTTGAACTAAACATCTACAAAATGTAATATATTTCTATTAATTATATATAAATTTTGGTGTTCATAAATTTTTTAAGATGAATACATTACATGCAGCACTTTTTGCTTGATAAAAATATTACAATATTTTGAAACGTAGGATTGATGAAAAGAAATGGTAAATGTGTGTACTATCAGCTATAATTTAGTACCACCTCTGTCCATGAATAAATAAATTTTTAGGAAAAGTTAAAAGAATTAGTGAAAAAGTGAAATTACTTTTATGCCCTTAATTTATAATCATTACATAATAATTGTTTCAATTAAATAATATAGATAAAAGAGTAATCATAACATTGGAGAAACAAGTGGATTCAAATAACTTTACTAGACAACTAAGAGACGAATAGAAAAATAATATTGAATCGGTAAAAGTTCATTTAATTGGGGACAAGCTGTAAATAGTATAAATTCATTTAATTGTGGACGAAGGTTGTATTGATTTCTTATTGAAAATTGGCACTCTTAATTAGTCATACGTAAAAAAAATTTCCCTAGATAAAAGTTGGTATATTCTAGCGAAACTCTAAATGACAATGAAATAATGATATGAAAATAGACTTATCTCACTAGAAAAAATTTAAAAATGATAAAATTTTTGTATTCCATCGTGATGACATTTTGATATAAAAACTTTTGGATATATTTTAAGTATAATTTTTAATTAATTATCATGAACTTAAACTAGCATAGATAAACTTAGGAATTCTTCAAGCGTCCTCATTTTAACTATCCACATGTTCACGTATATACAAAATTTTTAACTCTTATCTCAAATTATGTTAGGACTTAACTCAAATTTTATAACAACGTACATACTAATATGACCCACAAACTTATCTTTCCTTATCATTCTTTCAATAACTCGGCAAGTGGCAACTAGTTGGCTCATAGAGTCATAGTGCCTCCCTCGACAGTCGACACGCAAGATTATTATTCTCTTATTTAGAAAGTGGCAAATAGTATAATGATTTTGTCCTAAAAAGAAATTTTTAAAAAGAGGACTGAGTTTGAGTGTTTGACCATCATATGATATGCTCATGAAGTCATAATACTCTTATTTTATCTTCTATATACGATTCAAACACAATCGGAGTACTCTACTATGCCGATGGGACAACTGTTAATTTTTTAAATTAATCTTAACTGTCCAAATTCGAGTTGGAGGCTCCTACGATCTAATTTGGATCATAGCCAATGTCTTTTTTTTTTTTCGAAAAGTTGGTAGCAGCTGCCAGCTACCAACGAGATCGTAACCAATGTCAACGTTCCAAATTTCTGGTTATCGATATGAACTACACAGATTTCTGATCCTATTTACTCAATTCTCATAAATACAGTTAGGGTGTTTCTGGTGTACACCCCTAAATGTCACTGCATACTTAATTCCATATACACAACTTCTGATTGAATGGTTGCGATTAAATCGTGGAAAGGGTAGAAATGACCGGGGATTGATTAATTCAGCTGGCTCCCTCACGGCTCGCCTCCATTCTTTCCTTTTCCTGGTGAGTTTCCTTCCTTGCGTTTTATTCAAATCAATTCTGATTTCGTTCCTTCTCCCAACGTTTCTTCCCCAAATTTTCTCCTCTTTACAATTCTCCTTGCGGCTGGCTCCCTTCAGGCTTGCGCAACCCCTGGTGCTCGCCTCCTCAAAACGTGGTGCTCGCATTGTCGTTCTCACATCCAAAATATATTTAACAATTTATACTGATTTGTATCGTTATCAGTGTTAATTTGTCTTAATACTCGTTGGAGAGCAACAAAATAATTAAACAAGTCTTCAGTTTGTTATTCTGAAAAATTATTTCGTTAGATGAACCGGACAAATTGAATTTTATCATCTAAGCATTGGATAAATGCGATTATGATAAGAAGATATCTTACTGGTACCAGATCCCCACCACCACCAGTACCTGGAATTGGAACGGATGCAATCATGCACTGTACATGCTGGTGATAGGCAATTTATGCTCGATGTTTGAAGCTGCTACATAGTAGCTAGTTCAGCAGAGTTGTTAAATATTTTTGAAGAAAATTATGTACATACTGGCAAGGAACGGTTTACTTAATTAGATTTTATGATTCATCACTTATAAGTTCTAACATAGAACATATATTTAACATATATCAGACCCACTGCAACAAAATATTTAAAGAAGTCTTCAGTTTGTTCTTCTCCAGTAATACAATAGTAGAGATATCCATATATTTCTAGATTTTCCAATCTCTTGATTTATTTCTTTCTGTATCTATATTGCCACTAGTTGGTCGTAATTTGACATAAAAATAACCAATAAATTAATTAAAATAACTTAACCTGTTTAAGACATAAAAAGATGCATGTCAGTGCTCAACAGAAAAACTTCAATTTGCAGAATTCTTGATTAATGCGTGTAACTATACATGCCAGCATTATCCTTGTGGCTTATATAAGTTCCTTGCTACTAATGGAATTTCATGTATTGCCCCACTAATGCAAATTATTCAATACCAGAGATAGTTTCAAAACCTTATACAAAATGTCATTTATTAGTACAAATGGAGACCAGAAAAGATAAGTAACAATTATTCCATGATGAAGGAGGTACCGGCACTATTACTTATGAATGGCTCGTCTTTTCTTGGTACAACGGCATTAATAGAGATGGCAGCTGCTAGGACCGTTGTATAGCGTCTTCCGATCCAGTCAGATGTCCGACCTGCTGCCAGCGATCCAATCAGTGAGTAAAGGTTGATGATTCCCACCAAAATCTCGATCTGAGTATCAGTAATATGGAGGTCCTGTTGGATGAATATCTGAGCTCCACTCATCACCGCAATGTCTGGAAAAAAAAAAGGATCATAAACCAACGTTAGTTAGAAAAAAAAACTTTGTTAGTCATAACATTAAATTGTTAAGGCCTTAATTAACTGGATATATGTGAACGTAATAAAGCTAAATGAGCTAATAATAAGCAGGCTTGTTATGAAGTAAAATATAGATACATTTGACTCTGAACTATTGTTAATTCAGATGTGGCTTATCATGGTATGTTGATTTGGAAGTTGGCATGGTACTAAAACTCCAGGTGTCTAATGATAAAATCTATGCCAAAAAGAAATATAACCAAAAAAACTAATTTGACCATTTTTAAGAAATTTAAGGACTAAATCGGTCTGTTTATAAAGTTTGAGGATCAGATAAAAATTTGAGGACAAAATTGGTTTCCTAGCAATAATTTAAGGCCTGAATGCCTGATGATGAATTTGGACCGTTCATTCATTTGTGAAAATACACGTAGAGTCTACCATATCAAGTAGGCTACCAGGTCGAAATCAATTCGGATCTCAGAGTCTTGAGATCCCACTTTGGATGACTGAGATTGTTTCAAACCCCTCCTAAAACTACATCTGTCAGATCGCGATTGCAGGGTCAACAGATGCTGACTCGTAGGTCACCCATCTATCTCTCACAATCTGACACACCTACATACATCCATTTGCTTGTCACATTTGCATAAATGTTTATTGGAAATCGTAATGTATATGTTTACTAGAAAATAATATATGTTTATCGGAACGATATAAATATTCATAAAAAATAAAATAATATTTGTTTATTATAAATACGGTGTACCGATAGATAGATAAAAGGGTCAAACACACACACACACTGCAAAGTTAGTTTCCTCTGGCCATGGAGCTGCCCATGGAGGCCATGGCGGCGGCGATCGGCGTCTCGGTGCCGGTGCTCCGTTTCCTCCTCTGCTTCGTCGCCACCATCCCCGTCAGTTTCCTCTGGCGGTTCGTCCCCTCCGCAACAGGGAAACACCTCTACGCCGGGGTCTCCGGCGCGCTCCTCTCCTACCTCTCCTTCGGGCTCTCCTCCAACCTCCACTTCCTCATCCCCATGACCCTCGGCTACCTCCTCATGCTCCTCTCCCGCCCCCACTGCGGCATCCTCACTTTCTTCGCCGGGTTCGGCTACCTCATTGCATGGTCTATATTCCCCCCCTTTCCCCCTCTTTACATTTCCATTATTTACCATTAACATCAACATAACAGTACAAGTTAGTTACTTATGATTCTATTCCTGCCTTGAATTTCATTCTGGTATAAGAAGAAGGTATTAGTTGGGGAATAAATGCTCACTGGGGATAATCTGGCCAGCAATTGACGACTGGATTATTGGATTCATCAATGAAAACCCATCAAAACCCAAGTCGACTTTCTGTTTTAGTATAACTGTGCCTGTACATGCAAAGTTAACAACTTTGAAGACTGGTACACTTTTGTTCAGTTTTAGTTGTATGTTAAGTAAGTGTCTTGTTATACTGCATGTCTGCATCAAGTACTATGTTCTCACCAGTGTCTCACAATTCACAAATTTCCTGTTATTAGTCATGTATACTACATGAGTGGAGATGCATGGAAAGAAGGGGGCATTGATTCAACTGGTAAATCTATCTATTTTTTTTTTCTTTCTTTTGTTCAATTAGTGAACTATTTTAGTTTATTTTCCCTACTTTTTAAGAAAACTAATCATGCATGCTGGCCATTGCATGTCCGATCTGAGATGTAAGGATTCAAGTTTTGGGAGTGCCCTAATTTAAGATGTCTTTAATGCATATTTTCTGGTGGTAGGTACGGGATTCACGTCCACTGCCATAGATTTTCTATGGCTGCAACCTGCCATAGTTTCTTATATGTATGACTGTGGGACCCACAATTAAAAAAGCACCCCCTATTTATTAAAATCGATACCGTTTAAAAGAATTCAAAAGATCAAAATAATTATGGCATTTTTCTGATATTATTGTAGCAGCATATTGGGACCCAGTAGGTACTTGTATAGTGGACCTTAGCAGAACAGTAATAAATTGGCTTACTGTACAACTATTCTTACTCTGCCTTTCTGAGAGCAAAATGATTTCAAGGTTAAAATAACATAACTCAATTAATCGAGTTAAGAGATCTTTTTAATGATTCTTTACAAATATAGCTCATTGTTATATTACTTTAACCTGAGCAGGAGCCCTTATGGTTCTTACACTAAAGGTCATTTCATGCGCAATAAACTACAACGATGGTTTGATAAAAGAGGAAGAAAACATGCGTGAAGCTCAGAAGAAGTATCGATTGATAAAATGCCCTTCTATTATTGAATATTTTGGGTATTGCCTTTGCTGTGGAACCCACTTTGCTGGGCCGGTCTATGAGATGAAAGATTATCTGGACTGGACTGAAAGAAAAGGGGTAGCGGCTTGTCTATTGTTCTTGTTTCTTTTCTTTTCCTTCATATAATTGTTAAGTTGCTTCTTCTCAAGTGAATAGGTTGAATTTTGAGTCATAAACTTTTGCATATAGGTTAAATAGGTAACAAAGTATACTAGATGATGTTACAAACCACAAAGTGGGAAACACTAACACATATGACTTTTAAATTTAAAAATGTATATTAAAATATGGATTTATGAAAAATTGGAACCCCAAATGTACCATTTATTGAAATAACAGATTACCAGGAGCACTTAGAACTTTTGTGATGCAAAAATTATCTTGGTTTTTTTAACCTTTAGGTTTTTCTTAAAAAAATAAATATAAGCAAAGAAGAAGTAACCAGTGGCGAAGCCAGGATGAATTATAAGCCGGGGCCAAAATAGATGAAGTAAATTAAAAAAAATAGATATATGGTTTCAATTGTAAATTTTATATTTAATAGTGTCTTACAAATGAAAATTAGTACAATATTTCAATGATATTCACTAAAATTGTGTCCATAATTTAAATTTTTTAGCAATTATATAACATAAAAATATGTATTTTATTAAATTAATTAGATTTTTAATGAATTAAATATATTATCACACTTTTTCACAATTGTGAAGTATTAAAAAACCGATTGGTCAATTAATCTGAAGATCAAGGTGGGGCAAAAATATACTGGACGACATATTTTTGTTGGTCAAGAGGGGGCCATGGCCCCCCCAAAACCCCCCTTGGCTTCACCAATGGAAGTAACTCCTTTTTTTGTTTTCCTTTTTCTGTGAGATTGCAGGTATGGGCTCCCACAAAAGACAAGCCAGCACCTTCTCCTCTCTTGCCAACCTTACGTGCAATTATCCAAGCTGGCATATGCATGGGACTCTACCTCTATCTGACGCCTCAATTCCCACTTTCCCGTTTCAGCAGTGATCCCGAGTACCAAAACTGGAGTTTCTGGCACAAGCTGTTCTTCCAGTACATGTCTGGATTTACAGCCCGCTGGAAGTACTATTTCATCTGGTCCATCTCCGGGGCTTCAGTAATTATATCAGGTCTTGGGTTCACCGGCTGGACTGATTCTTCTCCCCCAAAAGCCAAGTGGGACCGTGCCAAGAACGTTGATGTACTAGGTGTTGAACTTGCTGGGAGCTCTGTACAGCTCCCTCTTGTCTGGAATATTCAAGTTAGCACTTGGCTACGACATTGTAAGTTCTTCCTTGTTGAGTACCAGTTTATATTTTTATCATTTCACATTTATCAGGCAATATAATTGGAAAATGCTGCAGATGTGTACGAAAGGCTCGTTAAGAAGGGTAAAAAGGCAGGCTTCCTTCAGCTACTGGGCACTCAAACAGTCAGCGCTATATGGCATGTAAGTTGTGCTGACATTTCAAATTGATTTTGCAATCACGAAATGTAAAAATGCCATGTTCACTTAAATTTTACTGAATTGCAGGGATTGTACCCAGGATACATAATATTCTTCGTCCAATCAGCATTGATGATTGCTGGCTCAAGAGGTACTTAGTATTAGCCTCTTTGTACTTTCAGTGAGTACTTGCAAATTGTTAAATCTTACTAATTTACTGACATATTATCTGTCTCTGTTGTGCTTTTTATAGTCATATACAGGTGGCAACAAGCAGTTTCTTCCAAGAATGCTGTACTTGCAAAACTGTTAGCCTTTGCCAATTTCTTGTACACGCTTCTTGTGCTCAACTACTCTTGCATTGGCTTTATGGTTAGTTTACGTTCCTCTCTTTTGAATTATTATTCTACCATACTATTATATCAGGATACACTGATGGTGCCACAGCCACAAACATACACTGATATCTTGCATTTGAGTTCTGATAACTTGAAACAAACTTGTTTGATTATGCAAGGTACTAAGCTTGGAAGAGACCCTGGGCTCGTACCGGAGCGTGTACTTTGTTGGCACTATAGTACCAATTGTTGTCATTTTCTTGTACACGCTTCTTGTGCTCAACTACTCTTGCATTGGCTTTATGGTTAGTTTACGTTCCTCTCTTGAGAAAAGCAGGCCAACACCATTGTTTTTGTTTCTAATAAGTCAATCCATCATAAAAAATTTACATGTTTGACTTGACCAATACCATATCGAAAGAAAAGATATAATACCAATACCATGACTGAAATTATTGAAATATTGATAATGTGCCGACTGGCGACTGCACACCATGGAGGCCTTTACCAAACATAGGCGCTCATTATATATGAAACTAGTACTACTTGAACGTGACATGCTCTATCGCCATGTTCGTATGATTTCGACTTAAACTGGCACCAAACAAGCAACATATCAGTACTACTAAACCACAGACCTCATAATTCTTATCATGTTGAAATTAAACCAAAGATCATCACTTTCCAGCAGCATGCAACTTTCCTTAATTTCTATCCATGTCTTCACTCTTCTCCAGTCTGTTTTCCGTGATTGCCGGTGTAGCCTCTCCATTTTTCTTGGCTACATTCTCATCAGAAACTTTCCCGAATAGCACTTCCATGTCTTCCAGACTCCTCCCCCGCGTCTCAGGAAGAAAAAAAGAAGATAAATAGTGCCCCCAGAGTAGCAACTCCAGCATATAGATAGAAACTTCCGGCAAAGGTGATGGCTTTGTAAAGTGATATGAAAGTCATTGTGATTACGCCACTCATGATCCTATTTACCGCAGTACCCAAACTCGCTCCCTGAGCACTGAGTCTCAGAGGGAATATCTCCGAGCTGTAAACCCAGGCGAGAGGCCCGTAACCGGAGGCAAAAGAGGCTGTAAAAGATAACAACGATGTAATGCTAATTGCCCCTACCCATGTGAGCTTCTTGTCCGGATAATGATCGATAACCATCAAGCTTGACCCAAGTATGAGAAGCGATATGACCATTCCAGTTGAACTGGCTAGTAAAAGGGGCCGCCGTCCTACCCGGTCGACAAAGAATACTGACACCAGAACAAATGCCGTTTTGCAGAAACCCACAGCCACCGTTACACCTAAGGAATTGGAAGTGGACTTGATTCCTGCTTTTGCAAACACTCTGGGACTGTACAGGACCATCGAGTGGTTGCCTGAGGCCTGCTGGAAGAACTGTAAGCCAAGAGCTGCAATTAGAATTCGCCGAACTGATGGTGTTGGTCGCAATAGTAGCTCTTTCCAGACTCCTTTTCCGCTATTTGGTGTTAACGCCGCAGCTGATTTATCATTGGTACAGTCATCTGGTATTCCTAGAGTTTGTTTAATGTCAAGTAGCCGCTGTACAGCCTCATCAGGTGAATCTGAGGTTTTAAACAGCACACGCTGGGCCTCATCGAGTCGCCCTTGCATGACAAGCCAGCGAGGTGATTCTGGCATGGCAAGCACACCGGCAGCAAGAAAAATTGGGGGTACAGCACCGCCAAGAAGCATTAATCTCCAATTCAAGTTGATAGGAAGCTTCGAAAAGGCAAAATTAGCAACATAGCCAAGAAGTATGCCTGAGTTTACGAAAACTTCAGGGAAGGATGTAAGGCAACCACAAACAGAAACCGGCGACACTTCAGCAGTGTAAACTGGAGCGATTATGATGGCATAGCCAACACCTATTCCCGCCACGAAACGGCCGAGCATGAGAACAGCATAATTCGGGGCAAGCCCCATGAGAAGAGCACCAGCGAAAAAGGTGGCAGCTGCTAGGACCATTGTATAGCATCTTCCGATCCAGTCAGATGTCCGACCTGCTGCCAGCGATCCGATCAGTGAGTAAAGGTTGATGGTTCCCGCCAAAATCTCGATCTGAGTATCAGTAATATGGAGGTTCTGCTGGATGAATATCTGAGCTCCACTCATCACCGCAATGTCTGGAAAAAAAAAAGGATCATAAACCAACGTTAGTTAGAAAAAAAAACTTTGTTAGTCATAACATTAAATTGTTAAGGCCTTAATTAACTGGATATATATGAACGTAATAAAGCTAAATGAGCTAATAAATAGCTAATCATAAGCAGGCTTGTTATGAAGTAAAATATAGATACATTTGACTTTGAACTATTGTTAATTTAGATGTGGCTTATCATGGTATGTTGAGTTGGAAGTTGGCATGGTACTAAAACTCCAGGTGTCTAATGATAAAATCTATGTCAAAAAGAAATATAACCAAAAAAACTAATTTGACCATTTTTAAGAAGTTTAAGGACTAAATCGGTCTGTTTTTTATAAAGTTTGAGGATCAGATAAAAATTTGAGGACAAAATTGGTTTCCTAGCAATAATTTAAGGCCTGAATGCCTGATGATGAATTTGGACCGTTCATTCATTTGTGAAAAACACGTAGAGTCTACCCTATAAAGTAGGTTACCGGGTCGAAATCAATTCGGATTTCAGGGTCTTGAGATCCCACTTTGGATGACTGAGATTGTTTCAAACCCCTCCTAAAACCACATCCGTCAGATCGCGATTGCAGGGTCTTGAGATCCACTTTGGATCTCAGCAGATGCTGACTCGTAGGTCACCCATGTATCTCTCACAATCTGACACACCACATACACCCATTTGCTTGTCACATTTGCCTAAATGTTTATTGAAAATCGTAATGTATATGTTTACTAGAAAATAATATATGTTTATCGGAACGATATAAATGTTCATAAAAAATAAAATAATATTTGTTTATTATAAATACGGCGAACCGATAGATAGATAAAAGGGTTGCCATTACTTATTAGTTATTACTTATTACTCTTCGTTTAATATGAAATACGAGACGCATCGATCTTGGGCACTTGGCGTGATATGTGTCAGCTCGCAAAGAGAAAAATCGACTGGCACCACTTTTCTTCCAATCTCTGGTCAAATACACACACACACACACACTTTACTTTTCCACTTCTCCTCTTTCTTTTCTTCCTCCGTGATCGCCTTGAGCTCCCTCCCCCTTTCAAGTTTCAACCGAGAGAGATTTTGTTCCACCCACCAGGAAAACCGGTAAGACAGTCAGTCAGTCACACAGATGGTTCTACTTCTGAGTTCTGACAATCTAATCCTAATCTTGGCTATATTCTATTCTAATTAAATTGGGTCAACAACAGTGATTATACTTGAAGCCCAAAATGCTCAAAAAAAGTTCAGTTAATGATTGATTCACAGAACTAGAAGAAGACGGGTAGAATGGGATGCGAGTGCTTTCTTCTTTCTTTCATCATGCCAACCGTGCCTTTTAACCAACACTGATCGATCGCCAACAATTTAGTATGCTAAACCCACCACTACTCTTCCTTATTCCTCCTGCTTCAACTCCTATTTCTGCTTAGTTTCTCCTTCTCCAGGTCTTCTATTTGGTCAATGGTTCCTATTGGATCCTAATCCTCCTTTAAGGTTAGTAATTAATTTAGTTTAGTTTAGTTTATATATATGAGCAGTGTTAAATTCACCTTCAATTATATACCTGAGGAGTAATAATTGTTCTTAACTATCAAACAATTAGAGAAATGATATAATTTTATATTCCTCTTTCAAAGCTGTAAGCTTTAATTGTTAGAAAAGAGTTTTTGCCCTTCGGGTGCTTGTAGTAATTCCAAAACTGAAAATTCCTGGTTCTTCTGATAAAAGTTTAACAAATCTATAATCTTTCATGCAGATGATTGACGCTTCACTGTTTATCGACCCCGTTCTTGGAATCTTTTATTGGTTACTTCATGTAGTGGTCAAACTTGCCCACGCATGGTCATATTTGATCTTCCATATCAAATGCTTGATAATTTATTCTGAATTCCTGCCAAAGTACAAAAATCTCAAGTTAGACAGGCTTCAGCACTTGGCTGTTGTAATAGATAGTGAAGAAGCTACCAACAAAACCAACATCGATCTTCTTTTGTTTTGGTTGGCAGCGCTCAGGGTGAATTATGTAACCCTCTATGACATAGAGGGTAATAAACCAATCATTCCTGCATTTGGATTCCATCACTTAGTTTATGGTCAATTCTACTGGTACTTGTACAGTTCTTGTCAACAAAGTGGTCAGTTGATTTGGATTGTTTGTCTGCGTAAATTGGCCGATAGAAGTTCCAGGAACTTATATACCATGCTGGTAACACTTTAAAATGTTATACCAACTACACTAAGGACCATGTGTTTTTTAAATATTGCTCTTATTGGTATTTTTTTTGTAAATCTAGGTGTGCTGAAGAAATCTGAGATAGGTCTTCCCAAAACTGTTGTAATTGACAGTAATACAAAATGCTCGGTAATTTACATATCTTTATTTTTCTTCATTGTCTTGTTCTTTTATTTTCTATATTGAAAACAAACCTCCCTTTTTGTTGTTTAGGATGTTGATGTGAACACATCTTCAATTTTCTTAAAGTTTGGAATGACAGTGGAGGTAATTTCATACACTGATGGTAAAGAAGCAGCTGCAAAAGCAGCAAACTATCTTTCTTCAAAAATTTTGAGAAACCAAGAAGAAACTATAAGTTCATCGGAGCTAAAATTCACCGAAGATGACATCTTAAGTGCCTTAAAGGCAGTAGGTTAGTCGTTGATGGCTTATTGGTATTTCTTCTATAAATTAACCAATGTTTGCAGATTATGCCTTGTAAACCTAAATGACATTCTGATATAAATGCGTTAAAAAATTAATCATATTAAGCTACCATTTAATAGGTTCACAGAGTCATGTTGAGAGGAAATTGTTAAAAGTGTTATTTGCAGGAACGGAAAATATTTTTGTTCTACTGCACATCTTTTGGTTTTTCCCATTTAGCTATTTTAATAGTTTTCCTATCTCATTCGTTTTCTTCATTTATAAAGGTCATGATGGCCCAGAGCCAGATCTAATGCTTATATATGGACCAGTCAGATGCCACTTTGGGTTTCCAGCTTGGAGATTGCGATATACTGAAATTGTGTATGCTTATCTATATCTTTTTCATTAGACTTTTGTAGTTTGGTTACCATTTCGCTTTATTTATGACCAGTTTTGTGTCAGATCTGTACACAAAATCCAAATTTTTATGAGAAGTGCATCTCTCTAATTTCTATTTTGTGGTATTTGTTTTTTGCTTTACTGTACATTATTCGAATGCAACTCTTATCTTGTTTCAGGCATATGGGCCCGTTAAGTTCGTTGAAATATAGTGGTATAGTAAAAGCCTTTTATGATTTCTCGAAGAAGCACCAAAATTATGGTAAGATATTTTCAGAATGTATGTATTACATTTTCTTCTATTTTCTTTGAAACCTGGAAAGTTTATAAATTTGGAATCACACGTGCGTATAAGTACCAGTGAGCATGTACCACAGTCTGGTACAACACCGCACACAACATCAATCAATTAAGAATGGTTACCCCTTGCTTCAATTTAAGACGTAAACTTATATTAAGAATGGTTGTCTAGTGTGTTTCATGCTGTTCTTTCCAAATCTTATAAAGTTTTGATCTTCTCTTAATTTTTCCTGCGTCAGGTAAATGAAGTGTCACTTCTCAAGAAACTGCATTGAGGATTTCTGGATTTGTTGTAATTGCATCCTTTTATTTTATTAAATTAGTATTTAATTTAACACACAATTCCTATGATTGCTGCCTTATACGAAATAAAAATATAGCTGGAGTGTTTCTCTGTCATTTATGTTAGAGTTTAGTTCTTCCTTGTGTCTAGCATAACTAGACGTCCCTGTGATTTTTGTGAATAAGAGAAATGAGGGAGATAAAAGGATTTTTTTTTGAGAAATTGTCGTTATTAATCCTGTTTTGTTTTGTAACATTCACTGATGGTTTGGACTTTGGATAGTTGATTTTACAATTTGAATCTGGGACCTCATGTGGCTCTTTGAACGCAGTTACCTTGTTTTGGTATTAAATTTGCTGACTTCGTTACTGGTATAGTGTAGCGGTAAAAATTAGTAAGTTTTGTGGAGGTGACTAAACTTTTGTTCCAAATCTATAATGGTCACTCAACTTTTATTTATGCATTTTTTAATTACTGAACTTTGATGTTTGTTTAAATTGGATCACGCCGTTAGTTTTTGTATCCAATTTAACAGAATAGTTAATATAGACATTATTTTTTTTCATATAAAACTTAAAATGTGAGAATATAGAGACATAAATTAATTTTTTATTTAGTTTCTTTTGATAACAAAATATTTCACATGTTTACGAATGGTATACTTTTCATTAAAAAATTAAAAAAAATATGTAAAAACCAATGAAGTAATTAAATTTAGTTTGTGTCTTGCAATCTCATGCTGCATAGAAAAAAAAAATAATGAAATGATTAGATTTGGACAAACACCAGACTAAAATTTAGTGACCATTTACACTAAAAATTAATGTGATATCAAGCTACGGGTCCGCATCTGCAGATAAAAATCTGCTGCTTTTCTGTGAGCCCAGCTTTTCTGAGCTGAAGGTCGGGATCGGTTGTCACACCGATCTCAAAGTACTTCGTTAACTTCAGTATTTTTCTGTACAGATCTCAATAAACTTCAGTGTTTCTCAACCATCGGATCAAAAAAAGCAGGGCCTGCTTTTCTTTTGAGAAAAGCAGGCGATCCCGATCCCCACATCTGCTGCCATAAAAAACTATGGTAGGATCTTGCCATCGTTTATACAGTCCGTTGGATCGTTTTAAACGGCCTAGATGTCTAGAACTGGGGGTCCTTTTATTGCGGGTCCCGCTTACATAGACACAAGAAAAAGTATGGTACCATTGTGCCATAGAAAACTATGGCAGCGGATGTCATTCCCTTCAAGCTACCACCGTCAGAAATACATCTTTCGAGATATTCTGGCCATTCATAGTAAATACGAGCATGGGTGAACATCCTTTGAAATGGTCAATCACCCCAAATCACGGAGTGGTCAAAAATTGTATGGTAAAATATGTGTTGTTACTGTAGCGGCAGTCTCAAAAGCCGTGTGCAGTAGTTTTATTGGAGGGGTTTTTAACCATTCCATGTGGGATACAGCAGGGGATTTGAATTCATACGAGCATAATATGAATGTTACATGTTACTGGGTCACCATAAAGCCTCATTTCCCGTACATTGATAATTACTTTTTTATAGATAGATATTTGTGGCCATTCATAAAAAACCAACCTTCATATAATCGATGTTTAAACATCAAATCCATATATGCGCATGTGTTGGCTGTCATCTATCTTAGGGTATGTTTGGACGTTCGGAATAGTCCAATTCCATGAACAACTATTGTATTCTTGAACACTTTATTGGATCCAAACAAACATTTGACTTTTCAGAACTATTTTTGAACGAGTTATTCCACTGATCTTGCTAAATGTCATAGTAGATCAAAGAAGATTGAGAAACTTCATGTGTCCACTCTATAGATATCCATAAAAAACACATAAAGATGTAAGTGTTACATTTTTGGGTTCCACTTGTCACCAAAAAATGTTTAAACATCAAATCCATGTACTTACATTTCTCCATGCTATCAAGAAACAATGGGCAGGTCTTTTAAGCTAAATTTTAAACAATGAATTTTTTTTTAATAATATGCATTACAAATAGAAAGCTAAAATTATAAAATTCCGATGAAGCATCACAGACTCTTCATATTAGGAAGGGGCAGGGCAGAAGTTTATCGGTCAAGCACGTTGGAGTAAAAGTGAAGTGTTGCAGTTTCTTCGTATGAGGTTATGGATCAAAGAGAAAAATCATTCTGAATTGCAAAGAACAAAAATAAAACTGAAAAGCAATATTTTTTCTATAATTCAACTACAGTGAAGGAAAAGGGAAAAATAATCGGACTGGGAGAGGCGGCGGTGCGTTCGACGGAAAAAGTGTTAGGAGTGAAAAGATCAAAAAATCGAAAAGTCATCAGTTCGATCTATGTAAGCAGGATAATACTTTTTTTTTATTTCAGAAGTAGACTGAAAATGAAATAGAGAGAGTCCTAGTTCTTACGTTCTTTTGTAGGACTATACATAAACCTTGTCGAAATGTCGAGGAGACGAATGGTTATGTGGTCGTTATTTGCTTGGCAACTCAGCTTAGACATAGAACAGTGAATTAGTTAGCAGGCTATTATATTAACTACAAGATATTTACAAACGCAAAATTAAAACATGTAATCGTAGCATATTGAACAATGAACATTCTATTTCGGCATTCAACCAAGTAGGTGAAGACATGATGAACATACAAATTTTCAAAAACAAATTAAGGTATGAACCTTCTCGTACAAAAGTTAATAAAAAGAAAATGATAGGTCTACTGTTTCGTCCTCTGTCATATGAAGATCATCCCTGCATAAATATTAGAGGTGGCAGAACCCGACCCGACCCGATATTTTTGAGAAGGTCAAACTGACCCGACCCAAGATAAAATAGCATCAAATCCAATTCAAATCAATATACGATCCAAAAAAAGTTGATACTAAAATTGACCCAACCCGACCCGCCCATCACCCGACCCAAGATATTCTAGAAAGTCAAACTTACCCGACCTGCTCGACCCGAACCCGAACCCGACCCGCCCACCCGATTTGCCACCTCTAATTAATATAAGACAAAGGAATTTATACTCTTTTTAGAACTAGCGAAGTACCCGCGCATCGCGGCAGCCATTATTAAGAAACCCGTCCATTTGTGTGGGTCATTTTAATTTTAATCACCACAAACAAAAGAAATAAAACTAATTTAATACTTAAAATTTTTATTAATATTAAAACTTGATTTAAATATTAAACTATCTCAACAACATTTTTGATAGAAGTTTGTGAAACATAAAATTACATAACTGAATTTAACTGAAATTCTGATAAATTTGCAATAAAAAAATACAAAGCATGAATCAAAATTCTTTGCAACAAGTTACTTTCACTGTCCTTTTATAATTGGCAGCCAAAAGAATTTTATTCAAAGAAGTTAAGAAAATAGAAATATCCACATGCATTTGATTGCCATGAATTGTTGCCAATTAATATGACTCAATATGGTAATAACGTAATAATTGTCTCTCATTTCTTTTTTTATGCTGCCATGTATTCGAAATGGAGAGGAATGATTCAAAATTGAGGCGATCATAGCCGTCCGATCTGATAAAATCGATCTGCATTGTTTGATGAAGGGTATTATGGGTATTTAAAAAACTTGAAGAAGAAAGAAAAAATTGGAGAGTGTAATAGTTATGTGCTTTATAATATAGTATAGATATAGATTTCAATGTGTGTTTCTCCGTAGAAAAGTGGTGTCCATCACCATTTGTGTTAAGTTTTTTTAAATAATTTAATGAGCATAAACGTAAAGGAGTAATTTTAAATAAAAACAATATTATTGAGCAGGTAGGTAGTTATACAACTCTGCTGGACTTCGATTTTAGATTTAAATCGAATGTTCTTGGAAAAAAAAAAAGAAAAAAAGAAGCTACAATCCTTTCAACATTGCAGATTTTATAACTGAGTTGTCAAAAATACGTCACAACTCACAAGCAACAAGACATGATCAATAATCAATTGATCATTTATCAAAATAGCGTTTAAAATTATACATATATATTTTTACTGAATTTCACTCCAACACTCTCACCAAAAAATTTTCTTTTCGACCTAACAATTATAAATTATTATTACCCATTACAAGATTCATCTGTAACCCGATAAAATTATCTAGGTACGAACATGGAAGCAACGTCCAATTTTATTTTGAGAAGTAATGGCGTTTAAAATTGTTGCTCCTATCCTTGGAGATAATCAGATAAGCATTCAAATGTCAGCCATGCTGGATTGTGGATTGAATCAGTGTGGGTCAGAGGGACCGTATTTGCCTGTGGGGCGTATTCAAGCGGCGACAGCTAGCTAAGCTTCACTACGAGATGATCCATCAGATTGTTATACAACACAATAAAGTATAGACAAGGTACAAATTACAAAACAAAAAGAAAAATATCTATTCTGAACAACTGTATGTAACTAAATCCCCTTTCTAATTCAGTGCCAGTTAGCAATTAGCAAGCACCATGACCATGAAATCAAAATTGGTAGGCGCGGCATCTAGGGTTATGAGCTGAGCTGTCCTTACCAGAAGAGGTGCAGCAGCAGCTCTCACCCAGCTGTCAGGCATTATCCATTTCAGTTTTTATCACATATGGTCCCACCTCATATGATAATATGATGTTATCAAAGTCATGTATATATATACATTAGATTATCTTCTCAGCAAATCAATACAATATATATTCTGGTCAGCCAGTCAGCCTGCATAGATTACTATAATTATACAGGTATAAAACAGTGCAATCTGAATGCAATAAAAAGGGATAGATGAAGGTTTATGCTACATTGAAAAGATTAATATATATTAGACAGGATTATAACATGGAAAAACAGAACTACTCTAAAGGATATAAGTAATAATAAGAAGTTAAGAACTGAACAAGGAACACCCTTTCAGAACCAAACAAATAGTTTGCCAAACATCAGTAGTGATGATGATGGAAATATTACAAAGGATCATACTAAAAAGCTATCCTTCTTTCCTCTCTGTAATCCTAAATTTGCTAATATACCTGTCACCTTTACCCCTAACAAATGTTCACTCAAAACTGATCAAACTTTAAAATTGAGAAAAAAAACAAAACAAAAACAATTACATGTACTGATGTACAGATACACAACCTAACTAAAAAAAAATAAAACTGTTAAGAAGGGGAATAAACAAAAGCAGCTCTCCTCCACTATGCCAAGAGCCAACATCTCTCCTACATATATACTTTCACCACTATACTAAACTTTTCTACAAACACTACAGAGAAACAATCATCCCTTTATCCTGTCGATACCCCTTTGGATAGATCAACAGTGAGTCTACACAAAGGCCACCCTTTGTATGTGTGCAATCAATTTGGGTCATGGAAAACTTCAATTTGACTGGTTCAGTCGAATCAATTGGGACAGTAAAGTTGCCTATATGGCAAAGAATCCAATTACCAGGTTCCTCAAGGTGATACAGGGAGGTGGCTTGCTGGCCATCAAATGTGGAGAAGTGGAAACGAACGGGCTTGATGTCCCACCCATGTATGTTTTCAGAGCTCCAGGTCCTGCGGCCTAGCCTCTTTGAAGGTTTGCCTAAATGGAGCCGGAAATAAAGGCTGTAAGATCCAGCTGGAAATAAGAAATCGATCTCACCGACAACCTCGAACCACCAAATTTGATGAAGATATGCAACCGAGTGGAATCTGATATAAAACATTAACCGATTAGGATCATCTAAACTCAGTATGTTCTGTACAATTACAAAAACGTGAGAATTTTCTGCCTTGAAAGGAAATGCCATGATGCAGAGAAACAAATTATCCCACCGTGAATGTAACTACAGATCTGTATTAAGATTTACCGGAAATTTTCTGATATTAGTGCACAACAACATTTTTCTCATTAATATGGTAATCAGGCCCAACCATCCATTTAACAACAAAGAGACATGAAATTAATGCTAAAGTGACTTCACCAAATCAAACAAATCGCTTACCCCACTAAATCAATAAACAAACAAGTATATTGCAGCAATTAAATGATATTTATTTATTAATATCCACAGAAGATAAAATTTGATACACTACAAAATAATGGAAAAAAATCAATGCAAACAATGTAGGCAGAATGAAATTTGAAAATGAACAAGTCATCAGAATACAACTGTATACAAGGGCCACAATCCCATAAACCATAGAAAATTGGCGAACAGGATAGAAATAACATTGAAATTCTAGTAAGTCAGATTACAGGTGCAAGTGCAATGCATGATTTATGCCATATAATTGAAAAACCAATTTGACCCAGCAAAAATTGCAAAAACAAATGGTGATCATACTCAATATAAATATCAAAATATAGAGGTAAACAATCTGTCCGGACTCTGGAATGCATGGCAGTTGAAGAGAATTCATATACCATCCTGGTGATAAATTAGTGAAACATCACTTGCATTACTTGAATTACCATACTTCCAAGGTCACTGTAAAATTCCTGGGAAATTCTATTTGTTGCGGGTATTAAATCTTGGTAATTGGCAAACGATGAATAATTGGGCAATGGTGATCATCTCTAGTAAACAATCATAAGACTTCTGAGTAGATAAGGATCGGTGCTAGCTTAACAGCTGACAAAAGTCGGTGCTCATAAAGTATATCTTTGGTTAATCGAATCATCAAGGACAAAGGTAAGTAATTACATTGTTTAGTAACAGTTTACCTTGATTCCTCAGTGGGAATATAGTTCCAGTACCGGCGATCATCGATGCCGGTGATGACCATGGCTTTCGAAGATATCGCAAGGCACATGCCAGCCTTCGATTTCTCGATCCAGAACTCCTGCTGACAACAGATTACAACATAATTAGATTAGAAATTACTAAATTAGAAATTAGAAATAAGAAATAAGAAAGAAAAAGTGCAAGCGATTACCTTTCGGCCAGCATCGAAGGGATTGGGGCGGCAGAGCATGGCGTAAATCTGCTTCTTGGTGAGGCAGGCGCTCTTATCGGCGTCGGTGAGGGCGAGAAGGTAGTCGTAGTTGGAGGGCAGCTTCATCTCCCAGACGAAATCGGCGGAGGCGGCGCCGCGGAAGGCGCGGTTGAGTCGCGCCACGCTGCAGATCTCCGGGGCGTCGAGGTAGAGCAGCACCGCGGCCACGCAGCTCTCGGGCATGTCGCCGAGGCCGCAGTAGCCGTCGCCGTAGCCGTTCCCGCCCTCCCCCTCCGGCCCCATTAGGCTCGAAACCCCCGCCCCCATTGGACTGGAGGCTCCTTTTTTTCTTCTTCTTTTCTTTTCTTTTTTCTTCTTTTGTTTTTGTTTTGTTCTTCGTTTGATTCGGTCTGCGTTTGAGAAAGGCAAGGAAGAAAACGGCAGATTTTTTATTTTTTTGGTTTTGTGAGGTGTGAGAAGTTGAGAAATGAGAAGAGAATGGATGGAGACCGCACGGATTTTATTTATGTGTTGCCAAAATGAAAATCCGTTCTTATTTGTTATTTATTATTTTAGGAGATTTTTTAAGGGTTGACGATTTAATTATCTACGTGTTTATATATGTTTATATAATGTAAAAATTTTGTAACTGTTAATTCAAAATTTATAATTTTTATCTCAAATTCTGTAATAATGTAGTGTAGACACGTGGACACAGTTCTTATTTGTTATTTATTTAGGAAATTTTCAAGTGTTGACAATTTAATTATCTACATGTCTATCTCTAATTCTCTGTATATATATAAATTTTGTAACTCTTATTTTAAGATGTAATTTTTACTCTAAATTTTGTAATAGTGTGAACATGTGAACACAAATATAAATTTTGTAACTCTTATTTCAAATTGTAAATTTTACTCTAAATTTTGTAATAATGTAGTCATGTGAACACAAATATTGAGAACACTAGATATGACCCATTTATTTATTCGTTTATTATTAGGTTGATGATGATATATTATTTGATGGTTGGGGAAAATGTAGGTCGAATTAGTCTTATTTTTTATTTTTTTATTTTATATTTATATTTATTTTGATTTTTGACCGAATCAGAAAGCACATAATTGTTTTCTGACTTTCTGTTAGAATTGGGAATGTTAACGGAAATAACCCTTCTGTCCGTTAAGTTCGAACCAAACCACGTCCGAGCTGGGAAACAGCATAACGGAACGGCGTTCCTGTTTGCCCAGCTGACCATTTGACTTCACGGTTCCAACTTCCATCACAAACTGTTGTTGAAAGAGATGCGTTATATATACATGTTTTCAAAGAAAGAAAGGAAGGACTTTATAAATTATAAATTTATAATTATAATTACTGCATAATAAATGGGACGTTAAATTATGGATAGAATTAATAGCTGCAGTCTGTTATTTTCTTCTGGAAATTAAAAAAAAAAAAAGAAGAAGAGGAAAACTGATTGAATTAAGAGGACTTTCAAGGGTTGAGACTGAATTTGAGAATTTAGACAAGATACAAATTAAGTGGATCCATGGAAAACATTGTATTCAATATTAATGGAGGAAAGACTTTCAACAGACTAAACGGTTTTCCAAGAAGAAGCTTCTACTTTTATTACAGTGTTGTTCAAACTTTCACAGTTTCAAACAGTTTCTAATTGTGTCTCATTTGATATGAACTATTTATTTATTGATCACGACATGTTGATTTTTGCAAAGGATTATAATGTTAAGAGTATCATTAAAGTACTAGCTCTACTTTTAACTTTTACCTCTTTAGTGCTTTTGTTATTTGTTGGACCCAAAGAAAAAAAATATGCAAAAATTATTGACGTAAATTATGTTACTTTTTCATGAAATACTAAATTTAATTATTTTCAAAATTTTCTTATTAGATATTTCTGTACTCAGAAAATACCTTTGTCAGAGTTGCAAATAACATTATTCTTATTATTATTATTAGGACCATTTTATTTAAATCTAATAAAGAAGATAAAACAAACTTTAAAAACAATATAAGATTTGATAGCTGCTTTGACCAACCGTCAGGATCTCATTTCATATCAAACGTAACGACTATCCTGCAATCAGCAAAGTACCATAACCTCATTGATATTATAAAATAATATATACTAATTTATATTTGGACCAATTGCCTTGTACGATCAAACAAAATAAATATCAAATTGCGTGGATCTGAGTAGGCATTATGGACACAACGATTTTTCGCTCATCTCTCTACCAAAGTGGGATTGTGGTACAATAACATATATGGAGGATAATTAGCTTGTGTTTGTTGAATTAAACAATTCATAATTAACTTAACTAATTGTACAATTTCTCTAATTTGACTAATTGGTTTAGTAAATTTAACTTGAATTTTCTGAGCTTTAATTCGTAGGTTAACTTGCTAGATATTGAAGATGAGTTAATGCACAAAGTCAAGAAATGTAATCTAAGAATAGTTAGAATTGCAAAAAAAAATGATATTAAAATCAATCAAATTGAGTCAAAACTAGCGAAACCGGTGTTTCCGTTCAAATCGTTACAATGCTTCGTTCGGTTCTAAGTTAAACCCTGAAATATCCAGTAAGTCCCAAAAATTGAGCAAAAGGCCAGAGCCGATTGTTGTGTAACGGTTCACTGACGTGTTCAACACATAAATTGAATGAAACTTTATACACAATCAATATATGAATGTTGGGCATGTTTATAAATGATATTAGATTTTTTAGATTTTTTATGAATCTATTTGAGAGCTATCATCATCATGGTTGTCGAGATAAATAGTTGTCTATGTTTATAAACCGATCGTTGGGTAACGGTTCACTGAAGTGTTCAACACTTAAATTGAATGAAACTTTAAACACAATCAATATATGAATGTTGGGCATGTTTATAAATGATATTAGATTTTCTATGAATCTATTTGAGAGCTATCATCATCATGGTTGTCAAGATAAATAGTTGTCATGTAATCCCTTCTTATACAAATATAGGGACCAATATAGCTTTTTTTCTTTTACAGAAATTCAATAAAAAATGAGTTTTCACAATAATAAATAAATAAATAAAATACAGACCGCTATAGTATATTTTATTTGCAATTATCTACCAGAGCTTCCGTATCCCCTCTTCCCAACTAACCCGCAATACTGGAGCACGCGTAAGTGACCCATGTTTGGTATACCGTATACAGCACACGTCTACGAATTAATACGATATATGTCAGTTTCAATTTCATTAAGACAATGTTCCCTCGTGGAAATATCAAATAGAATAAAATAGTAATTAGATGTCGGAAAACGCTGATTATAATTGGTGTAGCTAATTATTAATAACAGCTGAAGAGAGTTCATACTATGGACATCCATGAAATGTAACAACTCACTGATAAATGAGATCAAGTGGGCTCCATTTGTAACAACAACAGTCACAAAAAGTGACTATGGATGTATGAATAACAAATTCAATGGACGCAAGATGTTTCCCTGGGGACAACCTACCGTCCATACTATGGACATCCATAGAATGTAACAAACAATTGAGTAATACCTAGCGTCCATACAAAAACCGTTCAGAGCGTTTATAGGTTACATTTCGGGATGTATCTGTTACATTTCAGAGTATATTTGTTACATTCCGTACACATTTATAGATGTATGGACGGTTTTTCAATGGACGCAACATGTTTCTCCAAACAATTAGTAGTATTATGTGTTTCCCCCATAAATAGTCATAAATGATTTTACTGAGTCTCTATGAATTGCTAAAATTCGACGGTACAAATGCTACATTCGAATGAACAGTCTCGATCCTTAATAGTGACACTGTTCATGCCTCTCTTCCTCTCAAATCATATACTGGTAATTACTGCTTCTGCACTTCGCTCTCGTGTATTTCCTTTTCATCTCACTGAAAACAAATCAGCCGCACAGCGTATTTTTGGTAGCTTAATTATGTGTGTGGCTTTTCATGCAGATTTTTGCGTTTGTTTTTGGTGGAGAACGCGCCACACGTCTTGCTATGTGCCATAAACAGTACACATGGAGAAGAACCATCTGATTTATTATTAGGCATTTCTAAAGCACATAGTTGTCGACTATCAACAATAGCGATTGGTTTTGTTTTGTTTAGTGGTCCATGCATATTATAACGCATCCAATGGCATGCAACTCAATGATTGTGACCTCTCTTCTTTTATTGATAGATTAAGAAACATACGCATGGAACACATTCCCCCTCGTTTTCTCCATTTTTGTCAAACTAGTTGAACTTACTGGTCTTTTATTATTATTCCTTTTCCTTTCTGAATAGAGCAACCAGTTGTAGCAAATGGCTTAGTAGCTCAAATGGTAGCTAATTAAGATTATTTTTAAGAGATCATGAGTTCAATCCGTCGTGAACACAAATAATAAATCTCCTGAAAAAAAATGGGAGATGGTGGAAAATATCCACTTTATCAAAAAAAAAAAAAAAAAAGCAACCAGTTGTAGACTACTGTGCTTATTTTAATCTCTCTTCTCCATTTGAACGTGAATCACACTTACCAGAAAATATCCATCAACTTGTCTACCATTCATCAACTAACCTTACCAGTACCTACCAACTCTGTGAAGTTTGCATGCTGAACTGGGTGCGCTGGTGTCAGTACATACCAGGCCGCGCCTGATCGGTACATACATAGTACCTCATTTAGTGGTTTTTTAATTGTTACAGTACAATAGAGTCTTCTTTAATTACCAGCCTAAGTGCAATTACCACAAAAGAGCAGTTAAGACTCGAGCGACTTCCATTAACTAACAGCTTCAGTGTCTTCTCAGAATGGGAAAATGATATCTTACATAATATTACGTATCAAAACAAAAAAGGGTGCCGCGAGGCACATTTCGTATAAAATTAAACACGAGAAAATTAAGAACTACAGCCAACACCAAGCATGCTAACAAACTGTTAACTAGCAGTTGAACTCTCCTGACATCAAATTAAAAAAACGTGAATGCAAGAAGGTGAAAAGCTTCATTGAGCTTGACTTGGTCGGGAAAATGTACAAGCTGCTCCTGAATTTCCAAACTATTCTTATAGAATCCAACTAAGAGCCAAATACCTCCTTGCTACACACAGGACAAGTCTGGCAAACCAAAAAAAAAAAAAAAAAAATTTAGTCAAACAATTAAATTCTTCATTAGATTTGCAAGAATGCTGGTAACCTTTGACTGTGGCATAAAACAGCCTCTACGATGTTTGACAGCAAACAGGTGGACGTATCTTCCCCGAAATCAGAGCAATACTACTAGAACACTTTGAAACAGAAATATGCTCTATTCTTTAGCAAGTCCCAAAATGGGGCTCTACGGTGTGTCACTACTGCATTAAGGAAATATAAATTCAACGATCTAACAGAATGTAGGTACCAACATACCAGAACCATCTGAATACAAATCAAATTCTTTTTACAATTTAACTTCTGGTACTGGTAAGCAGATAAAAACCTTAATTTAGGATTTCAAAGCATCAGCATCAACAATACACAGCTTATAAGCATATGCAGTGGAACAAAAGCAAATAAGGGTGGGGAACCCTTGACAACCTTGACAATGGATCTCCATATAAATACAAAAAGAAAATATATATAGAAATAAGGGGAAAAAACTTTTAAACATCTCATTGAATATATAGATTGATCGTGTTTTAAATTTCATCCAACTTGATTCTTATTTTGAAGTTTTATCAAAGCTCAATAAATTTAGACTGTTACAAATTCTATCTAGTTTTGATTGTATTTGATGGAATATCAAATGACAGTCAAATTGGATGAAACTTGGAACACAATCAACCATTAGTTCAAGAAATGTTAAGATAATGTATTCTATTTTTTTAATTTTTTTTACATCTATTTGGAGATACATAGTCAATGTCGCAACTTTAATGGATTTCAAAGGATCCTCACCCTTTAAACATACACAAATAAAAGAAGTAGCTACCTTGTTGATCTTAAGCCATTTTGTGACACAAGTCTGATGATACTTGTGATTACAAGGCAATGAGATCAATTTCTCTTTGTTCTCATACTTCATGCAACATATAACACACCTGTCAAATGAAATATTATCGTATCGGAGCATAATAGGGATAGAACATTAAGGAATGCATTCTTTGATCAGATCAATATAGTTCAATAGTGGCAGCAATGGGAGGGAAAAAAAATCTAGTATAGTTTATACGCTATTAAAGTCGGAGTGTGATAACTTCAAATATAGATGCTAAATCATGAAATATAGCTCAATTTAGAACTGAAACATACTCGTCATGCTTCTCCTTCCTGGAAAATATTCCACCAGCTTTATAAGTTGATTTTGGTAAACGTTTTATCATTTCATCAGACAAGCCTCTGCTGTGAGTGCCAATGGTTTCTCCTAATTGTTGCAATTCCTTAATAGAAAACAAAAAACAATAGCAACACATATGGTATATCATGAGGTGCCACGATAAAAAAATAAAATGCCAAAGACCAGGCATCATACAGGAACAGCTAAAAGTTTTCCTGTTATATTTAGCATTTAAGAAAAGAAAATACAATTTACCAATAATATGTGTATCATAAATTGACCAATGTTTTTAAGCAAAGGACTCATTTTGTGTATAAACTATTCATATCAGTCCATATTCTCATTTGTTATACAGAACTAGTATCTTTTATCAAATCATCACAAGAAAGCCAATGGTAATGAGCTATTTTCCTATACAGAACTTGAGTACTTACTGAGAACTAGGAAAAACTAAAGAAAATTATTTGTTCATTCAGGATATTTGACTATTTGTACAAGCTCCCTAGTATAAAAATAGTAATAATTATAAGTTTAAGAAAATAAACCTCGTAGGTCATATTGTCAGGATCAATGCCATCATCTCTTGGAGCCTGCACATTTATGTTGGAAGAGATAATATCAACAATCTTTATTTAAAAATAAATTTATTTAGAACCAATCAAAAACCAATATATTGACTAAATTCACAAACAAAATAAAAATAAAAATCAATATGTTGACAACTTAAAGAAAGGATAAAAATGGAAGACAACCAGATCAGGCGAGTGAGCCTCAGTTCTTCTTGTGTTTGAAGTGGGAACCATTGTTGGTGATCTTGCTAAAAATTAAAGAAGAACAATATGAAAAGATTAATCATGCAATGCCCCTTTATCATTTTACTTCAAGAAAGTACAACAACAGAACACCATTTCGCTTCTCTTATATAAGATCAAGGGTCTGTGAGCATGCAGCAGAGAGTGTTAGCACTGGCAAACAAAATGGGACATCAGGTAATTACTATATTGTTCTAAAATTTGTTGAATTCTCCAAGATGGTTTCCTTTTGTACAAAAAAAACATTCCAAATATTCCCTCTTAGACCCAGAAATCCTGAATATGACTTGACATTTCAGCACTTATTACTAAAGTAATAACTAGTATTAGGCAATGGCATTACCCAAATGCTACTATCCTCACCTAAAAAAATTAAGATGAAAATTATTCTAGAAGAACCATTGACAAAATATTTTACCAGGGGGCGTCGAGTTGGTAGCATCAAAAGAGACACCAACAAGCTGGTTTTCCAAATCTTGCAACTCCTTGGCAATCGCCTCATCATTAGCAAGTTGGGCATTAAGATGCACGGATCTTGGCGCACGCTTGTCTCTCCGATTTCGGTCTTGGACAGAGCCAGATTGCGAATTTGCATTGGAGGTGGTAGTTCTACTGGTGTTAGCTAGCCTGTTCCTTTGAAAAGATTCGTACACTATTTCCTATTGGAAAAAGTAAATCAAGAAGATGTCTAAGAAGATTGTTCTTCCCTATATATAATGATAATTTGGTATCACATTGATCTTTTTTCTGCTTGCTATAAAACATATTTGAATTTTACTCCAATAACCCCACCAATTATTTTTTTTATTTTTTTTTTCTATCTGACGATTATAAATGAATATTACCCATTATGAGATTCATCTGTAACCGATAAAATTATCTGGGTGTGAGCATGGAAGTAACGTCCAACACATTTATCTTGAAATTACAGAAGCAGCTGGAAAAGTACCACTTAATGCCATCAGCAGATTTGAAGTACTCTTCACAACGTGCCGAAGTAACATCGAGACAGTATTTTGTGACAATTAAAAAAGAAAAGCACAAGCTTTTGCTGGTGTTCACACGTAAGAAGAGAAATGAAGTAATAGGAGGAGGAGGAGGAGGAGGAGGGGCATACCTGATCTTGCAGAACTTGGGCAAGAGAATCATCGTCATGATCATCATCGAAAAAGCCTCCGAAACTTTCTTCGATGACATAATAATGGTTAGGGCCATTCATGTAACGCACTGCCATTTCAATTTCTTCCTTCTTTCAGGAAATTGTCCCTAATGGAGTACAAGTAAGGTTTTAAATGGAAGTAGCAGTAGTAGTAATACTAGTACTAGTACTAGCAGCTGGGTTGATTAGTAACTAGTAAGTACCTTGGAAGTTGAAGCGGATCTGATCTGCACAGTCGATCTCGAATCCGGCTGCCAGTAGCCTGAGCTGCCTGACTGCCGGCCTGAGCCGTAAAGGAGCATGTACTTTATTCATTCACACTTCATCAGAGGTGCTGTAAGGACCCAGCCCAGATGGCGCAATGTAGGCCCAAAATGACATGCACAGCCCAATCTTATCAACAATCTCATGGGCCTGGGCCGACCCAGCCCAAAATGGTACTCACGGTATGTATGGCCCATATTGGACTGGACGGCCCACTCCATCGGGACCGTCCATCCGAACTCCAGCGGAGCGATCGATCGAAGGTCTTTCTCGTTTCTTTTTCCTTCTAACTTGAGAAAGTTCATAAAAACCCAAACCCTAGCCGCTAACTCTCAACGCTCTCGCAGTTCGTCTCTCCTCCTCTTCCATCTACGAGCAGTTAGTTGATCCCTCTGCCGAGCCAACATGGGGTATGTCGACACTCTCAACTCCTTTTTGAATTAATCCTAGACTAGATTACTAGTCTGTAGTGTAGTTAGATTATGTTTGTTCGATCGGATCAATTCAAATGCCTTGTTGTTGTTGCATAATTGCATCTTCTGTATCAGATTCATGGAACAATGTACAGTTTAGATTGATAGAGAAAGCTTATGGACGGTCCGGTGCTAGCCTTGACGTTCGGTTCGTTAGCGCACAACATATTTCATAAGCCAAATTAGTATGTTGCCACTGGCCTTGCAAAATCCTTGGATTCCCTGTTTCAAGGATTATATCTGGCGGCATACATGTTACAGATCTTATTATTATTATTTTTTTTTATGGGCTAAGATCTTCACATGGTAATTACAAGTTAAATTATGTTTTGTTTCGTTAGTTTTAGTAAATTGCGAGGATTACCGGTATGTTCTATATGGATATCAGATGTTTATATGAAAATTTCGGCATGCTTATCGGATGCTGTCGATTTATTTTATCTGCTCCTGAACCAAAACATAATATAATGTATATTATATTTATTTATTTTTTTGCCAAATTATATTATATTTATTAAGACATTACTTGGCCAATTATGATCATGTTACTCAATAGATGATGTTGACAATGACAATTGAAGCAAGAATTTTGGTCCTTGCTGACTAATTAATTGCGACAAATTTTAATTTGGTGGTATATGATTGTGAGCTTGAGGTTAATTGCATATTGCTTGTTGGTTCTTGAAAAAACAAACAGGAAAACACGTGGAATGGGAGCTGGGCGCAAGCTCAAGAAGCACAGAAGAGAGGAAAGGTGGGCTGATAAGGCCTACAAGAAGAGCCATCTCGGAAACGAGTGGAAGAAGCCATTTGCTGGTTCTTCCCATGCCAAAGGAATCGTCCTTGAGAAAATGTATGTTTTCTACCTCCCAAAACACATAATACAAAAGAAACAATTGAAAGTTTAAGCTGACTGGGCTACTACATTGCATATAATATTAGATACTGGCATGGTGCTGGTATTGCTGAGTGTAAGAGTGGGTTATAGTATTATGTTATGCTGTTTTTTAGCAGCATTGTTTGATGGTGATGGGAAATTGTTTCTGGGTATCCGTTTATCCTAATTACCAAGCTAATTTTAGTTTGATTATTGCAGTGGTATTGAAGCCAAGCAGCCGAACTCTGCTATCCGTAAGTGTGCTCGTGTGCAGTTGGTTAAGAATGGAAAGAAGATTGCAGCCTTTGTGCCGAATGATGGTTGCTTGAACTACATAGAGGAGAATGTAAAGGCTTCTCTCCCTTGTTTCTGTTTGGAAATTTTGTGAATTCGGTGTTTTGTTCCTGTGCACTAATTATTTTGTTGGGTTTGTTATCAGGATGAGGTGCTGATTGCTGGATTTGGTAGGAAGGGACACGCCGTAGGAGATATTCCTGGTGTCAGGTTCAAGGTTGTCAAGGTTTCTGGTGTCTCGCTGTTGGCTCTTTTTAAGGAGAAGAAGGAGAAGCCAAGGTCTTAGATTCTGTATTTTTATCGGTTAAGTTAGATGATTATGAACAATTTTGTTCTTTGCACCTAAAAGATGTTTTGAATGGGATCTTGTTCATCTCCTTTGTGTATTTCTTAGTTTCGTTTCATTCAGCCTTCTTGAAAAGTACAGTATCACTATGTGGTTGTCGCGTAGTCATCTTTTTGTTGCATCTTTTAGTTTGTTACCACAGATCTATATGTTGGTCTGAATCAACTGCATTGAAGTTGGATTGTTTTGATTTAAGGGTATTTGCAAATTTTGAGCTACATAAAAGATGCATCAGTGCTTCCAGATATCATAACACTTGGCAGTTTTTTTTTTTTTTAGTTGACATCTATATGCAGTGAACAGTGAACTTGTTATGTTTTAATTTTGAAGCATTTCTATAGTTTGAAGATATATCTGGTGGAACATAGCTGCACTATATATGATGTGCCAGATATGGCGGATGAGTGGATTCTATTCTGATGATGCCAGTAAATACTGTTATGTTTATAGGACTGTTCAAGTAACGAAACATTGACAATAGAACTGGCACACCAGTCAGAAAAAGTTCAATATAAATGAACAATCTATCGAGGTCAATTGTCAAATAACTTGTATGAAAAACGTTTGCGCACAAAGTCACAAACTGAAAGATGTGAAATCAATAGAACTGGCACACCGTCCTCTGCTCCGTTGGGCCTTCATGCGAGGCTGAAGCGTTTCCCACATCCTTTTTTCTTTTTGTGAATGAAAGGCAAATAGGCCCAGTTTTCATTTAACTGAAAACACACTGTACATGGTTTCAGTCAGGATTTGAGAGATGTAGATCAGCCCTCTAAACAATCACTCCGTTTGCTTGCCCACACATTTTTACTGTCTCGCAGTTGGTTCCTCATTTCGGAAGCGTACTGCTACTGCTCCAGCCATTAACAGATTGTCTAAAATTCTTACTGGTTTCATTTTAAAGACATCAAATTGTATCTTGGTTTCATTTCTTATGTTCTATTAGATGCAGGTGTTCTTCCGAAACACAATCTGTAGTGCAATTGTGGGACTATGCGGACTGCCTTAGGAACATAGACAATTAACCGAGCATTTCTGTTTTCATGCAATTAATAATTTGCAAAACAACAAAGGGAGTTGAAAAAGGATACAAATGTAAGAACATAAACGGGATTTTCTTTTGTTAATTGTTAAGGTGAGCATATCAGATAAAAGTTTAAAATAAATCCTTATCGAGTAAGGGACATGTCTCAATGTGGCCAAAAAGCTGGAGTAGCTCAGTTGGTTAGAGCGTATGGCTGTTAACCATAAGGTCGAAGGTTCGACCCCTTCCTCTAGCGTTTTTCCTTTTGCTTTGTTTTGTTAACCATTACATTTGTGCATGCTTACATTTTAACTTAAGGGATGTCTAGATGAAGGGTAAAATGGTCAGTTAATATTTTATGTGAATTAAATAACTAGTTTTGTAAATGAAATGGGATAATAGAAAGAAAGATAAATTTTAATGGGTAAATGGGATATTAGAGTGGTTTGATAGGGATATTGGCAATTATGCAAGTTTTGATGGGTACATCAAAAATTAACCCTTTTTTTTTAAGTGTTGTCCACTCTCAAATGAGAAATTTTGTGTTCATCAAATCAATTGGACTGACAAAACCAGTAACAAGATAGCCATACAAATTAACAATGCATGGTACCTCACCTCTTCATCTTGCCAGCCTAAACTGAGAATTGTCAACCTAAAAAGGGTTATTGTTATTATTAATCTTTGTGGATTAGGAGGAGCAGGTTAAGGTCACAAGGTGGGGCACTGCCGGTAATTTGTTTCCTAGTCCTATAACAATGATTGCATATTTGCATGTGCTGTGCACATGGATTAAGAGAGTGACTGGTAACCTCTTGCCTTGGCTCAATCTCAGTGAGCTGCTATACTTTATGAGAACAATAAAAAAGGTAAGCTCATTTCTGGGACAGCCTAGCTCTTGTATATAAAAATGTAAACACAACCATCGATCACAATTTGGATTTGGAAATTAGAAAGTTCTTCCTTGCTAAGTTTTACTTCGTATAATAATACGCCCAATTTGTTTCATCTAATATCGTTTTTTTTTTTTTTTTTGGTTCTCTTTTTCACTATTGGTCTACCCCTATTATAGCTATCTATACAATCATAAATTAATGTTAACGCGTCAAAGGCTCAAAGCCTAAAAAGGATCACTCGACAATGGTTATTTTGAAAATCTTAATATGAATTATAAATAACGGATTTTTCAATAAATTCAAAGGGTATACGCCCACAACATCCATAGGCTACAAAATTGAGATATACGTTAACAAAATCAAATATATCTGTTACATTTTTTATACATTTATAGACTATAAACGTATGAATAGCTTTTTTAATAGACGCAAGATATTTCTCCATCAATAATGATTACTAAAAATGATGCAGGAGTCACAAGGAAGTACATATGAACAGTTGGAATGAGACCAAGTGAACTTTGTGCGATCACAAAGTTAGATATTTGGTAGCATTTGCGGATTCAGGCAAGTACGATTCCAACGGAAACTATCATGACATGCTAATATATACGATGCAATGCAACTTGGAAAGAGGGCAAAAACAAATGAATGATGCTAGCTGAAGCTTCACGCCATGGATACAATTATATGTATAAACAGGAAAAAATATCATGCATATATATCTACTCTGGTTGATATATATACGTACATATATATATATGGAGCTAGACTAATGTGCTAACGTTAGCATTTCAATTTGAAATGCTAACGCCTCAAAAATGGTGTTATAATATTCGAAATCGTGATTTATGGTGTTCAATAAATTCTTCGTATAAAAATGCTAAGGAATACAAAAATTTTCCATTTTTGGAGTTTCTTATCTATTTGTTTTGAATTTTTGAAAAGAGCTCATAAATAATAATAAAATATTGATGTTTGTTCATGCTTTTTTCAAAAATACAAAATAAATACTAAGAAAACTTTAAAAATAGAAAGTTTTTGTTTACCCTTATATTTCTATATGAAGAATTTATCAAGCATCATATATCACGATTTCGGATACAACGTAATTTTTGAAGCATTAGCATTTCATATTGAAATGCTAATGTTAGCACAATAGTCTAACTCTATATATGAAATGCTAATGTTAGCACAATAGTCTAACTCTATATATATGATGCATTTGTTAGCAATTTTATTTGACTCGATCGGCACTGAGATCTCTCTGTTCTTTTTTTTTTTTTTTTTTTTTTTGAATTTTGGTGCACTATCAATATTCAAGCATAGTTAAATTGTAATTTAAGAGAAGTGAATATTTTTGTTAAATCACTGATAATTGTCGTTAACATATTTTGTCTCAATTGTGAAGATATTAAAGCTGATATAAATAATAATTTGGTATTAATCACTCTTAAATTAAGACGTAGCCATCAAATCTATAGATCCTTAATTAATATCCAAACAAATTAACCGAAATCAGATAAATATAAGGCAACAAATATATATTAATTTAATTAACCGGATCAATAACAATAAATTATTATTACCCGTAGATATATGTCCATTCATTAATCAAGTTGAAATGTTGAATACAACACAAAAAAAGATGATTATGTGCAACGCATTACACAAAAGTCTTCACACTTATTATTAAGTGCGAATGCTTTATGGTGAAAAGGTGACATTTGCGTCCATTAATTCTACGCCGATGATTTTGATTTTCCATCTTTAATCTCTGTGGGCTCTTTTAGTCTAATTTTACCAGTGACTTGTCCATTTCATGACAAGTAATTATGCTTCTGTTGATGGATTCATGAGTCGCATATCGCGATACATGCTGCTAAGTTAGCATACAAAATTTCATATCTGAAATCAATATAAATCTGGTGCTTTTCTAGAAAGAGAAGCGAGGCCTGTTTTTTTGATCGGATGGTCGAGATCGGTTACCGCACCGATCTCACAATATTTCAGTGTTTGTCGCACTGATCTCAAAGTACTTCGGTGCTTCTCAACCGTCGGATCAAAAAAGTAGGTGATCTTGATCCATCTAAAATAGCAAATTTGACATATAAACTCTCGCAATGCTATGAAATCGAACTCGGTTCTTCGTGAACCCCGCAACGCTGCAGAAGGGAGGACAACATTAGTTAGCCGATGCAGTGCATTAAGATTCGTGTCGTGAGGGGATTAATTTGCACTAGAGTAATGGCCTCGCGTTGCTTCGGCCGTGTTGATCGGGATAAGTTAGGATAAATTTTTGATGATATTTATTATTGATAACTTTATATTGTATTTTTTTTATTCAATTATATATATATATTGGAATTATTGTTAAATTTTTACAAAATTTGTAAAGTTTTCCATCCGCATTAGGAAATTGGATCAGGATATTTTAGATTATCTATACGCTTCGATTATATAGCTCTAATATTACCTTATTATGGTTTTTGTACTTTGTTTGGACATTAATTAAAATACATTGTTATAATAAATATATTATGAAAAGTCATAAAAAATTTATGGTATAGTGACTCAAACCATCGTACCGTATAATATATTCAAATTAAATTAATTTTATTAAATTCTTAGTTAATATAACTAAATTTATCTTTTCAAATATTTAAATGAAAGTAATTTTATTAAATTATTAATGAATATGACTAAATTTATCTTTTCAAATGATATTTAGTGAGAAATGGGTAACATGAATTTAATTTTCAATAGCTTGCATTCAGGAACTTATGACGGAAAGATTAACCAAACTTATAAAAAAAAATAAATAGAAGCATTTAAAATTCATCACATACAATTGAATTTATTAGTGATATTATCTTAAATTTTTTTCTTGTTTAAGCCTCATGTCGGATTAAAATAAATTATTAAATATGTGATTCCATATCATAAATAATTATCAATTATAGAAGCTTCATGTCATTCACACATTTTGGCATCTCATATAATAATGATTTTTATTGTTTTTTTTGCTAATTGGTACGAATAATACTAAATTCATGTATTTGAATACCGTCATTTAGTTTTGTGTAAACTGGATCACTGGAAGATCAGATATCAAATGATGTTGGTCTTAAAAAAAAAAAAAATTGTAGCACTATTCCTTACACTGTAGCTCTTACACTATAGCTACAGTGTAAGGAACAGTACCGAAACCTGTCCAAAATTAATATATATAAAAAGGATTTCCATGGCAGATTCCCGGATCGGGTCGGGTCGGGTATCAGGTTGACGGTTGCCGGCATTTTCTCCGGGTCGGGTAACAGGTTGACGTTTGCAGGCATTTTTTCGGGTCGGGTCGGGTCGGGTCGGGCGGGTTTTTCATTTTTGGTCAGATTTTGCACCTCTATTCCCGGGTTGGGTTCGGATCAGTTTGATTTTCTCTGAAACTCGGGTCGGACGGGTTTTTCAGGTCGAGTCAGATTTTGCCACCTCTAAAGGATCTTACAAAAAAAAAAAAAAAACACTGTTCACGGTACTGTTCTTTCTACTGTTCCTTCTACTGTAGCAACCCATCCAAGATTATATATACTATAATAGGATTTCTATTAATTCGACCAGTCCATGATTTCCATCATATTATATATATGGATTCGTCCAGAAGTCTATGCATAAAACAAATATCATGCATACCAACTACATAAACACAAACTTAAAAAACTTGCATAAGATAAACATCACACATTATAAAAGTAAAAAGTCTATGCATAAAACAAATATCATGTACAATAAGCTGTACAAACACAAACTTAAAAAAAACATGCAGATAACAAATACCACACTGCATAGAAATAAGAATTCTATGCATAAAACAAATATTATGCATAAAAACTGTATAAAACAAACTAAAAAAAAAAACAACTTGCATAATGACACTGCATAAAAGTAACAATTTCATGCATAAAATAAATATCATACATAACAAACTGCATAAAACACAAACTTAAAAAAACTTGAACCCGATATGATCCAAACCCGACCCGACCTGCTCCTTTTTTTTGGAGAAAGTCAAATTGATCTGAACCCGACCCGACCCTACCGTAACGATGAATAAAAGAAATGACAAAAAGTACTTAAATTGATATTTAAGAACTGAATGGATGTGCTAGTGATACTTAATTATAACTAAAAATGATATGTTCGAAACTTTCAAAATAAAAGAAATGACAAAAGGTAAATTTAAAGATCTAGTCAATAATTAAAAAATTTAAAGAGAAAACTGAAGTCACTCAAATATTTATCCGGGATTTGAATCTGCAACCCATCAAGGCATTAATAGAGAATATTACGTTAACTAGTGGATTAAAAGAATGTACTCAAATGAATGATATTTTTACTACCATATCATTTATATTATTTACTCTATTAATTTTCTTCAAGAATCTAATAGTTACTTTGATTAGGTGTAGTGATATAGTGAGTAGTGAGCATGTGCTCAGTGAGGTAAGCGCTCTTGATATATGATGTGATGGAAAACGAGAAGTTTGCCGAGAACTTGTCTTGAACCCCCTTAATTAATTAGTTCAACAACACCCGGCGTCCATAGAAAAACTGCTCGTAGCATATATATATATTACATTTCGGGATATATCCGTTATATTTTGGATATATCTGTTACATTCAGTATACATATGTAGGTGTATGGACACAAGATGTTTCTCTAATTAGTTTGCACAATAAATCTCAACTATGAGAGTATATTTCCTCGAATTATTGGAAAATATATATATAGGCAGTAAAAACTAAACATATATAGTCATTAAACTGGTTTGAAAAAAAATATATAAATATATTAGATCGAATGTTTGATCCATTATTAATTTATTTTGCAAATTTCAAAAAAAAGTCAACTGGTTGTATTTTATAGGTTTCATCCAAACTAGTTGCTATCTAGAACGTAAAAAAATTCTCTTTGCAAGTTGAGTTCAGCATGCTATTCTGTACTTGACTCTCTTATTTTATTTTACCGTAGAAACAGCAACTTCTAGATCTTAATCACCATTCACCAATAATTCTACATTAAAATGACTGACGAATTTGATATGGTTTCATTCAATTCTTTCCTCGATTGACTATATATATATTTTCCGGCTCCCGGCCCACGGAGAACCAAAGAACTGCAATTGGACAAACATCCCCAATATTTTATTTTGAAAAAACACCACTGAACTATATATCCGAATATTACTTCTCGATAATTATTAATTTTTCTAATACCCTATTTTAAAGTGTAAAAAGACCCTTACACTTACACATATATAAGATTTTACCAATTTAATAATTGACGCAATGGGGTGTGTGTGTTCAAATTAAAAGATCATTATAAGATCGATGGAGGTTTGTTGATCAATGAACAGATTGGGTGCTGCCGTTGGTAATTTCTCCTCACAAAATAAAAGTAAAATGATGTATGGTCTATGCATTAAATAGTAAACCTATATATTGGTGCTCTTTGCATGTGCCCAATTTGGGAGCTCGTTGACTCTCTCCAGTCTCCAGCGACTGACTTTGAGCTTGAAAGTTAAAAGCACCTCTCCCAAGTTCCACCTTTCCCTCTCCTTCCCATCCCCAAACAAGCACCCAGATCAGAATTCAGATGTCCCACAGCCTCCCTCATTCTTAGTTCTTACCTCCACTCTGCACCGCCTCCAGTCCAGTCTCCAGATCATAATTATTGCCATAATAATACTATTAATTCTAATTAATTAGTGATTTAATTGCCTCTCATATATATATCTTACTTATTTATTTATCAGCTCATTAATTGCAGGAACGCACCTCCCCCAAAAACTCTCACGGCCCACCCATTTTCGTTAACCCCCCTAATCAGGATTCCATATCGTCTCGAGATCTGTGCTGGTGCGCATCGTAAGATGATCTAACGGTTCACATTCCGCGCTACACAATGCAGCACTACAGAGGATGGATGAGCACTCCCTAATCAGGATTCAGCTAATCTAATTCAATTCTAATCCCATCCTAATCCTACCACCTATAGATTTCATATTCTCTGTAGCGCTGCATTGTGTAGTGCAGGATGTGAACCGTTAGATCATCTCGAGATCTGTGCTGGTTCGCATCTCAAGATGATCTAATGGTCCACAACCTGCGCTACACAATGCAGTGCTACAGAGGATGAGCACTCACCACTATAATATCCATTGTTTTCCCAATTTTTCCTGTCAAGTGTCAATTCAAATCAATCAGCTAAGGATAAATATAACTTGCCACAAACAATGCTACCAAAATATTCTAATGTACTTGAAAAAAATTTACAAAAATATTTCTCTTTTCAGAAAATTTTACATAAATATCTTTTATTTCTAAGAAATTTACAAAATTACTCTACCATGAAAATTTTTTATAAAAATGTCCCTTACAATATTACAAAAATATACCCCCCCCAACAAAATTTCACAAAAATGATCCTCCCCACCTATATTCCACCTCATCATAAGATTATGGGGACATTGTTTGTGGCATGATATCATTGTCCCTCAGTAATAAGCCCCCGCTCTCTCTCACCACCACCACCACCACCACATGCATCATTGCACCCACAAATACAATCCCCCCCTCCTCCTACTCCTACTAAATCCTAAGGATATTTATCCATAATTAAACAGCCTGCCAATCAAACAAACAGACATAGAAGAAGAACTGATCAGAAGCATGGCAGGGCTGATGATGAAGCACTACCAAAAGTACGGCAAGCGGAGCAACATCCTGTCCATAGCCTTCGTGGCGCTCCTCTGCTCCCTCTCCTACTTCCTCGGCATCTGGCAGCACGGCGGCTTCAATCCTCCATCCGTCTCCACCACCGCCGTGCTATCAACCTCCTCCAACTGCGACCCGACATCTGTGTCTGGGTCGGGTTCAATCGGGCTCGATTTTGATGCGCATCACGCCGCCAATGATTCGTACTTAGCGTCGTCCCCGCCGCCGAGCAACATCCCCCCGTGCGACATCAAGTATTCCGAATACACCCCGTGCGAGGACGTCGACCGCTCGCTGCGGTTCGACCGGGATAGATTGGTATACAGAGAGAGGCACTGTCCGGAGAAAAGGGAGCTGTTGAAGTGCCTGATACCGGCGCCGGCGGGGTACAGGAACCCGTTCCCTTGGCCGGCGAGCCGGGACGTGGCGTGGTTTGCCAACGTGCCGCATAAGGAGCTCTCGGTCGAGAAGGCGGTGCAGAATTGGATCAGGGTTGATGGCGACAAGTTCCGGTTCCCCGGTGGCGGCACCATGTTTCCCCGCGGCGCCGACGCGTACATTGACGACATCGATAAGTTGATCTCTCTTCATGACGGGACCATTCGTACCGCCATTGATACCGGTTGCGGGGTAAGTTCTTGTTCTTAATTTGATCATTGTTTGATTTCAAATTTTAAACCTTCAATTTCTCATCTCATATTTCTTTATATATGTTTGATTGGTGATTTTGTGATTCCAAGTTTTATGATTTCAGCGAAAGTTTTGCGATTTGATTATTTGTGTTTTGAGTGAATTTGACGTTACTCGAGTATATCTGCGCAAATTGGGAATTTATTTAGTATTTACTATTTACTGATGAATGGATAAGGAAACATAAACAGAAAAGTAAGTGGATTTCAAAATTCAAAACAATGGATATTGCTCGTTGACGAACTTATTAAAATTGGATTGTAGACACTGTAATTTCACCGATTCCTAAATATGTGATTATGCAAATTAAATTAAGAGGCATTACCAAATTGGGTTAATGGGGTTTTTATGGAATGGAACAAGGCGTACCGCGTACCGCTTCCGGTACCTGACAAAAGGAAAGCATCAAGCTTTTTGTTCGGTTTGGTGCGGTTTGGTTAGAACTTAGAAGAACTGTACCACCAAACGAACGAATTCATATCCCCTGCTGTATTGCATTATGCAGTTCACAGCGTCAGCCGTTGGATCGTCTCGAGATCCGCTCTGACACGAATCTCGAGACGATCCAACGGTTGACGCTGTGAACTGCACAATGCAGTAAGTTAGGGGATCAGCGCTCCCCAACGAACCCCCTTTTGGTACTTGGGCCTTCTTCAGACCTCTGTACTGTAGTATCTGTACCCTGCTTCCTTTGTCCTTCGAATCATCCGAGCCGCCATAGAATTGTCAGTGTCCCGAGTCACAAGTTCAGGACCAATTTATGAATTAATTATGATATGATTATACGATTATACTTTTAGAGTAATACCTGCTGTCTATAGAAAGACTATCCATAGCGTTGATAGGTTACATTATGGGATGTATCTGTTACATTTTAGAGTACATCTGTTACATTCCGTACACGTCTATAGATGTATAGACAGTTTTTCAATGGACGCAAGGCAAGATGTTTCTCATGCTCTTATCGTTGACTCGTTGTATGGTTGGCAATTCCATTCTCAGCACAAAGAACCGTATTTCAGCTTTCTATAATTTTTTATAATAAAAATAGAACCTACGTGACTTATTTTATCTGAGCGTTATTTCTGTGATTTTAAATTTTTTATGCCATGTGGATGTGGTGACTTAACAAATGCCAGACGTCCATTTTTCTAGGCTTAAGAAACAGAGAGATACTCAAAAAAAAATTTTTTTTGGTTTGTACCAGCCAATGTGGTAAATTTTCGAAAAGAAAAATAGAATTGCACCAATTTATTTATTTATTACTTTTGATTATACACTGTTGAATTGAACCAAAGAAAGTGACAAAGTGCGAATATATTGTATGAAATTAAGAAAAAGGGTAATGCTGTCTAGAAACTGATAAAAAAAAAAGCTTTTCTATTCTGTTAAGCTTTAGCCAGCATGAATTTTTTATTGCTCAATCTAGAATGAATTGAACCGGAACTCTGGAAGGATTCTCTTGGGCTGAAAACTAGATTTGTTAAATCATAAGGGGCTTTGCAGCAAAAAAAAAATTACAAGTAAAAAAAAAAAAAAAAAAAAAAAGCTCATGTTGCATGCCAGTATTACTTTATCACACTTAATTCAGGGTTCAACTATCACAAGGATGAAATCATGATTCATGCTGCAATTTCTCTTCTGTATTTTGTACCTAAATTTCTGATTATAATTAATGTGCCGATATCAAGTATAGGTAGCAAGCTGGGGTGCATACTTGCTGTCAAGGAACATAATGACAATGTCATTCGCACCACGGGACACGCATGAGGCGCAGGTGCAGTTCGCCTTGGAGCGAGGCGTCCCCGCGATGATCGGTGTTCTTGCCTCCAACCGTCTCCCCTATCCGTCCCGTGCCTTCGACATGGCTCACTGCTCCCGCTGCCTCATCCCCTGGCATCTATATGGTGAACTTCTCTACCTTAAATAATACTTTTATTTTTATTTGCTTACTAATTAAACTTTGTTTAAAACCATTAAAGGTTGGTTATTAAACCAAAACACATTTTTAAAGGTTGGTTCAATGTCATGACTTTTCTTTCGGATCACGTTTGATGATGCTAATAGAATAAGAAAACTTAAATCTTAATCAACTTTGCACATCGACATCATCGTGTACCCCATGCTACACTTTTGATTCCTAATTATGTTTTAAAAAGGGAGCTACTCTTAGCCCTGCAGATTAGTTAAATTATGGTACAAAACGATTCCTAATCTACTCCGGAAAAGAAAAAGAAATCCCTATTCAAATATTCAATACCTTTCTTCCATGAAACCATAATCATCAGTGGTCCAGTTGAATACAATGTTTGGGGGGCACACCTTTGTACGCTAAGTATTTTTTTGATGGTCAAAAAACAGATGGATTGTACTTGATTGAGGTGGACCGCATCCTTAGACCGGGCGGTTACTGGATCCTGTCGGGACCGCCCATCAACTGGAGGAAGCACTGGAAGGGATGGCAGAGAACTCAAGAGGACTTGCAAAATGAGCAGAACCAGATCGAAGATGTCGCGAGGTCGCTGTGCTGGAAGAAAGTCCAGGAGAAGGGAGACCTCGCCATCTGGCAAAAGCCGACCAACCATTTGCATTGCAAGATGAACCGAAAGGTCGTCAAGTCGCCTCAGTTCTGCAGTGCCCAAAACCCCGATGCTGCCTGGTAAATTAATTCAAATTCGTCAATTTGACTTCATTTGTTCTGACCACTATCAAGATTATTATTTATTTTTATCGAAGTGTACCGTATAGTATATTTGCAATTTCGTAATTAGTTTCGATATATAGGTACAACAAAATGGAGTCGTGCATCACTCCACTGCCCGAGGTGGCGAGCATTGATCAAGTGGCAGGTGGAGAACTAAAGAGATGGCCCGAGAGATTAACGGCGGTTCCGCCTAGAATAAGTTCAGGAAGTGTGGAAGGAATAACAGCCGAGATGTTCTTGCAAGATACGCAGCTATGGAAAACTCGTGTCGGCTATTACAAGAAGCTGATCAGCCAACTGGGTCAGAAGGGCAGATACCGGAATCTGCTCGACACCAATGCTCAGCTTGGCGGATTTGCCGCTGCGCTTATAGACGATCCGGTTTGGGTCATAAACATGGTACCCACGGTTGCGAAGGATACGCTCGGTGTGATCTATGAGCGGGGCCTGATCGGATCTTATCAGGACTGGTTAGTTCATATTTTCTTAAAATCAATTATATTTGTCTCTTTTATATTTGCTGTGATTTGTTTCTGTTAATTATAAATCTCCGATCGATTCAGGTGCGAGGCAATGTCGACATACCCGAGAACATACGACCTCATCCATGCCGATTCCCTGTTGACCTTGTATAAGGACAGGTAATTAGTACTACAATTATTAACATATGTATTTTTGTTGCAAAATGGACATTTTGAGATATTAGGAGAAAATCCAGCAGAACACAATTCAAGCAAACTCCCACAATTAAGGATATAATATCACTATTAAAGAACCTTAAAAAAGAACAAATCTTTCGACATTACAATTTAATTGCCACCTATCTACCTTTATTGCAACTTTTAGATCAGTTCTTATATGATTAAATTACATCTAATCATGAAAATAAATTCAAATTAAATAAAATGTGACTTGTTACTCTTGATGCCATACAAGCAGGGGACAAAAAAAAAATGACAATAACAAAAGATTAAACTTGGTACCCATACATACCGGAAAACTTGGTGTACCATTTTATTTCATACTTTTGTATGGAATTCAATGTTTGAATGTGTTTGTTTGATGTACCAGGTGCGATACAGAGGATATCTTGCTGGAGCTGGACAGAATACTGAGGCCGGAAGGCAGCGTGATATTTCGAGACGACGTCGATACTCTGGTGAGGACGAAAGGCATCGCCGACCGAATGAGATGGCAAAGCCAGATCGTCGACCACGAGAACGGTCCCCATGTCAGGGAGAAACTCCTCCTGGTTGTGAAGACATACTGGACAGCAGAGGATCAGAACCAGACTCAATAGCTCATTATAATTTGACATAGCATATTGGGACCTTGTGTATGTTTAGTGATTTTTTTTTATCCATTTTTTTGTTTCATTATTATTGTCTTTTTTTTTTTTTGATAATTTTTTGGAGATAGTAGCTGTGGGAGATAATAATGCATCTCTAAAGAATTTATATAGGAGCAATTTAAAATGGGTTCACTGCTGAGAATTAAGCCTATATATGTAGTCCGGTTAAGATGTAATTGTGTGAAATTGCATGATCAAACACAAAATCATTAGAAAAAGCTGTACCACAAAATCCTTACCACATATAAAAGCATATTGGAAAAAATGACATGAAAGGACTTCCCCAAATAAGAAACCTGAGCCGTTGATCATTTTCTTAGATAGATTAGAACCGTTGATTTATGTTAATGTCCGTTGACGTTAATGTCTTAACCCAATAAATTTTAAGGCACATATTAATTTACTCAATATAAGGTCCATTACATATTATCCTAAAAATTCATCACAAAATATAATAATTTTAGCCCAAAACAAGGCGTGAGCTCTTTACTAGTTAATACAAATAACCACAATTTTCATCTCCAACCCAAAACTACAATTGCCAATTCAAATTCATTTATGCACATATATATATGTACATGCATCTTTTAAGATATGAATTATATGTAGACGAGGGAAACACAAATTGAGAAAATAATTCAATTTAGAACGAGATTTGTTAATTTTAAGGCAAATTAAGTTTACTAATTTTAACAATTTTATAGCTTGTTCAAACAGTCAGTCAAGTTGGCATCAAATTTGTGATTCAACACGAGAAGCTTCTTTTGTACCTGATGATATTATTTAGGAGTAAAGCGGGATTTCCCTTTATTTATTATTTATTTATTTATTTTTTTATTATTATTATTATTATTATTATTATTATTATTATTATTATTTTCTTTGGAGGAGGTCAGCCAAAAGGCTACCAAAATTTTTAATTGCAAAGAAATAAAATGGTTGTAAAGGCTATATTGCAAGACATGTAAAAAGAGAGAAAGCATATGAAAGGAGTTCACAAAAATTTGGAGGAGGGTGAGGTGCATTGATCTGTTGAAATTGAGCCACATTATAAATACTTCATATTATCTCCATTGTATATATATTGCCGAAACCCGAAAGTCTTCAGCACCGTTTACAAATGTCAACCAAATCACCTAACGTGGCCTATATATATATATATATATATATATAGCTTGTAATTATATAGATTACAAAAATTTATAACAGTTGATATTCTTTTTATTTGAGGTTTTACCTAACCCAGCTTAATCAAACACTGTACTCAACTAGTTTTCATAACCATGATGGTTTTATTTTCTAATCGTGTCCTTCTAATTAATAATGTCAAATATCAAACACTGTACTATATGGGCTCGTTCCGCAATCCAACGAGGATCAAAATTTGATCCGCACTAAGAAGTTTACGTTCGGATGTCTTAATCCATACAAAAGTGCAGAGGAGGCTTGACCCATGGGTTCCCCTTCCTTAAGAATTCGGGCAGGAGATCCAGCCGGGCAATAGAGGAGGCTTAAGGAGGGGTTCTTGATCCGCACTAAGGAGTACGTGTTCGGACGGATCAAGAAGGATCAAAACATTGAGGAGGCTTGAGAAGCCTTGAGGAGCCTTGAGGAGGCACTGCCGAACAATCCCTATCTTATCTTCTCGTCTCTTCTCTTCTCTTTTATCTTCTGCTCAATGTGTATCTTTTGTCTTTTACTCAATATATGTATCTGTAACTTTACTCTCATTTTATTTGGATTAATTAAAAATTTAATATAGTAGGCATTTTGCATGCTACATAAAAAAAATTGTATTTATTTGCATCGTGTCGATGCTGACTTTGTTGTTTGAATCTGCCACTGGCCATGTCTCATCAGTCATCAATGACAATTTGTTGAAATGTCTTTGTTAAATAAATTGGCCCCATTTAGTTAAAAAAATTGGCTCTTGAGCAATCACTAAATAAGAACAGACGTTTAGTTAAAATATGGCTCAAGTTTTTGAGAAATATGGAGAAATCACTAAATAAATATCTCACTACCATATCTTGCATTTAGTGATTGCTCTTTTTTTTTCTTTTTTTCTTTTACACATATTCTTGTCCTTAATATTGTAATAGATAAAATTTTCTTAATTAATGGATAGACATGCATGCGGTTGGCACTTGGCCGACGTAGAATTATGTTATGGGTACCAGCAACCAGAAGACTAGATATGCTATGAGCTAAGATTATAAACTTAATTTGTGTTCGTATGTTCCTAATCCTTACTCCTAATAAAACCATATTGGATTTTTTGACATGAAAGTTCTATCTTCCCCAAGGAATAAATCTTAGCCATTGAGATTGTCTAATTAGATTGATCACCACCATTGACGTACTTTAATGTCTCAACCCATTAAAACTTAAGGCTCATATCAATTTTCTCAATTTAAGGTTCATTACATATTATCTTAAAAATTTATTATAAAAAATAACAATTTCAGCTCAAAGCAACGCTTCGGCTCTTTACTAGTATTTCATAAAAACATCTAAAACTTCAACAGGATGCATGCATCAAAGTTTCTTTTAACTTTGTTCATAATATTAAATATGATTATGAATATTCTTTCAGACCAACTAATTTTCGTATTGGGAACATCCTAAAATATAAGCTTTCATAAGATAGGGTTATCGAGATATTATTTTCCATTTTTCTTATAAAGAGGAGTATATTGAATTCCAACTTGAACTGAACCGACGTCATTAAAAATTTTAAGTTGAAGCACCTCATGTCAAGAATATACAAAACAGAACAACTTATTTTATTATTTTTTTTTTTTGGAGATTAAGATGAGGGTCAATCCATTCAAATTTAAATATCTATAAGAGACTCTCCATCCGGGTTTCGAACCTGCGACCTTACACACGGAGAGCGTTACCCTTAGCCACTAAACCAAAGGCTAGTTATTCAGAACAACTTAATTTATTAGTGACAATTGATACATCTACCTTTGATTTTATTTCAGGTTTCGGCAGATAAATTTCTATGGCCAAACAAGTAGTTAGTACTTGGTACTTATTTATTTATTTATTTGAAAAAAGTAGGTTCATTGTCCTACCAATTCTTATTAGAACCTTAAATATGTAGTTGGTGTTTATAGTACTTTAGCTTTAAGCTGTCTCTCCATTGTTGCACGGAAATCTACTATTTATAACTAATTATTTCCATTAATTAAGAATGAAATAATTGAATTTTCAGTCCCAAAAGGTGATAGAGACTTGTACGATTAATTGGGGCAGTTTAATACATTTCACCTCATTCAAACACCATATATAAGAACATTTCAAACACTTGATATAACAATCAAACTATTTTTTTTTTTTTTTTTTTTTTTGATAAGAAGATGAGGGTCATGTATAGCCCTCAAATTTTCATAAATAAAAGGATCACCAACCAATCAAACATATATTAAATCTTAACAGTACTAGAAGTTGGAATACATATTAATTGCTTAGATGTACGTTAGTACCCCAGTATATAACTCTACAAGCAGACATCCTTACTCCTAATAAAAACATACTGGATTTTTTGACATGCAAGGTCTCTCTTCCCTAAGGAATAAATCTCAGTCGTTGATTGTTTACTTATATTGATCACCACCGTTGACGTACTTTAATGTTTTAACCCATTAAAACTTAAGGCCCATATCAATTTTCTCAATTTAAGGTCCATTACATAATATCTTAAAAATTTATTATAAGAAATAACAATTTTAGCCCAAAGCAAGGCGTATACTCTTTAGTAGTATATATATAATGCTCTTATTCCCAGTATATACTGATGAGCCATACAGAGAATAAATTTATTCTCAGCATGGAAAGCATGAAAATTTTAATTTGAGGGAAGCTTTGGATCTGCAGATGGATGGATTCAGAGTTTGAGATTCGTGCTTACTTAATTCCTGCCTTGAGTCATGAGTGTGTATTACCAAATAATATAAAACTTAATTTAACGCTGATCACACATCTCAATTCACTGGATCACGTAATGGTGGAGAATAACGAATTATAGAGTACTGAAGCACTGCCTCCCTCTTCCTCTTACCTAATAAAATTTTAAATGTTCTGTCTGTGCTAATGGAGTTCAGAAACGCAATTAATTATGGCATAATTTAATTTTTATTATTAGGAGTGCAACTGTTTTCGATGTGTTGACTTACATTTTTTAATATTTAAGGCACAAATATATACATAATCCATGCGCATAGTTGATGGTTCCACTTGAAAGTTCTTTGACTGTACCTTAATTATATTTTTTAAGACACGGTTAAAAAGGCTGCCTAAAAGTACTTAACCGTTCTGAAATCAATGTTGTACTGGAAACGGAGTACGTTTCCCACACGGACTTGATCAATCTGTTCATGTTAAATCACAGCAATATGATCAAAATAGAGTAGAATTATTGTGCAAACGTTAGCATTTCAGAATGAAATGCTAACGGCTCAAACTATATATTGTTATGTCCGAAATTTTGATTTATGGTTCTCATTAAATTCATTATATAAAAATACTTGTGCATACAAAAAAATTCCATTTTTGGAGCTTTGTAAGTAATTGTTTTAGATTTTTTTTTAAATGCTTATAAAATATTAATAAAATAATGCTTGTTTGTACATGGATTTTAAAAAATCCGAAATAAATACTTAAAAGGCTCCAAAAATGGAAAACTTGTGTATCCCCATGTATTTTCATATAATGAATTTAATGGGAACCATAAATCAAAATTTTGGATATGGCAAAATATAATTTGAACCGTTAGCATTTCACTCCGAAATGCAAACGTTTGCATAATAATTCTACTCGATCAAAAAATATATAATTTATTTATTTTTACAATTAAACAGTGTATAGTATATATACATGTACATAGAATCCTAACTATGGTTACTTGTGTTAAAGACATTATTATCATATATAAGAATAATCAGCCAGATTTCGGTGGACTAATTGAATTTAGCATTAATTAATTAGTTGGACTTGGCTGTAATTTTAACATTGAAGGCTGCAAAAATATGGTGCATTATTTATTAATCATAATAATTAGTTACCTTTTTCCAGCTTATAATTGGTATCAAGTAGTTGTTCTTCACATACACAGCACTGTGTGTACTAAAATAATGTACTAGAAATTAAGGGGAATTGAATTTCACTTGATCTGGAAATGTTTTGCCAAGAAATTAATTTCAGATTAGGGTACACTGGTCCTTACAAAAAAGTTGCTTGCTTGCATTGAAGTCTTATTGTTAATTAATTATATATTCCTTTTCCATTATTTATGTTCCTTTTTTTTTCTATTTGGGGGCTGTCATTGATCTTCATGTTAGTTAAGCTGTGTCATGAGGATCTTAAGAAGCTGCCATGAACGGCTTGATTGAAAAAAAAAGGAAACTGAGAGGTAAGGAAAACAATTGTGTTTACGGATCCTATAAGAAAAAAAAAAGAGTATAATAAATTGTCCATTATTTTAAAGGGTGTGATCTTTTGACAATTCACATTATCAAATTTGACAATCTTATTAATCAATTTTGAAATAAATAAGAAAAATCATATTCCCTAAAAAAAAAAAAAAAATCAAAATTAGACAAGATTCTGTGACGATCGAGATTAATGAGTTTCGATGTAATATCAAGTAACACTTGTTGTAAAAAATTACAAAGATATACAATAAATCCAATAATATATTTACAATTTTGTCAACTTTTTAATTCCAAAATCAGTTGTCAATATTATTAAACTTAACGATCCTCAACAATCGCATACAAATTTCCAAAGCATACGTTCAGCCTCATAATCGTGAAATTGTATACAGGCTTCAATTAAATTATGAACATAACATTTCCTGTATTGGACTTGTGTGAAAATGCATTAACACCTTATATTGATTTCACGTTAAAGTGTGGGCTGGATCGGCCCAGTTATACATAAATACATATTATCCCATATATGCAGTTTCAGGGCTCAAGGAATTTGGAAACCTCATCATATATATAAGCTCTTTGCACTGATTCACTAACTCTGGGCTATATATATTTTGTCTTAGACCATATATTGGACCCAATACCCGGGCTGGGGCTGCAAATCCAGCCCGGGTATTGCTAGAGAGGATAAACCAGGAACCACCACCACCCTACAACAGTAAGTCCTCATTTAATACCTATTGTCCATAGAAAAACTGTCCATAGAATTTACAGGTTACATTTTGGGATGTATCTGTTGCATCTTGAGGTGTATTTGTTACATTCCGTATAAGTTTATAGATGCATGAACGGTTGTTCAATGGACACAAGATGTTTTTCTTAGAGTTTCTCAATGGATAATACCTACTGTCCATAGAAAAACTGTCCATAGAATCTATAGGTTATATTTCGGGATGTATATGTTGCATCTCGGGATGTATTTGTTACATTCCGTATACGTTTATAGATGTGTGGACGGTTTTTCAATGGACGCAAGATGTTTCTCTTTCTCAATATATATTAGGGTTATTGGCTTAAGGAATTGTCAAATGGTTTTTATGCAATTAGGTTGGTATAGTGATCGATCGAGAGACCTTTTGTATGCTTGGTCTCACTTTCTAGCGCGCATTTATTCTTTTTTTTTCTTTCTCCAAATGCCCATATATAGCATATAGGCTCATTACAAAAACATCGATCCCTTGAAAACATTACATATAGAAATCAAGACTGACATTCTGACTACCTCCTAGCAAACCATCTTCCCTAACAAACGCACGTTTAATTAAGCACGTACGTCAGCACATGTTGCACGAACACGTAAAGTGTCCAACACGTGACGTGCATGTACGTAACACATACATACAGTATGTATGTTTATCAATTCACTAGTGTCAGGAGCCATCTGCAGTATATATAGCACTGCCAGTGCGTGAGGTGTGTGATTGGACGTAGGGGCAGGCTGAAACCCCATAGCCAGCTGTGGCTGTGACTGTGAGATCCTCAGTTCAGTTCAGACAGATCCTGGTACAGAAAAGACTGCAACATATCTATTGTTGGCCCCCTTCAGCTTGGTAACTCTTCCAATTTCTGCATCTCATAATCCATATATATTGCCCATAATGCACATGTGAAGCTGCCCCAGTGGTGATCTTCCTGCAGTGAGTTGGGGCACCCGGCACTTCATGTCCATGAAGATATACACTTGCTATAGTTCCAGTGCAAGTGCAAAGTGGAAAACCAGCAGGCTCTCTTGCAAAGGGACAAAAGAACAGTGAGTTTGTTGCACCACAGAACACATGTATAGGGTCAGCCCCTGGATCCTCCCTAAGCTAAGTATATATATATTACATCAATAGATTACATACAATGGGATTCACATTGTCTGCTTTAAGATAAAGTGTTGCATGGCACGTAGACCGTTGAATCGTTCCGAGATTCAAGCCTACACGAATCTTGAAGTGATCCAACGGTCTACGTACCATGACGCACTTTACCTTAAGGCAGAGGATGAGCACTCCATACAATTGTGTGCTCCTCTCCCAAAAGAAACTGAGAAAACTAATTTGAGATATCACAACACACAACTAGCTATAATATTATAAAAAAATGAGTTATATAATGTGCGCTAGCTCCATTTATTTTGCTTGTTCCGCATATAAATCGCACATTCTTTTTTTTTTTTTATGTAGCAGGCAAAAAAGTCTACTATAAATTTTCATTAATTCGCACATTCAAAATCTACATTGAAAATATTTTTATTAAAAAAAATTACAAACTTTTCTTTGCGTTTCCTTTCATATGACTAAATAACTGTTGATTTCTCTTGCTTTCCATCACAATTCATGTCAAACTTATCTTGATGAATAACGAATAAAACTCTTGCAAGTTATAAAAAAAAAAAAGTGCCCAACTCATATCTTCTTGAAAAAAAATGAATGCCAAAATAAATTTCGCATCCAATTATCTGGTTAACACAGCCAAAAAATATTATTTTATTCTACATTTTTTTTTTTTTGCTTTTTTTAACAGCATTATTACTTGAAGTTATATCTATCATTGACCAAATCCAAACGTTATATTGGCGACAGCGTTATTAATTCACAGCATGAATTACTAACTCGACTATGGATTCGGAGTGCAAGTATACAAATTAATTACCGCTTTTTTAATTGAAAAAAAAATACCGCTTCTTATTTATTTATTTATTTTTTTTTTGAGGAAAATGGCACAACTGTTGTATTATTATTATTATTATTATTATTATTATTATTATTATTATTATTATTATTATTATTATTATTATTATTTTTCTGAAAATCGACTGTTAACTATAGAGAAACTATTAATATTAATATTTCCAATCGTTATATGGTGTGGTCGTACAAATGTGTAAGGTTGGAATTTTAAGTTGACCAATAATTAAGAATATTTATGAATTATGACGAGGATTCTCATGATGTGCATGTTTCTCAGGGATTCGAGGGATTTGTACGGGAATTATATTTTTAAGGCCTATAATAATCGTATCCTTTTCCATCAACAAATGTTATAAATGTTAATTGTATTCTTCTTCTGTAGTGTTCGATGGATCTGTACGGGAATTAATTTTGTATTGCCATATGCCCATATGGGTGTGATTTTGTGGCTTTTTAATTTGTGTATTGCCATATGCCCATATGCCCATATGTTACAAGTTTGAAGGTGGGATTTTTAAAACTAAAAAAACATAATTATGTGAAAACAACTTTACACAAGTTTGCAAGTTAGTTCACGTTCTCGGTTTAATTAATAAACAACTTTATCTTGGATTATAAGAGATTAAGAGTGATACACGATCACATCTATTTAGCTTATACAAATAATTTAACACTCTAATATATCAATAGAATGAATAACAATTATGCATTTATATATGTCGTCTAATTTCTAAATTTACCCATTCAAATCGTTAATATATTTCATATCATTTTTTATATGTTATAAGTCATGGCAATACACAAATTTGACTTCATATTGATTGTCAACAAGAGAGGAGTTGCATTTTCAAAATACGTCTAGAAAAATTTTGATAGAAAACTACTTACGAAACATATATATAACCTCAATCCGAAAAATGTGTGAAAAAAATCTACAAACCGGTTACAATTACAAATGCAAAAAAAAAAAAAAAAAATGGAGGAGCTAGCATTGGAGAGACAAAAAATACTCTTTTGTGACATGATCTTTGTTATGCCTTGGCCAAAATTCATATGTGTGTGTGTGTGTGTGAAAATAATCTCATGCCATGCATGGCTCTTACAATATATAGTTTGTTTATTGCTCTTTTACAAATTTATCCAAAATGGAAGGATACGATAAAATTAAATATGATCCGTACATCGTGAATCCAACGCTTACAATAAAACAATCGACGTGGTCTAGTTGGGAAGTCAAGAAAGTTCGAGTGAATCTGATATGTATATATAAGTCGGTAGCTTCTATCAACTCTTCGAAAAAAAGGAATCTGATATGTATATAGTGGATCAAAACTTTATATTAAAAAGGATGGTGTGGCCATTATAGGAGGCCAAGTTTGTCTCCCCTCTAGAGACTAGAAGCGTACCCGCACACTGCTGCGGCTAATTTTAATTTTCATGTAAGCTAAATAGAGTAAAAGAATCGAAGAGGAGAAAAAATGGGTTTGTGACTTTAATTAACAGTTAAATGCTTTAAAATGTCAGTCAGAAAATTCGTCACTTCGATTTTGTGCTGAAGCAGAAATGGAGAGGAATACAATATGAAATGGATGTAATCTGAGCATTTCGTTATTTGGTGGATGGAGATTAAAATAAGAGTTAGACTATGACTATTAATGGATGGTTCAATCTTTTGCTTCTTTCTAAAGAAGTATATATAGCAACACATAATAAATCAGGCCCGTTCAATGAGGAATGGACGGACCACATCAGATCCAATTCATAGGCGCTGAAATCAGCTATGATCCAAATTGGATCGGAGGACCCTCCAATCCTAAATGGATGGCTAAGATTAAATTAAAAAACCCCTCTAAAATCCACACCCGTTGGATCATGGATTGGAGACTCCTCCGATCCGATTTGGATCGTAGCCGATACGGACTTACCAGAAACTATCCTCTCATTTTTGCCGTATGGTACCATTCTATCAACTCATAAATTTCACTTCCCGAGTTCCGGTAGGATTAATCTCTCTAACCAGGTTTCTGAAATGAAATCCCTAAGGGCCTATTCGGCACCGGGTAAAATGTGTAGGAAATGTACTGTTCTTGAGGGAAAAACAAAATTCAGTGAGAATAAATTTTGATCTTCCCTTAAAAACAGTATCTTTCCACTGGAAATACTCAACCACCGAATACGGCCTAATATTCCTACTTTGTTCCTTCCATTTCTCATTAAAAAATGCCGTTTCTTCCTCATTTTGGCATCCAATTTCAGGTACGTCAATAATTATGAATTGTCTCCGACATGGACAAGGTATAAATTATATAAGTTTACAAAAATATTTGTTTCTGTTTGATGGTCTCTCATTCTTTGTATTACATTGTGATACATGTACATTGTATCTTTCCAATTTCAGCCACTGATCAAAATTGAACATGGAATCTTTCTAGATAAGGATTGCTTTCAAAGACTGACAACTATTAATTCAAAATGCCATTTTTGTTCTTCACATAATCACATTGCTTACCTACCTTTGAAACTTGGGGGCATTTGAATGGGGGGCCATTGAAATGCTTAATTGCCTATTCAGAAGTTTTACAGTACACAAACCTTCTCTGAAACCATTATGTTTATGTGAAAACACTGCATTCTCAATTATTTAATTTAACATTTTTATTGCTTATGTTACAATATGTGAATCACAGTTGCCTGTGTCCTATACGAATTTGAAATGTACGGTAAACTTTTGTTACAGCTAAGTCAATGATCTTTAATTTAAAGGGAGCGTATATAGGAAATAGATGTGCTTTGCTGGTATTCGAACAGAAATTCATATACATCATTTTCTGTTCAATAATATTTGTTATGCTTTTGAGTGATAATTTTACGTCTTTTCAGACTGCGATAATATTTTTAACTTATTACTGTACGATAAACTTTGGCTTGATCTGCTGCTCTTTTGTGGCAATCCTCTATTCCAGCCTGATATAATGTATGCTATCTTTTATTTGGTGACAAGTACTTAGACTTCAGTTTGCTCTGACAATGACAAGGCAGTTAATTTATGTTCCTTGCTATTGTTTTAGGGAGGTTCTCGATCTTTTTGTGTGTTTAAATACAGTTCAAAAGAAGAAGTTTAGCAAAGGAGATTTTGCTGTTAGGCAGAAGAGGATCTTTTGTCACTGTTAACTGGTAAGTGGTAACTCGAGAAGAATGGTAAAATTAAAAAGCACAAAATTTTGTGGGAGGGTATAATAACCTGTTATATATATATATGTGGTCACTGCAAGTGGAGAAATAAATTTGACTTGATGGATAATGACGATGCATGTATGTACCTAATTAATGAGTTTCTATTTTATACAATATGTTTAGCTTTGCATGTGATTGATTCTTCCATTCTGTCTTGACTGCAGGTTCAAACATGCATTTTTAATAGTAACTATATAGTATAAGCCTTTGTGTTTTGCACTTTTACTATATTAAATCTCTATTTTAATGATACAATTGCACTATGAATGAGTTCTATAAGTCTGCAAATTTGAAATGAATTTAATCCATAAATGTTTTACTGTGCTCTTTAGAATATGCAGTGAATTCTCCATATACATATTCCTTCTGATTTACATATCAGATGTGAATAGGGGGGCACATATAATCAGATTTTCTTTCATTTTTTTTGGTCAGTTGGGGAGCGACAGGTCGATTGATAGGAGGATGTTTCTTCTGTCCACATCAGATATCAGCGAATAATTTATGTACCTAATCATTGCGTAGGAAATATTATTGATGATTCTCTTATCAACCACCTAATTGATGTTTATGAACATGAACGATCGATCCCAGCTGGTAGCCTGGTACACTCCTCCTAAATTCTGTTATTTCTACTGTACCAGGAGGGATTACCAATTAACTCGATGCCAGTATCTATGTCAGAAACTCTAATGACCGGTTGCAGTGGCTTAAGGCAGTCCAATCTCCGAAACGAGGTTATCTGATACGAGACAGCTAATTAGTTAATTGTGCAAAATCAGTCAGACTGTTTAATGTTGCTTTTTTTTTTTATCGACTGTTTTCTTCGATATAATGCGATGTGCATGCAATGCGAAACCATACCTCATTTTTTTTTCTTTTTCCTTTTCTTACAAGTTACAACCACCTAGTGAACTTAATTAACTCTTAAGAAAAGAAGGTAGAATTGGTAATTCTGACATGAGAAAGAACCTAGAGATTAACAATAAATAACTGATACCGGATCGATGCCATGAAAATTTCTTGTACCAATTAATCAGGCACCCGTGCCAAGTTGATTATACTAGTTGGCTCTCGATCTGTCATTTTAGGTATGGACTACTTTTGGTGCCATTCTTAATTAACCAGTTGCTGTAGCCTGTAGCATTTGCTCCTAATATAGTTGTGCTGTTCTGGTTTTATTTCTCTGCAACTGCACCAAGGTGAGATCTTTTTTCCCCAACTTTGGGACATTTGCTGGTTAAGTAAATCAGACTGACAGTTTTTCAAAAAATTTCAAACTTTTCACATATAGTTATTAGTTACCATTTACTACATGTATATAGGAATATAAGATTGAGAGTTTATTTGTCGGAAATTGGATGTTCGGTGTGATTTTTTTTTTTTTTTGGTTACAAAATATAATATTAAAGGAGTGATTCAGTTATAGATCTGCTAAGAAACCTTTCATTTTGAAACAAACGGTTCTTATCAAACATGTTACTTAATTGTATTTAAAAGATATATTGTGACCATCCGATTATCAAAAATGAACAGCCCATATTCCATTCGATCCATAGCAAAATTAGCCTGATCCATAGCAGAATTAGCCTAAAGGATTTGTTAAGACTTTTTGGAGTTAAAAGTTTGTTCGTACTTGGTAGTATATCCCTTTCAACAGATCTTATCATCAATCTTCGTCCCATACTCGATATATATATATATCGAAATATTCTCTGAAATATTTGACACATTCTCAGCATACGTTGTACACGTCTCCGACGAAGTTTCTGCCATGCCTCCTTCCATCTAATTATTGTCCCAACACTAGACTCCATATATATATATATACCAACTTCAACTTCATTGCTTGTTAATTGACAGGATGATGTACTAATTATTGAGGAAAGTCCAATTTTGGTCGGAAATTATTGTATTTTAATCAAATTGGTTTTCAAACTTGGTTCAAGTTGGTCTTCGAACTATTTTTTTGTTCAAACTGATCCTTAAATTTATAAATTCGGTTCATGTAGCCCCCTCTATATAGTTCATGGACCAAATTGAATCAAACTTAAAACCAAATACAATAGTTTAGGGACAAACTTGAACCAAATGCAATAATTAATTTGAACTAAGCACAATAGCTTATGGACCAATTTGAAAAAAAAAAGTTCAAAAACCAATTTAAACTAAATGCAATAATTCAGAGATCAAAATCAGACTTTTCTCCTAATTATTTTGATAATATTGGCAATGATCTTTTAAATAAATTAAAAAATATTAAAATAAAAAAATATTTATTGATGCATTCTTTATAAGATAATTCGTTAATGATAATGCAAAATTTATACAATATGTAACGATTTTATCTTAGCATGTCTTGATGGACTATCAAACAACACTTAAGTTACATAAAATTGAAACATTATCGGTTTATAAGTTCACTGTATATATTCTTTGAATTTTATAATATTTTAGAGATTTATTTCCAATTTATTTTATTTTGGAATTTTCATTATTATCAAAATTATAAGATAGTGTTTGTCAATTGATCCCTTCTCTTTTCTTTTCGAAATCTTTGCAGCAGCTGCAAAGTTGTGTGGGCAGGTATCGAACTCTCGACCTTTGGATAAACAATAGCCCTAACACTTTTCTCCTAACCAACTGAGCTACCAACCGTTTCCAAGTGCTCCCTTCTCTCGGCTCTAATTCTCAAAATTAGTATTCCAACGAGGATTTGTTTCCAACTTCATTACGTTAAGTTTTATGTGCCAAGTGACTTTATATATAGTATAGTGGCACTAAACAACGAATACTATCCAAACTAAATTTAAATACAGGGGGAGAACGTGTGATGCTGTTCACCCATCTAAATTCCAAAAGAATTCCTACAGGCTGTAACGATCTATTAATTATTTACTGGCAAAATCACGTATGTTCAACCCATATCTCTCCTGTCAACTATGCAGATTCGGTTCATTTAACTAAACAATAATAATTATATATATAACCCAAGAGGCAAGATCTTAATAATTGATGTTCAGTTTTTCTTCATTATATATATAATATATAATACATATCATAGTTCGCCTCGAATGTGTGTTCATATTGAAAGAACCGCCAGAAATAGTGATCATTTGCTTAAAAGGCTGTATATATATATTTAATATTTAATCAAAGAAATGTTTGCAGCCCGTATCTCTTTGTATATATTCATAGTTTGATGACACGGCACATGATTTATATGAATGCATATGTAACATTGCAATCAAATATGTTTATTTTGTTCAAAGAAAAATCTTATATGTTAATAATTTTGAATGATCATATATTTATTGAAATGAGGTTAATTAATTTTTGTTACGGTTAATTAGCTAATTAAAGATTGACATGATGAGCAAAATAGATTATTTTAGTCACGTACTTTATATAATACTAGCAATAAACCCATTTTAAACCAAAATCGAAACAATAAAATATTTTTTAAAATTATATGAGGTAGAAATAGAAAGAATGAATTATAAAATTAAGTGATGCATTACGGACTCTCCATCTTAGGAAGGAGCGTGATCGAAGTTTGTTGGTCAAGCATGCTAGAGCAGGAGCGAAGTGTAGCAGCCTTTTCATCTGAGGTGATGGATAAAAAGAAAATTCTACCGAATCGTAAAGAATAAAAGTGAAAACTGAAAAGCAATTTTTTTTTCTTTCCTTCATCATAATGGGAGGAAAAGGGAAAAGTAATCAGATTGGAAGAGGCGGTTGTACGATCGAAAGAAAAGATATTGGGAGTGAAAAGACAAAAAAAAAAAAAAAAAATCATCGATTCGATCTATGGAAACAGGATGATACTTTTTCTCCATTTCAAAGATAGCCTGAAAAAAAAAGGAGAGTTCTGTCATTACATTTTTTAAAAGAGTATAGATTTAATTCTACAATAAAATTTGTTGTTATGTTTAAATCATGAGTGAGGCTACGGTACTATTAATAGTACAAAATGGTCTGTACTATGGCTCTATATTATCATTTTTAAAGTTCAATTAATCGATCTAAACCGCTCAATGTGATCTCATATGTTAATGTAGTTGTAGACCAAATTTTGTATTTTTTAAAAAATTTTAACTATATATTTTGATATATTGAATAGTCTATAATGTTTACATTAAGTCATTTTATAATTATCTAAAAAATAGTAAAAAAGCACCAAAAATTACAAAATTGGTCTACAATGACATTTATATATGAAGATCACGTTGAGCAGTTTGGATCGATCAATTGAACTTTAAAAATAATGATTGGAGCCGTAGTACGAGCTACTTCGTACTATTAATAGTGCCGTAGCCTCACTCTAGATACATGCACTTGTTATACCCAAACATTTATGTATCTTTGTTGACACTTGATAATGCAATCTCGTAAAAAGGAGTTTGATTATTTTCTTAAAGAGAATTACTGTTATTATTGATAATAATTATTTAGTGACTTATATCATATTTTTTTTTGAGAAGTGACTTATATCATATTTGATCACTAAAATTTTAGTGACCAAATATTGATAATTTGAAATTCGGAATTGAATGAGTGTGAACATTAGTGAGGTGCACTCCTATATTAGTTTACATATATATATATATATATATATATATATATATATTATGGAAAAATTCTTCTGGAAGTATATTTAAAGTTTATTATGACAGAAAAACGTAGCTGGTTTTTAGATTATATATATAGATGATCTAATTTATTGTATATAATTAATATAAAACTTCAAGTTGTATTATCCTAGCTAATTAATAGCACACAGATTAATATCATTGGTCACATAAGATTCTGTAGATATTATGTTTCAAAGTTTGATCACATATATATGTAAAACAATTATGCAAGAGTCCATGTGTAAAACAATTAAACAATCCTTTAATATTTAATTAGCATCCGCGTAATGCTGACCGTATATATGCGGTCAAACACAAAAATTGGATGCAAATTATATAACGCACAGAATTTTATATATAGTCTTGTGGTTTTGTGACGAAATCTATTAATAACTTATTTACAAAGAAGTAATGTAAGTTATTTAGACAGGTTCCCAAAATCACAACCAATGGATCTTTAATCAAGTTCTCACGCAATCCATTTATATATATATAATCAGCAATTTAGATCATGCCAGTAATTTATTAAGTTTGTTTGCAAGAACTTACTGAAACTATTCAAGAAATTATATTTGTACGTAGTTCTTAAAATTTATTTCAAATATTTATTTTTTACATTATAAATAAAACTATCAATTGTTGGTGCCCCCTCATATATAAAATGAAATTACACTACACAATATATCAATCCAATTGCCTCACTCCTTCAAAGTGGCAAATGTGATTTGAAATTAATAGCACCGCGTATATAATCTACGAAGCATAATTTTCAGAAGGTATTAATATATTAGTCATTATATATAGATGCTTTACAGAAAGGAAATAGATCCTTTTAGTTTTTTTTTTTTTTATTAATGTAGGTTATCAAGAGTTCATATGTGCATGAAGGTTCAACTATATATCAGTTATAATACTTAATAAGTTTGCAGATTTTTTAACACGGTTTCTACCCCAAAAAAAAAAAAAAAAAAAAGTTTCATTTGAGTTTGGAGATTGAAGCGTATATTCAAAGAGAAAAATATAGTTTGCCTCTGAACTTTTGCTCCCCAACTGGCCCCACTTGTATGGAAAAAAGGGCCCCTAAAAAAAATAAAAAAAATCGTGCGACCCATGCAATAGAAGTGAGGGAATGGTGGACAATGTTGGGGCATTGTCTAGTTGTCAATTTCAGTGGCGGATCTAGGAATATGAAGGGGACGATTTATGGTTTTAATTTTTTAAGGATTGATCCGAAAAAGAGGTTTAGAGGGGCGGTTTATGGTTCAAAAGATAAAAATAACTATCATAATATATAACTTCTATATTTACTAGTAAAGAGCCTACGCATTTTTTTGAGCTGAAATTGTTATTTCTTATAATAAATTTTTAAGATAATATGTAATGAGTCTTATATTGAGGAAATTGATATTAGCCTTAAATTTTAATTGGCAAAGACATTAACGTCAACGGGCATTAACGTAAATCAACGGTTTTGATCTATCCAAGAAAATGATCAACGGCTCAGGTTTCTTATTTGGAGAAGATAGCATTTTCATGTCATTTTTTCCACTATGCTTTTATATATAAGTAAGGATTAAGAAAATAGATATTGGGCTAAGAGTTTATTGCATATACTAAGTAACAAAATAATTAATTAGCTTATCATTGTCCATGTTTTGCTGTAAAAAAAATGAATTTTTGCATTAAATTAACAAAAATTAGCATCAAATATGAATTTGAGTTAAACAAAAAAAAAAAAGTTGGGGCTCAACAATTTCTACCAGGCCAGGAGGGCTGGGGTGCACCCTAGCACCCCACTTAAATTTGCCCCTATTCCATTGTACAGTGGATGGATTCATTGACAATTTGTCAATCTTTATCTTGACAATCTTGACAAACATATCTTAAAAAATTGAATAAATGGTAAAAAAAATAAAAATCTTTTATAAAAAAATGTTGCGAAGATTATGGATTAAATATATTTTCAAATTTAAAGCAATTTAAGTATGTTTGATATTTTAATAATACTGCTGATAAATGTTGAATCATTAAAAGTTGTACAAATTTTGTATAATGATATTCAAATCGCTTCAAATATAAAACAATCTCCATCTTAATTAAGTTCAAGAATACGTCCATATTTTTTTCTATTTTTTTTTCTATTATACATATATATATATATATATATATTTATTTATTTATTTATTTATTTGAATTCTAACTGTTAGAGTTATCAAAATAACAATTGTACTGAGAGAGTTCTGTATGCTTTGAAAAAGCTGTGCGCTTTCTGGTAGAAGCCAAGAGTCGATTTTGTACGGATCTTTGGCATGTTTATTTATTATGTTGGATCAAGGGATTGCTTGGCTGCTGGGGAGCTGACTACCATTTTAATCATCACTTTAGTTATTGCCGCATTAATTAAATTAGGTCATGTATGTACCTCATATAATTTATATTGGATCATTTTATTGGAACCACAAAGGTTCCAATAAAAAAAAATGAGCACATGCATGCTAGCTTCTGTTTTCTGTATAGTTAGTCAGCCTTTTTTGAGGCAGGTATCAGTTATTTCAGATCTCCTAACATATGTCTTAACATGTGTCATCGTGTTACGCAACACATGAGCCGTTGGATCTTCTCAAGCTGCGTGTTGGCATGACTCTCAAAGTAATCCAACAGCCGATGTGCTGCATGGCACCGTGCCATATGTTAGGGGATAAGCACTCGGTCTCAGTGACCCGATTGGATGGCTTGTTTGTTGGTGTTGCCATAATCTTGGAACAATCTGTCTGTCTAACTCTAACAGCTATATATATATATATAGTTTTGAATTAAGTTTGAACAAATCCAAGTTGAATCTCCAGACTGAGACTCAGATCATCATTATTGAGTTTAAATGTTTAACTAACTTATCGCCCGTACAATCCCCACAGAAAACGGAAAACACATTATTATCGTAAGTTATTATTGGCTGCCATGCCTTGTTCGTGCTCAATATAATACTGCCTCAGTCTACAGTCTTCATCAAATCTCTCTTCTAAGCTCCCATGCCCATGTGCTTCCCCCAACTCCATCCATGTCAAATTTGCTGCTCTTGAATGGTAAGAGCAGGGACATGCTCTTAATCATCTCAACCGTTGGATGAGTGTGAGGAACTTGATCAAAAGTCAAGATCATTAAGAATAAAAGCATGTTCATGCTCTTGCCATTTAAGAGCATAATTGGTGTCGTCAAATGGGTGAAATTATATGGATTTTTATCCGCTGCCATAGTTGTGATGGCATGTGGTGCCGTTGCACCTGTGACAGTGGGTCCCATTAGATAAAATCCTTCCTATTTGCTAAAATAACAACCGTTTAAATCAAATCCTAGGCCATTGTAAAACTATGGCACCACATGCCATCGTTTTTATGGCAGCAGATGCAAACCTTCACCCGAAATTATATACTCTCCAACGGTGCATTACGTACTTTGATTTTTGTTTTGGGTAATTCCATTCTTTTTAACTGTAGTTTATAGTCTGATGTCACAAATTTACAAATGATGAAATTTGAGGGCTTGACCCTCATCTTTCTTATAAAAAAAATAAAAAATAAAAAAATAATTCACAAATAAACTTGTCGAGCTCTCTGGTTCCTGACGATGATCCTCCCAAACGTTTGAACTAAAGACAATTAAAACGGCCCATACATTTAGAAACTAGAGAGTACACTCGGGCTTCATGGCGGGATAGTTCAATTTAGAAATGGTGTCTATTTTGGAAATAAAAAAATGATAAATTATGTATTAGTTATACATATGTAAGATGATGATGGAATTATGGATCAATAGAAGGTTTGATTCATACGTTGCACGATGGAACGGCAGATAGAAGGGGTTGAGTGGGTGGGTACCACCTGCGCTAGTATCGCTCGAGATCAAAGTGAGAGAGAGGACTGGAAAGGGAGAGAAATGACATGGATAAATGATATGATCAGTTGTAGGTTTGGGAAAAATGTATTTGTCTAATGGTTTACTCCGTACATATACAGTATGCTAAAACATTAATATTGTTTATAACCGTGAGATACATGTCCGACAAAATCTAAGCCACTCAATTAAAAGTATGAATTGTGATACAAGATAACATGTCTAGTTAAATCTTCACCGTTAAATCTTATGATGAGACGACTCTCAGCATCCATTCTCACACAATAAAATAAAAAAGTACGATCGAACAACCCAAATATACTAAAATCTTTTTCTTAGAAATCAAAATCTTCATATTAGTAGTGTCTATTGTACAATATGAAAATATGTACGCCTATTAGAACGTTTACAAAAATTACAAAAAGAAAAAAAAAATACTAAGCCGCATTTTGAAAAAAAAAAAAAAACAATACTAAGCCGCCAGAAACTGAGCCGCATTTTGAAAGTGAGGCTTAGCGACTAGAGGTGGCAGATTGTCGGGTCGGGTTCGGGTACGATTTCGGATCGGGTTTGGGTACGATTTCGGGTCGGGTGTCGGGTTGACGGCTGCCGGCATTTTTTCGGGTCGGGTCGGGTTAGGGTCGAGCGGGTTTTTCAGGTCTGGTCAGATGTTGCACCTCTATTCTCGGGTTTCGGATCGTTCGGGTCGGGTTCGGATCAGCCTAACTTTCCCTGAAACTCCGGTCGGGTCAGGCGGATTTTTCGGGTCGGTCATATTTTGCCATCTCTATTAGCGAGGAACCAAGCCTTTGCCCTCGATTTGTAATTTTGTAACTTTTGTTTTTTGATCTATAATTCGGGTTTTTTATTTTTCTATTAATGAAAATATTTTACGGCTGGAGTGAACCTTGGATTAGATACGTTACAGCCTTTAAAAAAATCACTTAGATATATATATAAGAGGTTGGGTAGCCTAATTTATTTTGTGCCCAATATCTATGTTAGATCTGTTATCAGATACAAGCAGAAACGGCGCGCTGCAGTTCAGTTCAATAAAGCAAAAGAGCAAGAATCTTACTCATATATCATATATATTCTGAATTTCTTTCTGATTGATCAGTTAATTTAATTTTACGTTATTAATTCAGTTATTATATAATAATTATAAGTTGAGTCCATATTCAGTTAGATCCCCAAGATATCCTCCTCTTTGTATGGTGAAGTTGAACAACTCTCAAAACACAGAAAAAATATATAATGCCATTGCATGCTACACGGCCAACCGTACATTGCAATTCAAACTAAACTTTAGTTTCTAAACTAATTTGCACTGATATTATTAATTTTTTTTTTTAAGAAAAAATGTGGTCCTGGACAAACCAGGCAAACACCTTGATTAATTAGTATTGCATATCCCTAACCACGTCTCCCTCTTACCAACCAAGTGCAAATAAACTAAGCAATAAAATACAATGGCAAAGTACATTTTTATTTGGTTAATTAATTAATTAATTAATTGCACACTGATTAATTTGCATCCAGCTAACTGGCTCCTCCAGCTCCTCTTGTGAGTCTATATATAACAGATGAGCTCTATCATTCTCTGCATCATCAGACACTTAATTTTAAGCCCTGTTATACCCTCTCTTCATCTTCTCTTCACTTCTCATATATATATACAGCTAGAATTGTGATATATATATTGAGGAGTTAGAGAGGTGAAGAAATCAAGCATGATGAAATATATAGTTGCCAGTCCGGCGGATGCGTTGTCCTACATCGGAATATTCGTTGTGACATTTATCAGCATTTGGGTATCGAATTGGGTGTATAGATGGAGAAATCCGAAATGCAGTGGGGTTCTCCCGCCGGGGTCCATGGGACTCCCGTTTCTTGGTGAGACCGCGCAGTTCTTCCATCCCAATCGAACATGCGACGTCTCTCCTTTCATAAAAGAGAGGGAGAGGAGGTAATTTTGACCATTTAATTTTCTTGTACGCGCATATATATACTGTCCTTTTTGTTAATACTATATAATTTCGGCATCACGATATCGTAAATAATCATATCGCACCGTGTTATACTGTTATGCTTGATACCAGTGATGCATTGTACTATATATTTTATTTAACTTGTGCTTAATTAGAGATATACTAAATTTTTCCATTTTCATTCGTGCAGATACGGGCCCATTTTCAAGACGAACTTGATTGGCCGACCGGTGGTGGCGGTAACCGATCCAGAGCTAGCATATTACGTACTAAAGCAAGAAGGGAAGCTGTTCGAGAGCTGGTATCCAGACACATTCACTGAGGTATTCGGCCGGAATAATGTCGGGTCCCTCCATGGATTCATGTACAAGTACTTGAAAACCATGATTCTAAGGCTGTATGGCCCGGAGAATCTCAGAACGGTTTTTCTTCCCGATATTGAGAGGTCATGTCACGCCACTTTCCATTCTTGGTCCAGCCGGTCATGCTTCGATTTGAAAGAAGCGCTCTCTGTTGTAAGCACTCGACTACATTCATTATTCTTGCAACAATTCTTTGTAATCTGTAATGCGGATAATCTCGTGGATGTTGATCGGTTTTTTTTTTCTTATCTTTGTAAATTTTTAGATGATATTCGACATCACTGCTAAGAGGCTGATAAGCTACGACCCCGCCGGTTCAGTTGAGAATCTAAGAGGGTGCTTTGTTGCATTCATACGGGGACTAATTTCTTACCCTTTCGATATTCCTGGGACAGCATACCATGAATGCTTACAGGTACCGCACAAACATAAAACATCCAGAAACTTGATCAACTTATTTTAATGGTCTCTTTTCCGGGCTTTATAATTTTATAATTTGTATCTGATTTTTCTATGTAAAGGGGAGAAAAAGAGCGATGAAAGTGCTGAAGAGGATGCTGAAGGAAAGAATGGCCGCACCAGACAGGCAATGCGAAGATTTCTTTGACGTGGTGATAGCGGAGTTGAAGAAGGAAAAATCTCTGATGACCGAGCCAATCGCTCTGGACTTGATGTTCGTGCTTCTCTTTGCGAGTTTCGAAACGACGTCCTTGACCTTGACTCTCGCCATGAAGTTCCTCTCTGAAAACCCGAGAGCTGTACAGGAGTTGACGGTACGTACTACGGGGAGCATTTCATAATCAGCAAATTGTACTTAGTTAATCACTTAATTATTAAATATTTGTATGTGTTAATTGATGAGATGATCTTGTAATTCCAGGAGGAACATGAAGCGATTATAAGAAATCGGAAGGATCCGGACTCCAGCGTCACATGGGAGGAGTACAAATCTATGACATTCACTTCCCAGGTGAGCCTACTCACTCCATGATACCTCGATCACAAATACCATCAACAAGTTGCTTGTAAACAAATCCTAATTATGCAGGAATCATGCTTAGTTTTTAATATACAGGGTTGTTAATATATTAATGAATGAGAAAAAAGAGGTGGTCGAGATAGTTTCGTATGTATCAATGATTGGAAAAAAAATTTTGTCTATCCCTAAAAAAAATAAGAAATCTTAAAATTATCCCTATTTTACTGCGGTCATGGCCACAATTCATTCTGGCCGCAGCGGTCAGAAGAGTAAAAATTTATCAAATTTGTAAAAAATTCGCGTCTGCACGCAGATCTGACCGCAGCTATCAGACAAAGCGTCTGGCCGCAGCGGTCAGATATTTTAAGATTTTTATTAATGGCATCATGTAGGCCTCGTCGTTAACTTTCCATCGATAGGTCATATGCCCAAATCGGAGTTTCCTATCAAAAGTTATGAGTATTTGAATGTGTATATACTCACAACGACTAAATACAGAGTTACAATTTTCTATCAAGAGAGTTGCGTCTGTATACAGACACAATGTCAGAATGCACATTCAAACACTCATATTTTTTTATAGGAAACTCCGATTTGGGCATATGATCTATCGACGGAAAGCTAATGATGAGACCTACATGATGCCATTAATAAAAATCTTAAAATATCTGACCGCTGCGGCCAAACGCTTTGTCTGACCGCTGCGGCCAGAATGAACTGTGGCCGTGACCACAGTAAAATAGGGATAGTTTTAAGATTTGTTTCAAAAGAGGGATAGTTTTAAGATTTGTTATTTTTTTAGGGATAGACAAAAAATTTAATCCAATGATTGTGAATTCTTGGGCTAATATTTTGTTTTTCTTGATTTGAAGGTAATATATGAGGCCGTTCGATTGGCGAACATCGTCCCTGTGATGTTCAGAAGGTCGTTGCAGGACGTTGAGATTAGAGGTAACTTTTATAGTTTTTACATGGTTCTAATTAAACTTTTCTAATCATGAGGATCTGGCAAAATAATTATTGGCAACTCATTTCTGTACCATTGTAGAATTTTTAAAACTTATCATGTACAAACAACTTGTTGGTTTTGATCAAGGATATGAAAAAAATAATAATAATAAAAGAAAGAGAAAATAATATATTCAAAATAGCAGAGACAGAAAGAATATTTGTGCAAAACACCGGAGACAAAAAAGAACATGAAGACAGTAATTTATTCAAAATAACAGAGACACATAAGAAAGAGTATCAGTAATTTATTCAAAATGACAGAATCAATAAACAAAAGGATAACAGTAATTTATTCAAATATAACAGAGCCCACAGTTGACTTCTGGTAATAATTGCAACTTGAACATGCAGGATATACTATTCCGAAAGGATGGGCAGTAATGGTGAGCGCGCCATCGGTGCATATTAACCCCGAGATATACGAGGATCCTTTAGTATTTAACCCATGGAGATGGAAGGTTTGAACTCTGAAACCCTTTTTATCTGTTCTTTATTCCCTTCTACGAACGATCCTTAATTGTTAAATTTAGTTGTTACGTGAATGTTAGTCGATGAACTTGGACCAATTACACCGGTATATGCGAAAGATTACTCGTCTGACTGAGACATTTACTTACCAGATTTCCTGATTCTCCCTGTCCCCTTTACCAGCAACCGGACGGATAATATATGCATTCTAAAATGATTGAATAATGTTTTGGATACAGGTTAAACCAGAATTGACCGGCGGGACGAAGGAATTCATGGCATTTGGAGGGGGGCTGAGATTCTGCGTGGGGGCGGATTTCAGCCGGGTCTTCATGGCCCTTTTCTTCCATAACTTCTTCACCAAGTATAGGTACTTAGTTGCTTCATTTCGCAACATCAATCAACATGAATTAATTAACTAATCGGGTATCGAACTTAAGCTAATACTTTATTTAAATCTGAATGTTTTATTAGGTTTGAAGCGATAAGAGGAGGAAACATCGTTCGGACGCCTGGTCTTGGGTTTCCTGACGGATTTCATATTCGGGTCTCCCCGAAATATAAATAATGTACATATAATTAGGCTTAATTAATTAATTAATTAGGGTGATGATGCATAAAGCTTGCTTTGGTCTTGGGACCAAATTGTATTCTTAGTCTGCAAGCTACTAGCTCTTTTTTTTTTTTGGTGCTCTTTTTTTTCGGAGTCTCGGTTACTCTTCGATTTGGCGCACCGCACCGGTTGTATGTGGAATCTGTGTTAGAATACTGAGAGTTGTAAGTAAATGAATATAAATTGTTCCAGTAGAGATTCCTGTATTGCCTCTGCTATGACTGTTATGCTGAAAGTGGATTTCTTCGAATTTAAACTATTTCACGCTTCATCTCTCACTCTCAGTCATATTGTACCGAAATTTGTCTTTCTGGAATCTCGATTTAATATTGGTCAATTTTAAGTTCGACGAAATGAAAATATGATAAAAGCCTACAAGCCTGCCCCCTTTCAAAATATATATTTGGGGTTTTTGGGCCTATTAATTTATCACCATCGATATGTCAGTTGTATAACATTTTGATAGTATATATATCACTTCTATTATTTGCTTATTACTCTATATACAGAACGGGAAGGGACCTTGCAGACTCATTTTGGAAATCAAATGATATCTTGAGAAATTTATATCTGACGATTCTGACCCTTCTATACAGGCCTAAACTAAAGCCCAATTGTACCATGGTCCATGTAAGTATTATTGGTATTTTTCCTCCTTTCTGGTCCAAAAAGATCCTGGACTAAACTTATGTAAATGTTGTGGGTCACTGCGTTTTATAAACTCATCTTCTTGGGCCAATGCATTCCTTCTTGAGTACTATTTTCATTTTTCAGAAATCATGCATTTTTTAATGCAAGAATTAGAAGTGTAGGTTTGGAACTAGCCAACTAGGGGTGGCAAATCAGGCGGACGGATTGGGTCGGGTCACTTTGACCTTTTAGAAAATCTCAGATTAGGTCGGATCAGGTAATGGGCTGGTCGGGTCAGGTCAATTTCAATACGATTTGTTTTTATTATATACTAATTTGAGTTGGATTACATGTTGTTTGATCTTGGATCGGGTCGGGCTCGAGTCGAGTCGGGTAGGGCGGGTTTCGCCACCTCTAATTCATTGCCATGGGATGGGATCAATGAATTCCATGATTCCGTGTCATTTTTCAGCAAGAACAATAGAACATGATGTAAAAAAACATCACTTTCTCCCCATTTGTTGTACGATCAGAACTCTTGTACATAATGTTGTTCTTGGCATCTTGTGGCACAGACAGACAGACTCCAGCCACATGCCCACATCACTGATATGCCATGGCAATTGGTTTCTTCGACACGGGCGCTGAATTTATGCGCATTCTATTCAACACTTTCTTAGAGATCCGATCTGATTTTGACGCTTCCATTTTGGAAGGATGAGTATCATAAGTTCAACCAAAATAGTTTGTGCGTTTAATTTTATACTTAGTAAAGAGGTCAGGCGTCGATTTTAGCTGAAATTGCTATTTCTTATAATAAATTTTTAAGATAATATGTAATGGGCCTTATATTGACGAAATTAATATGGGCCTTAAATTTTAATGGGCTGAGACATTAACGTCAATGGGCATTAACGTAAATCAACGGTTCTGATCTATCCAAGAAAATGATCAACGGCTTAGGTTTCTTATTTGGGAAAGATAGCTCTTTCATGTCATTTTTTCCAATATATTTTTATATGTAGTAAAGATTGTATTGAAATATTTAACTGTTTTGTTAAACTTTAGATTAGTGCCGGATTCACAATGTTTGTTTATATCTAACAATTTTTTTTTTTTTGTTGTAAATTAATGTAAGTTTGTGGTAATTGTTTTTTAATGAACAGCAATTAATAAATTAAATTGCGTCTTCTTTAATGGTAACCATAAATAAAAATTCCAGAAGTAGCAAAGTATAATTTGAGTCGACGTGGCAAAATATAATTTGAGTCGTTAGCATTTTAAAGCGAAATGTAAACATTTTCACAAACATTTAATGATGAGATCAAAATGGAATACAACTGATGTCAATTTTTCTTTTGCTCTCTCTTCCTCCTTGCTATTATATATTCTCTCTGCAACATTAAAGTAATGTTTATATGATCTAAAAGTGATTTAAGTTGTTGATTTATTTAATAGTTTGTGTTAGTGTTTTAGATGATCAATAACGTTTCAAGTTAACTTGTTAGTTGTTAGTGTTAAATTCGGATAGATCTTACATTATAACTGTGATATCCGTTTTTGGTATCTGCTTTGTATCAGTATTTCTGCACACTACTTTTTCAGTCTGGCAAAAGACTTTAAAAAAGATGGAAACATAAAGGTTTAATTTAATAATGAGGAGGGATCTATTGACAATATTTATCTTGACAATCTTGACAATAAAATTTTTGAAAAGTTCAAACAAAGAAATCATGAAGGATTCTCAAAAATAGAAAAACCAATTTTGGTTTTATTATTTAACTAATAGATTGATTATGTTTTTTTATTATATTTAATTTGAGTAACGTTTAATAAGTTCCTAAAGACTCGTTGAATTACAAACGTGATAAAATATATAAAATTTTAAAACATGATAAAATATATAAAATTTTAATAAGCCATCAAAGTGATGTTCAAATTGATTGAAATCTGAAACACTATCCATTTATAAACTAATTAATACATCTATGAACTTTGGAATTTCATTTTTAAGATTTTTATGAAAAATTTGAAACTTTTTAAAAGTTTCAGTCTTTCTCTCAAAAAAAAAAAAAGTTTCAGTCTCAAAATTGTCAGGTCCGTTTACTGTGGTAGACCAGCCAATCTAATTAGGTGTTTTCTTAAGAAAATATATACATTGCCCGGTACGGCGGTACGGCGATTCTCTACCGGACTTTGTCGTCTTCCGGTTAAATCTTTTTCATTTGTCGCAATCAGGAATAGGGATCCAATTCCTTGGCCGTAAAATAACTCACAGGATGCACTATTTGTTGTTCGATCTTTTGTTCAACCCGGCTATGTTTAAGCACAATAATCTGAATTATATTGAACACAAACAAATTATATCGCATTGAGGAGTATGGATCTATCAATCTTAGTGTTGGTTGTTTAATTGGTTAAGAGGAATTTTATTTTTTATCTTCGTAAAAATGAGCCAAAAGTTGTCCTTAACACTGTGCTCCACAAATTATATAGAGAGAGAAGAGAAGGAAGGGTATGAAAAGGGAAAGAGGAGTTCACCTCTTCTACACCCTAATTTGGATGGGACAAAATTAGTTTATTTGAGGGGTAGAGGAAGTGCAATCTTTCATTTCCCTTTCTTAAAAGAAATTTGTGGAGCAAGTAACTCATTTGAGTTCACCTCCCCTCCCTTCCCCTCCCCTCATCTTCACCCAAATTGGAGCACACCGTAAATGTTTTATTTAAAATTTTAAATAGTGCATATTTCTCAATCTATATTGTGTTAACTTTTCTATTATAAAGGTATACACTATATATATCGTTTTATTTCTTTTGCTTTATTAATTGTTACACGGCAAGAAATATAAAAACTAAAAAGATAAGAATTGATCGTTTGATAAGTTTGAAACTATAAATAACGTATAAGTTTAATAACTGTCCGCCATCTTATCTCATCTTATCTTATAGAAACAAGCTAACAGATTTCAGTCATCTTTCGGTTTACCCATTTTTTCTAATAAAATTGAATTGAGGTACAGGAAAAATGATATCTTTGAAATATATAAATAGGAATTGGAAGTTGATAACTGCACCTCTTAAAAAACCTTTTTACCGCACCCCAATACATTTTTAGTTAAAAAATATTTTTTAAATACAACAAATCATTTTTACAGATTGCAATTCGTATCCTCAATCGAACAAAATACTTGTATATATACAATAAAAATATCAAGAATAAAAAAAAATTCACTCAAAATTTATGAAAGTATGAGAAAGAAAGAAAAAATATTACTAATTTAGTTTGGAGGATGGATAAGAGGTATAGTTAAGGGGACAAAGATAATTTCTGATAGAAATAATGTTGCGGTAATTAGTTCCAATTAATTGAAAAGTCTTTAGTCTAAGCAGGTCGTGTCTGTAGTACTCGTGGGAATGAATTGTTGAAAGGGAATTAAAAGTGAATGTGAGAATATCCATGGCATAGAAGCATTGGAGACAGTAAAAAGTAGTTGGCTTCCAGTTCCAGTTTATTTTTTTTCTTTCTACGAAGTGAACCGTAGTTGAGACTTGAGAGCATCTAATCACCCCACTAATACCAGTCCTGATTTCCTGATCCCACAATAAGAATAGCAATCTATCTTCCTTAATTCGCGTCAGCTCCAGTAATCCCACTCTAATTAATCACCCCCCTAATTATAATTATACAGACAATCAGTCACTCAGTCACAGACTCAGACTCGGACAGGAATTAAGCCGCAACCCATTCCCCTATACATAGTCGACCATCTATAATTCCGATTCCATATCCTCTGTAGCGCTGCATTGTGTAGCGCAGGATGTGAACCGTTAGATCATCTCGAATCTGTGCCGGCTCGAATCTCGAGATGATCCCAACGGTTCACATCCCGCGCTACACAATGCAGCGCTACAGAGGACGAGCACTCGCAGCTCTTTACTGCACACAAAGTCACCAACAACAAAGCCCAGCCAACCAACTCTTAAGCATTCCATTCTTCTTCTTCTTTTCTCACTCCCACTCTTCCCACAGTCCCTCCCACACTCTCTTATTATATTAATCCTTTGATGTCCTCTCCCGCTAAATTTTGATGCCCTCTATAAAGCCTTAATTGGCTTCAACCTTACACAACAAGAACAAGAAAACTCACACTTATATATGGGCTGCGCAACCGGCTGGCTCCGGCACCTCTGCTCCCACAGGAAGCCACCATCTGCACTAGCCCGAAGACAAACATGCGCTGCGGGTCAGTCGTTGCGCCAAAAACCCCGCCCGCCAACACGGGCTCCCGCTCGGGTGGACGAAGACAGGAGGGACTTGTATAGAGAGGTCGTGGACGACCCCGACGAGCAGAACAAGCGTGCAATTGCTGTGGCAGCTGCAACTGCCGCCGTAGCCGAGGCGGCTGTCGCTGCGGCTCATGCTGCCGCGGCTGTTGTAAGGCTGACGGGTTCCGGTCGTTGCGTCCCCACGAGGCGGGAGGAGTTGTCGGCAATCAAGATCCAATCCGCGTTCCGGGGATATTTGGTTAGTAATTTATTAGCGGCTATCTTGATAATCTTGACAATAGACTTTCAGAAAAAAAAATAGTAAAAAATAATATAGTGATTAGCAATTAATTAGCATATTCAATTATTGTAATTCTCATATTCTGATTAAAACTACGAGTTAGACTATTGTACTAACGTTAACGTTAAAGAGATATTTTTGTGTGATGAATTATTGACCTCCCATTAAAAAAAAAAATTACATAAGAGGCAATATTAGATTAGGTAGGAAGAGTTCAATTTGAGCATCATTTTTACAAAATGGGGTACAAATACAATAACAGTGTGATAGGGAACTTGTGAATGGAAGGAAGGAAGATAAGCTGTCACCTCAAAATTACTCCTTTTTCTACCTCCTCTACTGACCCTACACAACACCATTTGTTCATACCCTCTCGTCTCTTTTGCGAATAATGCCATGGATTAGATATATCATCATATCATTGTCAATTAATGCCATAGAAATATAGAATAGATATAGCATGTATATAGGAAAGCATAGAAGAAGCCACTGTAACTGCTTTCTTTAATTCGCATCTGTCCTGTTTCCATCGTGATCCCTCTTATGGAATCCCCTCTGGCCCTTTCCATTGATTCACAATTCATTCCTTGCACATTTTTATAAGTTGGTGGTCCTGCCCTGTCCTGGCCTCATCTCTGTTGTACTGAATAGAGTAATACCTAGCGTCCATACAAAAACCATCCATAGCGTCTATAGGTTTACATTTTGGGATGTATCTGTTACATTCGATTACATACCTATGCATGTATGGACGGTTTTTCAATGGACGCGGGATGTTTCTCTACTTAATACACTACTACTTCTACACATACATACACAGCTTGTAGTTGTAGTGAGTGCTCTAAATCAGACCAGAATGAATGGGTCATTATAGAGAGAGCTGTGTGATTCATGTTTTGTTCTTTTCCTTTTGTTTGGGTCCACAGGGTTGTTTTGTACAGTGATTGGTCACTTGTTTTTAACCATAGGTCAAAGCAGTCTGATTTGCTTCTGAACGTTTGGCACATGAGTACTAGCTATCTATCCTGTTGTACCCACACCACACTGCTTGCTTGTGCAAACATAAGATAGAGAGGAATCTCAATCTCAATCTCAAGTGTTTTTCCTTTTGTTAAGATTTTGATGCCTGACACTGCTGCTTGTACTGTTAATTTTAATTGGTTTTTTTCTTCTTGATCTCTGGTTGATGTAATGTAATTTATTAGGCTAGAAGAGCACTTAAGGCACTCAGAGGGCTGGTTAAGCTTCAGGCTCTGGCTAGAGGTTACATTGTCAGGAAACAAGCAGCTGAGACGCTTCGGTGCATGCACGCGCTGGTCCGAGTCCAGGCAAGGGCTCGATCCTCCCGGGTGCTTAGAGCTGATTATTCTAAATCCGATAGCAGTTCACATCCTAACCCGGTAATTAATTAGTTCCTCTTTGCTGGTAGTACAAAGTTTGTCAAGCTATCTTAATGCACAATTTGGTGATACTGAAAAAGCAAAGCACTTTTCTGTTCAATGACCTTTTAAATAGCAAACTTGTACTTACTGGGACCCAGTTTTAGATTGTTCTGTTAAATTGTTTTCATCCATTAAACAGTTAGTACAGAAGTCCTCTGAAAGGCCACTAGGCAGAATCAGATCATCTGTCAACAAATTTGCCCATCATGTACTACACTGTCACTGTATTCAGTATTGTACTAAAAGTGCCTCTTACAATATTAATCTCTTTTTTTTTCATAATGATCTACCAAAGCATTTTGGCATATAATTTTTTTGGGTTTTAAATTAAGTGTCTAAATTTTCTCCTTTGTATAATTTGATGGTTTGTTCTTCTTAGGTTCCTTCAACGCCGGAGAAGTATGAACATACCCCTCGATCCAATGGTTCAAGATCTGACCACCTGAGCCCTCTTAAGGTAAAAATTTTTACCTCTAAAAAATGTTTGGATTAAAAACTGCAAAATAGTAATTAGGCGGCTCTTGGATATACAGAGAAACTCAAACAAGTCAATTGGGAGCGGCAAGCTCAGCAACGAAAGATCTCACTCATCCAGGAGCAACTGGCTTGACCAATGGATTGAAGAAAAATATTGGGACGATGCGCGAAATGATAAAATCCTAGAAGTCGACCCTGGCAAACCAAAATATGGCAGCTCGAGGAGACAAACCAACCGACACATTCATCCAATGCACTCTGCCTGCTCGACTCACAATTCGGATCCAAACAGCCTTAGTTTCTCTAATGTACAAGAGTCCCCATCAAAGGACTCGACAGCTGCCCAAATGTCGGTACCAAGCACAACCTCAGTTGGAATGGAGCACTCTTTGAGCCCCATTAGGTTCCCTGTTGTGACCTCGGTTTTGGGCGAGAGCCCCCAGTTCTATTCAGCCACATCACGGGCTACAAGTGCCAGGAGGGGCCCATTCACACCCGCTAAAAGCGAGTGCTCATTCGGCGGTTACACCGACTATCCTAATTACATGGCCAATACTGAATCATTTAGGGCGAAGGCCCGCTCGCAGAGCGCACCTAAGCAAAGGCCAGAGCATGAAAGGTTGGGATCGGGCAGACGGGTATTGAGTTCAAGTCATGGTACAGTACTGGCTCAGAAGTCTGCGTCTTCAATTCAATCCAATACCGGCAACAAGGCCTACTTCGGATCAGGTAGACTCGACAAATATGGCATGCCGGTCATTCGGTACTAGATGGAGGTCACAATTAATTAAGTAAAAAATGTTGATTAATTAATGGGAGTATATTTATTTAATTAAGGCATGCAGGTTTGAAGCTTTTATTAATTAATTAGGTAGCATTTTAAGTAACAGTTCCTTAATTAGTTGAGTTGTTGTTTATGATAAGTTTTCTAACAGTGTGCAGTTATTTTGGCTTATGTTTATGTAATCAAAATGTGCTGTCTATCTTATTTCACCATGGTCTCTTTTTCTCTCTCTCCATGTATTAAATCTACATGCATGTACAAGTAATTTTTGTGTGGTCCTGTTTGATTTCCCTGCCAATTTTATGGGCGTTGCGTTTAATTTGGGTTCAACAAGTACAATGTACTTACCAGTTGTTACCACGGCAACCAAAGTTTTACCTCACCCGGTTAAATGTGAACAAATAAACAAAGTGTTTGACATATATACATGCATTGTCGATCTCCAAGTCCAAGGTGATCAATAGAATAGAAGTGGGTTGACCGTTACACAGTTATGCAGCTGGAATTAAGCTATCTAGCACTAGCACAACAGGACTGACGGATAAATAAGACAAGAATCAATGAAAGAAATAAATAAATAAATATGGAACGAGGAATTAATTAGGGAATGAGAGTATGGAAGGAGAGTATATAGGTTGTCGGTGAGGGAGTGCCGGCCATGCTACGGCTGTTATGTACATCTATGGGAGGGAGCGAGTATCGAGAGGGCAGGCAGGCAGAGAATTGAATGGCTTGTCTTGCGTTCCGTTGGGGATGTATCCATCCATCCTTCTGCCTGCCTGCCTGCCTGCGTAGTTATTAAATTCTTAATTGGACTGCTGTTTGTTCCTGCAGTTAGTTAGTTGTGCTCCCGTACTTCTCGGAGTAACACCACCTAGCGTCCATAGAAAAACCGTCCATAGCGTTCAAGTTACATTTCGGGATGTATCTATTACATTTCAGAATGTATCTGTGGCTGTATGGATGGATTTTCAGTGGATGCAAGATGTTTCTCCTCGGGGTTCAGCTACGTCTGCAACTGCAACTGATACGTGTTGATTGGGGCTGCCTCTGTATAACATATGGCATCATCTCATCTCATGTTCTTGTTCTCTGAGAAGTGAGTAACATCAAACACTTAACATAGTTGGTGAGGAGAGATGAGTGCTCTACAGCGGAAAACAATGCTGGCTGGAAGCACTGTTCCTGTTCCAACTACAAATTTACTGTTTTTTTTCTTCCCCTTTTTTAGACTGGAGGTTCTCTGCATCTCTCTTTTTGTCTCTTTGTAATTACTCCGGTCCAGATCGTCCCATTTCGCAATTAAAATTTCATTTGCAAACTACAAGAAAGTCGCAAACTACGTGCCATGGGAGATTTGGAGTTGGAGCTGATACATGTTACATGACACAACTGAGCTGACAGTTTGACTAGCCCCGCAAGTGACCCGCTACACAAACAACACTGTCAGAACGTCAGTCTGCCACACAAACTTCGCCCACGCGTCTTCTGAACATATCTTTTTTTTTTTGAGGAAATCTTCTGAACATATCTTATTGACTTATTGTTCATGAAATAAAAATTTTGAGACTAGTCAAAATCCCCAAGTTTTACAAAAAGCGGGCCACTTAATAACAGAATATTCATCCTCAAAAAAAAAAAAAAACAGAATATTAATCACCGTCCATTGTAAGAAATAATTAACTGTAATGGGACACTGCCTAATACCTACAAGGACGTCTATCATCGTGCAAAAATGCAAAATGAGGCACTAACATTCTAACATCTTGGCATCTTCCTTTTGGGCTTTTGCGCTAGATGGGTATGGAATGGAAGTGTCCAAATCACAGAAGCAGCCCTTTTGTTGGCATGGATCCATTCTATTTCGAAGGTCGCAAGCATTCGCTCTAGGCTCTCATGCTTTTGTTCTCATGTCCGAATGTGAGCACATGTTGTTGTCATGTTGAGCTTGTGCAGATGTTCCCCTTCAAGAGCTCCGCAAATCACAAGCCCAATAGTTTTGCTCGGTAAAAGTTAGTAGGAAGGCCTGTAAACCATAAATTATAAAAGAGCAGAGATCAAATAACCACAACTTTTAGTACCTCATCATAACTACAAAATTAAATCTCAAATAAATACTATTTAATGGTTAAATAACAAAATTTTAATTGATGGAATGTTTTGTATATATCATATTTTATGTGTAATAAAAAATTATATTATTTTGATTTTATTTACATGTGAATTAATCATTAACAAAAATCAACGGTTCAAATTTTATGATTTTTTCTTCTCTCTTGATGCAATCGAAACAATGTTAAATTTTTATCATTTTTATATATATGTTATTGAGATAATTTAGAATACATCTAACGGTTTAGATTTATTAATTTATGTATAAATATTAATGTGGTTATTAAGGGTACCAAATTTTGTGGTTATTGGATCCCTTCTCATTATAAAATTATAAAATTCACTTTTACCTTTCCTATGGTAGCATACAACTCTTTCTATGCATTTTAGTTAATTTGAGTTGAGAAGTTGTCTAGTTGTGTGCCTTGATTTGAATTGAGATAGTTGTGTTCTTGAATAACTAAGGACTTTGTATTTTAGATTTGATCAACAATTACACTCAGGAGCATATCTAAAGGGATGCTAGGGGCTTTTTGGCCCTCTTTGACCCAATAAAAATTGTTGAACCCCGATTATTACTATTTGGCTTAAATTATGTGATAATATTTTCATAGGTTAGAGTTGTTGGTATTCTTAAATGCTAGCTACATGAAAAATTACTGGGTATGCAACATTTGGTTTGAGATTATTCATAGCAATCAAGTGCCTCAAAAAGAACAAGACATTTCACTCAACATTTTTCTGGATACCACTTTTGGAGGTAAGGATGTTGTTAATGAAAAGATAAGCTAGCTTATAAACTGAGGGATATGTAGAGATATACATAGTTTTTTTCCCATTTTGATTGCAATTACAAAATGCCTCCTTTGGAAATGAGATGTGGATATTTATGCAACATAATTTTTTTTAACGAAAACAACATAATTTCGATAATTGATCAAAAATAAATTATTTATCATTAACTAAAAATATTTTCTACTGATTTTTTTATTTTGTAAAATGTAATAATGACTTAGATATTCTTTTTTTTTTTTTGTTATTTTTCTACTCGATTTAATATGCATGACAAAAAAATATTGGTGCTTAGACCTATTAATCAATTTGTATGATTTAAGTATAGATAATAATGAAAGTACTGAAAGTATTAATAATAAATGTAACATTTTTACGAACATGTTGTCATCTTTTACGAGAACTTTGTAAACAATTTGTATCTCAAGAGGACAATAACCACACACCGACAAGTCGATGGTAGCGACCTAGATAATGTCATCTTGTAATGTATGGAAAATATGGTATTTATAGTTACATTTTTTTTTTTTGTAGACATGTTAGAATAAACCTGTATTAAAATGGAAGTGCAAATTAGAAGTGTTTAGATTTCATTGTCACATTTTTTATTTCAAAACTCTTTACTCTATCTTATATTTTACTTTTAATGTACAATTTTGTATGTATTAAGTTGATAAAAGAAACGGTTGACACAATGGTAGCCATGTGACTTGCAAATGTGAGCAATATCATCAAGTACAATTTAAAATAACATATATAAGAGTAAAGAATTTACATACCATATCGTTATAATAATATCACTAAAGCTTTAATATTGTTAGTGTGCCCTCCTAATTTTAATACCTTTTGAATCAGTATTAAGATCTCATACGCGTATGACCTAAAAAATTTATATATATACTAGTTGTCCAAAATTCTTATAATAATTTATTAATACGAAGCCTCAATTTAAAACAAATATGACATGTTTAAATGAAAACTTTCAATTTCTTATACAAATTTTTGATGCGTTATCAAAACGACATCTAAATTGAATCAAATTGGAAATTTTTATCAATCTATAAGTTAAAAAATGTATCTGTAAACTTTTTTATATTTTTTTTATTTCATTTGAATTTTAATGGTCAACATTGTTAAAATAGTCATTATCATTTAGTCCTTTTTCATACACTTGAGACGTACGTACCCACTGTTTTGAAATTTAAAGATTTGCAATGAATTTAGACTCAAAATTTCACAAATCCAATTGCACAGTCATGTTAAGCATGTTCAAATTAGGTGATGAGTACCATTGGAATGCTGGACCCCCCAGGCTTTGCGGAAATTATCTTTGGAGGAGATGATCGCTTGTGACCGTGTTGCCACATGTAATTAGGAAGCAGGAGATGTGTTGTCGAGGGTCCATATCTTTATATTCCTCCCCTGTGAATATTTTTGAAACTTTGGTACAGTGTATTCCTTGGGATAAGACACTAGATCGTAATGTGAAGGGTCTACCACATCTTCTTCCCGCATATTTTTGTGTGCAAGTTTGTAGCATTTTTATGACCATTATACACATTTCAATTCCAATAAAAGAGGTATCATGTTTTCCTCTCATTTCCCTTTTAAATTTCAAAATTGAAGTCTAAATCTCAAATCAATCAATATAAGGTCAAGCTCGAGTTCAAGTTCAGAGTTAAGTCAAAACCATGTATAAGTTCAAAATAAAGTTAAAATCAAATTCAAATCCCATATCATGCCAAAACTAAGCCCAAATATCAAAACAAATGCAAATCCCAAATCAAGCCCAAGTAGTTCACTTTTGATTCAAATTTTAAAAAACTTAAAAATAAAGTTTAAATTCAAAATCAAATGATGTCAAAACACTTACACATTGCAATGGTCCTTTTGAGTTGAATCTTATCACATAATAAAATAGTGCTATAATTACATATTTTTACATTTATTGCTATATATTAAGCTTTGGAGGTTATACACGTAAATTGTTTTTTTTATTAAAATTTAGTAAGAATTTATCTCTCTTTATGAGCAATTATATATTTGATTCCCCAACAAAGAAAAGAAGTGTTGAGAAAGAAATAAAAGGGGAGCAAGGGATATGAATTAAAGGGAAATGACTCGGGAGAGTAAAAAAAGGATGAGACCAAATTCTTTTCTCTTTATATCAAACATCTCGATTTTAAGAAAAATAAACAAAGAGAAGTACAATCCGAAATGAATGCGATCACACCATTTTATTATTCTATGGGTGAAAATTAAAAATATAAGCCAAATTATGGTCGTATGGGTGGAAATTAAGATATAAATTAGATTACAATCATCAAACAAGGTGTCAAGGTCCATTCCTTAGTTTAAAGAAGCATAGATAAGTTATTGACTAATGTCAAGTTTATTTCATGAAATCCAAAGTCAAAGTTTATTTAGAAATTAATCCAGATTTAATAATGTCAAAAAAGAGCAAGAGGAGTAGTGATTACAATCACATTAAAAAAAAAAGACGTGTGAAATCGATGTTGATAAAAAAAATAAAAAAAATAAAAAAAAGATCAGAGGAGTACTGAGACAGTAAGACTTACTCATCATTCAATCAGATCATGATGTCATTGTTTTCCTCTTGCCTTGCGCCTGGCTTCACTCACTCACTCACTCCTCAGTACCCGATCTGATCTGATCCGCATCCGGCATGGGCCAACTGAACCTCTTCCCGCCCCGCCGCGGCCCCTCGCGCCCCTGGACCCTCCTCGACCTCACCTTCTTCCTCCTCCTCTCCGCCGTCCTCCTCTTCCTCCTCCTCGTCCTCACTCCCCTCGGCGACCCCTTCGCCCCCTCCTCCTCCCGCGCCTCCTCTTCCTCCCGCGCCTCTCTCATCTCCGCTCTCCAGTCCTCCTCCGCGCTCCCGCAGATCCCCGCCTGCCCCGCGGATGATGTGGACTACATGCCCTGCGAGGATCCCCGCCGCAGCAGCCACTTCAGCCGCGACATGAACTTCTACCGCGAGCGCCACTGCCCCGTGCTCGGGGAATCTCCGCCATGCCTCGTGCCCCCGCCAAGAGGCTACCGCGTTCCCGTTCGCTGGCCCGACAGCCTCCACAAGGTATCAGATTGACTATTAACTTACATATCATGATGAATTGATGATGATGGTGATGGTGCATTGCAGATATGGCATGATAACATGCCCTACGGCAAGATTGCTGAGAGAAAGGGGCACCAGGGATGGATGAAGCAGGAGGGGTCTTACTTTATCTTTCCGGGAGGTGGCACTATGTTCCCCGACGGCGCTGAACAGTACATTGCCAAATTGGGGCAGTATATACCCATTAAGACAGGGATCGTAAGAACCGCTCTTGACATGGGTTGCGGGGTAATCATACATTCATATTCCACTTGACAGAATTACTTATGAGTAATACCTGGCGTCCATAGAAAAATCATTCATAGCGTCTATAGGTTACATTTCAGAATGTATTTGTTACATTTCGAGACATATCTGTTACATTCCGTAGACGTCTATGGATGTATGGACAGTTTTTCAATGGACGCAAGATGTTTCTCATTACTGATCCGTACCTAATGTTTGCCCAATATTTATGCATTTATATTATGATGTTTATTTGAGGTTGCTAGTTTTGGAGGGTACATGCTCAAGGAGAATGTCATGACAATGTCCTTCGCACCGCGGGACTCGCATAAATCTCAGATACAATTCGCATTGGAGAGGGGCGTTCCTGCATTTGTTGCAATGCTTGGCACGCGCCGCCTTCCTTTCTCTGCGCATTCATTCGACTTGGTGCACTGCTCCCGCTGCCTGATTCCCTTCACTGCTTATAGTAAGTTCTTCATATCATAGTTTATTTTTGTTCCCAAACAAGCATGTATCCTTTTCTATACCCCAAGTATAAAGCAAAATATAAACGGTTGCAGATGGAACCTACCTGATTGAAGCAAACCGGTTGCTGAGACCGGGAGGATATTTGGTCATATCTGGACCACCAGTGCGATGGGCCAAGCAAGAGAAGGAATGGGCTGATTTACAGAAGATGGCACGTGCCTTGTGTTATGAATTAATTACAGTGGATGGTAACACTGCCATATGGAAGAAGCCGCAGGAACCTTCATGCCTGGAACTTAGAAAATACTTGTGCCCCGCTGTAAATTTTGATGATTCAAGTGAAGCATGGTAAATATTATCTTCCTGAAAGGTTTTCTATCGCAAAAAAGAATTCATATCTCTGATAGAGTTACAGTTTCACTATTCCATTCAGTTGTCGGTGCTTACTTGCAGTAGTGTAACACACTGGTATTATTTATGTGGTTACCTGAATTGCGGAGGGTCTTTTATCTATATCCTACATAAGGCCTCAGTTTTAGTTATGGTCATTTTGTTGCTTATAGTATCCGTTCAAATTACCCAACAATTGAATGCATTTGGCTGGTTTTAGCTTCAAAATGCTCAGAAAGAAAAAGGTAAGATACAATTTTGAAGAAAAAGAATCATTATTGCCACTTTGTGTTGATGAATTCATTTTTATGTCCACATTAAGACAACACTGGTGTTGTGTGAAAATATAGAAAAATTAATTATGACGATGCTAATACAAACCTGCATATGAGTTTGGTGTTATTTGCAAATTCGGTTATAATGATCTTTTGTTATTGGCAACTATTTTCTGCAACTTCTTATGAGTTTTTACTTTACTATTTAGCATACTGGTATTTTACACTCAAGTACATTTAATGCCCATCTGAGTTCTTTTTTATTTTTTAATGAGCACCAATTGAAATTGTTCCATTTCAGGTACTACAAGTTGAAGAGTTGTGTGACCCAAGGCACCTTAACAGCTGAAATATCTTTGAATAATCTGCCAAAATGGCCTGAGAGGCTCTTGAAGCCTTCATCTAGGATTCCTTTTACGCAAACAGGGGCCGATGTGTTTGAAGCAGACACAAGGAGATGGGGTCAACGGGTGGCATATTACAAAACTTCACTTAACATCAAACTAGGGACACCACATTTTAGGAATGTGATGGACATGAATGCAGTTTATGGTAGCTTTGCGGCGGCTCTGATAAATGATCCAGTTTGGGTCATGAATGTAGTTCCATCCAAGAAGCCGCTGACACTGGATGTAATTTATGATAGAGGCCTTATTGGAGTATATCATGATTGGTGAGCCCTTATTTTTTTTTCTGTTATAGTGCTACGGATCTAAGATAATCTTTTCTTAAAGTGTCAATTTATCATTTCAGGTGTGAAGCTTTTTCAACCTATCCCCGTACATATGATCTTCTTCATGTCTCAGGAATTAGCTCATTGATCGAAAACTCCACTTCTGGTCATGCCAGGTAATACTTGGCCATTTACAATAACACCGGATGTTTCCTATATTTGCAAAATAAAAAGAACATTTCTCATTTATGATACCTCAATCAAGGGTAAAACTAGTAAATAATTCATTTTTTTAACCTGTTGATCTTATTCATAATAGCTATAAGTATTTAAAATTTTGGATCGTACATGCTATTTCTGTTAGATCAAGAGTAACATTAAATTTTCAGAGGAAGAGGGGACTGTAGTTAGCTCTACTCCCTCACCCAGCATTTCTAATTCTCTTTATGCCTCCAAAATTGTGCAAACCTAATGGTAACCATATTGTCAGAGAATTATTTGTCAAAATATGTGTTGGATACAATTAATTGATTAAACTATATTGATACCGTATTATAAAATTGGGGTCTGGCAAATATACATCAGTCAAATGTTAGTGATCTTATTATTTGCCTGATTGCAAAATTAACTGAAATCATGCTACCATATTTATAATTCAACTTCTGAAAGGAAGAACAATTTATCTTCTTTCAAATATATTACTGAGAAATAGAAAGGAAAGGGTTTTACAGTCTGCAGTCTTGAATCTTAGCTCATCTTGTTGTTTGGGATTATTTGAGTAATTATGTTGTTTGGGATCATTTGAGTAACTAAAATGCTATGTTAGTCACAAACATGAGAAATTTGGTGTAGTTGACGAACAATAGTGGATAAAAGGTCTTGTATGCCTTGTTTTTGAGTAAATTATTTTGTAGCCTAATTTGGGTGCGAACCTTATTTTCCCCTCATACAGATGTCACCTTGTTGATGTACTAGTGGAGATGGATAGAATACTAAGACCGGAAGGCACTGCTCTGATAAGAGACAGGCCGGATATAATAGAAACGGTTGCAACCATTGCACATTCGATTAGATGGAGCACTGAGGTATATGAAAGTGAACCTGAATCAAACAATGATGAGAAAATACTTGTAGCCAAAAAGACATTCTGGAAGTTACGTTGAGTTTTTAACTTTTTATCTTCTTTTTCTCATTTGTCAATTTTGAAGGGTTGTGTTGTGTGGGTAGGTAGGAGATGCAGTTAGGTTTGTTTGATAGCCTTAATATATTTTGGTTAAGGTAATACGTGTGTAGCTTGTACTTTTCATGATGATTAACATTAAAATGGTTGTATTCTTTGGTGATTAATTTTGTAATATTGGTGGTTTAGAATTTAGATTAGTTAATAGCATAACATTCTGTAACATTCCAAAGGCAATTATAGAAATCGCTTGTTTTAAACTATTTCCTTCATTGCTGTACAAAACAACTCCACCAAATCACATAATTTAAGGTAAGTTGCAGGAACTACTTATTTGTTGCCTGGCTGTTATTTAAATAAACCAAGTATGAGGTCAGCTTGTAGACAGCCGTTTCAATACAAATATATAATGGAATTATGGAACCCATGTAATATATGAATTGGTTTATTATAAAATTTTTGGAAATGCAGACCTCAACTACATTCTGACTTTTACGCAAACAATATCATCAAGGAATGTACACCTAATTTAAGTTGTGCATAGCACACTCATGTAGAATTATAGAGCTGGGGATCTTGCATCCTATCACTAAAAAAGATAATCCGAGTTTGTAATGTTTACAATGAGCAATAAATCCTTACTCCTAATAAAAGGAGATTGGATTTTTTGATATGAAAGTTCTATCTTCTCTAAGAAATAAATCTCAGCCGTTAATTGTTTACTTAGATCGATCACCACCGTTAATGTACTTTAATGTCTCAACCCATTAAAACTTAAGGCTCATATCAATATTCTCAATTTAAGGCTCATTACATATTATCTTAAAAATTTATTACAAGAAATAATAATTTCAGTGCAAACAAGGCGTGGCTTTTTTAGTAGTTTACAGAAAATAGATGGTGGAATCTGCTGTTCTATGCCAATTGTCGGTTTCCATGAGGAAACTTGAACTTTTACCAATTCCAATCACAAATTTCAGTTCCAGAAAGACGAATTTAGAAAAATTCATTAATCGACTTTTTATTTCTCACAATTGCTGGCTTAGCTAGGTTTTAACTCTAACAAAAAATTAATAAATAAAAAGATAAAAAGGAAAAGTACGAAACTCTGATATATTTCTCCATCAAGCTGGCAATTACCGAGTCAGAAAGGAGTATAGAAAATTAGAACATGATATCTCAGTTTTTGACTCGTTCTTAATTAGACTATATATATAGCTCCAGATTAATATCAAGAGGCAGAATAAAGCTGGATGATGAAAGCGATACAATACAAAAGAATCCAACATGCTGACCATAAACAATGGAATAGTCTTTATCATTACTGACCTGGTCAAATTCAATTATTCAATATAAAATACCATCATGTACACCATAATGAACTTATTCATGAAAACGTGTGTTACCAGCAGACAATCTGAATTGTAGTGAAAATTGCCTTTTTCTCGCATAAAATAACAATGTTAAAATTGTTCATCTTGTTCTGCGATTTATATTGGAGCTCTTTTTTCAGTATTAATTTCTGTTATATGAATAACTTGATAACAGGAATTCATATGAAGAGACAAGAAACTAAAATTTCAGAAAAATGCTCACAGAAGTAAAAAAAAAAAAAAAATACCTTGCAACACATATTAAGATCAAAATTAATTATCAATTAAACAATATCAGTTCACGTAAAAGTGTCATTATAGCCCCAAAAAAAAAAAAAAGCAGAAGTTTTCACACTCTGCTAAAGAAAATAAGAGAATGGTTAATTAATCATGGAATAAACCATAGACAACAACAATATCAACAGGACAATATGCCTAACAGAATTTCACAATAACACACACTCGACATACATTCGTGATTTCAAACAGAAAAAAAAACAAGTTTACTCCTTGGATTTACAGTATAAACAAATTGAATAAACATGTGTTTAATGCTAAGCAAAAAGAAAAGATATATATGTTGATCATCTCTCTGTGAAACCAATTCCACCTCTGTTTCTTAAGAAGAACACTTCCAACTCGACGTCGGTACGCAGTTCAGGTAATGGCACCAGGAGCAATGCTCATTTCCAGTCTTCCCATTGAACAGAGCTATCAATCCCACTGTCAAACTGAACAAGAGAGCAAACTTTTGTTGTTACAAATTGTCAAATTCCAACTTTTCTTTCTGAATTTTAAAATTTCAGTTAGGTACTTGAAACTGCATAATCTTAAGATTTATTTTAATTTTTAATTAATACATTGGATTGGTTGTAGCAGTTAATACAGCTAACTAATTAAGAGCTTTTATATTAATCAATGATATCTCAAATTAATTTTGTACTACAGCTGTTGGACAGGTGTTCCAGATGTTCCAGGAGAATCAAATTCATGTTGATTCCTTTATATTTATATTTCAAGGTAGAATCAATGATATTTTGAATTAATTTTGTTGACAACACAAATCAAAGCTTCACAAACAAATTTTAATTACCCCTTTTTGGTTATATAAAAAAAGAGAAGAAGAAAGGTTGTACTTACCCTGCTACAAGCAATAGAGCAGCGACGCCGGCCAAGATGATCTGGTACATTGCGTACTTGGACGCATGGCTTCGGCCTCTCGACTTCACCCATTCGTATTGAGGCTCCAACAAGAGGATAAAGCCTAGCATGATTCCAGACAAGAACCCTCCGATGTGCGCAAAATTGTCGACGTGTGGCAGTATTCCAAGCGCCAAGTTTATGGCGGCGATTATCAGTATGTTGAAGAGCGCGCCCATCTGCGAACGGAAATCAAATTTTTAGTTATATTAAGAGAATTTATGAACTGAAAAAAGTACATATATAGATTCATTTGACTTCAGAAGTATTAAAACTAATTAACTAGGATAAATACGTACTCTGTTAGTATAGATGGTCCAATTAGTGAGGAGCTCAGCTAGCATTGCTCCGAGAATTCCGAAGAGAGCGCCGGACGCCCCGACAGAAATGTTGTTTTGAATGAAGAGGGCTGATAACACACTGCCGCCAAATCCCGATACAAGATAAATCGGCGCAACTCGCACTGCAAATTTCGTATTTGTACTGTTAGATTCTTAGCTATCACAATAATGTTTTTTTTGATACTTTTCCTTCAGAAAAGATGTGTTTGTTGTAAGGATCGGGAGCTTACGAAATCCGAATTGCTGTTCAAGACGGACGCCGATGAAGATGAGGCAGATCATGTTTGCGAGGAGATGAATCAAACCGGCATGCAACCACATGCATGACACAAGTCTCCACCCCTGGTTTCCATGTACCACCTTGTACCAGTCCAGTGCTCCCATCTTCCTCAGCCTAGTTTGAACAAACAAGCAATTTGTTAAGGTGCAAGATATATATCAATTCAAGTTTGAACTTTGAAGTCTGCATAATCATGAATCGTTCTGGTATTTTGCTAAATTTAATCAAGAATTCAAAATAGTCAGGCACTGTGTCATTAATAAATGACAAAAATAAGAAATGTGAATTTTAGTAGTTGTTTGATCTAATCCATGGCAGAAATATCCTAACTAATGCCATAATTAATTATAGTTCTCTACTAATTAATATGACTAATAAGTACTAACCATATATACTCGAGTCCTTTTCAGTGTTGTTAACCAAGTATCAAAATAATGAATGCAGTATATACACAGGAATGCTATCAATTCATGCTTATTTAAAAGAGTAATACCTAGCGTCCATAGAAAAACTGTGTGGATAGGTTACATTTCGGGATGCATCTGTTACATTCAAAAATGGATCTGTTACATTCCGTACACCTCTATAGATGTATGGACAATTTTTCAACCCCCATCTCCCTTCCTCCAACCAACATTATTGTTTGTGAATAATTAAGCCACTAATTAATGTTGTAACTATATAAACTTAACAATATATTTATATTTAATGAGCTTACGTGTCCGACGAGGGTCCGAGCAGCGGGTTCTCCTTCCAGGGCTGAAACGAGAGCCGTTTCAGGAAACCCGCGACGCACGAGCCGTACACGCTCTCGTGCCCGGGGCAGTTGTTCACAACCATCTCGAAGACGAACACGATCACCTCGAGCACCACGATGGTGGGCACCAGCCATGGCCTGTACGTCTTCTCCAACGCCAACGGGTCGTTGTAGAACGGCCCTGGCGGCACCGGTACGTGCATGCCGCCGTTGTTGCCGTAGTTGTACCTTGGCGGCACGGTTCTACCCGGTGGAGGCGATATGCGCGGGCCGGACTCCATGTCCGACGACATGTGAGACGTCTCTGCCATGTCTTCCTCCCTGATTTCTCTCTTGAATTGCTTGGAAGATGTTAGAGAAAGAAGAGGGGGGGGATGTAGAGATAGATATATATAAAAGAGAAACAAAGTATATATGGAAGTTGTAAAGTTTGAGCTTGACTTGCTTGGGCTTAGTATTTTAGAGAGAGGAATTAATATGAAATAATGAAGAACTAATTAAGATTAATTCGTGCCGTGAGTAAACCCGAATAATAATAATTGATTCGGGTGAGTGGTGGTTGGTTGCAAATTTTATATTCGGCAGTTGGAGATTTATCATTCGATATATGATATGTATATATGGTATGATTAATTGGAGAACATGTAATTAAGAGAAACATTTAAAGTCCACCTATATAGTAGGTTATCTATCCGTCCCCTCTTCTTTCTCTAACATCTTCCAAACAATTCAAGAGAGAAACCGAAATGTATATATTTACTAGAAAATGATTTATGTTGATTGGAAAGATATAAATGTTCATTAAAAAAATGATACATGTTCATTATTAAAAATATGGTTAAAAGTATAGTGGAGCGGTGGATAGATAAAATGGGTAATGACTACCTATTACTCGTATGTATATATGAGACTTGGCCAACGTTAACTTCCGCGTAAATGCAGAGAGTCTCCTCGTGCTCTGACGTGAGGAATATATGTTGGTCTTGCAAATAATTGTTTAGAGGGAACCAGGTCAAATGATTGTTTTTTTTTTTCTTCTTCTTTCTTTATTTATTTATTTGTTGTGTGGTGAATTAGAAATTTCATAAAGTTGAGAATGATACGGCTGCACGTATGAACTATGAAGAAACGTGAACATCGCTTTAATAGAAATAGAGAATGAAAAAAAATTGAAAATATATAATAATGCAACGATTTGGTCGTAAGAAAATACATACATGTATTTATATACGAGGTACATATGGTTATGTTAATTAATTACTCTTGCAAGTGCTTGACCACTTTCCACACGTACGAATTGCAAAATAAGGTGAGGTGAAGGTGTTGATTTATGTTTTGCTCGTGGTAGAACAACATTTTGCCAATTGACACGGTTTGTTAATTAGGGTCCCGCCTACTTTTGATAAAGTAATTAAGTAATCTAAACAGGTGGGGAGCCACGTACCATTTCGTCAAGGTTTTCATTTTGTCCGGTTCAATTTCTTTTCAGTCTTTCAAAGAATCAATCAATCGGCTGTTTTACCGATTGTCAATAAACTTTTCATGTGTTATCCGTACATATACAAAATTTGTAACTCTTAACTTAAATATTATAACAATGTAGACACTGATATTAAGGATACTAGATATAACCTAATTTTTAATGTCCTTTGGGTTCTTTCATCGTCCTTCCGAATCCTTCGTCTTTTTTGTTGGTTCTTTCATCATCAAACACTCCTATAATTAGATTTGTCATCCACCATGATTGTTCACTTGATCGTCAAAACTCTCTTTGTATTTTTCTTTGTAAAAACCATTGCCTCGATTGTTTTTTTTCTCCATCTTACATAAACAATACCATCATAATAGAAGGGATGGGATACTGTTTTTATGGATACATAAAGATCAATAGAAATTGAATTTAGAGGAAATAGATGGGTAATACAAAATATGTAACCCTAATATTTGATGAATGAACGTTGCCCATGGACTTTTGAAGTCAAAAATAAAAAATAAAAAAGTTGCATACAACTGATACAAGCTCGAAGTTAGAATTTTGACTTTGTAAGAAATGCTAAGGTCCACTATGAGCCCATGACTGATATGAATTGCATGCATAGTAATATGGTATTGCCTAGTGCCTACCCACTTCTTCATCCGTGCACTTTGTATATAATCCAATGGGCTTAGATAATGGGCCTTCGCAATATGGGCTGGATAGTGGGCCTTCTGGTTCAGGTGACTTGGAGTAATGATTTTATTTCTGGCCGTTGAACAGTCAAAAGCAGAAATTAAATATTAGAATTTTAGTTAAATAGTACTTCCTCTGTCCACAAAATAATGAATTTGTAGCAAAAGTTAAAAAAAATAGTGGAAGAGTGAAATTACTTTTATGCCCTCAATTAGTAGAAAAGTGAATATTCTTGGAAGGAGACGAGGGGTATTTTGGAAATTTCGTAATATTTTTTTTTGAGGAAGAAATGGATTCAAACAAAGGGTATAAATTTATTTAATTGTGGACAAGTTGTAAAGGGTATAAATTCATTTAATTGTAGACGGAGGAAGTACTTTATATGAATATTTTCACGATTGATACATGTATTTATCAAGTCTTTTTAGAATTCAGTCAAAAAAGGATTGTGTTCGTCTAAAATTTAAAAATTTACTAGGGTGTGGTACCTCACGCAGTCGCGTTGCTTCCGTAAATCGTTATTTTTTTTCTTTTAATATAACACGGGGATTTGAACATGAACATCAAAGTTCCAAAAATTCATATTACTTATAAAATCTCGAAAGACAAAAGGTACAAAACATTAGTTTTGAAAATATTCTCATTTTACTTTCAAATAAATTTTTTTTCTTGAAATGTCTTACTATACTGTAGATAACAGTCAATCGTTTTTTTTTTTATTTATTAAAACGGTTTATCTTGTCTATATGTATTTTTTTATCCATCGTAGTTCTAATTTCTAATAAAAATAAATAGTTCATTTTTCTCAAGCATTTTTTTTAAAAAAATAATATATAATTTTAAATAAAGAATGAAAGCATACTTAATAATTTCAATAAAATATATTTTTGTGTGGAATCATAACTGGAAATATATTATTTAAATTCCTTAGTTTTTTAAGTTCCTTATAAATCTGGTTAAATCTCCTCTATATTAATTGTAAGTTCTACAAATATTGATAATTCCATAGAATATATGTACATAAATCAAGGCGGGTTGAAAAATCATAACACTCATCTACAATTTGGACCTTAAATCCAAATAGATAATGTCTTAATTGATGTATATTTAATTATCTCTTACAAAAATATATATATTCTTAAGTTTAAATATTGTGTCAAAAGATTATTTGATGCCAAATTTAAAAATGAAAGATTGGTGAATCGTGCGTGATATTTTTCGGCTTTCACCGAAGTCTAAAAAATGTTGGCCTAAAATTGAAGAGCTACTGTAACGAATTTTTTCAAAGATTGAATACTACTAGGATCGAGGCCTCGCGTTGCTTCGGTAACGTTTTGTTGGTTATATTGTACTTTTAATGTTTATTACGTTCTAAATTAGAAAAATATTAATGTATAAGACATATAAATTACCTATAAAGAAATAAATATAAAGATAAGTTATAGTTATTTTAGGGGAGGATCGGTTGACAATGCATATTTTTCTAATTTTTTTACGAATTTTTATAAAATTTTGAAAAATATCATTGTCAAGATTGTCAAGATAACTATTGTCAATGGATCACTTCTCTTTAAATAATAACTTGAACCAATTAATATATCATTGAAACCAAAAATTTATTATTAATTGTAGAGAATACAAATCAGAACATTTTTACAATATACTTTACTAAGGACACTATGTAGACTTTAATCAATATCTAATTATAACAATAACTAATATAAATAAAATGAAATATCTAACCAAAACATAAAAATCAAAATCTTTGAACAAACATTATGTTAGCTTATTAAATTTTTGGTAAAAAACTAAAAAAAAAGAAAGGAAGTAGCATTAACATAGTTAGTTACCTGAGAAGACTTTCAAATTTTGATAATCTTGACTGTTCAATGGTCATTCTTTTGTTTTACACACTGTATACAACTCGATATGATGATGTTTTCAACAAATTTAGTATTAAATTTGATTTTGAGTTAGATATATTTCATTTTAATTTATAGCGTGTTTCAAAATAAAACCTTAAATTTTTTTTTTCATAAAAAAAATTTTTGGTTCTTCAATAAATCTGATTCACAAAATCTCTTGCGTCTATTCCATTAAAAAAATTTAATTTATTATAAACATAAATTCTAAAAATATTCCTTTAAAAAAACAAAAAAAAGAAAAAAAAACAACTGAGTAAGAGCCGTATAAAACAAAATGAAAATTTTTTTATTTTTTTAAAATAAAGATTCACAGACAAACAAAAAACGACGAAATCCACATTACGCTTCTTTTGTGCTACCATCCGTATAACAAACGCAGAAACAACTAATTTTAGACTTCCTCACGCAAAACGCTCATAGAAAATCTGAAAATATATTTTCTGAAGCTTATCTCGAGCACGAAACATCGTACCGAGTCACAAAAATAGACAATCTATACCCGACTCATAATTTTACAGCAAGGCGCACGATGGATCTGATAAAACCCATAAAATCGAGAGTTAATATTCGTGCAAATTCTGAAAAAATGGAAACGCGAACTCGAGAATAAAGTTCAGGGAAATTTGACAATAAAAATGTACATATACTTGCCATTATAAATATCTACATTCTCTCTGATGATGAACTTTCTATTTTTTTTTTTGAGGGGATGATGATGAACTTTCTAGACTCATGTAAGCTTTAATATGCTTTATATATAGACAATAGTAGTACTCTTGCTTTGTGAACCGTAATTTACTTTTTTTTAAAAAAAAAAAAATACTGTTTGCGCACTGTTGTTCGCACTGTAGAAGCACAGTAGAAAAACCGGTCCCAAATTGATATACTTAAGGGCGTGTTCGGATATGGGAAATTCCCATGGTTGGCTACTATTTGTGTGGGTAAGAAAAAATTTTGTGAGACTAAATTTTTTTTACCCACGCAAACAGTACCAAACCTATGGTGTCTGAACATAGCCTTATCATATTGATTTGCGCCATTTTTTTTGGATTTCTTCGGCCGGCCCATTCACTTGAACAAGGGAGCGCAGTTTATACAAAAGTAAAGCAATAAACAGCATGATAAAATTACCACAATCCACAAACATCAAATATTAATAAACCCAATAATGCGAGTTGTAATAACTAACAAGTAACTCTGAGATGACAATTTGGTCCAATCCTACACTCCAACACGAATACAAACTATGAAACTAATAATCCAAGACTTATTTGATGCAAATGGAAATGAGGGACCATGCTTAAGCAGTACCAAGAAGACATTTCCATCCATTCTTGCATGCTTTGGATCGAGCAATTTTTTTTTTTAGAGAAACCCGTAGGTGTTACATTAATCAAAAATAAAGTATCATTACATCTCAAACCTAATTAGCCTACTAAGACAACATAAAAAATCACAAACAAAACAAACAGCCAACATAGAAGCTAAATTAGATTAAACTAGAAAAAATAAACTGCCCATTTTGTTGTTGGCCTATGAGGCACAGAGCTAGTTTTTCGTGAAATTATCACCATCTAGCTTCAAATTGTAATCTTACTCCACTAATAAGATCGGTTGACTTGGAAGTGTCCCTCCTGCAACCTGAGAGATAGATGACCAAATAGTCGACGACCGGAGCATACGGTCAAAGAAGCCGATGACCGAAGAAGTGTGTGGCCGGGGAGATAAACGGGCAGTGAGGCAGTAAAGTCGACAACAATAAGCAGACAAGGCAATACGGTTTGCAGTGTAGACAGTTGGCTAGAGAAGTCGACGGCCCGAGGGGGGCGAGAGAGGTCGACGGCCCAATGGGGCGAGAGAGGTCGACAACCTTGGAGATCCGCGCACCGTGTTCTGTCCAAGTTCGTTTATTGTGTTGATTTGAGCTGCAATCAGTTCTCCTGAAGGTCAAGGTAAAAAATGTCACGGTAAAAGTAAAGTAGGAGGAAGATCCGAACTATAAGTCGCCGGAAAGCTAGCAACAAAAAGGAAGATGAGACGTGGCGCATTGGATCGAGCAACCTACCCCAATCTTGAATCCTACATCTCCATAAACCAACATGCGGGGCCCAACTCACAAAAAAGCAGCAAATTAATAAACAACATAAACAAACATATATGTTGCTGAGGGAGGCTATTGCGCTTTGCAAAGGCGCAGTAAGGTAGTGTGCTTCGGTCTTTTATTTCAAAATCGTAGCTCGAATGGGTAATCCAAGTTATCCAACACAATCTACATATTAAAATCTTGTGAATTACCGAATTTTTTTATTTTTAGAATTCTCTAAACTATTTTTTTGGATTTTTGAAAATTGTATAGAAAATGCACAAAATTTATATATAAAATGGGTCATTTTTCAAAAATTTAAAAAAATAGTTAGAAAACTCTAAAAATAAAAATTTTTGGTATACAACTAGGTTTCAATATTAAGATTGTGGTGAGTAACTTGAATTAATCATTCGAGATACGATTTAGGAGATATGAGATCAAAAACACTAGCCACTGCATTTTGCAAAACGCAATAACCTCATTCAACATAGAGGAGGGTTCTAATGCCTCAATTTTTTGTGCCTCAGTCATGCCTCCACATTTTAAATTTCAAATAACTCAAAATTTAAAACTAATTTTTTAAAACAAAACCGTTAGATGTAATCTATATCATTTCATTTATGTATATGTAAAAAATCATCAAATTTGAATATTATTTTGTTTGACATCAAGTGCTTTAAAAAAATGCACTAATTTGAGCAACTTCTAGACGTTGATTTTTATAACTCATTGATTTATATAAAATAAAACAAAAAAGTGTAAAAATTTGTTATGTGCGCATAGAGAATATCATATTGATCAAATCTAACGGTTTTGTTTTGAAAAATTAGTTTTAAATTTTAAATTATTTGAAATTTGAAAAGTTGAAGCATGATTGAGGTATAAAAAATTGAGGCATCGAAACCCTCCTCTTCAACATATCTATATGTGTATGAAATTATGGTCCATGGGTTCTACAGCAAATTCAGTCACTGACTGGCCCGCTTTCTGCGACCAGAAACCTGAAAGCCAGTTGCAGACGAAACCACCGTCCTTCTAAGTTATAATAACAAAACGAATCTTAAGACGACCGCCTTTTCTCTCAGCAGCTGAGCTTCAAAATTCGGAGAGAGGGGATCAGCGGAGAAGACAAGAAGCCGCATATTCCGCGCACAAGAAAAAGAATAAACATAACAAATTGTTGTTGCCTGCCTTCCTTCACGCTCCCCTGGCTTGGGGACGTCGGATCAAGCCCATCGACGGGGGAGATTGAAGTAGCCTTGCGTTGGGGTACGGGTTTCTCCAAAGTCCAAATGATTGGCGTTTCGTACTGCGAGGCTTTGACCGGACCACCAGCAAGGCTCAGTGCAGAACTTTTCTTCTTGCTCCTCTTCCATACCGAACCTTCAACACCGCCATCTTTTTTTTTTTTTACTTTCTTTTTTTCTTTGGCATTTTTGGAATGCTCAGTTGGAGATAGTAACTACTACCTCCGTCCATGAATAAATAAATTTTTAGGAAAAATCAAATGAATTAGTGGAAAAATTAAATTATATAATAATTGTTCCAATTAAATAATATAGATAAAAGGGTAAACATAATATTGGAGAAACAGAAAATTTGAAAAAGTGAATGCGACGTATGAGTTCTTAACAAATACAACCTCCGTCCATAAATAAATGAATTTTTAGGAAAAGTCAAATGAATTAGTAGAAAAATGAAATTACATAATAATTGTTCCAATTAAATAATATAGATAAAAGGGTAATCATAACATTGGAGAAACAAGTGGATTCAAACAAGTGAATAGAAAAATAAGTTCAAATCGGTAAAGTTCATTTAATTAGGGACAGGTTCTAAAAGGTATAAATTTATTTAATTGTAGACAAAGGTAGTATTAGTTGGTTACGCAATATACATAATAGAATAAATCATTGCCAATAATGTAATTATTCTTATGGTTTATGTTTAAATTGACTGAATCATGCGTTCATAATTTTAGTTATCAGTAATTATAAATTTCTGATTTTTAATATACAAGAAGATAATGCAAGCGTTATCCGTGAAATTCATATCATCTTCAATTCGGGAATTAAGTTTTGCTATTCTTTGTGTATTATTTTTCTGTATTTGATAATTTCAAATCGATATGATATTTTTAGACAAAGTTGCTATGTATATCACTGTTACATCATTTCTTTGCAATTACAACTACCATTTGAAATTAATTATAAGGAAACAATAACATCATTTTGGTGCTGCTTTATGACGTTCATTGTTCTTCACGTCTTTTAAATAACATTATTCTGTTTTCTATTACTTACCTTGTGTTTATCTCGCTTATACTAAGTAAAAAATAATATGATTTTGATAAGACTTTTGTGACATATAAAAGAAAAGAAACTACAAGTGTGTTTCACTTTAGCTATAAATTAAATGGAAGGTAAATAATTCCCTTAAAAATTACATGATGATTTTTTGTGAGATAAGATGAAAGTGAAATAGAGAAATCATTGTCTATCATTTAGATAATATTAGATGTATTGATATTTATATTTATTTATTCACTTTACCTTTTCCCATTAATATACTGTCAAAAATGGAAGTGCATTTTAAATAAAAAATTAATAAATTTCATTAATTTCAAAATAAAAGTAGAATACAATGAGCCAGATCCAATGCTATGGGATACTGCAAAAGATACCATCGGAGATACCATTAAACATTGACTGCCAATAAAAAATGTGATAAGTTGAATATTTAAGAGGTTAAGGTGAATATTTAGGAGGATAAACTGAATAGTTGGGAAGTGTAATGCTGCAAGTTAAATTAAGAGTAGTTTTTATCGGCTGTAAAGCAAAATGTGTTAAGCAAAATGTGTTAAGTGTAATACTGCAATTATGTTTTTATTATGTGGAGTTTTTATTGGTTATCAAGCAAAATGTGTTAAGTTGAATATTTAGGAGGTTAAGTTGAATATTTAGGAGGTTAAGGTGAATATTTAGGAGGTTATGGTGAATCTTTAGGTTTAGTTGAATTGGTCAAAGATCATGGTATCCCCGACGATATCCTTAGTGATATCCGAATATGTGGACTGTTTTATTTTTTTATAACCGTATTTAACTTAAAATGTAAAAAAAAAAAAAAAAATACAGGCGACACCCTTTGTGGTGTCATATTGCAAGCTTGGGTTCGGTATTAACAAAGTTTCAATGATAACTGGTTCGGTATTAACGAAGTTCCAATGATAATAACGACGTTCCAAAGTGAGGATTAAAACCAAAAAAGTACATACCTAAATAAACAGACACAGTTAAGTTTAATAAAGCATGAATAAAGGGTGCAGAAAGAACGAGTGCAGTCAACGGAAAGGAGTCAGTCAGTCCCAAAGGAGGTCGGAAGGGGCAAGCAAAGCAAAGCAAAGCAAAAACAAAAACAAAGCAGCACCGAAATGAAATCTGGCAACCGAAAAGAAAAGTAACGAATTCCGCTAGAGAGAGAGAGAGAGACACCCCCACTCCTCCAACCGGCCAACCCCAACCCAGAAGAGAGAGAAACAGAGACAGAGCGAGGACCAAAAAGGTCCAAAACAAACAACCAAACACCTAAAACAAACAGACGGACGGACGGACGGCTCTTTGGTCTATGGAGAGGAGGGCCGTCGTCCTCCTCCATTAGTCCACCCGTCCATCCATCCATCCATCCCTGCCTCCTAGAGAGAGAGAGAGAGGACGCGGTGGGGGGAGCTCGCCGCTAGGGCTCCGGAGGAGGAGGAGGAGGAGGAGGAGGATTCGAGAAGGGGGAACGAGGGACGAGGAACGAGGATGCATATGATGCGCCGGTTGAAGAGCATTGCGTCCGGCCGGTCCTCCGTCTCAGATCCTGTCCGTCTTTCTTTCTTTCATCTCTTCCTTTCTTTCATCTGTTTTTATTTCTATGATTTTGTTTTTCTTTTTTTTTTTATTCTCTACAATGCCGATCTAATTCATTATTTATTTAGTTATTATTGTTGCGTCAAAAATCAAAACCAGGACTCTTCTTCTGCTTCTTGTTCTTGTTCTTCCAATGGTTTACTTTTTCCGATTCACACATTTTTTTTTTCCTAATACGTCCCTATTGGGAACCAATTCCCCCCTTTTATTATAGCATCCGATCCTTCCTGTTATTCTATTGCCTGCCTCATCATCATCATCATCATCATCATCCAGTTGTTATTGCCTCCAAATGAGACAAAAAGAGGGGAAGAAGAAAAAACCAACAAAAAAAAAAACCAAAAAAAAAAAAAATAGAGAGAATGTTTTGTGCTTATTTTTCTTGTTAATTAGTATGTCAACCATATGTGCCCAATTTGTGAAATATGGAATGTTGTAAGGAGGTGAGAACAGTCGAAATGCTATATGAAATTGACACCCAAAAGGTAGCTGCCAATGCTTCTCAATTGGTTACCTTTTTATATGTTTTGATTGTAATGTGGACTTCGATTGTAGAATGGAGACTCAGGGACCAAGAGAGCCAAGGTTGACGTGGATAGTGATGGGGAGATCGTAATTGAGCCGCATTTGAATGGGGAAGGCGTCTCCAATGGGGAGGAAGCGCATGCCATGGCTCAACCAGAGAATAATGAAGCTAGCACATCGAGTGCAGCTCCTCTAGGAGCTCCCGCAACTGATGACTCGTCAGTTGACCAACTTCCGAAGGAAATGCATGATATGAAGATAACAGATGATAAGGCCGATGAAAATTGTGAGAAGGTTGGTTGGTGTATGCATCTTCTGTTGAATTTGCTGTTATATGAATAGACACTCAATGTGGTGCTCACTTGCTATTGATTGTTTTCTTTTTAAGGAGGCTGAGAATGCCGTGGTGAACGACAATGGAACTGGGACAGGTCAGGTAATCACGACTACTGTTGGTGGAAGAAATGGACAGCCAAAACAGGTTATTAACTTCTCCTAAGTGCTATCTTTATCCCCTGTCATATCTTTTAAGGGGCTTTTTAATCCAAGGCAAGTTATAAATGGGGAAGCAATCATGAATCGCACAAATTTTTGTCTATGACTGGAAGAATGTTCAAGCATACTCTGCAAAATTAGGAGCATTAGTAACATCCTAAGGCCCTATCAAATATATCCCTAGTCTCTGTCTTACACTTCAAGAAATGACCCTCTTTTCCTACCTTTTCAGATATGGAAAGATGGGTCTTTGGTATCTCAGTTATTAGTACATGTAGGTCTGTCTAAACTTCCATGTTAAATAGGAAAGATTAGATATTTGTTTGTCTTCAGAAGGAATGCTTGTTATTCTAACAAATATGTACAGGGATACAGAAAATTTATCATCTTTTGTTTACCTCTAGATTACTGTTTCCCCCTTTAATATTTTTGTTTATCACATGTATCACAAGGAGTATTTAGAATTGGTAGGTTTGCACTTTTTATTAACCATTAATAATCTTAGTCATTTTAAATGTACCTGTTATATTTAGTTTGTGTTTTGATTCTAATTACATAACTTTGTTAAATTAATGACAGGCAGTCACGTATATGGCTGAGCGCGTGGTTGGGACCGGTTCATTTGGAACAGTTTTTCAGGTAGGAAACATAAAATGCTTGGTAGGGAAATGGTTATTATGAACAGAAATTAACTTCTAAAATTACTTTTTTCAGGTATCACAAATTAATGTTTGTATTTTTTTTTTTTTTTGCAAATCACATCAAATGTTTAGTAGTCAGTAGAACACCAGAAACTTTTCAAATTTAACTTTAAACCTAGAAAATTATATAATTCTTGATTTTAGTTCCGTAGATAAATCTAATCTTCTCAATTTTTGTGGGGGGAAACCAAAAATAACCGAGAGATGTTATTGCTGGATCAACTAAGTTTACTTGATATTATTTATTGAACAGGCAAAGTGTGTTGAGACAGGAGAAACAGTGGCCATAAAGAAGGTCTTGCAAGATAAGAGATACAAGAATCGTGAGCTCCAAATCATGCAACTGCTTAACCACCCAAATGTGGTGCATCTGAAGCACCATTTTTTCTCAACAACAGAAAAGGATGAACTCTATCTCAACCTTGTCCTTGAGTTCGTGCCTGAGACCATATATCGTGTTACAAAGCACTACAGTAGAATGAACCAGCACGTGCCTATCATTTTTGTCAAGTTATACGCCTATCAGGTCTTGCTCTCTTTTTGTTCTCAGTAATGTCAAGAAATGCTTCCCATACCATTGCTTTGATTTTGTACTGAAAATGCTTATTTTAGCCACAATTTAAGTCATAAACTAAACTTCCTGTGCATTGTGTTGTAGATTTGCCGTGCTCTGGCTTACACCCATCGTGTTGTAGGGGTTTGCCACCGTGACATAAAGCCACAAAATCTGTTGGTAATTTTTTCTCTATTATTTTTGTGGCTTTTATTTTGAATTGACCATATGTTAGAATTTTAAATGATAATTGGGTTTACTTTTGTAATAGATTATGAGCTCATTAAAATCTAAGTTTTATCCAATATATATTACATGGTAGTGCAAATGGCCTAGTCGCTCAAGTAGTAGCTAACTAGGATGACTTCCAAGAGGTTATGGGTTCAATCCTCCGTGGGCACAAAATAAAAAGTTTCAATGAAATTGGTGGAGTATTCCACTTTCTTCAAAAAATAAAAATAAAATAAATAAATATTACATGGTAGTGTGACTAATTCCCCAAATTTGCGATTGTTCTGGCATTACAGGTTAATCCACAAACTCATCAAGTAAAGCTCTGTGATTTCGGTAGTGCAAAGAAATTGGTATGTTGCAACAATATATTACTTTTATATTTGTGCGTATGCATAGTTTCTTCTCCATGCACTCATCTTTTTGAATTTCAACTAAAATTTAGGTGCCGGGAGAGCCTAATATATCATACATATGCTCAAGGTATTACCGAGCTCCTGAGCTAATATTTGGGGCTACCGAGTATACAACTGCTATAGATATGTGGTCTGTTGGTTGTGTTGTAGCTGAGCTTCTGCTAGGACATGTATGTTTTTTTTCTCCTTGACATTATTCTCATGATAAGAGGTTCCGCTAGAATTACTTCCTCAATTGTATTTTTTTTTTGACTAATATTTGTTGTTGTTGTATTTGTACAGCCTCTATTCCCTGGAGAAAGTGCTGTTGACCAGCTTGTAGAAATCATTAAGGTATTATATATATTCTCCTCCATTTACTAAACATTTAGTCATCACCTTTTATTTATTTTTCTCTCTCTCTCTCTAAACAATTATTGGTTCTCTAACAGATTCTAGGCACTCCAACAAGAGAAGAGATCAAGTGCATGAATCCAAATTATACCGAGTTCAAGTTCCCACAGATCAAAGCTCATCCTTGGCATAAGGTTTGTAGGACAATATTACTTGAAAATAATAGAAGCTTGTAAGAACATTCATACTTACCCTCTTTTAACTTTTTTCATGAATCAGGTGTTTCATAAGCGAACCCCACCAGAGGCTGTAGATCTTGTATCTAGGATGCTGCAGTATTCCCCAAATTTGCGATGCACAGCTGTGAGTACATGTTTTATTTTTCACAAGAAACCCACCTCCATGACCAACACACACATGCAGGCACTCACAAAAATTATGTTTACTTTTACAAAAGGTCCATCAAAAATCATATGTACGAAATATCAGAAATTACCCTAATTTTGGAAGGCTGGGTAAATGTGCAGATATACAGAAATGAGAATCAAATGTCATTTAAGGAGTCTGAGTTTGAGGGGTCACTAATAATTGCAATTAAATAATGCTGTGGACTATGCTTTCAGTGGCAAGTCACTTATATTAGTTTGAAGAAGATAACTGCTATTTTTGTTGTTTAATTCTAAATGATGACATAACATTTCACCATATAATTCGGATAGAGAAAAATGTTACTAATAAAGCCTTAGTGTAGTAGTTGGTCCTTATGAAGTACAAAATCTGAGTTTTGCTTCTTTTGTTTGTGCTTTCTTTTATGCTTTCTTTTATACTTCCAGATGGATGCATGCTCTCACCCATTTTTTGATGAATTGCGGGACCTGAATACTCGCCTCCCAAATGGGCGCCCTCTACCTCCACTCATTGACTTTTCTCATCAAGGTATTAATTATATCTGGCTCGCTCCAGCAAGTTTTTTTAATTAGTTTTATCGTTGTCTGTAACAAGTCCAGTTGTTTCTGTTGTCATAGAGCTTGAAGGTCTTCCTACTGAGCTGGTTCAACGTCTTGTTCCAGAGCATTCAAGTAAATGAAGGTGTAAAATGAAATGTGTTGTTAGATAAATTGGTGAGGTGAAATGGAGGAGTTGTGCTAACTATCACCCGGAGCAGCTATTTATGCCTGAATGATCATTAAATGAAGACAACAAGATCGATGCTTGGGGTCTCATTCCTCACTAGTTTCGGCTCAGTTGAAATATTAGAGGTTAAAGGGCACTGCAGTGACAAATTATTTTATTTATTGTTTCCCTTTGTATCTTAACTTTTTTATCTCATCTCATCCCATCTGATATGTTTATTGCTTCAGTTCTCTCTCTGACTTGTATGCATTTCTATGTATCTATTAGTATCGAATGAGTCGCTATGCACCTTCTGGCTATAATTTTTGTAATTGCCAAGCTGCAAAGCATTTTGGGAGATAATGAAAAGCTTTGCCATCTATATTATCTTTTGCCGTTTTCTTCTACACATTTCAAGATCTTGTAGTTCACCTGAAGAATCTCTATCAAAACTTGAGTTCATGAAGAGTTGTTTTCCCTTTATAAACAATTATTGGTTATTGTTGAATTGGAATGCACGTCCAACCCACTAACGTGGCTAATATATAATAAAGTTTATCTTATAGTTGCTTAATAGTTTAGTGCTTTGACTTTGGCACGTCCTTAGATACTCAAATGTAATATTCTATATTTTTTCTTATCAAGATGTTATTTTTGATGTGAGCAACCACAAGTCTGACCATTTTGATAACGCTTTCACTAGAAAGTCAGATACTATGTAAACTAGTGAAATTTAGATATGAACATACATAGAAAGGCAAAGCTTGGTGGTAACAACTAACAAATACACTAAATCTTCCAACTCAAGAGAGTCTAAGATAGTGGAATGCATCAGCAAGCATTCTACAGAATGTCAAATAAAAAAGAAAATGAAGTGAGTAATAACAAATCCTGGTCAAACTTTTGGCATGCTAAGCTTTAACTGTTTGTGTCACCAATGCAAATTTTGCCAACAGGCCAGAGAGCTGGAGATAGGACCCAACACCATCACAAATTCTCATATGGGCAAATCCGGTCTCCTGAGAAAGAAAACATGACAGTGTCAAATGTGAGACTTGCGCAAATCTGAATCTTAAGTTCTTAACTGACAGCTTACCTTCAAGAACTCTAGCTTCAGAACTTCAGCCATGTCATAATTTTTAATTATGCGAAATAAAGTTGTGATGATGTCAGTTGGGGAATAACCCAGATCATAGAGCTGCTTCAAAATGGCACAGGAATCATCAAACTTCCCCTCTATTACATTCTTTATCATGTTCTTGACATGGAAAGGATGAGGCTGATCACAGACCTAAACAAGCACATTACAACAAAAGTTGAGAAGAAAAACAAAAGTGTTTATGCCAGATAAAGATGACATGAACAGTAGCTAATGACCTTGAAAACATTCTCTTGGTTGACAAATCGAAACCCACTAAAAGTAGCTTGAAGATTGTTCAATGCCTGCCTCATGTCTCCATCAGCAGTGAAAATTATCGCTTCAAGGCCTTCTGGCACATAAGGCACCTGAGCAATTAACAAAAACTGTGAACTACGGAACAAATATGATAGCTGACAATTACTAAACAGACAGATACTTGACACCCATGTCTTTCTATTGATCTTAATTCTAATTTGTACACAGTTGGTCTTCTTGATATTAACCAGTCAACCTGCTTGTCTGAAAGGTTAATCTCAACAAAAGTTCGGGGCACAAGAAAATGAGACTGAAAAACAGGTGTTTCAATGAAACTGATTACAAAAAATGGTAAATCGGTCACATAAAGACTACTATCTCAGATTGGAATAGATTATGATGTGTTCATCACAGGAAATCAGTCAGGATAAACAAGTGGGTATGACCTTGTGACTTATTGGCAAAATTATACAGGTAAGGTAAGGTATCAGAGCAGGTGAATAGCACGCATACATGTATGCACAAGCACACCAATGACATACATGCATATATGCACATACACACACATGACAACACATAAGAATTTTCAAATTTTGACAAAACTGACCCAGAAAATAAAATTAAAAAAAGTGTACCTTCTCAGCGGTGACAGCAACCATGAGGCGGCCAAGGATCTCCTCGTCAGAGAGGCGGGAGAAGCGAACAAGAGCACACCTACTCTGGATAGGCTCTATAATCTTTGACGAGGTGTTGCATGCCAGTGCAAACCGTGTTGTATTCGAATAGATCTCCATTGTGCGTCTCAAGGCCTGCTGAGCCCCTGACGTCATGCTGCATATATATATTTTTATTTTTTTAGAAAAGTGATCAATATACAAGTGCGTAAATTCTAATTTAAACTTCAAATATTTTCTTCCAATCAGGAAGGAAAATTACCCAAACATCCAGATACACTCTTCCAATATGTTTTCCATCTCAATCAATCATAACCTTACTCCTAATTAAAGGAGATTGGATTTTTTGACATGAAAGCTCTATCTTCCCCAAAGAAGAAACCTCAGCCGTTGATTGTTTACTTAGATTGATCACCACCGTTGACGTACATTAATGTCCCGGACCATTAAAATTTAAGGCACGTATCAGTCCTCATAAGGAATGAACTTTCAACCCTTTATTATAATATATAATAATATAATAGTTTCAGCTCAAAGCAAGGCATGGGCTCTTTACTAGTAAGAAAAGAAAAATGAAGTATCCAAATACCTATCCGCCTCATCCAAAATGACGACCTTGTGACGGCCAGGCGGAAGAGTGACCTTCTTCTGAGCAAACATCTTGATCTTGTTCCTCACCACATCGATTCCCCTAAACAAGACACAAAACAAGCAAAACATTAGCCCGACGATTACTTCTCGTTTGAGAACACAACATCAATTCCTCAGCTACCTGTCATCGGACGCATTCAGCTCGAGGACCGCCTCCCTGTAATTGGGCCCGAGCAGCTCGTGCGCCAGCGCCAGTATGCTGGTGGTCTTGCCGGTCCCGGGCGGGCCCTTTCAAATCGAACAAGAGACGGCATCAATAATGTGGAATCTTTCGGGGGAAGAGGTGGAGGAAGAGAAAAAGAGGGGACTTAGACTTACGGAGAGGATGAGGTTGGGCATGTTGCCGTCGCGGGCAATGACCTGGAGGCGAGAGACAGCGTCGGAGTTGCCCACGACGTCGGCGACCCGCGTGGGACGGTACTTCTCGACCCAGGGGACGTCGTAGAGCGCGTCGCCGGAGGAGGAAGAGGAGGTCGCCATGGATGTTGTGTGGGGTTTAGGCGGAAGTAGAAAGGAGAAGGTAGAAACTAGAAACCCTCGGAGGGAAGGGGGAAAGCGGGCGGGAAGAGTGTGATGGGAAGGCCGGAAGGGCAGCAACTAGAAACAGAGTGCGGCCCAGTTCTGTTCATTGTTTAGTTTTCTTCCATTTGGACTTGGGACGAACTCTGTATTGGGCTTGTTGGGGAAATATAAATATAAGGGATAATGTCTCCACACCCCCCTAATTTTTCCACTTGTGACAAGTTGCTCCTCAATCTTTTTTTTTTTGTGACAAATACCTCCCCAATCTATCTAATTTGTGACAATTACACCCCCCATGACTAATTAACCCTCCAATACTCTATTTTAAAGTGTAAAAAGACCAAAATACCCCTATGTATATGGTATAATATTTAATATTTAGAATATTTATGTTTCATAAAAATTTAATTTGTAAAAATGTATCATCTTAAAAAATATTGACGAAATGTTAACAGTCCACAATACATATATATTTTATTTGATATGTCAAAAAACAATTTTTAATTTCTATTATTATAAGAAATGCATAATTGCTAAAATAATCCAAAGTTAAATATAATTTTGATTATTTAAATATAGATATACAACTTAATCAAAATTAATATCAATAAAATAAAAGAATCAATAAAATAAATAATCTATCAATTACTTTATGACCCGAAATTATAAAAAAAAAATAAGCAGTATCTAACTATTCTTAATGTATATATTGGTATAAATATAAAAGGATATATTTAAAATCAAATTAAGAAAATGTTACAGAGCAAATAATGTACGTATTAGCAACATTAAATTAGTTGCACACATACTTGTAAATAATAGTCATTTATAAATTAAATTTATTAAAACACAAGTACTTTAAATTCTAAATATGACAAATATATTTAAGGGTATTTTGGTCTTTTCACACTTTCAAATAGAGTATTAGAGGATTAATTAGTCATGGGGGGTGTAATTATCACAAATTAGATAGATTGGGGGGTGTTTGTCACAAAAAAGAAGATTGGAGGGCAACTTGTCACAAGTGGAAAGATTGGGGGGGTGTGGAGACATTATACCTAAATATAATAGCTTAACATTTTAATTTGACTCAAATGGTTATCTTTTTTTTTTTTCTTCTTCTTCTTCTTCTTCCTCTCTTCCTCTCTTTCTTTCTTTTTCTTTTTCTTTTCTCTTTTTCTCTTTTTCTCTTTTTTGATTACTTTAAGCTAAAGAAGCACAAGTGTTTCAATTTCCAAAGAAACATATGATGTCTTAGAAAATTAACAAGGCAATTATTATGCTTAAGAAAATTGGGTTAATCAAATAAAACTTGAGCAAGAACCAGCTTTTGGTCTAGTGGCTAAGGACAACGCTTTCCGTGTAAGAGGTCGCGGGTTCGAAACTTGGATGTGGGTCTTTTTATAGATATATTTGAATCTGAGTGGCTTGATCCTCATGTTTATCTTAAAAGGAAAATAAAACTTGAGCTTCTTAAGCTTTGTTAAGAAGCCCGATGTTGATTAAACTTGCAAGTAAAAGAGCTCTCAAGATATTTTTTTAAAACAAAATTTTTATATATTACACTTGTCCGTGTCCGATATAGTCATATCCGTTGTTTTCAAATATGACTTACTGATATAAAAGTTACTGTCACCATTATTAGAAAACCCAATCATAATTTTTTCTACTGGCTTGTTTGGAAGGGTCAAGAGTTGCGTTCCCAGGTAAGTTTCAATGCCACTTTTGCTTCTACTTGGATTTGGTCTGCAAGACTGTTAACATTTTTTAGCAAGTTTTTCCTTCAGGATGAAAACAACACTAACGAAAATGGAAGCATCAACTTGTGCGTCATTTAAAGGCATTATCAAGTGCTTCAATTAACTTCTCGTATGGGTAGGGGTGCAAGTCTAATCCACTTAATTTGACCAACCTGACCAACCCGTCCAATCCAACCTGAAAAGGTGTGGCCTTTGATTTTAATTGGTTAAATACAAATTGAATTTTGAGCAACCCCATAATCAAAATCTAGTTGCTGATTTTGTAAAAAAATATTGGATAAAACCCGATCCGACCAATTTGTGTTAAAGTTTTTAAAATAAATTATTTTATTCTAACCAAAGTTACCATATCTTCATAGAAGTATAATGATTTTTTGTTACATTTAAAATTTTCAATTGAGACCTTTATATTTTACTTTTATGTAGTGTATATTGATTTTTTTGTTGTATTTTTCATCATAACTTAGTTTTACTTACATTTTTTTTTAGAATTAATATTTTAAATTTAAACCCGTAAATTAAGTGAAACCCGACCACCAAAATTGAAACTTGAATTATTAATAGTTGGTTAGTTACATATTGCAGTTTGTACAACCTATTACTAGTGATTTGGATTGTCAATCTACGTCAAAAAAAAAAAATATATTTTGGTTGGAGTTCGAAAACCGAAAAATATAATTATTTTGGGGTAAATAAAAGGAAAAAAAAATACGAAGAAACCAAGAACTGTGCAAGGACGACGGTATAGCGACGCCGTCGGAATGTCCAGTGCCAGCATTTATAACAGACAACAGGCAGCCCACTCGGCCCAACCGAGGGAGGAGCAAAAGTCAATTAGTCAAGTCAGAAAATAATGGCAGGCAGAGGCAGCTGTGCGCGCGGGAGCCGAAGACGAGAGATGCTCATCCTCTGTAGCGCTAAGCGCAGGGCGTGAACCGTTGGATCATATCGAGATTCGTGCCAGCACAGAGATCGAGATGATCTAACGGTTCACGTCCTGCGCTACACAATGCAGCGCTACAGAGGATATGAAATCGAAGAGGAGAACACAAAATAGCGCGACCCCCGTCGTTTGTGCCTCCGCACTCCTTCTCTACTTCTCAATTATTCCTTCTTTGCAGCTTTCTGAGAAGAAAAGAAAGAAAAGAAGACGGACGGACTGAGAGACTGAGGGGCAGGCACGACGCGATGGATGCGTGCTACCTGCTGCTGAATCGGTACCACCAGGACCGCCACAACCTGCTCGAGTTCCTGCTCTCCTCCGGCGCCGTCCGATCCCGCTCCGGCGCCTCCGTCGACCTCGCCGCCGTCGATCTCGACTCCGTCTCCCCCGATTACGTCATCGAGTGCGTCCTCTCCGGTACGTTTCTCCTCTTCTCTTCACACTAAGTTCAATGTTAAATGTTTAAACCCTCCGTCGAATGTTCTTTTGCAGGCAGCGACTTTGATCCCTCCGAAGCCACCAGGAGATACTTCGAGTCCCTCAGATTTCCGATCACGGTAAAAAGATTGCTCCTTTTCTCCTCCTTATATCAGAATTTAAAATCAGCTGTAACTGACTGACATGATTGTTACTGAATTACAGTTACTAGAATCGCCTCTTCTGTAATTTTTTAACTAATAAGAATGAAATTGTGTTACTGGTATAAAAAGAAACAAAGCAGATCAAATGGGGAGCTGGAAAACATAGGTTCAAAAATAGAATATATAACAAATGAGAAAGTTAAAACCATTTGAAGGAGAATTACAAGTTAAAGTTATAAACTTTACTTATGTTTCTCTGCTGTGGTTCAAAAAAAATAAAGTTACATTTCTCTGTCCACTTCACTCTATCACTTTCTTTCTTCAGAGCTTTACACTTTACTGACAATTCTGAAAAAATAATCTAATCGTAAAGTGCATAACTTTTGACTGGACCAACCTAATAATAATTGTAAATTTTGTAGGCAACTTCATCACAGGGGAAGCCATTATTCTTTCTTTCTGGTCCAGAACCCTCAGGTTCGCCCCCTCATCGCGCACCTCCAGGTGTAGCTGCAACAAAAGTTGCTGATCTGTCGAGCAATTTGAACGAGGTATCAACATCTGAGAATGGGTTTGATGATAAAGCGGGGAAAAGAAATGAAGTATCAGGATTTGGGAATGGGATTGATGATATGTCGAGGAAATTAAATGGGGTACCAAATCATGAAAATGGCACTGATTCTGGTGAAGGTAACATGGGGAGTTACAAGCATTTACATTCTCTCGACACACCTTCACTGAACCTTCCTGAGTTAACTACTGGTAACGTTACTTATTAGTACTATATTTCTTTATGTTCTAAGAGTTAATACAAGATAAAAAACAACACCTGAAAGAAGCTTGATTGTCTGATTACGTTCTGTTTGTTTTCTCTTCTTGAAAGGCTTGGATGATACTGATATGCGAGAAACAGCTTATGAGGTCCTTCTCGCCTGCATACTGCCTACTCTTCCTCAGTCTGTCAGGTAGTCTTTCTTGCTCGATGATTATCAGAAAGTGTCTCCTCAGTATCGTGTTTGTAAATGATCTATTGGTATTACATAACAGCACTACCCCAGTCGTGCCTGAAGAGAAGAAGAAAGAGAAGAAATCTCTATTGATGCGTTTACGATCAAAAAAAGAAGGGAGAAAGGAAGATCCAAGTCCACCTCCACCTCCAAAACCAGAAACATGCTATCCTGAAATATTGAACTTAATCCGCTCTCAACTGGAGGCAAGTCTTGTCTTCTCCCTTTAGTTTTTTTTTTTTTAATTTTTTTTAGGTCAGTGTTAGCTGACTTCAATGTTTCTTTTTTCTATTTTTTTATTTAAATTTGCCAGATATCAGAGGCAATGGATGGAATAATGAAGCAAGGTTTAAGACCCTTCTCACAGAGAGAGGGAGGTGAACAAATTTATGTCCCCTCTATATCCTTAGAGTTGCTACATTCAATTTCCAAAATGGATTTCCCAATTCAAAGATTGCGTATTAACTTGATAAAAAGACATGTAAGCTTTTTATCTTTTGGTACCTTTGCTATATGTAATTTTTTCCTTTTTATTGTTTGCTTAATAGCAGAGTGACAGGAATAATACATTATGTCTTTTTCATTTCCACACTTTATGTGAATAGTCTGTGTATATATTTTCCCTTTAATAGTGTTGGAAATTCAATAATATACTGGATTTTTATTCTTAGGCTGTACCAATATGGCCCACAATTTTATATTGGTTTCCAGTGCTTGCAAGTGTTATATCACGAAATATTCTGTTGTTTGCCACACTAGGGCTGACATTGGTAGTAAACAATAGTCTACCTTCACAATGTCTTTATTTCTAGATCTGTTACTTTGTTTTATCTTATTTCTTTTTTTGATATTTCTTTTTTTGTTTTTTTATGCATTCAGGCAAATATTTTAGAGGAACTGTTACTATGCTCTGCCAATACTGATCCCAATGTATGCACGTCATTGCGTATTCTCCTCAACAAGATCAGAAGTTCAGAGGTAAAGATCTTATCTTTGCCTATGGAACTGAAATATTTTTACTTTATCTTGTGTGTTTATGCATGCTAACAGGACTGGGTTGTGAATTCTCGGGATGGCCCAATTGAGGTGCTGAAAGTAATGCAGAGATATGCTTCAACACTCAAAGATTTGCCTCCCAAATTTGACGTCCACGAGGAGTGCAGTTACTATTTCAATATTAGGCTGTATGAGAAGCTTGTCTGTAGTATTTTTGATGTTCTTGAAGAGGGTCAGATTGTTGAGGTAACCAAACTAAGATTCTTAAAAACATATTATACCTTGCAAACTCTTAATTCTTGTCCGCTTGTTGAAAGCTAGCAAGATCTTTAGGAACATTCTCTTAGTCTGTGAACATCAGTAAAATCTATTATATCTTAGATTCTCAGGATAAGAATCCCAGTTTTCTCCAAAATTCATATTTAATATGCACAAAGTACGGGCCGTCGTCAAGCACATTTTAAGCCATCTGTATATTGGCCGAGTACAAACATTTGTAGGCTAACCTAACTATATACGTCCCAGTTTGATCAGGGAGCGTCCCTTTTCTAATTTTTCATGGCCATGATGCTTACCTAAGACTATATTGAAAAAGAGGAGAGATAAATTGACTATGCTTATCTTAACAATCTTGACAATAAGATTTAAAATAAAAAATAAAAAAAATCATAAAAAATCATAAAAAATCTTAGAAATAAAAAAATAAAAGTTTATGGATGCATTCTATAACTTATGGCTTGATAGTGTTTCAAATATTAATTAGTTTGGACATAGTTTGATGGCTTATCAAAATTTTATGTACTTTTTAAGAGTTGTTAGTTAATGAGTCTTTGAAGAGCTATCAAATGTCACTTAAATTGAATATAATTGAAATCATAATCAATATATGATTTAAATGATACTTCTATAGAACTTTTTTCTATTTTTTTTTTTCAATTTTTTCATAAGTCCCACTGTCAAGATAAGCATTATCAATGGATCCCTCATTTAAAAATTACATTGTTATGTACTACATTTTAACTCAATTCTTGTGTCTTTTAGTAGGAAGCAGAAGACATTTTAGAGCTTATTAAGCTGACATGGTCCACATTGGGTATCACACAAGAATTGCATCATGCATTGGTTGTTTGGGTGCTTTTCAACAGGGTACTCTTTATTTCTTACTTCCTGTGTTTGAGGGTTTATGCAGAACAGTGCCTTAGAAATTATTACCATTTGATTTACTGTCTTGTCGTTTGAAATTTGTCCCTGTAGTTCATTGAAACTGGTGAAGTTCTTCTATTAAGGCATGCTCTCCATGAGATAGAGAAGGTAACATCAAACAGTAGACTTGAAAGTAATAGGAAAGCATATGTCGGCAGTGTTCTTTGTTCAGTTGAAGAAAATGGTGATAAAAGAAATATTAATTTGGTGGAGACAGTTGTCTTCAAGATTAGGACGTGGTGTCGTTTTCAATTAGAGGACTATCATCTGCATTTTAGCCAGGTTTGCTTTTTGTATATTATTATTTAGAAGTCCATTTATAATTTTGATATAAAAATATTTCTGATTATATTTTATATGACAATGAAGGACAAGTATTCCATTTTTGGAGAGGTGCTGAAATTTATGGTGATGTCTGCCGTGCATTATCATGATAAATTTGAAGCGATGAAGGTCAGAGGCACCTATCTTAATTAGATATAAAATATGGAAGTCCTGGGAGTGTTATATTATAAGCTGACTACCAACCTAGCAGATCTATTGTGTTCCATTCATGATAGATTTTTGGGCTGGCTTTTGCATTAAGTTACTTGCTTTGACCTCTAATACAAACCTAATTGTCAAGTGCAGTTCTTTGTACCTGGTGGTAATCCGGAAATGAAGATGCTTCATTTTTTTGTTGAGAATTCTATTCTATCTGCATGTAACCGTGTGAGTTTATCTTTTGGATGCCATATCTTAACACAGAAATGCATATTTGAGATTTATTAATAACTTGAGTTTTTCTTCAAATGTTGTTTTTTTCAATGCCGGTTCATTCAGGTCATAACAATCTCAGATAACACAGGCAGCTCAGGCACCAATCCTCTGGCACTAATTGCAAATGAGCTAAAACTAATAGCAGATAAAGAGTTCTCCAAGTTCAGCACCATACTTTGTTCTTATTATAGCGAAGCTGGATGGGTTGCTTTCATTATCATGCACTCATTCTATGGGGAGCGTTTGGTAAGAGCATTCTTGTCATATTATTGTCAGGCTTGAATTGTCAAAATTGCCTTCCTGGCTAACAGTACTGCCTTGAAATGATTGGAAACACTGATGCCACAGATTGGGCAACATTGCCGATGTTGCCCAATTTTGACCTAACCCTAATTTTGTTTGTGAAGTATATATTAGCCAGTTGATTGTTTAGATTTTATATTGTCACAAACATTAAATTTTGAAATTAGAGAAGGTCAGCTTTATCAGGGTCAATGACCATTGGTACCATTCCAAAACCTAAATTAAACCTTTGCCAAATAATGCAACTTTGAGATAGTAACTATGGCAGGACAACTTCTTTTCAGCATGTGCTAATTTTTTTTGAGACATTATTGTAATGGATTACCTGCTTAGTGATTTGTAGAAACCATTCCTGGAGGAAATAACACATCTTTCAGAACCAGTGAAGACAGTGCTGGCTGCTTCTAATAATCTAGAGCTTTCCTTGGCACATAAACTTTATTCTTTATATGGTGAGAGCGCGGAGTCACCATTGAACAAATATGTGAAACCATACAAGGTGAATATTGTTTATTGACAGAGATCCCAATAGTGCAATAATGTAAGCAATTTTGCATGTGATAGTTTAACTTTTATTATATTCCTGTACAGATTCCAGAATTTAGTTCACCACTTATTCTCCAGTGGATACAAGCCCAGCATGAGAAGATATTGGAGTGGACCAGCCGTGCTGTTGGATTAGAGGTTAGTAACTTCTTAAGAAAGAAAGAAAAAATATATGAGTCTATGCATCAAGCTAAGTGGATTAGGAACCCAACTAATCAAAAGATATAGGAGTTCCTAATTGAGATTTAAGCTTAGCATAAATTGAGTTGAGATTTGGGCTTGGCGTTAATTGAGTTTAATGTGGATCATTGAATGGCCTTTCCTATTTGTTTGGTAAAAGCTTGAAACCAAATACCTTTCACATTAGCATTTTATGATAAATTGATATGCTAAATTTTTATTATCTGGTACTCTCCTTGAAAAACATTTTTGTGTTCATATGTCATAACTTTCTTAGCAACTTGCTTGGGACTAAAGGCTTTGTTGTTGCTGTTGTTGTTATATATGTCAGAACTTTTTTAAAAGGAGCTTGTTATTATGCAGAATTGGGAGCCCTTGTCATCTAACAAAAAACAAGCTAGTTCTGCTGTTGAAGTTTTTAGAATTGCAGAGGAGGTCCGTGTATTAGACACAACTCATTTGAACTTGTTATTTGATTTAACTACTTTCTGGTAGGGCTGTCCATAACATGTCATGTTTATGCAGACTATTGAGCAGTTTTTTAGTTCAAAGCTTCCTATGGATACCATCCACTTAAGGTTTTTGCTGATTGGAATTTCGCGGAGTCTTGAAACCTATGTACTCCATATGGCCGATGAACAAGGTATGTATGAATATTTTTACTTCTTTCATATTCAAGTTCACTAAAAAAAAGAGCATGTACAATATTCTGCCTACATTAAAATATGAAAGACTAAGATAAATCATGCTTGTTTCCTTTTAATTTTTTTTTTAAACTCTCTTTGTTAGTTGAAAAGGCTGTTCTATATCCAAGTAAGCCAATACTGACGCGGTATACGGATTCAACAAATCACTTGATAAAGAAGTACATTGAGCAAAGAGTGGTTGATGGGTTAGTGACCATTAAACTGAAGAGCTTGACAGCACCAAAGTTGTGTGTAAAATTGAATACACTCTGGGTGAGGCCTCTTTTTAGCATCCTATTTTTGAGATTATTTTCGAACTTATTATTTATTTTGATAAAAAGATGGGAGTCTAGCTCCTCAAATTTCATTTTTGATGCTCCTGGATGCTTGAACTCATGACCTCTTGGAGGTTATCCACTTATCCTAGTTAGCTACCACATGAGCTGCTACACCATTTGTTTTCCGAATTTATTTGAACTTCCATTGTCAAAATAACCATTCTTTAATGGCTTCTCCCATCATATTTATACCCTTTTAGCATTTAGTAACAAGGATGAACATTTCTACTTTATTTGACTTTTATGTAATGCCAGCAGTTTGTCATCTGAAAGTAACATTTCTTTTTTACACTGAACATTTTATTTGTTAGAAACTTCAAATTATATATACATTAATCTGCCACCTATACTTCCTTTGAGTTACTTATGAAGTTTATCTGGCAGTATATTCGGAATCAGCTTGATTCCTTGGAAGTCTCCATAACAGAATCATGGAGGCACCTTCAATCAGGTAAATCAGGATTGTGACTTTATTTTGTATGCCTTCTGTTACTCCTTTTGTTCTGTTATTCATATTTGTATTTCATTGTATCTGTAAACATGCCAATAAATGTAAGATTTATAGCCTCCCTGTATCTTTTTCCTTTCTTCTTCTTAATCTCAAATACAAGTAATTTGCTCCAAGATTTAGTTGTTTGTTCATTTCTTGAGGATTATAGTGTTCCCTTGCAACAGGTTTGAGCTTTTCAGACTACTTCCGGTGCATATCGGAGAGACAAAAATTTACAGGCTCTAAGGAAAACTTTCTGGCTTCCGGCCAACATATCAACGAACTTTTCACTGTATTTGATGATGTCAGAAGAAGTTCAATTGAAGCTAGCGAAAAGATACTTGACCTTATTGGTAAATTTCTTTTGTTTTTTTTTTAAGTGTATAAATGAATCAAACGCCAACAGAGGCAAAACACATCAAATGTTTTGTATTGAAACATTGTCTGCATGCATGTTATAGTCACCTTCTAACTATTTAGTTTCTAAATATTAATATTTTTAGGAGCACGAGCTATATTTCTGGATTTAAGGCAATCCTTTCTATTCTCTTTGTATCGCGGCAGTGTCGATCAAGCCCGATTGGAGATTTTTCTTCCTCAGCTTGACCAGGTAAGACCAATTATAACTATTCAGTTCCTGAGTTTCTTTATATTTTTTTTCATAATAATGTAATTTGGGCCATGTGCACTAGGTTCTTGACAGGATATGCGATTTGATCATTGATGAACTAAGGGACCAAACTGTATCGAGGGTTTGCAGAGCAGCCATGGTAACATTTTACTCCCTGTAGATCGCTTTCTAATTAGTACGTGTACTTGTTCCATAAATGTTAAAAAAATGTTTAATTAGGAAGGATTTATTTGGATATTACTGGATGGAGGCCCATCTCGTGCCTTCTCTGAGAGTGATGTGGAACATATGCAAGAAGATTTAACTGTATTAAAGGTGAGATTGTTATTCTTTTGAAGTTTTTTGAATCTTGTAAACATATTTGACTTATTTACAGGCATCTCTCTCTCTTATTTTTAATTTGTAAACCAAAATACACGTCTTTTTCTAGGACCTGTTCATAGCAAATGGCCATGGCCTTCCTCCTGATGAGGTGGAGTTGGAATCAAAACTAACTCAGGAAATTTTGGATTTGTATTCACTGAAGGTTAGTTATCGACATGTAAATACCTTCAAATGTTGTACCTGTTATGCACTAGAATTGTATACTACAATCATTGTGAATGGCCCGCTTAAGCTCTCTGATGAGTTATGGTCATGAATAGTGCAAAGTGTGACTCCCCTTCTTTAAATAGTGTGTTTCTTAAACAGTTACACCTCTGTGTTTCCGAATGAACAATCGCATCCCCATACTTCAGAAGGAAATTGTAGAAAATTATTTATCAATCACTTTATTTATTCTTGAAAATTAGCCTTGATACACTGTTTGCCTGTTCGAACCAATGAACTAAAATATGTATTGTGAAGTGCAAGTCAGATAAATATGTTTTGGGACTGCAGCAAAGAATATAATCACTGTGCATAACAAAAAAACCACTGTGCATAAAAACTGAGTTTACATGCATAATAACTGACTTTTGCTGCATAATAACTAAGGTTCCCTGCATAACAACGTCGAAAGACAATTCTGTGATGATGACGGGATTTCCGACGATATTGATATATTAGCGCTTTTTTTTTTTTCTTTTTACCAATTAAGTGTGTCAATTGATATTTATGCTTCTCGTGATTTTTTCTTTCTTGTATCAGACTGAGACAATAATTGAGATGTTGATGCACTCTAGTCAACAAGATGATGAAGATTCCAAAACAACAGTTGGCGCAAAAACCAGCAAAAATGCTCAAACCCTGCTCCGGGTTTTGTGTCATAAGAAAGATAGAAGTGCTTCTAAGTTTCTGAAACTTCATTATGAACTTCCGAGATCTTCAGGTATTTACCAGGATTGGTCTTTTTTTCTTGCTTATTGTTTGTGTTTACAATTTGCAGAAACATTGATGTTGGTACTAATTTTTATCAAGCGATCCGTCCATTTGACACTTTTTGTTGTTATTCCAGAATATGATGATTTGCCAGAAAGGGATACAACTTCGAAATTGCCTTCTATATCAAACATATTTAGGAAAAGCAAATCTATTGACTGGACATTGGCCAGACAAGGCAGCTTAAAGACCTTGAGGAAAAAGTTTCAGGAAGCAACATCTGAAATGAAAAACAAGCCTTGGTGAGAGTGTTGCTACATTAGGGGCCCAGGTCTTCCCATTTATGAAATGGAGAATATAACGAAGGTCGGTTTTCTTTTAGATATCTAGTGTAATATAAGATTAAGGTATAACTTTATAAAACATCCATGCATCCAAAGTAATATCTGTAAGAATGTTTCAAAACAATGTATTTATACAAAAGCCAGGCATCTTGTTAGGCAACCTTTTCATGAGAGCATAGTTTTAGTAATGGCTCAGTGTAAACTACAATTGTTCATATTTATCCAATTTTAGTTACCTCCTGATGGTAAAACTCTTTTTAGATCAACCTTCAATGTTTTGAAGATTCACTCCGTGTGAGATATATTGTTCATCTTTATATCCAGTTCACTACATACCAATTGCCTATAGAATTCTGCCAGTGGTAGGTCGGGTCTTGCTTATCAGTGTATCTATATATGTCAGAATGAAAAAGGGTCTAGCCCGGTGTATCACATTGGCCAGCATTTTCTTTTTTCATAAGTTTTAGTTTTGCAGAGACTTGATATCATACTCGATAGAATAGGATTCAAAAGGATCACATCTCTAGTATGGAAGATCCCCTGACCAAAGTCCTCAGATTTTGAACACCACTTTCCCCGTACGAAGGATACAGCTTAAGTGCTCATGTGTTTAACATCTGCAGCTCATGAGCCTAGTAATCTGCTTGATTGGTTTGGTTAACTTGAATTACTGAACTATCTGAAGATATACTACAGAAGGTTCAAGTATTTTTAACCTCTCCAGAGATAAATTAGTGAACTATCTTTTTAACACCTGCTGCTCAATTACTAGGCCATCCCCGTATCATTCATCAGCAACTATCTGGTTGGTACTTTGAAACCCCGAGTGCTTTAGTATTTTTGTTGTGAAGCATATGATTAACAAATACTTAGGACTCAAACATCATATTTTCTGACCTTTTACCAGTATACTACACAAAAATGTTTGATATATTTTTCAAATTCACGTTAAGCTTGTGAAAGACATCGATTTGTACAACAGTAGTCAAAATAAAGAAGGTATAACCTACTTTTAGATAATTTATTATATAAAATCCAAAAAGAGTTACATGTACAAGATTTAGAAACAATATAAAATGAAACATTTTCTTTACACCCCTTCTGATTTACAATCCGCGCCGGTGATTAATTTAGAGTAATACCTAGCGCCCATAGAAATAGCTGTCTTTAGCGTCTATAGCGTCTATAGGTTACATGTCGAGATGTATTTGTTACATTTCGAGATGTATCCACTAATTCACAATGGAGGGACCGTTGCCACTGTAATTAGCATATGGTAGTGTCCCCTCTTCATTTGTGATCCAGCCGAATTCTTGATCTCGAGTCCTTCTCAGTCCTAATGATGAAGGAGCCAGAAGCTCACCTCAAGGCTCAAATGTGACCTTGTCGACTCCGGTCAACCACCACGCCCTGCCAGAATGGACGGTACAAACGCTGAATTAGATTTTCTGTTCTTGCTGAACTTCATGTTTCAAGACTTGACAGATTTCAAATTGACTGTTCTATTTGCTTTACAGCACAAAAACTAAGTTGCGCACTCAAAGACAGATTTCATCAGAATACAGATTGAGCTGACGAATATCACAGCAAGTCAACTATGGTTTTCGCTTTACTCAATTGGGAAACTTTTATATATAATGGTTGGATTTATTTATATATAATGGTTGAACTTAATTTTGTCCTTTTGATATATTGCATGAGTACTTATTATTAGGATTAAAATGATGTGTACGTCCGGATTTGTTCTGAGAGATAATGAAAAGAACATAATTAATTAAATTGCACTCGCTGGACTCCACATTTATTTTTTACTAGTACAAAACTACAACTCGAAGAAAGGTAAGATACATGGTCGTAACCTAATTATTTAACTTACTAGTGGTTCAACTTAATTAACAAAAGCTAGCTACTTTCATCGCCTGCCTGAGCTTCCTACTTGCAACAGGAGAGGTGCCATTCACTCAGTGTGTCTCAGTTCAGTCACTTGGGTCAGTGCCAGGCGTCCTGTAACAAAAAAAAAAAAAAAAAAAAAAAGCACCCACAAAAACAATTTATCAACAAGCTGCAAAAAGTGTGAAAATAATTAAAATGAACTTCCATTGGATGATTGTTATGTACAAAACTTGAACCTACATTAGAAGAAATTTTACAGAATATGTACAACCACCACATCTAATGGGGTTCCAAAAAAAAAAAAAAAAAAAAAATCATAAAACAGGCACAGATTATTGTATGAACAGCAGTGAGCCTGGTGCTGCAATTCGTTCGAAATCTCACCTCGACCCGGAGTTCATGTCCAAATCCAAATCCATTTCGTCACCAACGACGGTAGTGCCGTTGCGGGATCGCTTGGTGCTAATCGAAACACCGAACAGCCGTGTGCTGCTCCCTTCGCCGCTCTCATGATCATGTTGCGAGAGCCCATTCGGGGGCATCAGGTCGAGCAGTTGCATCGGGCTAATCGAAGGGACGCTACTACCGTCAACCCCTTTGTTATGAGCACTAGAGTTATTAAGGCCATTCACAAGATTGAATATGTTGCTGCAGACTTTTTTCATGTGTCCGAGCTCTTGGGAGAGCCGCTTGTTCTCTTGGCGCAGCCGGTTGTTCTCTTCTTCCAGGTGCGTCGAGCTGCTACTGGTGGCAGCACTAGCCGAGGTGGCTGATTGCACAGCTTGCGGTGTTGGCGAACCGCCTGAGGATGTCGGCTCCTCGCTTGAGTTTGTCGAGGCCCTGTCGCCGTCTGCCAGAGCTGCGGCGCGTGTCGGTGACAGTTTCTTCCTGCGACGGATGTCGTTCAGGAGCCTCTTTTCGCCGCGCTTGAAATTTTCGTTTGTGAACTCCCATCGGTCCGAAACTTTTCGGAATCCCTGATAAAATAGCAGATGTGATTCTGATCAGAGATTGACAATTAATTGGCATGATCAAGTTCAGATAAAAATATAAAAACAGGGAAAATTGCAAATCTAATTACCAACGCTTGTCAATTGTTTGTCACTAATAAAAAAGTCTTCAACTTTCTTCAATCATCATGATGAATGGAGGGGAATTTTGCTGACGCTGGGAATACAAAGATGAAATTTCGTATGCTTCGAAACATACAAAATATACCTTTCATATATAATTGGTTTATATATATATATATATATATGTTGTAACTTAATCTACTTTTAATTAGAAGAGAATCAGTTTTAGTTGGATGCCTCAAAAGGTGATAAAATATCATAATCAATATTAGTATGTATTAATATGTGTTACTTTATAGGTAACTAATGTGAAGGGTTATCGAGTGGGCGCTAAGGAGAAGTATTAATATTAGTATGTGTTAATATGGGCCTGCCATATCTGCTATCATAAAAAACTATTGCAGGATGTTGCCATTATTATTTGAGACAAGTCCTCCTAGGATAAGTTTAAACGGCTGAGATTTTAAGAAATAGGGGTGTATTTTAATTATGGGCCCCACTGTCAGCGACAATGGTAGAGTGTCCACACCTATATATTGTTATATACAATAATGAGAGCCTGAACTATTAATTGAACTTGTTGCATAACTATTCGACAAGTTCCTGTGGACTTCTTCGCAAAATTAGAACTAACAGATAAATGAAATGGTGGCGGGAATAGGATAGTGATATCTTCCAAGAGGCTTTTTTTTTATAATTTTATTTTCTGTGAAATACTACCTCTGTCCATGAATAAATAAATTTTTAGAAAAAATCAAATGAATTAGTGAAAAAATAAAATTACATAATAATTGTTCGAATTAAATAATATAAGATAAAAGGGGTTAATAACATTGGAGAAACAGAAAATTTGAAAAAGTGAATGCGATGTATGAGTTCTTAACAAATACAACATCCGTCCATGAATAAATTAATTTTAGGAAAAGTTAAATGAATTAGTAGAAAAATGAAATTATGCGATGTATGAGTTCTTAACAAATACAACATCCGTCCATGAATAAATTAATTTTAGGAAAAGTTAAATGAATTAGTAGAAAAATGAAATTACATAATAATTGTTCCAATTAAATAATATAGATAAAAGGGTAATCATAACATTGGAGAAACGAGTGGATTCAAACAAGTGAATAGAAAAATAAATTCAAATCGATAAAATTCATTTAATTAGGAACAAGTTTTAAAGGGTATAAATTCATTTAATTGTGGACGGAGGTTGTAATATATAAATGAAATGGTGGCGGGAATATATAGGATAGTGAATTAGTGATATCTTCCAAGAGGCTTTTTTTTTATAATTTTATTATCTGTGAAATACAATATTGTAATATCTTGGAATCGTCCTCCAGCAACACCAGTTCGTTATCGTGCGATGACGATCCGACGGTGCAAGTTTCATTTAGATTCGGGAAGGTACGAGATTTCATGTGACAGTCCCACGTGCCTTGGGGTCCCAGGAGGAACTCTTCGAGTTCTACTATGATCGCTTCGTGTAGCCATTTGTGCAGAGTCCAGCGTGCGAAACAAAGTAGGGAATGTCGACTAAACAGAAACAATTGTATACTTGATTTTTTCATGAAACAAAAAAAAAAAAATAAATAAATAAAAAGAAAGGGTTGACTTGACTAAATAAATAGATAAAAAAAAGGAAATTAATTATCTGACAGGTTCCCTACCATGACGACTTGTCCGCACAGAAGTGGCTCAAGAAGAAACCTACTTGGCGATCACATAAAATGCCAGGATAAAAATCTGCTGCTTTTCTTTTGAGAAAAGCACAGCCGCTTTTCCAATCGGACGGTTAGGATTGATTGCCGCACTGATTTTAAAATACTTCGATATATTTTACACTAATCTCAAAGTACTTCGGTGTTTCACAACTGTTGGATCTAAAAAAGCAGGCCCTGCTTTTCTGAAAAGAAATTTCAGAAAAGCAGGTATGCCATGGCTCAATTTGAAAAAAGCGAGCGAGAGAGTTTGTAAATTTTGGGGATAAACTCAGTTTTTAAATTTATAATTTTCGTGCCTAATTAAATTTCAATTATTTCCGCACGGAAAGGAAGAACGAAGAAAGAGCAAATTATATGAAGTATAAACGCTGTCGCCTCAAACAAACATCCAAAAATGTTTAAGGGAATATTTAGAGAATTAATTGGCTATATAATAAGGTCATAAAGTACCTAATCATCTGAATTATTTTTATACATCTTCCTCAAAAAAGGAATTATATTTATACATACTAAGTATACAAGTCGATGTATCGCAATTGGGGAAAGCATAAACAAAAAAGGAATTATACAAATTTATATTTATACATACTAAGTATACAAGTCGATGTATCGCAATTGGGGAAAGCATAAACAAAAAAGGAATTATACAAATTTCCTTGTCAAAATCGACAAATACGTTCGTTCGATCAAAAGCTCAATACGATAATAATCAGATTATCATCAATAAATTTTACTTTATGTATGATTCAAAAGCTCAATGGGATGAGGAATTAATAATCAATTAAACATCCCATGGATCGATTGAACTTACATAGGTATTGAGCTGTCTGACGAAGCTGGACAGGTTGTTATGCTTGAAGAAGAGGGGCAGGATGTCGCGCGCGAACTCGGCCGGCCGCCAGATGACGAAGCTGGTGCCGTCGGAGTTCCACGAGATGATCTCGTTGGTGCTGCAGTCGTCGACCAGCTGGTACGTCTTCGTCAGGAACGGCGTCACCCGCACCCCATCGGCATCCGGCGAACGCGCCATGCTCGATACAAGTTCCGTCTATTTATATTACTCTTCAATTCAATTCCCGGGCAGGGCAGGACAGCTTGATGCTAGGCAATTGGGGCAGTTGTGGTACTATGAGAGAAGACTTTTTGGAGCTGGAGAAGGTTCTTAGAAGCTGCTGGTAGGTTCTGAGGAGATGCCCTGCACATTCTAGAATTGTAATTCCGTTTTAAAAGAGTCCGATCGAGTGGATGTAAATGGGAGGGAGAGAGTGATGAAGAAAGTGAGAGCGACTTGACTCTGAGTCAAGGGAAGTACGGGTACGAGAGGGCAGCGGTTGGTGGGGGTATAAAAGCGGGAGAGGGGGGCGGGCAGGCGGGCAGAGCGGGCAGGGAAACTTCTCGAAGGAGAAGCAACCAAGGATCGGAAGCGTGTAGAAGCAAGCAAGGATGGATGCTTCTAGAAAGAACGGGGCCGAGGATGCTTCGAGAAATTCCGAGTGACGACAAAAGAGAAGCGACTAGAACTTGGACAGGACGCACCAGTGCGTCTGTGTGCGTGGGGTAGGATGCTTCTGGGCTGTTCAAAAAAAAAAAAAGCTGTTCAAAAAAAAAAGGATGCTTCTGGAAGCTTTATTCGGTGGAGTATTTAATCCATTTCCCCCCTCTCCTTTTAGGCGGGCAGACGGGCAGAGCGGGCAGGGAAACTTCTCGAAGGAGAAGCAACCAAGGATCGGAAGCGTGTAGAAGCAAGCAAGGATGGATGCTTCTAGAAAGAACGGGGCCGAGGATGCTTCGAGAAATTCCGAGTGACGACAAAAGAGAAGCGACTAGAACTTGGACAGGAGGCACCGGTCACCAGTGTGCGTGGGGTAGGATGCTTCTGGAAGCTTTATTCGGTGGAGTATTTAATCCATTTCCCCCCTCCTCTTTTCTTCTGCATTGTTTTGATGAAATAAAGAAGGGTCCAGGTTCAGTGTTCCTTGTCAAGTTCATTTACTTGTTTTTTTTTTTTTTTTTTTTTTCCTATTGTTGTTGTCTTTTCAGCTGAAATCCTCGCCCATTGATTGGCATTTGGCCAGTGGTTTTTTAATTTCATTGGATCTGTACAAATTATATCCCATGTTTATAGAGATATCTGCTTGCAAATGGAGGCTCAGATGCAATGTCCAGCCGCTTTATTTGATATTTTCTTATCTTTTTATTGTTTTTGTTTTGGAATTTATAAAGGACTTCTAATTTCTTTACGTCTTTTTTTCTTTCATTTTTCATTTTCATTTTCAATTTTTTTTTTCCTGAAATCCTTATGGTTGTGTTTGTTTCTGTTTCCGGAATAAAAGTGAGGATAAGAGAACTCTTATCACCCTCTTGTGAAGGTGGCAAAATCTGATCCGACTCGAAAAACTTGTCGGACCCGAAACCCGACTTGAGTTTCAGGAAAAATCAAACGGACCCGAACCCGTCTCGATCCGAACCGAACTCGACCCGTGTTTCAGGAAAAATCAGACTGACCCCGAACCCAAACTTGACGCGAAACCCGAGCTGGCCGGAAAAAGTGATGCAAAATCTGACCAAGCCCGAAAAACCTGCCCGACCCAAAAAATTGTCGTCAGACGTCAATCCGATACCCGACCTGACCCAAAAAATTGTCAGCCGACGTCAACCTGATACCCGACCCGACCCGAAAAAATGTCGGCAGCCGTTAACCCGATACCCAGCCTGACCCGACATTTTCCATTTGGTCAAACTGACCCGACCCGGCACGACAATCTGCCACCTCTGGTGGTAAAGTTTATCTTCTCCTTGAGAGATACATAATTGGAGATAAAATTAATTTAATCTCCTTAGAAAAAAAAAAGTAATTTTAATTTCTAGGTACTCTCAATTTATTTCTGATAATAAAAATATTTTTCTTTTGAATTATTATCTCTGATTTTTTAGAACCAGGAATTGAATTAATGAATTATCTGATAATAGAGGTAGCAAATCGGGTGGGTGGGTCGGGTTCGGACGGGTCGGGTCAATTTGACCTTCTAGAATATCTCGGGTCAGGTCGGGTCGGGTCGGGTCAGTTTGACTATCTGAAAAATTCCGAGTCGAGTCGGGTCGGGTTCTGCCACCTCTATCAGATATAATAATTAACTCAAAATCGAGTGACAAGAAGTCGTACAAAACTGTAGAAATAATTTTTAATGCATCTCAAAGTTATAAATACACGAATGAAGTAGAATTAATTAAGATTGTAAAATATGGCATTATAAAAAAAATAATTATAATCAAGATAGTAAAAGGAACATATATCTCAATCTTAATTAAAATTCTGAATATCCATATTACGAAAATCTAAGGATTCAAGAGAATGAAACTTTCTTAACCAACATTAATAATTTTTTTTTTTTTTTTTTTTTTTTTTTTTTTTTTTTTGTGTGTGTGGAATAACCCATGAACCCATGCTTTCTCCCTCTCTCTGAAATGACTAAAAATGAGGATGGAATAGAATAAAAAAAGGAACGAGATTATACCAATTATTGCTGCATGTTCTAATGAAATTTGTCGGTGCAGATTCATAGCCATAGCCATATATGGACTTGGTTATTTATAATCCATAATTATTTGATGGAATCATTTATATATTTTCGGTAATTTTTTTTTTTTTTTTGGCCAATGTCCCTCTCTATCAAACAAATAAATTCCAGTAGCAGCGGCGCGTCAAGTAATTTATGAATGATAGCTTTGCCTTTTGGACGAAGGAGCTGCCAAAAACGGAAACGAACCAGAAGAGAAGCTCCATACAATGATAAAAACATTTTATATTTCTTCAAAAAAAAAAAAACAATTTATATTCCGGCAGCTGGAACACGCAGGATTCCTTCAGAACCTGGGCGACTCTTCTTCTCAAAGCAAACGACAAAATAGAAGGAGAAGAAGAATTCGGCGCCTACGAGTATGAGACACCAGAGAAGCAACTAGAAACTCTCTCTCGAAGAGACCGTGGGGCTTGTGGATGGTTCCAGAAGGTTTATGGATTATCGGTTGAGTATTTTAATCCATTTCTCCCCTCCTCTCTCGAGTAAGGATCGTCTACCGCACTGCATATTCGGCAGCGCGGATCCGACAGTGCAGCTTACATCGGGATCCGGACTCATTATTTTTTATGATCTCGACTTAAAGTGCACCGTCGGATCCGCGCTGCCGAATGTGCAGTGCGGTAGATGATCTCGTTTGCTCTCTTTCTGCATTGTTTTTTTTTGATAAAATAAAAGAAAGGAAGGAGGGTCCAAGTTCAGTGTTCCTTCCTGGGTGAGACCTAGTGTCCATAGGATGGCATCCATCACACTCATAAGGGTGTGCACAGGACCCACCATGTGCCTCCTTATGAGTGTGATGGATGTCCATCCTATGGACACAAGACATTTCCCTTCCTTAATTAATCCTTGTCAAGTTCATTTACTTGTTTCTTTTTTTTCTTTTTTTCTTTTTTGCTATTGTTGTTGTCTTGTCAACAGAATTTTTCATCCCATTGATTGGCCAGTGGTCTTTTTAATTTTATTGGATCTGTACAAATTTTATCCCATGTTTACAGAGATATCCGTATGCGAATGGAGGCTCAGATGCAATGCCCAGCCGCTTTACTTGATATTTTCTTATATTTTTATTTTGCCTACGGTATATATATATTTATATAGAATATAATTACGTTGCTTTACAAAATTGGACAATATATATATATATATTTATTTATTTTTTATTTTGAAATTTATAAAGGACTTCTAATTTCTTTACGTCTTTTTTTTTCTTTCATTTTTATTTTTATTTACCTTGATTTTTTTTTTTTAAATCCTTATGGCTTTGTTTGTTTCCGGAATAAAAATGAGGATAAGAGATGACTCTTATCGCCCCTCTCACAAGGTTGATAAATAGAGGAGACAAAATCTTATTTGACCCGAAAAATCTGAAACCCGACCCGAGTTTCAGGGAAAGTCAAACTGATCCGAACCCGACTGGACCCGACCCGTGTTTCAAGAAAAATTAGACTGATTCGAACCCGACTCGACCCGACCTGAACTCGAACCATGTTTCAGGGAAAGTCAAGATGACCCGATCCGACCCGAACAACCCGAAACCTGACCTGACCCGACCCGGGAAAAGAGATGCAAAATCTGATCAAAACCCGAAAAACCCGTCCGACCCGACCTGTCCCGAAAAATTGTCGGCGGACATCAACCCGATATCCGACTCGACCCGAACCAGACCACAAAAAAACGCCGGCAACCGTCAACCTGACCCGACTCCGAACCCGACCCCGACCCGACCCGACCCGACCCGACCTGACCCAACAATTTGCCACCTCTGGTGATAAAGTTATCTTCTCCTCGAGAGATACATAATTGGAGATAAAATTACTTTGATCTCCTTAGAAAAAAAAAAGTAATTTTAATTTCTAGGTACTCTCAATTTATTTGTGATAATAAAAATGTTTTCTTTTGAATTATTATCTCTGATTTTTTGAGAACCAGAAATTGAATTATATGATAATAACTAACTCAAAATCGAGTGACAATTAAATCGTATATAACTGTAGAAATCACTTTTGATGCATCTCAAAGTTATAAATACACGAATGAAGTAGAATTAAGATTGTAAAATATTTATAAAAAAAAAATTAAGGTAATTAGGAGAAGTTATAAAAAATAAGATAGTAAAAGGAACATATATCTCAATCTTAATTAAAATTCTGAATACCCATATTACGAAAATCTAAGGATTCAAGAGAATGAGACTTTCTTAACCAATATTTAGAACTTTTTTTTTTTTTTTTGGAATACCCATGACCCCATGCTCTCTCTTTGGAATGACTAAAAATGAGGTTGGAAGAGAAGAAAACAAGGAACGAGGTTATACCAATGTTGCTGCATATTCTAATGAAATTTGTCGGTGCAGATAGCCATGGACTAGGTTATATATAATTCTTTGATGGAATCATTTATATATTTTCAGTGATTTTTTTTTTTTTTTGCCCAATGCCCCTCTCTATCAAACAAATAAATTCCAGTAGCAGCGGCGCGTTAAGTAATTTATAAGTGCTTACTTTTCCTTTTGGACGAAGGAGGAGCTGCCAAAAACGGAAACGAACCAGAAGAGAAGCTCAATACTATATTCTCAAAAAAAAATAAATAAATAAAAAGCTCCATACGATACGACGATAAAAACATTTTATATTCCGGCAGCTGGAAGCCTGGAACACGCAGGATTCCTTAAGAACCTGGGCGACTCTTCTTCTCGGAAGAAAATGACAAAATAAAAGCAGAAGGAGAAGGAGAATTCGGCGCCAATGAATGAGTAAGAGACACCAGAGAAGCAACTAGAAACTCTTCCTCGAAGCTACCGTGGGGCCTGTCGATGGTTCGAGAAGGTTTATGGATTATCGGTGGAGTATTTTTTAATCCATTTCTTTTTTTTTTTTTTTTTTGAGTGAAAGCCCGTAGGCGTTTTTTAATCCATTTCTCCCCTCTCCTCTCTTTCTGCATTGTTTTGATAAATAAAAGAAGGAAAGGAAGAAGGGTCCAAGTTCAGTGTTCCTTAATTAATCCTTGTCAAGTTCATTTTCTTGTTTCTTTTTTGCTGTTGTTTTTTTTTTTTTTTGACATATTTTTTTGCTATTGTTGTTGTCTTGTCAACTGAAATCCTCGTCCCATTGATTGGCCAGTGGTCTTTTAATTTCATTGGATGTGTACAAATTTTATCTCATGTTTACAGAGATATCTGCTTGCAAATGGAGGCTCAGATTCAATGTCCAGCCGCTTTATTTGATATTTTCTTTTGGATTTTATAATTAATAATTTTCTTTCAAATTAGAAATTCTTTTGCAGAAAGATAGAGTTCAGATATTTTTCTTTCAAATTAAAATATAATTGTTTTGTAGAAAGACAGAGTATAGCTTTTCACAAAATATGCATAGTAGGTAGGGATCTTTAGGACAAGTAAATAGAGGACTTCTCATTTCTTTACCTCGTTTTTCTTTCATTTTTATTTTTTTCATTCACTTTGATATTTTCTCATAAATCTAGAGGTGGTAGATTCTCAGGTCGGGTCGGGTCGGGTTCAAGTTCGGTTGGGTCGAGTCAGTTTGACCAACTGAAAATGTCGGGTCGGGTATCGGGTTGACGACTGCCGGCATTTTTTTGGGTCGGGCGGGTTTTTCGTTTTTGGTCAGATTTTACACCTCTATTCCCGGGTCGAGTCGGGTTTAGATCGGTTTGACTTTCCTTGGAACACGGGTCGGGTTGGTTTGAGTTGGGTTCGGGTCAGTTTGACTTTTTCTGAAATTTGGGTCGGGCCGGGTTTCAGGTCGGACAGGTCGGGCGGGTTTTTCGGGTTAAGTCAGATTTTGCCGCCTCTACTGAAATCAGTAAATTTTTCCTCTCCACCATTCCTCTTTTCTTGATACATTTTCTCTGCAGCAACTTAAAATTATATCTCCTGACTATGTTGGGGAGATGAATAATTGCAGATAAAATTACTTTGATCTCCTTAGGAAAAAAAATTTAAAATTTCTAGATACTCCTAAATTTATTTGTGGTATTCGGTTTTTAATAATAATAAAAGTTTTCTATAAATTATCATCTCTGACTTTTGGGAAACCGTAATTGAAAATTGAGTGACCAAAGTCATAAGTAACTGTAGAAACAATTTTTGGTATATCGCAAAGTTATAAATTAGAATTAGGATTGTAAAAGATGGCATTGTAAAAAAAAAATAAGGTCATTGGGAGAATTAAAAAAATTAAGATAGTAAAAGGTGTTATATCTCAATCTTACGTAAAATTCTGAATACTCATATTACGAAAATCTAATCAAGAGATGAGACTTTCTTAACCAATATTTAGATTTTAAAATGAGGTTGGAAGAAAAGAAAACAAGGAACGAGATTATGTCAATATTATTGCATATTCAATGATTCATAGCCATAGCCATAAACTAGAGTATTTAAGCACTATTTATTATTTGATGGAATCTTTGATATATTTTCGGTGGTTTTTGCCCAATGCCAATGCCCATGCTTACTTTTCCTTTTGAAAGGAGGAGCTGCCAAGTGCCAAAAAGGGAAACGAACCAGAAGAGAAGCTCCATACGATACGAGGATAAGAACATTTTATATTCCGGCAGCTGGAACACGCAGGATTCCTTCAGAACCTGGGCGACTCTTCTTCTCAAAACAAGACGACAAGATAGAAGACGAAGAAACTAGAAAGGAGAATTCGGCGCCTATGACTATGAGTACGAGACACCAGAGAAGCAACTAGAAACTCTCCCTCGAAGCAACTAGAAACTCTCCCTAGAAACTCCCCCTCGGACTCGAACTCTCGAAGAGACCGTGGGATTCATATCCCTTTACTTTACTGCATTATGCAGCTCATAACGTCAGCCGTTGGATTGACTCAAGATCCGTGTCAATGCGGATCTCGAGACGATCCAACGGCTGGAGTTGTGAACTGCACAATGCAGCAAGTCAGGGGATGAGCACTCAGCTGAGACCGTGGGGCTTGTGGATGGTTTTTTTTTTTTTTGAGGATAAACCCGTGGGTAGCTTGTGGATGGTTCCAGAAGGTTTATATATGGTTTATCCAGAAGGTTTACGTCAAAAAAAAAAAAAAAAAAAAATTAGAAACTCCTCCCTCGAAGCGACCGTGGGGCCTGTGGATGGTTCCAGAAGGTTTATGGTTTATCCACTAGATATTTTTATATTTTATTCAGGATGTTAAATGCAGGGTCCAGTTCCAGTCCTGCTTCAATGGCCGGTGTCCATTTCTTTCTTGGACAATGATACAGCCACAACTTTGCCTCCACAATCATGTAATATGGGTGGGGGGTTATTTTTATAAAATTTTGTGGGGCGGAGATATATTTTTGTAAGATTGTGAGAGTCATTTTTGTAAAAAATTTTTATGGTAGAATAATTTTATAAATTTCCTTAGAAGTTAGAAATAAAGGATAATTCTGTAAAATTTTCTGAAAAGAGAGATATTTTTGTAAATTTTTCTCAAGTGTATTGGGGTGTTCTTGAGGCATTGTGTGTGTGGTAAATTATATTTATCCTTATTTATTTTGCTCTTCTTTTTGTGCAGATTTTTGTATTTGGCAACTGTAGATAGATTCTTGGACGAACATATGTAGGCTTTTTGTTGTGTATGAATTTCGGGCAGTCTGGGCTTGGATTTATATATTGGGATTTATACCTATGTAATATATAATTCGTCTGCAGAACAGCTAATTGATCTGGGCCATATTCCGGGCAATATATGGAAATGTGTTAGATCAGTGGCAGATCAAGGCCCTGGCCTGTGTCAATATTTTTACTTGAGAGCTTGTTCAATTATAAAGCTTATGATTTTTTTGTTCAAATGATATTCTCTTTTATCTAATTCATCCATGTTTTCATCTTTTTTAAAAAAATATTATGAATAATCAGCTCTTCTTTCATCTTATATATAATTTGCAAGAGGAATTAATTGTGATACTCATTTCTATATATAAAAATAATTAAGGATATATCTACAAAATTTAAATTCCAATTTGTAAGAAAAGATGCATCATAAGAGTTCAATTTATGCAACACTGTGTGACTGTCTAACCCCAAAAAAAGGGAAATATGAAGAAAACAATTCAAATCTGACATATAGCTTGGTGGTTTTTGACGTGTAAAAAAGGAACTAGGGAAGTAAATGTACAATCAGAGAGATATAGTGAAAATTTAACGAAATTGTCTTCTTATCCAACTGCACCAGAAGTGAAAAAAAAAGGTGTTATAACTTTTAAATTATTTTAGTGGTTAGGTCCGAAATTGAAGACAATGACATGCTTATGAAACTCGGATCCGCATTAATTTTGCTAAGAAAGATAGAGAGCTGGTCAATTGAATGCTTGGGCACGATTGGTAACATTCGATATTATATTTTCTCGTTGCCACATTTGTGAGGTGCGCCGGCGGGATCGAGATCACCTGCTTTTCTACTTAGGGTCTGTTTGTTTCAGCGTACTTGACAATGCAAGTAGCTCAACCTACTGCAGTTGGCAAAACATGATGTTTGTTTGCATGTATTTGTATTTTACTATCGTAATTGGATTTTCAAGTTGCCAATCAATACAGCAGCTTGTGGTGCGCTCAATTTTGACGTAGGAGTAGCTGCAATACTTATTGCGGAAACAATTTCTTACCTCTTATTTCTATTATGAGAGAAATTGGAAAGAAAGCTGATTGTACGGTCAAATATGGTAAGACATAAATCAAATTATAACATTGTATTGCAATGCAAACAAACAAAAAAGGACAAAATGCAGTATAGTAACTACTGTAACACCTAATGCATTACGACTCCAAATACATGTAGAACCAACTTCTATAAAACAAACAGACCCTTAGAAAAACAGGATCTTGTTTTTTTTTTTTTATCAAACAACTTATAGATTAATAGTGTTCCAAATTTTAATGAATTTGAACATTGTTTGATAGCTTATCAAAATTTTATACATTTTTTAACGGTTTTAATTTAACGAGTCTCTAAAAAGCTACCAAACGTCACTTAAATTAAATATAATTGGACAAATAATCAATATAAGATTAAAAAATACTTTCATAAACTTTTTTCTATTTCTACAAAATTTTAATAATGCTTTTTTAAAATTTATTAAAATTATTGTTGTTAAAATTGTCAAGACTAGTATTGTTAATGGATCCCTCCCAAGTCCTAATTAATAACCAAGAACGTGATCTTTTTCAAATTGTACTTCAGACATTTCCAAACTGTTCAAGTGTTCATGAGAAAAAGTAAAAGGTTAAAGCTGACTTCAATCGAAGAATGGACCGATAACGAAAGCATTCGTCCGAGAAAATATCTGAAAGAGGTGCACATCTAGATCACACGAGATCATATTCTAGTAAAAAAAGATCATGTCACAGTCACACAAGAGGAAGCATGAAAAAGAAAAAACATGAAGTTATGCTTGTTCTAATTTGAAGGATTTGTCATATATAGACGGATCTTCATCTGGATTTGCATCTGAATTCAGGTGCCTGGTGAAAGCAACAGACGATAGGATTAATGTTTTTTACTAGAAGATTAACTTTTTATTTAGATAAGCCTGAAATTTGAAGCTCTAATTTGTAGAAAATTTTTTTATTTATAAATCTTATTAATATTTATTTAAATATCTATTGTTGTAGTTATCACAAAAAATAGTTGTAACCTGATTATCACCTTATTTTTTTTTCTCTTTTGACTCCACAACCAGTCACCACACCACCATATTATACTTCTCCTGTCCACAAAAGAATGAATTTGTAGCAAAAGTCAAAGGAAATAGTGGAAGAGTGAATTACTTTTATGCCCTCAATTAGTAGAAAAGTGAACATTCTTGGAAGGAGACGATGAGCATTTTGAGAATTCGTAATATATATATTTTTTTTTTTGAGGAAGGAAGTGGATTCAAACAAATGGTATAAATTCATTTAATTGTGGACAAGTTGTAAAGGGTATAAATTCATTTAATTGTGGACGGAGGATGTAGTACCCAAGTCCCAAGTCATAATTAAGCAAAATAAACGCAAGTGCTGCCTGCAAATTGGTACGACTAACATTGATGACTTCCAAGCAAAATATCTTCTTCCTTTCTCAGTGGAACTATTACTACATAATATATTCTATTAGAAAGTTTATTAATTAATTAAAAGATAGAGATCTTTTATCTTTATGCAAACAATTCGCTAGCAAGCACGCTCCTTCAGCTAGCTAGCACAGCCTGGACAATTATTCTTGCCATGACATGATTTCAATTATTTTGCTGCTAATGCAACACTCTCCGTATAGGAAGTCGCAGGTTCGAAACCCGAATATGAGTCTTTTATAGAATTTAAATTTGAGTGGTTTGACCCTCATCTTTTATCTCAAAAAAAAAAAAAAAAATTATTTTGCTGCTAACGACGATGTTATACGAAGGCAAACAGATTCTACATTAGTTGAATAATTAATTGTTCGTGCTATATATATAATTAATTTGTTTCAGTTTTTAATTTCATTTGTCTTCAATTATTTTATTTGTTATGCAACCGTACGTGAACAATTTACAGAGATTGTCATGACGGATATATAAGTTCATTAATTAGTATAATATTATTGATAACTAGTGTTTGTCAACGAGATGAATATTTTATAACTTATAAATTGTTATAAAATATATTGTCTTTTTTAATTATCTGAGTCATATTCATATTTCGGTATTTCAAATGTAACCGGTAATATTTTAAATTTAATCTGTACCAATACCGAAAATATAAGAACAAAATATTTGATATAATCTGAATATTATCTTATATATAATTATCTATATATCAATATTACTTGCATCATTTTAGGTTACTAAAAGGATGCAGCCTAGCTAGGTCCATTACAAACACCTGATCTGACTAATCACTAATCACAATAATAATGCTAACGACGCCATCTATGAATAGGAAAAAAAAAGAAAGCAAGAAAAAAGTATTTGCAAAGACATAAAAAGAGCAAAAAGATCTCATTATTCTTGGACCCACAGCAGTCCTTTGGAAGATGCAAATGTGAAATATCTCAACTCACCGGACCCCACATTGCGTCAACTCCTTACTCCCTCGTCTCTCTCTCTCTCTCTTCTGGTGCTACCATTTGCTATCTCTGACATCTTTACATTTTTTAATTGTACTTTTCCTCTGCAATCCATTCTTTAAACTCTCACTTAAAAATTGTAATCGGCACACCAAATTAAAATTGTTTTTGAACAATTATATTTTTTAAAACTAAAATTAAATCAAAGGTATTGTAATAATTTTGAAATATCATTATCCTTCTTAGTGATATATTTTGATAAAAAACTAATTCAAAGGGAAATAATTATTTAAAAAAAATTAAGTATGATGTGCCGAATAAAAATTGGTATAGATAGTACTTTCCTTTTAAATATTGGTGCGGAGTTGCGGATTGACGTATGTAAAGAAGGAATGCTCCCACATATTAGCTGTCAAAAAAAATTGTACAACCATATTTCTCTGGCCAGAGTTTTGTTAAAACGAAAAGATCATTTAAAACAGTTTATTTTGACGATTTGTAATAAAATACGGGAAATTATATAAGTTTAATATATTCTTATACAAGTTATTGATTTGTACAATATTTAACATCATCATTTATTTCGTATGATATTTTTATTACTTAATTCGATGTCCGTATTGCCATGTTGTATTAGCTGCCATGAAATCATAAAAAATAGGAAAATATTTTTAGATAAATTTTTAGAAAAATCATTAAGTTCATACATTTATTAAATAAGAAAATTCTATACAAATAGTTTAACTATATAGAAATTTTAATATTCTTTGATATTATATGCACTAATTAAATTGACAATTATTAAATAGATTTATTTATTTTTTTTAAATCTGACTACAATACAAGAAATCGTTTCTAATATCGAAATATATGTAAAATTATCTTAACATTAAAAAATTTTCGCAAATTCATTTTAACATTCCTTTTTTTGTAGGAGGTAATGCAATTATTTTTTGTAAACGGCAATTTTGATGAAGTAATAACTTGCAAGAGCCAGTTGATATATCGGATCCGGAAGGTTAACATGGAGCTGGCAATCAATTGTTTTCCCGTTTCGATTAGCTGATTAATTAAGCACGTAGTTATTATAAGGAACTGAATTTTAAAGATTACTTTAACATTCCATTTAATCACGGTACCACGTACATCTGTAACTCTGTGAGGCACGGCACAAACAGTGGCAGGCATTGGAGGGGAATTGCAGACTTGTGGAATTGTCAGAGACGAACATGGGAAGAGAGGAAGAGTGTCGCGGCGGGGATCCAAATCTCTTAACATATGTCACATGACATTCTCTTTGGGAGCCGTTGGATCTCCTCGGGATTCGTGTTTCTCGAATCCTAAAGAGATGACACCGAATCCCGAGGAGATCCAACGGCTCCCGAAGAGAATGTCACGTGACATATGTTAGGTGATACGAATTCCAGGCGGAGACGGATGCGGATCGAGTTTCATGGATCAGTTTCGCATGCAACGCAACTCAAAACAAAACTCCCACCGAATCAAATTCCCCGGCACCAGAAAATATCTCCCCGCCACGTGTCATAAAGCTGGCAGATATTTCTCCCTCTCTTCTCCTCTCCTCCTCTTCCCTTATAACCAACCGCGCCACTCCCCCACCGCCCTCCCCTCCTCTCCCCTCCCAATTCATTACCCTCTTTCTAGCTTCAGAGACCAATCCCCGGCGCCAATTCAGGCCTAGCCAGCTTAATCCATTACTGCAAGCTAGGTATATAGAGCTCCGCCGTGGGATTTAAACTTTTTTGATGGAGGCGCGGGAGATGATTGACGGCAAGGGGTGGACGGAGGAGCGGCACGCGGCCTTCCTCAACTGGATGGAGGAGAGCTTTGTCCACCGCATGCTCGGCCCGAGCGGCGGCGCCAAGGAGGCGGCTGCTACTGAGTTGGTCTGGCCGGGGAGGGAATGCTCGCCTGTCGATCATCACCTCCCGCTCGATCGTCACATCCCGGACAGCGCCACCGAGTCCACCGGCGATTCCCGAGCCCGGCCGCGGCCCAGCCGGATCCTCGCGGAGTCAGGTCGTGTTCTGTCTAATGATAATAAGTAAATAATTAAAAAGATATATATATGCTTAATATATAATTATATATAATCAATCAATACTTTCGTTATTTTATATACTTGAATTGCTTGTTTTGATCTTGTGTGTGCGTCTTGGTTTAATTATTACATATATGGAATAATTATAATTGTAATTATAAATTTATAATTATGGAAATGCATCAATATCTATCTTTTGATGACTCTTCTTTGGAAGACCTGGTTATCATAATAACAATACGTAGTAATTTGAAATTTGGCTGGAATCTCAATGTTGATTGCTTACTTAATTACTGGTCATGAAATGAACGACTTTGTTTAATTATGCTAATTAATTAATTAATTAACTAATATGAGTTAGATTATTACACTAACGTTAGCATTTTGGACCGAAATGCTAATGCCCAAAAATTTATATTATTATGTTCGAAATCACGATTTATGGTGCTCAATAAATTCTTTATATGAAAATATTGGAGAATACAAATTTTTTCATTTTTAGAGTTTTCTAAGTATTTGTTTTACATTTTTGAAAATAGTATGTACAAACATCAATATTTAAATAATATATATGAGCTCATTAGAAAACTCTAAAAATGAAAAATTTTTGTATTCCTCAATATTTTGATATAAATAATATATTGAGCACCATAAATCATGATTTCGGACATGATAACATAAAATTTGGAGCGTTAATTAATGCTAACGTTAGTATAATAGTCTAACTCAACTAATATAATAACAATATAATAATTTCAACAATGAGACGGCTATACTATGTCTATGCATGAGAGAGGGAGGGAGGTAGTTGGATGAGGCCATGACCAAAATAGCCCTAGTCCCTAGATATTTTCTTGCATGGTCTCTCTCTCTCTGTCCGACTCTCATGTCATGCTGAGTTGCTATTCGAGGGGTGGTTGTACTTGGTATCAACAAGAAAACAGCCTTTTAATTTGGGATATGCCGTATGCGATTTGATGTTTTTATATTTTTCTTGTTTTGACAACGAGTGGAATTAATTAGAGCTAAACAATTTTTATTTTAATTATGACCAAATACGTTTGATGGTACCTTACCTAGTTGTGAAGTAAGCTTTACAATAAATTACAAACCTTGTTAAAAAATTGTAAAAAGATAGATTTTCCCATCAGCATTACTTTGTATTTGATATATATTAGAATATTTTAAAGTACGTAATAATAATGTCAACTGTCAGATGTATTCTCTTTTCAAGCATGAGTGACCGATTGTGTACCTTGGTAATTATAGACCGAGTTGGTGCTAGGCTGCTGGCTTATTTATCAAGATTCATGAAACAGCTTACTTTAAGGGCTTATATATTAGTGTGCTGTCTGACTCTATAAAGATTCGCCATAAAATCGGCTAGGATGAACAAAATGTTGACAGGTTCATCGATCACTTTGTAAAGATCTTAAATTTAGTTTTACACACGATTCTTTTGGATTTCAATTATAATTTGAGACGGTGAGATTCATCTTTTTAATTCCACTATACTTATTGGGAATATAAATTATTTTCCCGTCTATATATTTTGCTTGGTTTATTTTAAAATTCTGATATTTACCTTTTCAATTTACAATTTAATTATTAAAAATAATAAATGAAAATTTTAGTAATATTAGTTTAAGAATATCATGTTATTATAAATGAAAGATAAAAAAATTAGTAGAAAATTTAAAATGAAAAATTTGATATTCGAAAAAATATATAAATAATTTATTGAGAATCTTAAATCAAATTTTCGGATACGGTTCAATCTAGAAGTATGCAAATTTAGCTTTAGATGCATAATTTTTATTGGAATATTGTTTAATCTCATTAAATAAATTTTAAATCCACTTCATTTTTTAATTTATAATTTGATTAATTGGATTATTAGCCGGTCCGATTTATATCTATAAGTGGTATATATGTGAGTAAAAAATAATTGTGAACACATTTTACTCACCAGTTAAACCAATTAAAACGATCCTCAAATTGGTGTCATGTATGGCTACTAATTAACCGGAACGACATTCCTTATCCAATTCATGAAATTAAACCGATCATCCATTGGTGATAATGCTTGTCAAAGTCGATTTCTTTTAAGAGATAATCTCTTTGTCCCCCATCATTTATCCCCCTTAAACGTCCCCCATCCGTTTCTGCTGGAACCGGTATGAATACCAGTTGGCAAGTGGTATGAACACCACTATACATTCAGTATGAACACCCTCTGAGAGCTCTATGAACAATGCAAATTGGGAGAAAATTTTTTTTGGCATATTTTTCATGTGCAAAAATAAATTAAGCACGTGCTTAATTCAATTTCAGCACGTGATGAAAATCGGAGCGCGCGCGGGTGTTCATACTGCTTATTCGCAGGTGTTCATGTCCAATGGTCTTCGCTGTTCATAGTTGACGTGGATAGGAGTCGGCATATTTTCCACGTGCAAAAATAAATTAAGCACGTGCTTAATTCAATTTCAGCACGTGATGAAAATCGGAGCGCGCTCAGATGTTCATACTGCTTATTGGCGGGTGTTCATATCCAATGGTCTTCGGTGTTCATAGTTGACGTGGACGAGAGTATGCGCACGGGGGACATTTAAGGGGGATTTTTTGTGGGGTACAGTTAGCATCCCTCTTCTTTTAATTCATACCAATAAATTAAGTTGATAAAGTTTGTGTTGTCTCCATCTGATTTTCTTTATTCTTCTATATCTTCTAATAATAATAATAATATTGTTCCACAGGGAATAACAGGGACTTGGTCGCTGTCGCAAATACAAACAGAAACAGGATGACCAAGAGACTTCTATCGCAGCTTGATCATGCGCCGCTTGACCAGGTTAATTAAATTCTACTCTTATCGCTAGCTGTCTATTATTGATATTTGATATGTGATATTCACCCTTTACCTACGGACTAATAGATAGAAGTGATTTGATTTTGTTGTTATTCCTACTCTCACTTTATTTTAGAGAGTTGATAACTGCACCCCTTAAAAAATCTCTTTAACCGCACAACCCAATACATTTTTAGTTAAAAATTCTTTTTTCATATATAACAAATCATTTTTACTGGTTGCAATTCACATCCTCAATCGAACAAAACACTTATATATATATATATATATACACACACAATAGAAAGATCAACAATAAAAAAAATTCACTCAAAATTTATGAGAGTATGAGAAAGAAAGAGAAAATATTACCAATTTAGTTTGGAGAATGGATAAGGGGTGTAGTTAAGGGGCAAAGATAATTTCCCTTTATTTTATGTTATCTATCGGTGCTTTGCTTTCTATTGGATTTCATATCCTCTTTAGCACTGCATTATGTAGTGTAAGATGTGAACCGTTAGATCATCTTGAGGTCTGTGCTGACTCGAATCTTGAGATAATCTAACGGTTCACGTCCTGCACTACACAATGCAGCGCTACAGGACGAGCACTCCAGCCAGTTATAATTTCTGGGTCCATATTACATAACATTAAAGTGTGTGTGTGTGTGTTTTTTTTTTTTTTATTTTTAAATTTGGAGCATTGCATGCTCTTGTAATAATTAAGTGGCATATATGGGATCCACAATTGTAGGGAAGACCTGTGATTTTTTTTTTTTTTTAATTCACAAATCACAATGGTATAGGATTTGGATTTGATATTTTGATGATAAAAAAGGGATAATGTACGCATGATCCATAATTAATTTATCACTGTTGTCTAATTTATTTTCTTTAAGGTGGTGCCACTGCCACAGTTGGGAAGCGTCGTAGATATTTCAATGAAGAAGAAAAGAAGATAAGATTAGGAAAAACACTGAAACAGACACGCAGAAGAACTATTAATGCCAACAAGGGGCAAGTCTTATTTTGGATTAGGAGGATATTAGAAGGTGTTAATTAGCATATGTTCAGCTTTATTCTATGAGCTTTGTTAGTTTCTTAGCTTTTAATTAGTTTGTTGTGAGGTAGTCAGCTAATTAATCTCTCAGTTGCTCTATTTTTTGCTTTGTTGCATCTTTAACTTCTCTATAGTGGAGGTGGAAAGTATATGCTAGTATATATAGTAGCACAAATTAAGTTCCATTTTATGGCTTCAGTATATATCTATTTATTCCATTCTTATATAGTTATATTAGTTATTAGTTTCTTCTCATTTGATTTATGTGATACATTTTGCATCTCTGAGATGTGCTTAATTTGTATATGCATTCTCCTAAGCCTATATAAGGCATTGTAATTGTAAATTTAATAGCCAGAAATGGTGGTATTTAGTACTATGAGGTTATTTTCACATATCATCTATATGGCCACAAACTCTCTTATGTTCTGCTGAGCAGCTGAAGTGCTGACTATATGGCCATTGATTCATCTTGATTGAGCAATCGAAATTTTCACGGTGGTGTGTATATATATATATATATATCTGTTTATCGTCATGCCGGCCGGGTAACTGTGCAATGCTGTTCAATAACTCTTAAATTTACATTATTTAAAAAAAAATTCTATCCGGTTTTAAACTTCGATTTCACACACAAAGACATCGTCTTTGTCACTAGAGATCGACTTGTTATCAGTCAAATATCAATATTTGAAATTGAATTAACATTGATTGAAATTTACATGCTTCAACAAACAGTAAGCAGAAATTAATCAGGGGTATAATTTGTTGCTGTTGGATTTTTTTGTTACAATTGTTATCGTATAAAACTTTCAATTCTGAAAGATCAGTGAAAGAGACATCAGGTTCGATGACAAAGTGGAGAAGATGATAAAATTGAGACCTGAGAACAGAACACCTATGAAAGCAGCAATATATGATGCCAGAATCCCGTTGAGGTTCCATCATCAGTTACGAATGCTATCTCTTTGGAAAAATATCTTTGCCGCAATTATTCTAGAGGGCTATTCTCCATTATATAATATTTTTCCAAGATTGGACTATATATCTTTTGCTTGTTGTATGTTCTTTCCTCAAATATCATTTTCAGTCTTTTCTGTCAAATTGAACAAGAGAAATTATGGAGGTGTGTCTATTCTTATTTCTTACCTACAGTATACTGACTAGATGTCTAGACCCTCTGCTGTATTGCATCTCGCAATTTTCTTTAGATTTTATACAGTTTCATGATCTCGAGACAATCTAACGGTTTACATACTGCACTGTAAGATGTGTATTACAGCCAGGGATATGAGTTCCAATCTACTCCCATTGTGTTCCAATTCATATCCTGCGGTACTCCAATCGTTGGATCAGCTTTGAGATTCTTACAACTCAATCTCAAAAAAAGCCCCCCTATAATCCCTGTCGTTGATTCGCTGCGCAGTATTGTACAATACTGCACAGCAGAGGATAAGCACTCATTGTGTTCTTATTTATATACAATACTCCTAATATGTTCTGAATTTTTGACTTTTAAGTTAGATAAAATTCATTTCTAGTCTAGCCAAACTAGTTTGTTTGGGATTAAAGGTTTTGTTGTTGTTGTTGGTGGTGGTGGTGGTATCAAGCTACAAGAGGTGCTAGTAGCTGCCAGCAGTGATGAAGCCAGAACAATTTTGTTGAGGGGGCAAAAATCAATTATAAATTAACAACATATATCAATAAGAATAAAAAATAGAGATATTAATCTTATCTCCCTTAACTACACCCCTTATTTGCACCCCATTTTTATTCTTTCATTTTTCTTTCTCCATTGATTTCCTTCCCACCACCATATCACCTCCGCCCATCGCCACCTTCTCCACCGGACCTCCACCACCCCTCGGCCGCACCTCCGCCCCCCTCTGGCTACACCTCCGCCACCATCTCCGGCCGCACCTCCATTGCTCCCGCTCTTTAATGCATATTTAGTTATTTGTATAAACTATTTTAGCGGTTAGTATAAACACTTTTGCGTGTTAGTATAACTACTTTTTCTGTTATCATATGGAAAATGTAAAATTATATAGGGGTGCGGTTAAGGGGTATTTTTAAGGGGTGCAGTTATCAGGCCTGTAAAAATAACTCAAGAATTAACAACATATAATAAAACCTCGATTTGTTGTTTGTATCTTTGTATCAGTAGTCTGATTGTTCATGTAAACAAATTAGCTTAAATTTGCCCCACATCATTCATCCTCATTCCTCCATGCGAAAATTTGCTGTTTTAAATATCTTGTAACTATTGTCGGATCTTCATTCCATGCAGTTTCAAATTAATATCAGTATCTGGTCCAGATATACGTGTAAAAACCCTTAAAAATAATACAATTAACAAACATGTACAGGTAAAGCGACGACCGTTTAGGATGATGCTTTCTATCCACAATTTGAGAGCATCCCTGATAACAAATCTTATCCCAACTGACTCCAATCAAAGATACAGCGTATATTTGGATTGCACAAGGCATGGGACCGGTACATCATTCATTCATATAGTGAGATCAGATCATAAATATCGAGTAATACCTACTGTTTATAGAAAAACCGTCTATAGTGTTGTCTATAGGTCACATTTCGAGATGGAACCGTTACATTTAGGAGTGTATCTGTTACATTCTGTACACGTTTATGGATGTATGGACGGTTTTTCAATGGACGCAAGATGTTTCTCATAAATATCTATCCTTTTCATGCTCCATTTATTTTCAATTTTTCAGCAACTGAGCTCTCAACTGACACAACTGATCATCATCACTAATTCTGATTTCTGAATGAAATGAATCCACTGTATGTAACTATGTATATCTCAATCATGCAGAAACTATAATCACAAGTAGATCAAGTTTATTAATTATTATATGTGTAGCTAATTAATACACCAACTAATTAATTAACTAATTAAAAGAGATTAAGAAGATCTACTCTAGATTCGTGTGGCGAGCGCGCATCTCGGCGGCGCTCTGCCGGAGCACTTGCTTCAACCGAATCACCAGCATCTCGAACAACACGAACAGCGCTCCTTCGTACAGGCTCCCCATCGGCAACCTGACGTCATCCCCCGTCTCCTCCTCCTCCTCTTCACGATCCGCCATTGTCTGCGCCGGCACATGCACTACAGCATCCACGCACTTCATTGCGTCGCTCTCGGCATCCGGCTTGGCGGTGATCAGCACCACCCTCCCGCCGGCTGCCTTCGCGACGCGACACAGGGCGCTGACAGTGGAGAAGTCCCCGGGGCCCGCGGAGGCCAGCAGAAGATCGCCGGGGGTGACTGGGGGAGTGGTCATGTCGCCTACGACGTGAGCGGAGAGACCGAGGTGGAAGAGGCGCATGCAGAGGGCTCTCATCATGAGGCCCTCGCGGCCGACTCCGTAGACGAAGACGCGGCCGTGCGGGGTGGAGGAGAGCGCGGAGAGCTCGGAGAGGAGGACGTGGAGAGGAGGAGGAGAGGAGCTGGAGGGGGGAGACTGGGTTAAGACCGACTGGATCTGGTGGCAGATTTGGGCCGCCATCGTCCCGGCGGCGGCGGCGGCGTCGGCGGCGGAGATGAGAGGAGTGGGAGTGGCGCTGCTCATTGTTTGTTTGTTTGTTTTATCCGTTGGTTGACAATGGATATTTTTCTTTGCTTTCTTTCCTTTGACTTTGAGGTTAGTTTATCAGTTACCGAATTAACTACCGATCTGATCTGATATTTTGGAGGGCCAAGCGAATTCATATCCCCTGCTGTACAGACAGATTCAGCCGTTGGATTGTATCGAGATTCGTGTTAGAGCGGATCCCAAGATGATCCAACGGCTGACGCTGTAAACTGCACAATGTAATAAGTCAGGGGTTGAACACGCTGTGCGTGTGCAACGTGCAGCCGATTTGTCCTCGTCTTCATAGAACGGGCCTGCTTTCGGCCCAGATCATACAAGTTTAATACGAACTTGCTGCAAATAATTTGCAGTGAATGCCCTCATTTTTTCGCGTAATTGTCCTCCACTGCACAGCAGCTCGTACGGCGCTCGGACGACCTTTAGATTTTTAGGAGGATTTTTAGATTTTTAGGAGGATTTTGAGATTACAGCTGCACGAATCTTAAGATAATACGGCGGTTCAGCTGCTGTGCAGTAAGATACAGTAGGTGAGATGAATTGCATTTTTTCTTATCCAACACAGCACATATCGAGACAATTGAGTGCCATTAGATAATGCTAACGTCCAAAAACAAATACAAACTCCACACTAATACAAGGCACATGTTAATCATCTGTGTTATGCAGTGCTCATTCACAGGGAAGATCAATTAGATCAAATGGTTATAATTTTCTTTACATATTTAACTTTACATATTTGTTTAGATAAATTGTGTATTAGATATCGCTAAAATTAAAAATCAGCTGATCAACCATCAAACATTCTAAAGGTTCAATTTTACTAACATTGAATATCAGTAATCGAGTGATTTCCAAACCATATCAAATTTACATCACTTATTTAGAAAAATGAAAAAGAATACTACAGATTTATTCCCCAATCAGAACGACGATTTATTGGTCCCTGTGGTTGAAAATGTGTTGTTGGTATATCCTTCCTTTCAGAGAGAAGCTAGAGGCATAACATAGACAGTGGCCCGAGAAGTGTAAAGCAACTTTTCCGTACCCTTGATCCTAAAATCAACTGAAATTACGATCACTCTTCTTCCATGTCTCAGTACCTTTGCCTCCACCTCTACTTTATCCTGTGTTTGATATCAAATTTAGTCAACATCTGCAGTTTTCTCTATTGTGAATCACTTCCTTTTGTGATAAGTTTTCTGAATCATATATTAGTGATTGAACATTATAAATCACTTTCACCAAACATATAAATTCTAATTGATTACCAAAGACAGAGTACACGATACAATATACACAGAATATGGTAATTCTAGTTTGAATTTGCACTTGTGCTCATTATACTCACCTACCAGAGCTCCGCTCAACAACAAAGTAGCACACACAATCGTGACCTTTTCAGAATAAGGGATTCTGACATCAAAGTTAACTTCACAGTCCTTGCTTTGTGTATTGGACAGTCCAATTTGTTATGGTAATTTGATCAATCACGATGTTCATAGTACAAAATGTCTGTTGTAGCGAGGTAAAAGTATGATAACAGTAATATGTATTTCGTGTAAAAATGCTACTCAGACCCTGCGCTGAATATTATGCCTTAAACATTGGTTCAAAACCAGATTCAGCACAAAACACAAACAAAGTCAAAGAAAAGAAAAGTGGCAGCTAATTTACACATTTAGAGTTATTTAGTCGTAAACAGATGATAGTGGTAAAGTATCACACTGGGACTAAGAGAAGTAAACTCACATCAATCTTGGCAGCAGAGAGGTAGGAAGTGCTCATCTCCCCAAGAAAGAGCTCTTTATCCCCCGCCAAAGTCTTGGCACAGGCCCGTGTGATAGCATCGGACACGGAGGCCACCACCCCTCCATGCAATGTATTGTACAGATTCTACAAGCAAAGAATAATTAATTCAGCTAACAAACTCGTCCAGTCTAGTGCAGTGTTGTAATATGCAGTCTATGTAGCCGCATATATAACCGTATATGCTTATGCACTTCCTATCCGCATTTGATTTATGATTTTAGTATGCGGTGCAATAGTTTTTAATTTTTTATAAAATATCCATAGTGAATAAGATTGAAAGTAAAGACCTCAAAAAAAATTGAAGTGGAATATCAGTATTACTCCATGGCTTTTACATTAGGCATTTAGGCCACAACTTTTGTATACAAAGCGGACATTTCTTAATTATACAATAGTTTTAATTATATTATAGTTGTAATGTATAAGTTTTTATTTAGAATTCGATGAATAAACCGCATATGAATTACGACATCAAATTCCGCATGTAATGTATGCGATGCCTATTCAAATGAGCATTTTGGACAGTGGTCTAATGAATGAGTAAATAAGTAAATAAATAGATGAAAAGGCGGAGGTGAAGCCGCTTACCCGAACAGCGGGATTGACAGCGAGTGTGCAGAGGACGCGGCCGGGCTGGACGAGATCGACGGTGAGGAGGGAGCGGATGACGTCGGAGAAGAAGTCCTGGCGGTGGGCGGCGGATGGGAGGCTCTCCTGGACCTTGAGCGCGCCGAAGAAGTGCGTCACGTAGGCCGCGGAATCGGAATCGGAGCCCATCTGATCTCTCCTCTCCTCTCTTCTCTTCTCCCCAATTGTATCTGTTTGTTTGTTGCCTTGCTTCGCTTTGCTGAACCTTGAACGCTGGCCGGTCGTTGGTAAACAAATCGGATCAATGATTACCAATGCAATGCTGAGAAGAGAGGCGCTACAGAGATCTGTGGGCCGCTGGCCCATTTTCTGCAGATAGGACCTTGTTTATTCTTGGAAAACATTGTTTTAGTGCCGCGATGGGGATGAGTCCTACCGAGTCCTAGAAGCCCAAATGTTTGAAAGGCCTACCCATACAAATTGGACATCTTTTATAGTATATTAATTTGGGACGGATTGTTATAGTACAGTGAACAGTGCTGTGAAAAGTAGTTTTTTTTTTTTTTTTTTTTTTTTTTTTTTAAGATCCTTCAATAGTATCTTACCGTTAAGTTGTTTAAGAGAATAATCTAGAAGACATAATTTTGACATTGAAAGTGTAAATAAACAATATACAAAATATAAAGTACAATATCAACTAGAAGTTTTACACTATGAGAAGAGATCAGTTGACAATTGATAGTATCTCAAATTTCAATAAATTACTCTTTGATAGCTTATCAAAATTTAAAATGTTGCAAATTAATGAATCATTAATAAGACTATTAAATAACACTTAAAATAAAATATACTTAAAAATATATTCAACCTAAAAGGTGAAAAGTACATGTATAATTTTTTTTTTTTTTAAGATTCTTAAACAATACTTTAAAGCTTCTCCCAACTCCATTGTCAAATTTGTCAAGATAACTATCAACTGATCTTCTCAACAACTATCGCTTTAAACTTCTTTTTCTATAATCCAATAATTGTATTAAAAAATATTGAACGTGTTGTACTCAACTTTTATCTTTACACAACAATATTTTACAAAGTTAGAAATGTCTAAAGAAGCAATATTTATGTTAAGAAAAATAACTAAAAAATTTAACGTCTTAGACAAGAAAAATTACAAGTGTAAGTTTGTGAAGCTCATCAAAACATTAAAATGAGAAAGGATTCCAAGTCAAGATACAAGTACATCCTTCCACATGTCTTCTAAAATTATTATTTGCAGTCATTTTAGAAGATTGAAAAGAAATACTTACAAATTTTTAAATGGTAAAAGAAATATATACAATGAGATTTTTATAAAAAATATAAATCCAATAACAAAAAAAGTTGGAGATATTTAAAGTATTAAATTAATAAATAAAAAAAAAATCTATAATAACCAACTATGTCTTTAAAATACTCACCTTTTAGAAATATAATAATTGTATGAAAAACTTCAAGAAATTATGTTTATTATGATCTCCTTCTTTTTAGTAGAGAGATGTGTATGACTTCAGTTCTTTCTTAATTCTTAAAAATATAAGCAAAGTACGCTACAAGAAAGTTAGTATAAATTTGAAAATTATAAATTATATAATATGAAAATTTCTTTACAATTTATAACTTCTTTCTTCATAGTTCATACTTTTTCAGTTTTTATCCCTTCTTTAAGATTTAAGATTACATTTCAGTTTTTTTTCTAAAAAATAATAATCTACTGCCGAAGCAACGCCGAGGGACGTATCTATTAATATTTAATAGTTCATTTTCATGCGTAACAACGGAAATGGGTATGACCACTTGATGCACCATTAAACATCGCCTAAATTGCTTGATTTTTGAAATACAATTTCGTAACAATAATATTTATTTGAAATACATTTTTTTTTGAGAATTATCAAAAGACGTATATTTTTTAAAATTTTGGTGGTCAACCCTTAGGCAAACGTATATAACTATATACTACGTACAAAGATGGAACCAATTTAGTTTATTGAAGTTCTTTAACTTGCTGCATTTTTAGTTTTACTCAAAAACGTATGATATTTGCTCCTTTGTGTGAATTTCTTATGCTTTTCTTCTTTTTTTTTTTATCAGTTTTCTCGCTTTTGTACGATTTTATAACTGTATCAGTATTCATAAGCTTTAATTAGAGAGAATATAGAAAACAAAAACAAATTATTGTGAGTTTAATATATATATTGTAACAAGCAGCTTGTACAATGTTCCTTGTTCCTTGCAGATACAAAATGCTCTTTTCAATATGCTTGCAAGTTACAACAACATGAAAGAAAGATTTTAGATTTTGCTCATTGTCAGTTCTTAGTCAGATAACCGTGCGGATTTTTACTTGCCCAGTTCCATTGGTCTCTGCACATATCTTCTATTCCATATTTTGCTCTGCAAAAATGCAAAAAAATTCATATGTGAGCAATTTAAGAAACAAAAACTAATTAAAAGGTAATATTACTCTGAAATGATATATAGAATGGCAAACCTCCATCCTAGTTCTTTGAAAGCCTTTTCTGGCAACGCATATACCTCCGTAGCGTCACCGGCCCGTCTCGGGCATAATTTTGTGGGAATTTTCTGAATAACAATCAAATGAAATCACATTAGAATTATGAATTTTATCATCTATATTATGGTAAGAACATAAGTCAATTTTTACCATTACTTGATTGATATTTTACTCACTTTGCCTGATGCCTTTTCAAATGCAGAAACCATTTCAAGCACTGATGTTCCATTGCCAGTTCCCAAGTTGTATGCCACACATCCTAAAGAAAATGAAGACTTGATTGTTAGAAGAGCGAGGAGGGAAACCAATATAATATTTGATTTCTCCCTGTATTTGCCTCTCACTTCGTCTCGATGAGTTCTGCATTATTTTTTCATGATGTATCTTATTGTTTCTTTACTTTTGTTTAGGATAATGCTTGTATTTCATTTTTCATTTTTCATTTTCTTTACTATCTGTAACTTTTTTATTTGTTTAATGCAAAATTTAAGTAGGCTTTTGACCTACTTCCCTCAAACAATTTGGGTTATTGTTCTTAATTTGAACTATCTAACCTAAATCTGAACACATCAGTTTTCTAGGAATAACCTATGTTTTCTGTCTGAAATAGCTTCCGAAGAGCTGCGAGATGACCATCAGCTACATCCATGACATGTATATAGTCACGCACAGCGCTTCCGTCCTTTGTCGGGTAATCGGTGCCATAGATATTCAATTCAGGAAGCCTACCAACAGCTACTTGTTGAATGTAAGGCATGAGGTTGTTTGGAATCCCTTTTGGATCCTCTCCGATCAAACCGCTCTCATGCGCTCCGACAGGGTTGAAGTACCGTAACAGTATGATACTCCACTCTGGGTCTGCTGTCTGAATATCACGAGCGATTTCTTCAAGAAAGAGCTGCGGTTAATATTAATGATCAGTAATTAATTAACTCATATAATTGTGGAATACTGGTACGGTTTTATAATATTCTGAAATCTGCATCTTTACAAAATACTGGTACGGTTCAGAAAATATAAAGATGTTCTCAGCAATGCTCTATAATAGTCCCTAATCCTGATTTAGGGAACAATAATGCATCTATTTGCTGGAAAAAAATTACTTCTCACTATATAATTATAGATTAGTAAATACCTTCGTGCGGCCATATGGGCTCACTGCCTTCAACGGAAAATCTTCATCGCACGGTATCTTTTCAGGTTGCCCATAAACAGTAGAAGATGAGGAAAATACCAGCTGTACCCATAATAACAAAAGCAGTAACAGAAATGTTAACAAACAAAAAGAAAATAACAAACTTCTGATCACAAATGTTAAACCAGTAATCAGACCCACCTTTTTGCAACCATATTTTGCCATGAACTCATAAAGATACAGTGACCCGATTATGTTGTTGTTGTAGTACAAATCGGGTTTTTGAACGCTCTCTCCAACGGCTTTTAGTGCAGCAAAATGGATTACCGCATCAAATCTGCTCTCGTAGAAGTAACAAATTAAGTAACTGAATTAAAATTTACAGCATAAACTAATGTTTGTGAAACTGAATGCAAAATTGGGTGACAATATTATCGCACCTGGTTTGAGTAAAGATCATCTCCAAGTCGTCCTTGTTGCGTATATCTCCCTGCAATTACCAAATCTAAATATGAAATCACCAGCAAATTGGTTTCACCTAAATGTGCAAAGAAAGCCTGTTTTGTAACATCTATGAGAGTGCTTTTTACCAGTTTAACTTTTATGATCATAACATGTATATATATTTATGTGACTGAAATCACACCGGTACAGGTTGAGCTTTTCTGTTCTTAAAAGAAAATATCATTTCTCTATACTGTTGTTTCAGTAAAAAAATACCAGTTATATGCTATTACATAATTTAAAAAAGGATCAAGCAGATATATATATATTGATGAATTCGAAAGAATTTAGTTCTTAAATTTACTCGAATACCAAGTAGAAATGTAGATTCCGAGAGTCTGGTCCAGCCAGCAATCGAACCCGATTAACAGCCTCCTTGACCGAGTTGTCAAAGTTGTCGATGATATAGACATTGTAACCTTCTTTTAGGAGTTGTAGCACGGTATGGCTTCCGATGAAACCCGCGCCTCCCGTCACCAGGATAGTTTGCTTCCTGACTTCTGACACCATTATTGCTTCAATGATCGGTCAATCGCTTCAACTTTTTTTTTTTTTCCTCTGATGTTGTGTACCTAGTGATTGACAATATGTAGCAGATGTAATTAAGAACAAGACATGATGATACTAATCCACTTTGTTCAAGATTAACTGAAGATCAAGCTGAAGGTGTTGCACAATCTATTTTTAGAAAACAAATCTTGCTTCTTGAGGAATAACCGATAACGGATGTTGTGTTTTACTGTTTGGCAAGGAAAAGCTTAACTGGGTTGGTTCAGGATATTCCTTATATCAAACTGTGTATAAACAAAATATAGCAAATTAGCTTTACAAGAAGGGGAAAAACAGATTAACAACTACTTTTAATTAGGAAAAAAAAATTGATGTTTCTATATTGTGCTTAATTTCTTTATTCTCATACTATTTTCTGCATAATCCAAACGTACGCCTTCACAATAGCATGTTTACTATTAGTTGCAAAAATTATATAAATTAGTTATGAAAGAGTTGGTCTAACAAATTAAACTTAGTGAATTGCTGAATGGACTTTTTAAAGGCCGAATGAACTCTTAAAGGCCCCAGATCATAAGAGTACCTCGTTAAAAAAAAATGGCTTCTGTAAAATTGTTTTTCTTTTCTTTTCTTTTTTCTTTTCCTTTTTTTTTCTTTTTTTTTTCTTTTCTTTTGTTTTTTTTTGAAGAAGAAGGGTTCTGTAAAATTGGATAATTAGATGTGAGTCAAATCCGAATGCATAATGACCAACTTTTGTTATATATACTCTCGGACAAAATAATTGCACCTTTTTTTATAGGAAATTATAGCGACGTAGTGTAATCACCTCTCATGAAATATATGTCTATAAAAAGATAGACATCTTTTATATTCACTCATTCCTGTCTTTTTATTATATTTTTGTATTAAAAAAATGGACTCATTATATATTCTTTATTGGTAAATTTCAACATGGGCGGAGCCAGAGTTGTGACATGGGGGTGCTTAGTAGTACAAAACTATATATTCATCAATTATAGGAGGGCCAAACGACAATTACTGAACAAATTACATAGAAAAATAACATATATTCCTTTGCCCGGCGTTTGGTAACTGAAGTAAAACTGATTTAAAGCCTTAAATCAGTTTACTCCTGCCAAACGGTGTTTAGTAGCGTGTAGTAAATGCCATGAAGTGAAGTAATTAAACACAATAGAGTGTAGTAACTTAAAGCACCTGAGGAGGTGGTGTAACTTAAAGCAGCATCATATTTACCGAACTGGCCTCTTCAGTCCAAGCATCTTGTTTAAATGAAAATATCTATATTTTATTTAGTTATACATTTCGGTCAAAACAAAATTGTTGGAAATAATTTTTGTCTAGATTTTAGACTAATTTAATTAGCGAATTTATTTTGATTCATGTATTAGATAATTTTAAATTTATTATTTGAGACATTTTACTATTTAAATATTGTTTGTTTGTTAATTATTATAATATTAATTTAGATGACACTTTAACGGTTCATCTTATGATACAATGTTACAACATAATACACAAGGACATTTTGGTCCATCAATAATCTAAAAGTTTGTGAAGTATTTTATATTCAACACTACTTCATCAAATTACTACACCTTACTTCATTTTGCAACCAAACACCAATGCTTTAAAATGCTATTAAGTGATTTAACTTTTACTCCGCTTTAACTTTAGTACACTTACCAAACGGAGGATTTAAGTTGCAAAATCACGAAGGATCTTAGCACCCCATGTCCCCTCTCTCCGCCCCTGAGTTTCAATAGTACTGTCTCCTTATATCCATTTCTTCTTCTTTTTTTTAAATAAATTTTAGAGATGTCGATGTACAAAATGAAAAACATTTGGTTAAAAAAAAAAAAGAAAAAGAAATAATGAAAATATTGTACTGTAATTTCTTGGGGAATATTTTTATATACTAGTAAAGAGGCCACGCCTTGCTTTGGCTGAAATTATTATACCTTATAATAAATGGCCGGAAGCTCATCCCTTGTGAGGAAACTAATATGGGCCTTAAATTTTAATAGGCTGAGATATTAATGTACGTCGACGGTGGTAATCAATCTAAGTATAAATAATCAACGGCTGGGGGTTATTCTTTTGGGAAGATAAAACTTTCATGTCAAAAAATCTAATCTCTTTTATCAAGAGAGCAAGAATATTATTGTAATTTGGAAGTACTATATTATATATGAGAAGGGATCCATTGACAATGCTTATATTGACAATCTTGACAATGGTTAATTTTAAAATTTTGTAAGAATTAATAAAAAATCGTAAAAATGAAAATTTTTTTATGGATGCATTAGTTAATTTATAGATTGATAGTGTTTCAAATTTCAATCAATTTGAACACTGTTTGATGCTTTATCAAAATTTTGTGTATTTTTTAACGATTGTAATTTAACAGATCTTTAAAGAGCTATCAAATATCGCTCAAATTGAATATAATCGGAATATATCGATCTATAAGTTAAGTAATACTCCCGTAGACTTTTTTCTATTTTTAAGATTTTTTATGAATTTTTATAAAATTTTGAAAGGTAGCATTGTCAATATTGTCAAAAAAAACCATTGTCAATGGACCCCTCCTCATTATATTATATATATATATATAATACATTTTTCGATTGTGCATTATCCTGTCGAATATTACATAGATAACACATTGCCTGGACTGTTTTCTGTCTGTTGTCTTCTGACATTTGCTATCAGCATTCTTCTCGCGCGTCTAATTCCGGATGTATCAATATCTTTCGGCATTTTCTTCTGCTTTACTCAAAGTCAATGGTCTCTGGGCCACAGCATCATATATTTTGTGCTATGATGTAGGTTCAGAATTTGAGAATTTCTTTTCGGAAAATGCTATGGGATACCGCAAAAATACCATCGGGATACCATTAAACATCGACTGTCAATAAAAAATGTGATAAGTTAAATATTTAGGAGGTTAAGGTGAATATTTAGGAGGATAAGTTGGATAGTTAGGATGTGTAATGCTGCAAGTTAAATTAAGAGTTGTTTTTATTGGCTGTAAAGCAAAATGTGTTAAGCAAAATGTGTTAAGTGTAATGATGTAATTAGGTTTTTATTACGTGGAGTTTTTATTGGTGGTCAAACAAAATGTGTTAAGTTGAATATTTAGAAGGTTAAGGTGAATATTTAAGTTTAGTTGAATTGGTCAAAGGTTTTTATTGGTGGTCAAACAAAATGTGTTAAGTTGAATATTTAGAAGGTTAAGGTGAATATTTAAGTTTAGTTGAATTCGTCAAAGATCATGGTATCCCGACGGTATCCATATTGTATCGGAATATCTGGATCATTTCTCTTCGACTGTTCTCTTTTGGAATCACTAGACTGGTCATATATTTCCTTAAGTGTACCAATAATTAAATACCGTTAAGTCAACTCACCATTGGAAGGTGTTATATAGTGAACTTTCTTAATTAATTAGTCAAAGGCTTTAAGAGAAAATAATTAATTAAGATCGAGCAAGAAAAAATACTGCTTATACAAAATATTAAGAGGGAGAGAATTGTAGATTTGTTCCTATTATTTGGATAAAATATATATTAATTTTGGGGGCAAATTAATTTGAAAAAAAATGTCTTGTCGTCCATCGAACCATTTCAAAATTTTATTATGAAGTTTGACTTAGTGATGAGTGACTAATATAATTCTAAAATATGTTCTAAGACACTAGAATTGCATTACACCTTTAATATTTAATTTGTTTCCAAAAAAGATGTACCATATATATGAGTTGGATGTATGCTAGAATTACCCTAAACATACATTAATTATAATTGTCTTCATGATGAATCTTTAGGAAATATCATTAACAATAATATTTTTTTTTTAAAATAAAAAACAACCATGCAATCCGACAGTCTATACATAATAATTAAAAACATAGGTCTGTTGACATCATAACAACCCACCAATATGTCTCTTATCTTAAATCATGGTAAGTATTATGAAAAAAAAAAACAAAAGAAAGCACTTATATATACTCAAGTACTACTAAAGCGTTGCAGAAACATGTATACATATTAATCTGAGATCATTTCAACTCAAAACATATTTATCTCCCCTTTTTCATTTCAATACAAAATTTGAGGTCAGAATATAGAAAATGGAGATGGCTTCTCGTTCCTTGGTATGTTTAGCATTGGTTATGTGTTTTATATCTCCATCTGCATCGGCAATTCATAAATATAAGCGATGGCCTGTTGGAGGGAGCACCAGATTCTACGATTTTAAGGTACATATATGTGATGCTGCGTACCTTTTAATGTATATAACTATATATATAATGCCCATATATATTATAGTTTGGAGAGGCAAGCCAAGCGTAATTTGTCTCTATTTGGTTATATAAAAGGAATATAGTCAAATTAAAAGACATTCAGTGCAAGCTGACACTGAATTTTTGCGTTTGGGATAAATTGGGTCACTGCATAATTAATTAACTTATATCAACTTTTAAAAAAAAAAGAAAAAAACAAAAACTCCAAATAAATTGAAAAAAAAAAACAGGTCAAGGTAATAGAATTCAATTTTGAGGAACAAAACAGGACAATTGTAACATAGAAGTTGGAAAACAAGTAAATGTTGATCCTAATTAAAATGCTTATGAAAGCAAACACAACATTATCGTCTCTAGTTAGCTAAACATATAATTTTTGTCAATTATATAAGCAGTTCTGTTCTTCAATCTCAGGTTCAAACAATGGAGGTAACGAAGCTATGCAAGAGCTCAAGCATTGTGACTATAAACGGGGTGTATCCGGGGCCTGTACTGTATGCCGAAGAGGACGATCGAGTCGTCGTCAAGGTCACCAACGAGTCTCCTTACAATGTCTCCATCCACTGGTAATATCTCTCTCTATATATATACTTTCTATTATATATATACTGTTAGATGATCAACTGTATTAGACAATCAACTAGTAAACAGCCACGCCTTGTTTTGGACTGAAATTATTATTTCTTATAATCTTTTTTTAAGATAAAATATAACAGGAAGAAATAGGTCAAGTTTATTCAAAAAGACTAGAGTAGATTATTAGTCAAGAAAATGTATCGGAAGGAAAATGTTTAGTTACTGACACACATTGCGGCCGATAGCTCATCCCTTTTGATAAAACTTATATGGGCCGAGACATTAACGTACATCAATGGTGGTGATCAATCTAAATAAATAGTCAATGGCCGAGATTCTTTCTTTGAGGAAGATAAAACTTTCAGTAAGGATATACGTAGCATTTTACTTTATCAAGTGACATCATTATAGAGGTACTATTTGAAGCTCTCATCAGGGGACATGTATGCAAAACAAAAGGATTTTATAAAATTAACGCTAATTACACAATTAACTCACTTTCTTAAGATCAATTGATGCACAGGCATGGGGTGAGACAACGGTTGTCGTGCTGGTCAGACGGGCCAGCGTACATCACGCAATGCCCGATACAAGCCGGCCAAACTTACACGTACGAGTTCACGGTTTACCAGCAGAAAGGCACTCTATTCTACCATGCGCACGTCTCGTGGCTCCGTGCGACTCTTCACGGTGCCATCATCATCTACCCGAAGACCGGCGTCCCATACCCGTTCCCGAATCCTTACGACGAACACGTTATCATTCTCGGTACTTTTGTATGACAATTTTAATCTGAATAACGGCTAACGCAGTATCAGGCAAACCGCAAACGTGTTGTCTAATTGTTCATGTGTGCATTTCTGTTCAGGAGAGTGGTGGAACAAGAATTTGTTTCAGATGGAGCAGAGCACACTGGCAAGCGGCGGGGCGGCGCCGCCTGCTGACGCGTTCGTCATCAATGGACATCCTGGTCCACTTTATATTTGCTCAGAAATCGGTAATATAGCATGGTACAAACAGTCATCTTCTGGTACCGGATATTCTTCCATAATGTACCAAAAAATTAGTTACCAATTATTATCATTTTTTCTTGAATGTTAGTTACTGTCCTTCCTGTATCCTTGTTTTCCTCTTCGGCCCAGATATACGGATACAAAAATAGATATCAAAACAAATACCAAGTTATAATGTAAAATATATCTAAATTGAAACATTAACAAGTTATCTTGAAACAATTAATGTAATAATTTGAAACGTTTTAGTATTAAGTTGAATAACAATTAATGTATGTGGAAGCAAGATGAATTGAAAAGACAGCAAAAAAAAATTAATATAATTTGTTTTTCATTTTAATCTTATTAAGTTTCAGATTAATTTTATAAATGTTTCATTTTAATTGCAGCATATTTCAGATCAACGTTAGATTAACTTTATATATGGTATCCGTTTTGGTATCGTGGTATCTCCCGAACATTTTCGTTTCCTCTTTATTTGTGATCTGGTTGGCTCAACTTTGTATAAACACTCGAGTTCGAAAATCGTTAGGAACTTAAAATAATCTTAGTGAAGGATATAAACTAATTAGTTGATTTAGGAATAATTAATTAGTAGTGATGCTGTACAATAATCACTTTCTGAACTGTTTCAGATGTGTACAGCATCGATGCGGTACCAGGCAAGACGTACCTCTTGCGCATAGTGAATGCGGGACTGAACACCGACCAATTCTTCTCCATCTCTCGACACAAGCTGACCGTGGTCGAGGCGGACGGCGAGTACACGAAACCGTTTGTTGCAGATCACCTGATGCTGGGCCCAGGCCAGACTGTGAATGTCCTTGTCCAAACCGATCAGCCAATCGATACGTACGAAATGGCGATCGGCCCGTACGTGACTGCCAAGAATTTAACCTTTCAAAACATCACCTCGATTGCCCATTTTCGCTACTCCGGCGCTGGTCTAACCGCTTTGCCTCAACCCGCCGTGTTGCCATTTTATAACAACAGTTTGGTTGTGAGTGCAAACATGGATGCGCTAAAGAGTCTTGAGGTCACAAATTTGTTTCGTGATGTTGACGAAAATCTTTTCTTCACAATTGGGCTAAATGTCGAGCAATGCGATCGGCAAAACCCGAACTCGACATGTCAGGGTCCCAATGGCGGCATCTTTGCTGCCTCCATGAACAACATAAGTTTTATCGCGCCCAACGTCTCCTTGCTCCAGGCATATTACAATAGCCTCCACGGAATATACACCGACGATTTCCCGGGACTGCCAATGAAGAACTATGATTTTGTAAATGGGGCACCTAATAACAGCCCGAACGACACAAATTCCGTCTTCGGGACGCGAGTAAAGGTTCTGGAGTACGGTGCCAATGTTCAGCTCATTATGCAAGATACTGGTACGGTAACGACTGAAAGCCATCCGATGCACTTGCATGGATACAGCTTCTATGTAATTGGCTACGGATTCGGTAACTACAACCCGACAACCGCAAAGTTCAATCTGGTAGATCCTCCATTGATGAACACCGTCAATGTGCCCGTTGGTGGATGGGCGGCGATTAGATTTATTGCCGATAATCCAGGTATAACTTTCGTTTAATTTACTAGTAAAAGCTCACACCTTGCTTTAGGCTGAAACTGTTATTTTTTATAATAAAATTTTAGGATATTATGTAATGGGCCTTAAATTGAGAAAATTGATATGGGCCTTAAGTTTTAGAGGAAAGTCCATATTTGGTCCCTCAACTATTACATTTGGTTCATATTGCTCCCTAAACTATTTTTTGATTCAAATTGCCCCCTAAACTCTTTAATTTGGTTCAATTTGCCCCCTCCGTCCATTACTGTTAACTATTCCGTCGTCTCCCCATCCCATTCTTATTTATTTATTATATTAATTTCCGAACAATTACTTGTATTCTCTTAATTTTTTAATTCGTCATGGTTACTCTCAGCTCTCTTCCTAATCTGGCACGTCTCTTAAACACCAAGTCCATCTTTGTCTCTCTCAATTTCATCATTTATCTCTCCATCCTTCTGTCTTTTACAATTTCATTCTGAACTGAGAGGCGAACGAGTGCATATCCTCTGCCGAAGGCTAGAGCCCTGGACAGACCACCTCCATGAGACCCTGACCCCTGAAACTCTTAGAAATGCTAGTATTTATTAAGTCATTTATTATACTAGCTTGTACAGCTAGTTGTCATGGATAAAATCTTTATGCATCATCAAATATTTGTTGGATTCAATCCTACCGGTGAATTTGAGTTGAAACTCTTCCAATTGAGTTATACCATGGTATTGATGTTTTCAATAGGCAACGTAAATTGTCAAATTAATACGTCAAATGATACTTTTATCGGTGAAGAAGTTCTACAAAAAGAAAATAATATATATATTTATTTGCATAATTTTTCCTCTACACAAAAATACAGAGTCCCAGTTGATTTATTTTACTTAAATAAAAAACTTAAGCTGACAAATAGAAATAAGAATTCTTAGAAATAAGCATAACTGAAGCAGCATTAAGACATTTGCTATAGAGGAAAAGGTTCCATAATACATTTGCAAGTGGCACATAAATAAAAAGGCAAACTTAATAAAATAAGTATACAGGACAGTCAGTTAATAATTTGTTTTATCGACTGGGAGAGGAGGGGGATTAAAAGGGGGGATAGAAGGAATACTTAACGGTAATGTGATGGGATGAGTGAATTAGATCAAATTTAAGAGTTCGAGGGGCAAATTGAACCAAATTAAAGAGTTTAGGGGGCAATTTGAACCAAAAAATAGTTTAGGGGGCAATTTGAACCAAATACAATAGTTGAGGGACCAAATATGGACTTTTCTCTAAGTTTTAATAAGTTGAGACATTAAAGTACGTCAACGGCAGTGCTCAATCTAAGTAAACAATCAACGGATGAGATTTATTCCTCAGGACATATAGAACTTTCATGTCAAAAAATTCAATTTACTTTTATTAGGAGTAAGGATAACTTAGTTGCATTGAGTAAATTACTGCTTTCCAGAATGCAAATTAGCCATAACAATTTGATTGGTATTATTTGGTATAATTTTTTTTTTTTATAGTGTTCATAATGTCATATATAACAGCATGCCCGGAAACTGATATGTAAATGTAGGTGTATGGTTCATGCATTGCCATATTGATCTGCACCTGTCTTGGGGCCTCTCTATGGTGTTCATTGTGAAGAATGGAGATGGCCTGATGGAAAGGTTGCCTCCTCCCCCGGCAGACCTTCCCAATTGTTAAAAAAAATTAAATTATACAAATTTGGTTCATTGATAATAGGACTACATGTTTTATGTGATTGAAATTTTGAGATTTTTTTTTTTTGGTTTTTGGTTGGGGTGGGAATTAATTCAACTGATACGGATAGCCTTATGTAATTTATGAATTACATATAGTACCTTACAAAAAGAAAAAAAAAGGGTATTTTCTCAGAATTACAAGTTTTATGATTTTAAAGAGCCCAAGATATATCTGTAAAAAAAAAAAAAAAAAAATAGGCCTTTTTGGGCCTATTTAAAATGCCCAAATTAACTTTGAGTTCACATTCTTTGAAATATTCCTTTCGACAGAGAAAGGAATTCCAATTCGAACAGCTTTAATTTCGTGCTGATTCATTATTTAATATTTATTTAACACTTTACAAGACGTACGACAGAATTCACAACTTTCTTTGTACGTTGATGAAAATTCAGAAAAGTCAGCATTTCAAATAAATCAAATAATTCGCTTTCAGGAGTTGACTCGAATTGATGTTTCAAAGTTGCATCTAAATCACAGACTTGGTATAATACAAAGAGTAATACCTAACCTCTATAGAAAAACCGTCCATAGCGTCTATATGTTACATTTTGGGATGTATCTGTTATATTTTGTACATATTTATGGATGTATGGACAATATTTCAATGACGCAAGATGTTTCTCTAATACAAATATACAATCATGTCACTCTTGACAATGGTCCAACATTCCGAGCAAGCATAGTACCAAAATATTGACTTGACATGCTCAGAAAATATGGGCAGCATATATGGGCCTATTATTTTATAAGAAAAGTCTAAGTAACTCAGATATTAATATTATCTCTAAAATTTAAAGGCCTTAATTTGTTATTAATTTAGAATAAAAATGGTGCACGACATTTGACTTGATCACCTGGAGAAACTAACGTATGCCATATGGTAATAACAAGTATAAATATGATGCCAGATATGTCTTAATGTCAATTGATTGATTAAGCATTCTGAACCATGTAAATTGTGGGTACAGATTGCAAGCAAAAACCAGACGTCAGACGTTAACAAGACGGCTGATAATAGTTCGAACTTATTAATTTGTAAAAAAAAATTATTCCGTTGAAGTTCTTAAGTTCATAGTGTATATTCAATATTTTTGGTATTTTATCCTCACATTACATATTTCGAGATACATAATTAATAGTTCAAATTTAAAAGTTAAATGATGGATGTGTTTATAACTATATAGATGTGTGTGTAAAAATTTAAATTTAATTTAAATTTTGCTGAATCGTTTTTAAATAAAAAAATTTATTAGAACTTAAAACTACACTTAAATTATTTGATGAAATACTCTCCAACCAAATATAACTACAAGAATTCATCTTCTTGTTTTTTTTCATGTATAGTTCCAAATTTTCTTTTAAAAAAATAACTGCAAGAATTTGATATTACATAAAAAAAGTTTGAGAAAAAAATACTACATAAAAATTGGATGCACACTGAAGGTACCTAGATTACAATTATGTCCGTTGGATCAATGGGGACCGCTTCACGCCACAGCTAAAGTCCAATAAATCTACAGCAAATAGATTACCCAATTTACACAATAAAAAACTTTAAATCCAACAAAAAAAAAAATGAAGAGAACAGAATTAGTTATATTTATTTGAAACGGAGAATCAAAATTGTTGATAAAATTTCCACAAAAGTTCACCCATTAATTATTGGCCCTAGAAAATACATATTCACATCCAAGGGAAGAGATGAAAGTTAGCATGTGAAAGGCAATCCACAGAAAAACATGTATTAAAAATTTGTATTAGATGCTAATGGTGGTAATTAAGTGATGATGTGGTCATCACTGATGCAAATGCTCCCTAAAACAACGTCATCAACATGGAAGCAAGATATTAGTTTGTTAATTAATTATTAAGAGTAGGTCAATAATTGTTGTTATGGTAAGTTAAACAAGGTGCCTTTCTTCCTGATCTTCTCAACTCCCCAAGCATTTGGTCTGATCCAGATTTATCATATAAAATATTTTAACTTTTTAAGACTGATTTTTTATTTGGGTCATATCTAGTGTCCTCAATATAAGTGTTTACGTGTCCACATTGTTCTGAATTTTAAGTTAAGTATTACAGAATTTGAGATAAGAGTTACCTGAAAAAAAAAAAAGAAAAAAAAAAAAAAGGAGAGAAAGCTGTTTTTGTTTTTCCTTCATTCTAATTTCCAAAATAAAATATAATGCATTTGATTTCATTTTAATTTTTTTGGTAAATGCTCTTAATCCAACTACATTGTTAGTTCCTTTCAGATCTATGTTTAACAGTACACAATTAGTTAAGTGTCTTCTTTCAATTCAATGATTAAGTAGATGAAATAATGATAAGCTAATGAAAAGAACAGGGCAAACATAAAAGGACAGAGCCAACATTGCCCTCAAATTAGTACTCTTTTATAAAAAAGGATTCCATTCAAGCCACCATCACAATTAGATCCAAAAAATTTCCAAAGGACAGATTTCAGATCGGCAACACCCAATTTCACCAAATTTTTAAATGGGTCCAATCCAATTAGATCCAAACCATTTTCAGAAGGTCCCAGATTCACAAACAAGAAATTATTGAAGAAAATTTAACAGCTCAACTAATTGCCATCCTCTTGAGGCCCCCTCTTTGAAAGAGCACCATTTTTGGTCCCCTACACAAACCACCACACACCAAATATGCATTTGTAATTTTCATATCCAGAGACCAGAGATAATATGCCTCAATCAATCAATTCATTAAATATCATATAACAGTATTCATTCATTCATTCATTCATTCATTATATCAACTCACAACTATCCACCTCTTATTATGGGTGATCCAAATTTTCTTTACATCTTGCTAAAAAAACTATCTTTTTGTACCAATATCTCCTAAAAAGAATGTAACAAGGGGGGAAAAAGGAACAAAATTTCGAATATAAAGGTGAAAAAACTAAATGAACCAAATGTACACTGCACAGATCTACAAGCGTTAAAGGTTCTAGGCCCTGCCATGATTCGGTTGATGTTACCAAGATATCTTTCGAGGACCACGAAAATTGTGAGTACCGGTCCTGGGTACGAGTTGTGCCACCATTGCATGTGATACCTTTTGTACCATGTTTTTATCCTCTTACATGGACCAGTTTCTGTTTCACCTAAAACAAACATTTCTGTTTCCATGCTGCTCACTCATAGGATGACCGGCAACCCGTAATTCTGAAAAACTCGGATCCGGCCATCCCATCCTGCAGTGACAAATACATGGCCCCAAGCATGTGATTCATTTTGACAAGCCGTTTTCAGAAATTTACATTGCGACTTGTTTAATATAGCAGCTTCGCTTGGCAGCTTCTCTTCTGGCCAAGTTGCGGCACCTCGAGGGAGCGTCTCTGCCAAAAGCTCTGGGTTTAATGTAAAGCTTCCTGAAGGAGACAGATACCGGACATCAGAGCCGGATACAGGGCCACTTGATGTGTACCCAGAAAGGTCTTCGGGAGCGGACGAGCCGTTCCAGGGCACCGCAATGGATGCATTGGGAGAAGAGAAACGCTCACAAGAGTATGTTGTCTTCAAATGAGTTAATGCATCCGGATTCGAGTGGTTCCATAAGTATATATTGGAATCCTCATCGCAGCATATGATGTGGTCTCCGTTGGCTGTAAATGATGCAGGAACTGGAGTTGTTGACCCACTTCTTACCCCTGAAAATGTCAAAATGGGAATAAATCCAGTGAGAAATTATATATATACCATACTTTACATAGAAAATAAACTTTTTCTATTTTTACTTGTATCATTGATAGACATATAATTTAACATACCTTTATATTTACAAATCACATCGACTCCATGAAGGATGAAGATTTTGGAATCAGCTGAGGTGACCATCAACATTTTAGGGTCACTTGGGCAAAACTATGATGATCACAAAAAAAAAAAGAGAACCGTTAGAACACTCATCATCAATCATAGACGAAAGCGATGACCACTTTTCTATCAACTTAGATAACCAACCTGAAATCCAGTGATTCTTTTGAGAGGGGATTTCTTCTTTCCATTTAAGGAGACTTGGTGTTCCAATTGCAAAGTTTTGTCTACAAATATCAAGAAACGTACGCATTCAGAAACAAAATATAAAGCTATAACGTCCTTAAAAGGGTAAAAGAAAACTGAACCGAAAGTTAAAACAAAGTCGGGCGTAGATTGAGTTCTACCTGAAGCATCATAGAAACGGCAATTTCCATCAATCGTACCAACTACAACCTCCTGAAAAATATGAATAGCATGAGCTTTTGATCATATAAAGCTGCAAGAAAAACTGACTAGCATTCTTTTGCCAAAGAATTTAAAGTACCTTCCCGTCTGGACGGTAACAAACCGCAGTTGCGATTTCTCTAATATCGACCCAATCGATAACATGGCAATGAGGTATTGACCAGACACGCACTTTCCCATCAATGGAACTGCTCACAAAATAATTTCTATTTGCTGGGTTGAATTGCACTCCTGTCACTGTTTATATAAATTATAAATTAAGATCATAATAATGGAGATGAGATGAAGTTCCAAAAAAAAAGGCACATCAGAATATTTAACAAATGTTATATACCGTAGTTTTTATGTCGAAAAACCCCCAGGCATGTATCGCATCCAACTTTCCATAATCTTACTGTATTGTCAGTAGATGAAGAGAGTATATGCTACAAAAACCAACAATGCCTTTGGTTAGGATGAATGAATCAGATAAAGCGACATATCATAAGTTAACAGAGAAATTAAGTTAGGATGCTAACCTTATCCTTCGACCAAGCAATATCCAAAACATCCCCGGTATGCCCCAGAAATTCGTGCAATGGCTCCTCGATGATTCGAAAGACATTTGGTGGGACTACAACGCAAGCTGATTCGGTAGATTTCTTCCCAAACTTGCCTCGGCTTTTTTTCTCCTTGTCACAACTGTGATTGTTAGGATCCAGAGGTGCTAATTCAGAATTGCCATTTACTCTAAAATAAACACAGTTCGAGTCGTCTGCAGAAATATCGTTTCCCTCATTTCTCTCACATACAACTACTTGCCAAATGCGCACCACCCCGTCTTCTCCGCCGCTAGCCAGGAACCGGCCATCAGGGCTGAATTTCAGGGTCAGGATGACGCCATCATGTGCTTTTACAACTTGTTCCCCATAAACTGCAGACAATTCTTTTGACCTCTTTTTATAAGCTCGAACTTTAACCCTCTCAAATGACCGGCCACTTGTACTCTGGTCACAATCCGACGAACTCGGTGTAGAGATGTCATCACCTTCTTTGTCTACAATGCACGCACTCACACCTAATCTCTTGAGCCAACCGACACTCCTCTTACTCGAACCTTTTTCTGAACTACTTTTGGGTTTTTCTAGTTTTTCCTCATGTCTCTTCATGAGATTTTTGATAAAACTAGATGAACTAAAATTCTTATCGAATTCTGACAATGTCACTTCTCTGTTCGACCCGATTTCTCGAAGGCTGGTAAGGGCACCATCCTTGCTCAATTCACCAACAACAAAAGTCGTGCCATCGTCCAGATTCTTGATACTACAGCTGAGATCCTCCTCCGAAATCCCCTCATCAGAAAGACTCGAACTTTCTGTCGAGAGAGAAGAAATCGAATAGGAAAACGAAGAGGAACAGTTGGTTTCCTCAACAATTTCGATCTCATTATGCAATTTTTCACTAGAATCCAAACACATCAACTTCGTAAAGCTCTCGCGCCGTTGCCGCACGCTTACAGGGTTTTGGGTCCAAACGCCGGAGACCCAATCGAAGGGATTCAGATCCGTGTTCGATTTCGGACTCCCGGGGCTCCCGGGGCACGAATCGAACACGGACTGAGCGTCCTCTCTCGAGTCATAGAACACCTCCTCTTCACAAACCTCTTCAACTTGGGGACATTGGTCATCTTCACAAGCCATGGCCATGTTTCACAATTTTTAAAGTACAAAGAAAGAGAAAAGGGAACAGCAGAGAAGAGAACAACAAAGTCCAATCTCAGTGCCCCTTTATAAACAGAGGAACAAGGAGCTGAATTACCTGCGCAGAAAATGGGTACCGTTAAAAAATCAAATTGGGTACCGGTTATTATTATTATTATTATTATTATTAAAAAAAAATTAGGACCAAATCTTCACAATTCAATGAGCAAATCTGAGGAATTTTTATGGGCTCTAGATCAGAAGCATGCAAACCCAATTCCCAATCCAGGGAGACAATGAACCTAGTCCTTGCCAAACAAATGCATAATGTATTAAATTAGGAGGAGAAGTGAAGTCCAATTCTCTGCTCCAAATCCAGAGTCAAATTCATAATTAACAAAAAAAATTAATCAGGCACAGCTTCCAAAATAAAAAAAATTAAAAAAAAATAAATTATTGTAACACTAATAATAAGTAAAACTGACTTAGTTGGGTGTATGGAGTAGAAAGTCAGGATTTTTTGTTTAAAAGTAAGGAAAGAAAGAACGCACCATATTTGGAAATCGGAAGCGTGAGAAATCAAGCAACCAATCAATCTCCCCTCCCTCCTTCCCTCGGAGAGATTTTCGGGATGGGAGGAAGAAATCAGAAATGGGTTTGCAGCAACAAAGAGAGAAGCTTTCAATTGCTCTCTGATTGATTCCTCCTTCCCTTCTTCTCTTCCTCTCTTCTCTTCTCTTCTTCTTCTCCTCTCTTCTGTCTATTTGTGTGTGCTTTTTTTTATTTATTTTTTGGGTGAGTGGGTGCTGCCTCCTGCTTGCCCTGCCAAAGTCTCATCCCAATATCATATTCTTATGCATCTCCAAATTACGGACATGACCCTACTCACTCTACTGTTTCATCTCACTCTTCTCTCTTAATAAAACCCAACTTGCTATTTCTTTATTTATTCATTTATTTATATGCGATGCAATTAAATGGGGATAATAATTGATATAATAAATAATTACCATTCACAAATATGAAATGTCACCTAAGCCCCTTTGGAAGTTATTTTTTAGAGAAACATGTGGCGTCCATTTGAAATGCATTCATACGTTTATAGACACACTCAAGAATGTAACAATATATATTCGATTTTGTAACAGATAGATAGATAGACACACTCTGATTTTGTAATCTATGGACGTTATGGACGGATATTCTATGGACGCTAGATATCCCAATTGAGATCCTCTGACCCGGGTCACATGCCTCAGGGCATGTGACCCATTGGATCTTCTCGGGATTCGGTTGAATCTCTTCGGTATTCGGGCAAGCCCGAATCCTGAGGAGATCCAACGGGTCACATTCTATGGACGCTAGATATCCCAATTGAGATCCTCTGACCCGGGTCACATACCTTCTCCTCGGGATTCGGTTAAATCCCTTCGGTATTCGGGCAAGCTCGAATTCCGAGGAGATCCAACGGGTCCAGGTCAGACGATAATCATCCTAGACATCCCCAGATACTATTTTTTAAGCTTTTTCTTTGAGTTCGGTTATTTAATATGGGTGAATATTTACACCTACAAATAAGTGAAATTCCTAGCTTGAGAATAATATATTTCGATCGTAAATATGCAACATAAAATGCATCGTGCATAGAGCATCCTATTTGAAAAAAAATGGTGCAATAGTCCACAATGAGAGCAATTTTTTGGGATAAAAAAATGTATTTGGATTTTTCTTTCCCAAAAGAGCAAAAAAAAAAAAGTCCTAAAATAATCAATTGAGGAAACATGCTAAAAATTGATTTCGTCCAAATTATAGCTACTAAAAAGGGGTCCAAAATGAATAGAAAAGAGTAATACCTAGTATCCATAGAATATTTGTTCATAGCATTCATAGGTTACAAAATCGGATGTATCTGTTACAAAATTAGATATATTTGTTACATTCTGAGTATGTCTATGAACGTATGGACGCAAAATGTTTCTCAATAGAAAACGGGAAGGAAAACTAGTGAAACTTTTTCCATTTTGTCCAAGCCAATAAGGGTGTGCTCCAGAAAGGGGAGAGAGGAGGGGAGGGGAAGGGAGGGGAGAGTTGATCAAGTTTGAAGTTACTTGTCCAAGATCATATTACTTGCTCCACAACTACAATTACTAAAGATGAGAGGAGAGTAACATGATACAAATTGTACTTATGAAGCAACTAATATGATCTTAAGCAGGTAATTCCAAACTTGATCAGCCCTCCCCTCCCTTCCCCTCCCCTCCTCTCCCCCCTTTTGGAGCACACCCTAAGGAGACCAGTACCACAGGGTAGCTAACCTGTCGTGACTGCATTCTCTCCAATTCAAAGAAGACACTGTTGAGTAATTGAATTTAAGGCATTTCAAATACAACAAAATTTGTAAACAATAATAGCAATAACAATAATAATATAATAATTAAGAACTAAGTAGCTATTGGCTAATTAATAATTGGGGATGGCCTCTGTTATGGCAATGTCTTGATTAAATTGATTAAATTAGGTGGCGATCGATGGAGGACCATTAATCATTTGCCATGCCACCACCATTATAGATTAGTTGGAATGATCCTGGCAGGCAGGCATGCATGCATGCTAGAGCTACATCTTGGATTCCATTGAAAGGTTGAGACCTTTTGAGGCAGGGGAATTAAAAATATTGGTTACTCAGTTAATTACCAGTTGACATGTATATATATATGCATCGATCTCAATCATGTATTTTCATTTGGGAATGATAATGCATGTCTGATAGGAATATAGAATCTTAATTTTTTATTTTAAGAAGTGCTATTGATTAGTATTCACAATTATTGTATATTTCATTTTTCTTCATGAAGTAATTACCAAAAATAAATTACAAAAAAGGAGCATCGATCAAAGGAAAAGATGCTTCCATCTCTTCCCTATTATATATAGGTTAAGGTAGCAACATGTAAGCATGCAATACAATTTATTACCTCGGACAAAATGTACACTTAATTTGCATTTTTCATTAGTATATATATTTTTTTTTTCGTTTTTTTGAAGAAAGTGGAATACTTTACCGGTTTTATTGAAACTTTTTATTTTACGTCCATGGAGGATTGAACTCATGACCTCTTAGAAATCATTCTAGTTAACTACCACTTAAGTTACTAAGTCATTTGCTTTCATTTGTATATTTAAGACCATGATTATGTATCCAACAAAAAGATACAGGCAATAAGTATATATCTAAACAAAGCATTGTGTCTCTAACCTAGTAGACTTGGCCACTGTTTAGCTGCACGTACGTATACACGATTGGTTCAACGTGTTTGCTGATCTGCCAAAAGATTATTATCATACCAGATTATCAGATTTAGGAGATAATTAATTGGGAATTAGGTTCTTAACAAAATGACAAGGCACAGATTAAAAGGAAAAGGTTTAAAGGCATATATACACGGTTTGATCTCACTGGAAAGAAGAAAATTAAATTATGCTATTAGCTAGCTTAGCATATATGCTGCTGCTTAATTAATTAACTAAAACCAATTATATCATTGGCTAATAAAATATAGTAGTGTGAAGTGTGAACTAGTGACTTCAAGAAAAAAAAAAGTATATATAATTAATTAAGGCTAGCTATATATTAAGTACCCACTACACAGTGATGTGGCATTTTCTTGTGCCCAGAACATAAAATTAAATTTTTTTTTCAATGTTAAATTAATTTAGTAGCCGCCTACCTATACACAGCTGGCCCAATAACTAAAATAACAAATTTAAAAAAACAATAATAACAATAATAATAATAATACAGGTTGAGGATCATGTGCTGCAAGAGGAAGCATGCCTAGATTTCATGGCTGTCATGTGCATAGTTGTACCTACAGTGCACCCAGTCTATAATAATATGTTAATTAAGCTGCCTCCAATTATGTTGTTATCTTGTCTAATCCTGTATTTATCTTCAACGCACCACTAATTACAATTGGGCTTGAAATTTATTTTTAGCCTGTTGTAATGTTGGCAGTTGGCACTGATACAGAAAAATGGTTCAAATGCCAGATAAAATGTCATATATAAGGGGTGCTAACTGCTAAGGCTGACCGGTGATGTTTCTCATGTAGTGAAGAGACTTTTATATTGATCGTACCTATGAAAAATAACTTTCATAGATCTTGTTGGTCAGAAAGCTGCAACTCAAATTCCCGTATATATATTAAAAAAAAAGGTACTATTTTTTTTTTTGTTTATTTTTCAGCAATTTTGAATTAAAAAAATTTTGTGGGTTGGACCGGTTGGTTGACTAGCAATTAAACGCTTGGATTGGTTTCTAAATGATGGGTTTAAAATCCCCTTGCGTGTCTGTATATTATTTATTGGTGAATTCTTCAGACAAATATGGACCGTTCATTTTTTTGAATTTGATAGTTGCGATATATTCTTAGAGCACAAGCAAAGAACGATCCTTGCTTTGTGAAATCTGAATCGCTTGATTAAAAATGAACTGCTATCCATAGAAGAACAACTCTTATTTATTTTATAAGAAAAAATAGACATTGCACACTTATCTCAAAAAAATTACATGGATTATTTTCTCATTTATGATTTATAATGCATAATGTATATCTTCATTTACCTTTCCAAACTATGAAAATAATATATTCACTCATTTAAAATACGTAATATGTATATCCGCATTTATCTTTGTCATTTGTTCGAAGTTCGAACTCAATAGAATACAAATGGCAACTATATATCAAACAAAAATTATAAGTTCATAATCTTCAAAATGTTATATTCTTAATCAATTAGGAGTGATTAATCATATGCATGGTTTCATACTAACAATGTGCCTTTGATTTTTATTACTTGACTGATTTTAAGTTGAATAATATTTTCCCTATGAGTTTTCTATTTTTAACTTTAAAATTCCATTCTGAAAATCAAATCAAAGCGAAATTTGAAAAGTAAAAAAAAAAAAAAGAAAAAGAAAAAGAAGAGAAGAGAGAACAATAGAACATCAGTGGTGAACAGATCATGAAAAGAAAAGGAGAAAAAAAAAGAACATAATTAAAAAAGAAAAACAGGGACATGTGATAGGCTGCAACCGGTGGTCCGCTGCAGGATTATCAATAAATAGGCGGTAGAATATTAATTAAGCACTTGAAAGAAATTCTTGAAATAAATAAACCCACGAAAAGAAAAAACCAATAAATAAGGGAAGAATATAAATAAAAAAGAATTTTACTCAAATATTCCCATCAGAAAAAATTTAATTCCCGATCTGACGATTATAAATAATTATTATCCATTATAAAATTTGTCTATGACCGATAAAATTATCTGCAACTTCCAAGTAAGAAAAAAGTATGATGACGATGGGACGGACCCAACCCATCGTATAATCTCCCTTTCAGGGCACCTGTGTTTGGGACACCACCCCAATGACATGTTACTATCCAATTGTTTAACAAACACTTTATATATTGCCATGTTTTCAGAATTTTGTCGTCAGAAACAGTGATCTGCCGATATACGGCTACAATGCCACAATGTTATTGTTTTTTGCATCTTTGAGTGTTTTATACATCTTCAAAGTTGACACCACTGTGCTATACTGCTTTGCCCGGTACATGGGAATCAAATTCCTTTTTGTTCAAGCTATAACTTTGATTCACATAATTGTAAAGTTGTCGTATGACTTGTAGTCTCAAGAAAAATCTTAATTAAAAGACTTGCACAGATTTCTCGTACCAGGGATTTGTATTAGAGAATGGAATATATATATGTAATTCACGAGTTAGGTTACCGTGTTTTACATTACAAAACTGCATTTTTGTTATGCATTCATATTTCAACAACCGTAACTCTGATTGCTGATCCGATTTGACCGGTGTATTCTACGTATCGAAAAATCATTGAATACTAATTTTTACTATTTTTGGAGATTCCTAATTGTTTTTAACGATTTTTGAAAGATAACTAAAAAATGATAATAAAATAATCTATTTGAAACTCATATTCAGGGTTGTTTTTTTAAAAATCGTTAAAAATAATTAAGACTTTTTAAAAATAGAAAAATTTTTGTATCCAATGAGTTTTCGATATGTAGAATGCACAGGTCGAATCGGATTAGCCATCAGAGTTGCGTTTGTTGAGATATGAACGCATAACAAAAATACAGTTTTGTTATGCAAAACATAGTAATCTAACTCTAATTCACAACAAAAGGTACTGAACTTTAGCAATTTATTTAAGGATAAAATGCACCAGAAGACCCACAATAGTACAATACCATATGTAAATTTGTAACATATAATAATTAACATAGCTAGGCTTTCCGAAAGTATGGAGACATGTAGAAGACAGATCCCGGGAATCCTTAAAAACAGATCGAAGGAACAAAACAATGGGGACCCACGTGTCAGTGGGAGAGAGCTCGGACGTGCAGTAATTAACATTTGGGAACGTCACGTGGCACTGTGAAAACTGTCGTGGCTTTTGCTGAGCGGCGCTGCAGCGCCCATCAAGCCGTCTCATCAACGGCTGTGATTTAACCTTCTTGTCATGAGTAAACAAAATAATTGCATTTGCTTCTTGCTTCGATATTAAAATATTGCATTGAGAGGGCAACACACGAGTGTTGAGTAAGTATTTTTTTGCTAACATTTAAGATGTAATTTGGATAATTGAAGCGTCATAAGTCATAACAATATAACATTCAAAAAAACAACTTATAAATCTTAAAAATTATTTAAAATAAATTTGAAAGATAGATTATTGTTTAGAGTATTATTCTCGCCATTATTATTATTATCATCAATAATAACAGTAACAGGAAATTGATATCCGCCGATCCAGGATCCGACGGTCCACATATAACGAGCAAGAATTAAAGAAATAAGTTGAGAGTTGAGAAATGAAGCGATGATGGGAGTCAGCGCGCAGTGCGGAGGAAGAGGCGGACCATGCGGCCACGCGCCGGGAGCTCGAGGGCTCAGGGCCCTCCAAATGGCGAGTGCTTATCCTCTGCTGCGCAGTATTTTACTTCACAGCGAATCAACGATGAGGATTAAAGGGGGCTTTTGAAGATTGAGTTGCACATATCTCAAAGCAGATCCAACAGTTGAAACGCTGTGTAGTAACTAACTTACTGCGCAGTCAGTAGAGGATATGAATTGCCCCTCTGGCCCGCCCTCTCGTACGTACCAGTCAGAGTACGAGCCCCACCGGAGAAAATGGAAACCAGATCCCATGCGGCACTGCTAACTTAAAGCGGAGCATGCATGCATGATGCATGCTCTCTCTCGCTTTTGTCTCACAGACTCACACTAGTCACTCCCAAATCCCCAACTGCCATTGGGGTTTGCCTAGCTAGCTAGTTCCTAGTTTCCTAATCGCAACAAAAACGTACGAACTTTCGATTTCCACAGCTTTTGACTATACAATATTAGTATAATTATTTATATTTTTGTATATTAATTTAAAAGGTTAAAATAAGTTCTTACGAATTTTCATAAATGAAGAACTTCTGCTTCATGCAAAAATTTGATGTAAAGAATAAATTAAACTAGGAGTCCGGCTATATGCATATCACGGTTTTACCGTGTTATGCGGTCCGTATCTCTCTTTTCGGTGTTCAAATAGTCGATCCAAACCGCTTAATATGATCTTTATATCAAAATATGTTAGGAAACCAAATTTTACGATTTTTAGAATTTTTTTGCTATTTTTAATGATGGGGAGAAAATCGTTTTTTTGTATGAATCAGAATCCTTGAATCTAAAAATTATAAAATTTGGATTGCTACCATATTTTGATGTAAAGATTACGTTGAGCGGTTCGAATCGACTATTTGGATACCAAAAATTGAGATAAGGACCGCATAGCACGGTAAAACTGTGATATGCATATTATTGTAGCCGGATTCATTAAACTAGTCATATAAAATTATAAATCAAAATTTGTAGTTATTATTTACCGTGCTATGCATATTATTGTAGCCGGATTCATTAAACTAGTGATATAAAATTATAAATCAAAATTTGTAGTTATTATTATGTATAATACTTAGTTATCAAGTGGATACATTTGGAACCAGAAGCAAATGTTCTTAGTTTGGAGATCCATAGATCAGAGAGCAGCATCGGCTTTCTTTAAAATTGCGTATTAAATTAAATGGCGATGCTGTCTGTCTGTCAGTCTGTCTTGTCAATTGTCATCCTTTCTCTCTTTTTGACGGCGAGAACGACAAAAAGCTGGAAAAGGTCATGCATAACATTGAAACGACACTTACATTGCATCCAACACATTAATTCCCATTTACTGCAATAAATCCCAAAAGAAAAACAGAGGGTCATTTCCGTCATACAAATGGGAGAGTATAGTATTATTAGTTAGTTAATTAGAGGCTTGTAAAGTCAACAGTCGGCTATGTTATGTTATCCATAGTATAATCTGTGTTAATTAATTAGTTTATTACTGGTTAATTACTCCTCACTAAGCAGTAATTAAGGCGTGGCTCGTGGCATTTTTCTACGGCGACACGTGGTGAGTCCAGCCTGGCCTCGGCCAGGTTCGGTCTCCAATTTGGGTACTGATTTCAGTTCTGTTCAATGCATGCCTGCATATATAATAATACTATATTAATTACTATATTAGTATATTATGATCATAATGTTATTAAATGAATGTGGGTAAAGAGACAAAGTAGAAGCGATTTGAATCTTCATAGAATTTTCTTTGGAGTGGACTTTTGGACGATTGATGCATGATTCCTTTCGTTGGATATGTTGTTAATTAAATCGCTAATCAGCGGCTTAATTTACATTGACGTTAATTACGGATTTTGGCTTTTCGTATTATTTAATTTAACATAAAGTTAGGATACTGTTAAGTCAAAAGAAAAAAAAAAATAGATATATACTTTTTCACATAAAGGATTGTAAAATAGAAAGAGATACAAAGGGATCATATGATACGTAGTTTATTGCCATGGATATTATATACATTACTCGTTTAATTTAGAATCGCAGCACTATGCAATTATGCCCTATGAAATATAATTTAATTATTACCATACTACCTAACCGTGTTACTCTATATGTATATTATCTGCAAGTTAGTTATATATTCTTAATTGATAATGCAAATTCATATCATTTATGGTATTTTTGCAACAATATTATTGGGTTTGCAGAATATATTTTAGCGTTGCTCTCGTAAACTTGAAGACCAACAAGCGAGGTCAATTTCTTTTTCAATTTAATCAATATAATGCACATTTTTCACTTTACAGTTCTCGTGTGTGTATATAATCTAAATGTTTTTCCGCAATTTAATCAAAATTATTTAAAACTAATTATTATGTCGTTTTTTTTTTAGGGAAATTATTATGTCGTTAGAACTTAAGAAGTATCATACTCTGCACCTGTACTAGCAATGCCTTTTTTTTTTTTTTTTTTGAAGAAATGTACTAGCAATGCTCATTGACGAACTTCGCATTCACGACATGGACTTGTATTCCGTACGCAAAAAAAAAGACGAAACACGTACCAGCTACTTTAATGGTACGTAGAATTATAGAAATAGTGCCAGTAGCTAGCTACTCGGAATATATAATTTATGTATGGGTCATCCATCAACCATCATATATATATACATATCAGTCATCACTGAACACAAAGCATGCGACAACACGCTCGTACAGTAGACTGAAAATCTGTATATATATATCTTTTCATTTGGATCCATTGTATACGACTATACGTACTTGCTTAGTGCTTTCTCATGACTTTAATCACACATGGAAACTCAATTTATAATTAATTAATTAACTAAGCGGGTGAGTTGTACCTAACAAAGTTATGTCCCGGATTTAAGGGATTTCACGCTTGATCCTCTCGTATTAATTTATTCAAATTGATCCCATATATATATGCACAAATTATAGAAAGAACGCGTGTTATGAAATTGATTTAATTATACATGTGTGGCCAAATGTATAGGTTATCTCCCTAACAAATATCGAGCAGAAAGATTGTATGTAGCTGTATGAATCAAGTAGAAATTAATAATATAATTACCTTTAAGTATTTGTTGCATATATATATAGGTGTATCTAATTGTTTTCATGACATAATCCCCAACTCTAATGGCACATGATTTTTTGATAAATTATTCAAATGAAAAAAAATAAAAATACCGTCAAATTTTTTTCAGTGAGTATATAATTTGGATAGTGAGTTGTATTAATTTGAAAGTTATTTATCCATAAAGTAATCAAACAATTAATCTGAAACATTAGTGGAGTTTTATAAATAGATTCATGAGGGATATATGGTCAATATAATTCCAAAATTCACTTAAAAGCATTAATTAGGAATTAGAAGTGTGAGACTATTACTTGTGCAAATGTGTACATTTTGGTTCAAAATGCTGTTGTCTTGAAATATATTCTGTCATGAAATTTTTTGATTTATATTGCTCAATAAGTTCTTCTTATAAAAAAATATTATTTCAGCGATCCAAATTCATATATACGATTTTGTTCCCTTTTCTTATGTATATCGAAACAAATTCACAGTTTTGCAATTTTCGATATGTATGCCAGTAAGATCAATTATACATCTAATGATCTATATTTACAATTAATTTATGTACATATAAAGAAATATACATGCATGAGGATTATTGATGATCATAAATAAATATCGAATCCCTTCACTAAAAAGTGTACTTTTTGGATGAACTAGAATAACAACGATGGGAATGATGTCGATATATATATAGAGATAGGAGCGGCATAAATGATTTACGTACAGATGTATTAAACGGCGTACGTACATAACTAGCTACCTACCTACAATACAACAACAATATGTGTATCCAAAAAAATATGTATCCAACTATATATCCATTCGATTATCTGTCCACAGTACACCGTCCTTCAGCTGAAGAGCCGCACCAGCTGCTAGGTTACTGCCAACGGAGCGGAGGTTGAACAACTGCATTTAATTCTGGCAATAAAACCTGAACTGTGATTAAAGATATAGTATATTATATCACATTAAATTATATTATATTGAGGCTATTGCGCTTCAAAACCGTAGCTCGAATGGGCAATCCAAGTTGCCCAACACAATCTACATATTGAAAAAAATATGTAGATTATCGAATTTTTCCATTTTTAGAGTTTTCTAACTATTTTTTTGGATTTTTGAAAATTGTATAGGAAATGCACAAAATTTTGTATATAAAATGGGTCATTTTTAAAAAATTCAAAAAAATAGTTAGAAAACTCTAAAAATGGAAAATTTTGGTATGCAACTAAGTTTCAGTATCAAGATTATGATGATCAACTTGTATTGATAATTTGAGCTACGGTTTAGGGGATATGAGGCCGAAGCGCACTAGCTATTGCGCTTTGCAAAGCGCAATAGCCTCACTCTATATAATATAATATAATACAATAGAATATAATATAATATAACATAACATAACATAATATATTATAATATAATATAATATAATATAATATAATATAATATAATATAATATAATATAATATAATATAATATAATATAATATAATATAATATAATATAATATAATATAATATAATATAATATAAATATAATATAATATAATATAATATAATATAATATAATATAATATAATATAATATAATATAATATAATACGTTTTATTGTATTATATTACATAATATGATATGATATTATATTTATAATTTATGAATTTTAAAGAAACAATGGGACATGGGTTATCTCTGATATATGAGTGATTTCAAAGAGTCGGGATCACAGCTTTACCATTCATACATTAATCATGCACCATATCTGCAAATACATCTAGAAGCAGGTTTCAATATACTTGCCACATGCCTGCAGATTGTTTCCAAGAACTTTAGTTAGGTAATATTTAATTATTTACTGACAATTACTTAAAGGGCTATAACAAATATATTAAAGAAAAATCCATCAAACAACAAAATTTTGAGTGCTTATATACATTGCCACTTGGCCAAATTAATCATACACAATTAATTTGAATCATAATGTTTAATTTAATGTATAATTTACCATTGAACCAGTTGACTGTTTCTGATCAAGAAATGTCATTACACAGGACAAAGACTTAACATCTCATTTCACATTCAAGTAGAGATGGATGATTTGATATATATATATATATAGGTTGTTAGTTTGTATATCATGATCGATCATGCGACAAAAATGGTAGGCTTTCTCTTCTCATGAAATATAATTGTGTTTCTACGATGTTAATCCTTATATATATGTACATTGTACAGTGAACCAATATGATACATCAACATTGTGTCCCTGTGCATATATATTCAATTTCTAGTCTTCATTTTCAATGCCCAAAATGCCAAAATTAGTCGAGGGATATGTATATATCTATGTGACCCAAAATTTGAATCTTAGTTCAATTTGATGAGTGCCATATTAATGGTACATGTACCGACATTAAGAAAAGACAGAGATATAGATTGGCAAGTCATGGTCAGGTACCTGGTGTATTGCTGTTGTTAGTGGTACCAAAGCCTGTATTAGAAAACAACTAATCAGAACTAATGATCAGGGCCTTATGATTAATTAGTAATTACTAATTGCCTACCCAAATTTGTGAGATGAAGATAATTTATCCTGTTAACCAATTATTTTGAAGCATCGTAATCTAGATAGTAGGTGTAAGCATGCTTAATATATCTTGATTAATTATTTGTAATTTTCCGATTGGAGAAATTGACATTTTCACACAGCATATATATATATATATAGAGTTAGGCTACAATGATATGCATATCACGGTTTCACCGTGCTATGCGGTCCGTATCTCCGTTTTCGGTGTCCAAATAGTCAATCCGAACCGTTCAATGTGATCTCTATATCAAAATATGTTAGGAAACCAAATTTTACAATTTTTAGAATTTTTTTGCTATTTTTAGTTATGGGGAGAAAACGTTGTTTTGTATGAACCAGAATCCTCGGATCTAACCATTTTCTCCCCATCATTAAAAATAGCAAAAAAATTCAAAAAATTATAAAATTTGGTTTGCTAGTATATTTTGATATGAAGATTAAGTTTAATGGTTCAGATCAACAATTTGGACACCGAAAACGGAGATATGGACTTTACCGTGCTATGCATATTATTGTAGCCGGACTATATATATATATATAATATAATATAATGAAAAACATCTTGCGTCCGTTGAAAAAATGTGCATATATATATCCACAGACATGTACGCGCGGAATGTAACAGATACATGCACTTCGAAATGTAACAGTTGTACATCTCGAAATGTAACTTAATTATGGACGTTATGGACAGTTTTTTATAGACGGTAGCTATTACTCTAATATAATTCCGATTATTAGTTTGGTTGTGTTGTGTTATTAAACATGGTATCGCAAGTAATTATTGTTGTTGATTTGACATAACCGTACATATATACACCTGCACAAATGTCATTAATTGGTGCTCTTCCATGTTCTATTTCATTATCATTACATATCATTATCAACAATTATTATTATTATTATTATAATAACAATAATTATGATTATTATTGTTATTTTTATTATTAAATTACTATTATTCATCATATATATATATATATATATATATATATATATTACTTGTATATGTAAGGCAATTGTGGACCAAGTGTAGTATCAGATTTTGACTTCATTTATAGTATCTGTGTAGTATACTTTTACTGGAGAAAAATCGATTATTTATAAATCTCCCAATGGGCCAATATTAACACTGTTTTATATCAATAAAAGAAATAAAATAATGTAACTAGCTAACATCTAAATATATTGTGTGTACGAAATGACGTTGAGATTTCATAACTAGCTATTAATTGCTATTTGTCTTTTGGTGATCAGACTTGTAGTCATCATTATATTATCGCCGCTATAATTTTATTTTGCTATTATACTTATTTTAATTGGATGTTACTGTGTTTTATTGGTAACTAAATTATAAATAAAAATTGTTCTTATCGAAGAATACCAAACTATAATTAGTTCTTCCATGCGTCTTTTCTAACGGAGTAAAGTTTTGTATAAGAAACAAAAAAAATTAAGTAATAAAAAGGAAGTATGAGCATCAAAAGATAGAATATTAATTAAGGCGTGTTAAGCAGATTATTAATTCAATTCTTCTTTCTAAATTATAAGCCAAATTAATTAATTATATAGTTGGTACATAATTAAAGTCATTTTGTCTAGCTAGCACATGCATGCCGTCCATAAAACAGTTTGCATGATTTATTAAATAACTTGATCCAGATTAATTAACATTTCTCAGGTTGTAAATATTCTGGTTGTCTAAGAATTTGTTCTTGCCATGTATTATATATATACCGTACGAACTATGAACTTGTAAGATATATTATTATTATTACCTTAAGCCAAATGTCGTCCTCTCCTGTCTGCATTTATTTCAATTATAATCGTACAGAATTGTTTCTATTGTTTTTTTTTTTTTGCATTAATTGATATGCATAGCTATGTATGAGTCCATGTCGTTTAGGGCACCCGTGCGTCCATATCGGCTGCGATCGGTGACCGATCGCAGGACCCTGCTATCTTACCATCTGATGGCTCAGAGCCACTTATATTATTACACGGTTGAGATTTTGTCTCTTCATTTAGTCCTACAATCTTTGCCTTTATTTATTTTTTCTTTATTTTTATTTATTTATTAATAACTTTTTTAATGTGGTTTTGTTAGGAGGAAATTACTTGAAAGTGATATTTCCCAAAAAAAAAAAAAATGAATATTTATCCGGAAAAAATATCAAGAATAATCCACAAGGTTTCAATATGTAGATTATATTAAGAAACATAGATCGGTCAATTGAGCTAAATAGACCGTAACAGAGTTAGACTATTATACTAACGTTAACATTTCGGAGCGAAATGCTAACACCTCAAAATTTATATTATCGTGTCCGAAATCATGATTTATAATGCTCAATATATTCTTTATATGAAAATATTGGGGAATACAAAATTTTTTTCATTTTGAGAGTTTTCTAAGTATTTATTTTGCATTTTGGAAATAGCATGTACAAACATCAAAATTTTATTAATATTTATGAGCTCTTTTCTTAAATTCAAAATAAATACTTAGAAAACTCTAAAAATGAAAAATTTTGTATTCCCTAATATTTTCATATAAAGAATTATTGAGCACCATAAATCTTGATTTCGGACACGATAACATAAATTTTGAGGCGTTAACATTTCGGTCCGAAATGCTAATATTAATATAATAGTCTAACCCCCGTAACATAAATCTATATAGACCCAAATATATCCTTACCGTCCAATTAAATAAGTGGCTCTAAGCCATCTGATTTTAAGATCGCAGGTTCCTGCGATCGTTCACGGATCGCAGCTGATATGGACGCGGGCACCCGTAGTGTTGAATTGTTACTTGTTAGCTTCTATATATATATTGTCAGAACATGTATATATATGCCATAGGAATTATTAATTATTGTACTTAAGCTACTTTCAGCATGTTTATTTATTTGTTTATTTAAGTTGTCTCGAGTAGAAGTGTAGAAAAAATAACCAACATTAATTAATTGTGTCAAAATCCATCAGATTGAGTCCTAAAAAATTTCATATATATATTTTTTTACTATGATTCTATAGAAGAAAAGGAATGAAGTATATATTAAATTGACCTATTCTTTTTCTTTTTTGTGTCAGCTTGCATATCAATGCAGACACCTACTTACCTTTCGCACGTATATAATAAGTACTACCAATATAAAGTCATCTAAAATTGCAAGCAAATCTATACATACATATATACTTGCCATCCCTTTTTCTAAAAAAGAAAAGAAAAGGACATGGAAACATTATGGAGAAGGATGCTTATCCATGACATGCATGCAGTGGCCAGGCTAGCTAGTTTCAGCAGAGCAGCTGGAGATTTATATATACGAGTCAGAGTCCGTATCTGCTGTTATTCTTTGAGAATAACAGGACCCTGTTTGTCCAATTTGGATCATTGGATCAAAACGGACGGGTCCGATCGGCCCACTTAAGATTGTAGGGGTTTTTTTTATAATTAATCTCATCCGTTGATTTTGATCCAACGGACCAAATTGGACAAACAGTGTTCTGTTATCCTAATTTGGATAACAGGAGATATGAATTCATATGAGTCATACCTACTCTCCATACAAAGAAAATCCATAGAAGTCACAAAGTTGTATGACAAATGGGATCCATGTGGACCCCAATGTAACAACTTGTGTCACACATGTGACTCTTTGGACAGTCCATGTATATATGGATGCAAGATGTTTTCCTTTATATATCACTCTGGAGAGGAGGAGAGTGCATCTAATATAACATGGGAAAGATCAGGAGTAATATATACCTAGTGTACATAGAAAAATTATCTATAGCATTTATAGGTTACATTTTGAGACTTATCTGTTACATTTTAGGATGTATCTGTTACATATTGCATACAAGTTTATAGATATATGGACAGTATTTCAGTGGACGCAGGATGTTTCTCAAAGATCAAAATCCCACACGAGAGAGACATGAGAACTAGCAGAGACAGAGAGATTGATGGTGCTTGTGCATGCACATATGATATATATATGCATGCATGGTATGGTATGTTATCATCATCAGCTTTAATTTAAGAGTTAATATCAACATTCCACTAGCTCACTCATTCATTCCTACGCGTGATCTATTTAATGTATCGGTTGCACAATGGATCAAATTAAATGCACTGACATGTACTGATCATCATCTCAAAACATATATAAATCTTCAATTCTTTATTTCAGTTACACTTTTACATATAATAATAGCTCGCGTCCATAGAAAAGTTGTCGATAATGTTCATAGGTTACATTAATTCAAATGTATTTGTTACACTTTAAAATTTATTTGTTATATTCTGTACATATTTATAGATGTATAGACGGTTTTTAAATAGACGTTTTATATGTGACATGCTCCATCAGGTTCACTACTTTCAAGCCTCTCTCGTTTATATATGGGCTCCAAAGAATGTATTGTGAATCATATATTTGTTGATCAATGGTAATAAGCAGCTCCAATATACAACACTGAAGAACCGGCGATAGCCCATTGAAAAAGCCCAATTGATTGATTCTCTGAATTTAATGATCTGTATTGGATATTTTGAAATGAAGTTTCAAGTGGCCTTGCTCCTTATAATTGGGCTGGGCTTTAATTTGTAAGAAAGAAATTCATTGTCAAAGTCCAAGAAGTTATACAATTTCCACACTCTATTTCATATGACTCAAACGGGCTTAAAGGGGTAATTTACACAGCTCTATAAATAACGGATCAAATCAATTAAGCAAAAAATAACACCTAATTAACGACATTTATACTGGAATTCATATCGTCTGCCATGCTGCAACTGCAACCGAGCAGCGCAGAAAGAGATAGAGAGAGTGACCGAGGTGGGGCCCACCGAACCGAGCTCTGTGATTGGTGGCCATACTTTGCCATATGTCAGACGATCACTGTCCCACTTACTGGGTCTCATTGCTTTTCTTTGTTTTTTCTTTGTTTTTTTCTTAATTTTGTTTTTTAGAGATGATGGAAAGCAGGACTTAATTTGTTAACGTACCTGAATTGGTTAATTTTGTCAACGCCGGTTCTTACCCAAGTCAAATATCATGATGATGCCTAGACTTATATAATCCTTATATGCTCTCCCTAGCTAATGGATCAAGCACAAAAATCTCCTACTGCCAAGTCTAATTAAGTAGCAACACCTAATTATAATTATAATTATAATTATCAAGTAGTGGAGGAGGTAAACATTTTCCAAAGGTGTGACAGCAACAGAACTAGTGATATGATTCAGCTATTTAGTATTGGTACTAACAGCTACCATTTCAAATAATCCTTTTTATAATATTTTTAAATATTTGGTTTGAACTTAAAATCATCCAGAATATATACCAGAACTACATTTTTGACAATTTACATCACCCAACAACTTGTAATTAGGCTCAAATTAAGTAAGATGTTCTTCCTGAGAAACCCAGAAGAACATTACCATTGGAAATAAATATATCAAAGCTATTATGTTTTACTAGGTGACTAAGTAAAGAATCCAACTTCTATTAACATAATATTCCTAACAGCTAATTTACTGGTAAAATTAAACTTTTTCTTGATTATTTCAGTGGGCTAGGCTAGCTGAAGGTTTATCAGGAATTTGACCAGGCTACATATGGCATTATGGCTAGCTAGTCATACATGGTTGCCAAATTCCTCAAGTAATTGATGGTGATGGCCACAGATGGACAAGGTCATATAACATACAGAGTAATACCTAGCGTCCACAAAAAAACCGTTCATAGGTTACATTTCGAGATGTATCTGTCACATTTCAGGGTGTATCTGTTACATTCCGTACATGTCTATGGATGTATGGACGGTTTTTCAATAGACACAAGATATTTCTCTAACATACATATATGATATATCTTGTGCTTTTTAGCCTTTAAGATGTTGGAAAAGACATGGCTATAGAATTATCATCATGCTTCTTTGGTACGTTTCAAACTTTGTACATTAAAATAGATATATAATATGTTATTAGTCATTGCTTTAGTTTTTAGGGCCCACCAGCCACTCAGATTTTTAGATGATAATTAATCAAGGTGGCCGGTTATATTAATCAAAGTTGGCAAGAAGAGCATGTTAGGTCTTTGCTAGCTAGGTGTATATATATATACGATACATTGTATGATAAGCATTAATTTTCGTAGATAATATATACTTTAAGTCTTTAACAAACTCAAACGCTTTGTATATAGTTTTAACTAACTATTAATATTATTTTATGTAAGGTCAAGCGGAAAAAAATTGTAATTAATGTACTTAATTAATAACAAAAACGTTGTGGAGTAAGGTTATATAAAGCACCTCTATAATTAAGTTATAGAAAATAAATCATGAAATTTCGCATTTTTTTAAACACAATTTATCTTCATCATTTTATCAATTTACTTTACTAATACCAAATGCCATTCATTTAAGAAACACCTTGGCTAAACGCCCTGCACGAGATTACCAAACGGCTAGCTAGTTAAGATATTATCTCCCAAATTAGAACATTTTGTAAAATTAATAAAAAAGATATTAACTTGTCAGGACTTGTTTGTTTACTTACTTGATTAAGCATATGTAAAGCTAATAAGAATTGGGGTGCCGAGTTATCACAATAAGACATTGGTGCCAGATTAAAAACATTTTCTACCAAATATATCATGGAGTACAATTATACACGAGGAGATATCCATTTGCACCAAAAATTTTTGACACAAAAATTATACCAAACCTTATAAATTCATGCTCATTTACGTATAGATTGATTGTGTTTTTAATTTCACTCGATTTGAGTGTCATTTGATGCTTCATCTTTTTATAATCATTAAATTTAGACCGTTGTTATTACCATACAGAATTGATAGATATCAATGACATTCAAATAAAATAAAATTTGATATACAATAAATCTGTAAGTAAATGAATATGTTCGTAAAAAATTTTCTATTTCAGGATTTTATATAAATTTATAAAGTTTGATGTAATTTTTGTATCAAAAGTACTCTTGGTTTGAGTGAATCCCTCTATAAATATCATATTTCTAGCTTTGTGGTCACTCTTTTTCTAATATCATGCATTTTTTTATCTCCTTCTTTGTTCCGACATATACCGTAAAAATTGAACTTCCATGTCATGCGTGTTGACATTTTGTAGATTTTCCAATTGGTAGGAACAAATAAATTATAAGTTTGAACAACTTGCTTGGTGAAATTTAATACACAAAAGGTGTTAAGGGAAATTGAATTTTCCAAAGTGGAATTAACTTTTGTAAACACCTAAAGTTTCTTGTAGTACAATTATCTTTTTAATTCTGCAGAAGGGCAGTAAAATTGAATTTCCACTCTACCTTGTTGGCCCAATCATTTGTCGTATCATTTTTCACCCTTTATTTTTACTTTTTTCCTTTCCGTAGGCTAAAGTGATAGGTTAATTAATTGCAAAGTATCCTCAGAAGAAAACCAGCTGCTAGCATTTTAATAATTTTTATATAAATTATTGAGCATTTTGCTAGCTTATAAAACTCTTAAAAGAGGACCTTCCTTATGTCACAAACTCACAATTATATATATTAATATATAGAGTCCTGCTATGGTGATATGCATATCACACTTTTACCGTGTAGCCATACTATGCGATCTGTATCTCAGTTTTCGGTGTCCAAATAGTCGATCCAAACTGCACAACGTAATATTTACATCAAAATATGCTAGCAAACCAAATTTTATAATTTTTAGTTTTTTTTTCTATTTTTAATGATGGGGAGAAAATGGCTAGATCCAAGAATTCTGGTTCATACAAAACAACGATTTTCACCCCATCACTAAGAATAGCAAACAAATTTTAAAAATTGTAAAATTTGGTTTCCTAGTATATTTTGATATAGAGATCACATTAAGCAGTTCGGATCGACTATTTGGATACTGGAAATGTAGGTATGGACCATAGCACGGTAAAAACCGTGATATACATAGCACGGTAAAAACCGTGATATACATAGCACTGTAGCCTAATTCTTAATATATATTGAGGAGGGATCCAATAACCATGAACTTTGGTGACCGTGGTTAGGGCTGGCAACGAATCAAATCGAATCGAATTTGATCTAAATCGAATCGAGCTGAAATCGAACCGAGCCAAAACCGAATCGAGCCAAAACCGAATCGAGCTGAAATCGAACCGAGCCGAAACCGAATCGAACTAGCTCGAACTCGAATCGAGCTCCGAGCTCCATACGAGCTCAATTATTATAATAAATTATGATTACCATAGATAATTAAAGCTAAAATAAGTATATTATTTTATCATTTTTGGATAATATAAACAAATTATCGCTATTTTTATTAATTTTATAATAAATTATGATAAAAAATTATATTTTATTAATTTAACAATATAATAAGTATATGTTGTTAATTAAATAATAAAATAGGTATATTATTACAAACAATTTTGACAAAATAGTTTAAAAAATGTGCAAATTACCATATATCGAGCTATTATGAATTGAATCCGAATCGAATCAGGAAAAAATCTAGCCGAGCTAAATTGAACTCGAGCTGACAAAAAATTAAATCGAGCTTAGATCGAATCGAGCTCAGACCAAATCGAACTCAAGCGAATTACGAGCTACGAACTTTTTTGCCAGCCCTAACCGTGGTGACCATTTCACTATTTATACATAAATTGATAAATTTAAACCGTTAGATGTATTACAAATCATCTAAATAATATATACACAAAAAATAATAAAGTTTTAACATCGTTTCAATATTTATCAAGAGAGGAGAAAAAATTATAAAATTTGAACCGTCGATTTTTGTTAAATGTTTGATGCATATGTAAAGAAAATCAAAATGATATAATTTTTTGTATACACATAAAACATGATATATACAACACATTCTATCAATTAGTTTTGTCATTTAACAGTTTAAATTGTAGTTATTTCAGATTTAATTTTACGGTCACCGATCGGTCACCAAAAACATGGTTATTTGATCCCTCCTCATATATATTATATAACTATCTGCTAATAAAACTTGTTAATGAGTAACTAAGGATTCTGACCTTTGCAAAAGAGATCTTTCTGATAAGAAGCCATGTTACAGGACAACATCTAACCTGCCATCACTTTGACAACGAGAGAAGAACAACGAGTAGAGGACAAGCGCAACATTATTGATTTAGCCAAGTCAAAACAACAATCTCTATCATTATATATATGGTGAAACAAAAAAAGAACATGTATGGTCCGGTTATATATACATATGTAGAGTTAAGGTTATCGCACTTCGCAAAACGTAGTGGCTTTGATACTTCGGTTCTATATCTCTAAGTTTATAACTGAAATGGCCAATCCAATTTTGTTCACCATAATTTACATATTAAAACCTCATTGCAAGCTTAATTATTATTTTTTTTTAAGACTTTTCTAAATTTTTTTTCGGATTTCAAAAATAAATATTTTTATATTCAATTTTTGGTACATTTTTCTTTCAGATTTCAAATATCCAAAAGAAAGTAAGAAAATTCTAATAATAGAATAATTTGGTTTGAAATAAGGTTTCAATATGTAGATTATGATAAACAAAATTGGATTGGCCATTTCAGTTATAAACTTGAAGAATAGTCACTGTGCTTTGCAAATCACAACAAAATTATTGTTCTACATGTTTATTGTTGCAACTACTACGTTTTTTTTTTTTTTTTAAATTCAGTATTAACATTCTTGTCGAGAATTTTATACAACTCTTGTTCTACACCTTTGTGAGCTTTCTTAAATGATAACAATCATAGAAGTTAACCAAATAATTCCTTCTTGATTTATTGCTCAGCTATTTACAGTTGTAATTCAAGATTACTTAATTATATTGCTATCAAAGTTAACAATTCATCCATTTCCTACGGGACAAATCTATACTATATTATAAAGCACGTAAGTATTGGACGTCTACATTTTTTTTCTCCTCCAAATTTTTTTAATTCCCATTCTACCCCTTAATCAACGGTAGAGATCAAAATGCATTGATTTCAAAAATGTTGATGTTCTCCAATTAAACACATTCCTCTCCATTTTGGTTTTTACAAAAATGGAAATATATCAATTTTTGTATGAAAGACATCAATTTGATTAGAATTTACATTAATGAGGAATTAATGCTTTATATTCTAAAATTTAATGAGTTAATTTAGTGTAAAGATAAAATTTGAATGGTAAATAATTAGTTAAAAACCAAAAGCACGTTATATGTATTACACGACATGAGCTCAGAATTTGAAACGCCCGCAAACGGGTGGGTTTCTTGCTAGTTTGTTAAAAAAATATAAAACAATTACTCCTTTTCAGGTTTTCATGATATAAATTGTAATCCTAATAAAAGGAGATTGGATTTTTTTGACAATGAAAGTTCTATCTTGCCCAAAAAATAAATCTCAGCTGTTGATATTGTTTACTTAGATTGATCACCACCATTGATGTACTTTATTGTTTCAACCCACTAAAACTTATAATTATGGTCCATATAAATTTTATCAATTTAAGATTCATTACATATTATCTTAAAAATTTATTATAAGAAAAAATAAGGTTCATTACATATTATCTTAAAAATTTATTATAAGAAGAAACAAGGCGTAAACTCTTTACTAGTTACTTTAAATACATGGTCAAGATAAAACCAATCAATAAAACCAATTCACTAATAATGTCAGAGAAGACTAACAACTAATAATAAAGGCTATGCACATGTATGGGAGTGAATTAAAGGTTAGGTTTGAGATTTGAAACAAGTCAAACTGACTTCTACTTTTTAAAAAAAGCATACCGTTTTTTGGCAGTTTAAATCAGACACTGAGAACATGATACAAGCTCCTAATTTGGATATGAGTGACATACTTTCATAAAGCCACACAATCAAACAAACTAAAGAGCACTGTAATGTTGACACTCATGTCAAAGGACAACATACAAAACTGATAACTCATAATTAAACACTATAAATATATAAAGCCTTAGCAAAGCCAAAAGGACATCTTTCATGGAAAGGAGTTTGAATTCTTTCAGGCTCTGCCAAAACTGGAAGAGACACTGTATATATTAGGGTTTTGCATGCCTTGGCTCCATCTTATAGTAGATCTACAAAACGTCAAGACTCAAGACTAATAGTAATTATAAAAAAAGAAACCTAGGCCACTACAAATACTGCATGCTAATTTACAAAGAGAGAATTAATTTGAGAAAACAAACCGACTGTTAATAATACTAAATAAATAATTAATTAAAATGTCGGTTATAGACAGTAGTTGGAGTTGGAGATGATTTTTCTTCCTTCTGTGGGCCAAACAATAATCATATGTTGGACTAGCCACCCACCAAAAAGTCAGACTTAGAATTGATAGTTGCATTAATTTTAAGTAATATATATACATATATAGTACATATTTCTTTATCTGAAATTAGTACTACTTAACCAAAAATTATACAGTAGAAGATATAATACTTAATTGGATCTAAATGGATCATAATATATATGCTTGTTGCTAATTTGAAAAATGAGCAATGAGATCTACAAGTGCTTGTATTATCTCAAACTACAAAACATATAAAATGTATCAGCTAATGATAATTACCACCATCAACTAATGCAATTACAGTTTTACTATGCATTTCCTTTTCTTCTTAATTAATAAGGGGGAAAGAAAGAACTTGATATTTGTTGAAGTTTGCCACACACATGAAAATAAGTTTAACTAATTTCAAGTATATATATCAGCTTTATTTAACCTTTGTGGAGCATCAGTTCCACTATATTAATGCGATATAAACACGATTTAATTATGTAAATTAAGTGGTACAGATTGTGGGAAGATCTGAGCTATTATGCTAAAAGATCTCTGAAAGCTACATAAAGGAGCGATCGAATTGAATGAATTGTATGTGCCGATAACGACCCGGCTCTCACCACCCCACTAACCAGCCAGAGCTTAATTTCCAACACAACGTCTCGGCGAAAGGAGGATAGGAAAGCCGTCTCAGGTAAGCTTTCTGTCGACATTGACAGATTCATTCATCTGCATAATGTTTGTGAAAATCGCAGAGCATGGCGGCGGATTGATGAGATTATGAGTCTGACTATAATACTAGGTAGCTTGTTCAACTGATTGCGATTCAGTCAATCATGAACGTGGCAATATATATACATCGATCGCTTTATTTTCTTGCATTAATACAAAAGATATTCTTATTTTTTCTATTAGTTAATTTGTCAATATCTTTTCAAAATTTGATTTCAAGAAATTATATTTGGAACCACTGCATGCACAAGTGTTGACTGGTGGATCCAATGGTTAGCAATAACACAGAAAGTTCTAAACATTAACTGAGAAAAATTTATCACCAACACCAAAGGTTAGCTTTGTGAAATTTCAATCAAATGTCTGACTGTTAAGTGTTAACTGGAAATATGGTTTTAATCTTTTCATATTTTCATGATTTCATGGATTGTCAAAGCAGATGTTCTGATAATTATAAGAAATTCTGGTATCTGAGGACAGTATGTACTATATAGGTGTACATGCAAGCAACAATTAATTAATTGTTGATGTTAGTTTGAGGCCAGGATCAGTGAAGAATGCATGATTAATATAATCGATGTTACAAGGAATACCTCTCCAATGACAGTATATCAATATGTATGATACTGGTAAATTAATTTGAGAGACAAACAGTTGTAAAACACATCATCACATGCATAGAATTAATCAGTAAAGTATGTGTTAAAAGACATCCTCCGGAAGAAGAATTAGGAAGAGATGCAGTTTGCTAAGACTATTTAATTTCATGGCCTAAATATGGTCGTACATACATACTTTTGAGTTTTGACAATTGACATATATATTCGGATGAGTACCTGTTAATTGTTATGTTTTGAATTGGATGTATGCGAATATATGCCCAACAGAGAATATCAATCAGACAGACAGGGCAAATTTTTTTAAAAATCGAAAATGGAAAGTTTATTTTTCGGAAAAGAGTAAGATGATCCCATTTTTTACACGAATAGATAGGACCGAAGGGATCCTTCGGTCCGTTTCCTAAGGGACCGAAGGAACCCTTCGGTAGGCATTTTTTTTTTTTTTTTTTCCTCCGCCACATTCTGATCCCGTTTTTTTTAAAAAAAAAATTTTTTTCCTTCCACCGAATGGTTAATTCGGTCCCTTTAGAAGGGACCGAATTAACCATTCGGTATGAGCTATTTAAATTTTTTAAATAGCCGGCCCTTCTTCCTCCTCTCCCTTTCTTCCTCTCTTCTTCCTCTCTCCCGTTCTTCCTCTCTTCTTGCTCTTTCTTTTCCCCATTGCAGCCGCCACAGTTAGGGTTTTGAAGGTCGGCACGTCGAAGTTGTCATTTTAACAGATCAACGTCATATTTGCGTTCGTCGTGTTCTTCTCATCTCGCTGGTACCTTTTTTTTTCCGATCTGTTTTTTTTTTTCTGTATAAAATTAGATTATATTTTTTACTAGGTTGTTCATGTACTTCTCGTAGGAAAAATGAGTATGATACTCATCAATGTATTCCACGGAGGTCAAATCCTCAATACACCTACTGGAGTTAATTACGACATTTCCCCTGCGTGTACTATCCCTGTCAATGATTGGGTAACCCTGGAGGAGCTGCGGAGGCAAATCCATACCGCTCTGAACTTGCTCCCTAGCCATTTCCACCTGAAAATCAGAGCACGGATCAACACTGCACAACCAGGCTCTGGTAACTACTTTTTCACTCTTTTTTGGGTTGACTGCGAGCAGACTTGGGAGATGATTAAGTCGGCCGCGTGTCCAATTGTTGGTTTTAGAGCTATGGAATTAGTTGTTGAATCTGAACCAAACCCCAACCCCCATGGTGGTTATGACCCATGTCCAAATAGTATTCCCGGCAGTAGCAATCGAGCTCCGACCGAGGAAACAACGCACACCTCAGCCCGAGAAGACCCAATACCGGCTGATACCAATGAGGGGGATGTTGAGAACTGGCACTTGGATGAGGAAGATACCGATGTGAATTCTGATGATGGGGAGGATTTGACCATGGAGGATATCGAGGATGAGATAGACATCCAGAATATAGTAAAGGAGTGGCAATCATCCATCCCCTTCATAAACCGGGGGTTGCAACATCCCTGCCGTCATTTTAGAGATACTGAGCCCATGCCAATTGCCGACGAGCCATTCCACCGCAAACCCCCAAGAATTGATGGCGAATTTAGTCCTGGCCAGCAATTTGCCTCCAAAAAGCAACTCAAGGAAAAACTTGCTGAGTTTCACTTAGAGAAAAACATTACACTTGAGACCGTAAATAGCAACAAAGTCATGTACGTTGTTAAGTGTAAGGATGAAAATTGTCGATGGAGGTTGTATGCAAGGGTAAATGATACCGGTACATGGCAAATTGGAACACTGGGGGAAGAGCATGCATGTTACGGAAGTGCCACCAGATTAGATCACGAGCAAATGACTGCCAGACTGGTTGCTGACACAATCAGGGATCATTTGAGGGCTAACATGGAGATGTCAGTGACTGAAGCCAGGGGCCTAGTAAAACTAAGGTTTCCCACTGTCCATCCATCATACAACAAGATATGGAGAGGTCGGGAGTTAGCAATTGCCGATCTTTTTGGTAGCTGGGAGAAGTCATACGAGATGCTCCCATCGTTGTTGAATGCCATACAAGGAACCACACTGGGTACCAAATTCAGGTTGGAGCATGTGCCATCCGATAGGTTTGGCGTTCACATTTTCACAAGGGTTGCATGGGCATTTGGTCCGTGTATTCAAGCTTGGCCGTACCTACGACCTGTCATCACTGTCGATGCCGGGTTTCTGTCCGGAAGGTACAAGGGTAAGTTGTTCATGGCCTGTGCATATGATGCAGAACAACGGCTGGTACCACTTGCATTTGGAGTAGCTGAGGAGGAGACCGCGAACGATTGGGGATGGTTCATGAATTGGTTGCGTCTAGAGGTTGTTGGTCCTGGAAAGATCACAGTAATTTCCGACCAGCACGGCGCTATCAGAAATGTCTTTGAGCAGCCACACCTTGGGTGGTGTGAAGCAGCTGGAGAAGCCGTCCACCGCTTCTGTACCCAGCACATTGCGTCAAATGTGTACAAAACGTGCTTCAACAAGAGAATTAAATCTCTATTTAGAGTGGCTGCCAAGCACAAAAAACCATGGAGATGCTTGGAGCTGCTGGAGAAGATTAAAAACCAGAAACAGGAGGCATACAACTACATAATGAAGGCGGGGATACTCCAGGGCAACATGACTGGTACCAGACGATACCGCCGAGATCAGATTGGTACAGCCCCCACTGAAACCAGGAACCGGGGGAACCGAAATCGTTCCAGGCGCACTGTGTTCGTGTCCGCATCCGGAACCGTTGAGGAACCCCGACCCCAACCAGCCCAACCGGAAGAAGACATTCCAGAAGAGGAGTTACATAAAGAGAGGTGGGCGGGCTATCTTGACGGTGGTCTGAACAGATGGGGGATCATGACAACAAATGGCTCAGAATCACTGAACAATGTATTTAGGCTTGCTAGACAACTCCCCATATGTGCTGTAGTGGAGAAGACATTTTTTAAATGTGTTGAGTGGTTCGTTCAAAGGAGAGGCGTTGCAGCACAGTGGGAGGCCACAGGATTGGAGTTTGCTCAGAGAATAACAGATTTGTTGAAGCATCGGGGAGACAAAGGAAGAAGACTGGAGGTGGTTCCCCTGACTTGGCAGACAAACTTCTACGAGGTTTACAACAGGAACGGCCGAATATCTGAGGTATGCTTTTTACTTTACTTTTTAATAATTCTGTACGAACTTGTTTGATTATAATGTGCTAAATTGTATAAATTGTAGCATGAATATGGTGAAATCAAGTACGAGGTCCAACTACTTGGGGATTCGGAAGCCATATGCCAATGTCAAAAACCCCAACTGACCGGCCTACCGTGCGACCATGTTATGGCTGTTTGCTCATTACGGAGGCTAGACCATACACAATTTGTAAGCAAGTACTACACTGTCGAATATTTTAAAAATACATGGGACGGTGAATTTCGTAGTTTTGGAAACAAGAGGGATTGGCCATTGTGGCCTGGTCCAATTATAAGGCCAGACCCAAAGAAAATCAACAAAGGCCGGAGGAGGAAGATAAGGATTCCTATGTTGATGGATGAGATGGAGGGTCGTATCAATAGGTTGCCTGATCGGTCCAATCGAAGGCGTTCGAGGCGCACTTAAGACTACAGAGTTGTTCTTGATGTTATTTCGTAGTTGGACATTTCATTAGCTATTGCAATTAAGACTTCGTATCCTATTTTACGCTTAGTAGGTATTTCACTTAAGACTATGTACTGTAATGTATGATTTTATGGATGCTTCTCATGTAATATTTAACTATGTTCTCATGCAACAACTTCGTACATCATAATAAAACTAGATGTCAAATAAAAGATAATTAAACAAGAGTTTAGAAATTACATAAACGTCAAATAACATCAAAAGAAAGGGGTCCAAACGAACTACATAAAGCGCACAAACTAGCTAATGCCTACGGAAACGTCGCTGCAACCTCTGAATCGGTGACGGACTATACCTAGGAGCAGGATGAACATCTCTCTGAGGTCTATCTGGAGGAAACTGCACAAACGGCCTACTAGAGGACGCACCATGATCACCATGTGGTGCACTACTAGATGAACCCCCCATGCTCAAGTTTGCGAAGTCTGGTAAGTTTCCGATATCCCCTGCAATGAATGCAGCATACTCTTCAACACCGATATCTCTGAATACCTGCTCCTGCGTAGGTGAGGGCTGCGCTACTGGTGTGTCTTGTGGCATGTCATCAGGGTAGTCATCTGAGACATCAATCCCGTCCAGCTCAAATGGGATGCCGTGGGTCATCAGCATACCGCGGAATATATGCACATGCTCCAAGTCAGTCATCAAGTCACGAAAAATCTTCAGGTTATTCAGGCCGAACCATTTTTTGCCGGGCGTTTTGAGCCACACAATTGCCTGAGCCGTCTGATGTATCAGACGAAAGACCTGTATGAACCAGAAAAAACACACGTTAGTTCTCGTGTAAAAAACCAGAAAACCAGAAAAAATGCAAAGCAGGTTGCTGTTTTGCGAATTTTGTAGGAATTTTTCCGAAGGGAATCTCACAAAACCTTGTACATGAAAAATGATCGGTACATCATGATCTATCTGAATATAAATTTTAAAAAATACGCTGTGAAGACGGATCGATCGCAGTTTTCGATTCTTTCCAGCCGATCGTATAAAAAACCAGAAAACCAGAAAAAATGCAAAGCAGGTTGCTGTTTTGCGAATTTTGTAGGAATTTTTCCGAATGGAATCTCACAAAACCTTGTACATGAAAAATGATCGGTACATCATGATCTATCTGAATATAAATTTTAAAAAATACGCTGTGAAGACGGATCGATCGCAGTTTTCGATTCTTTCCAGCCGATCGTATAAAAAACCAGAAAACCAGAAAAAATGCAAAGCAGGTTGCTGTTTTGCGAATTTTGTAGGAATTTTTCCGAATGGAATCTCACAAAACCTTGTACATGAAAAATGATCGGTACATCATGATCTATCTGAATATAAATTTTAAAAAATACGCTGTGAAGACGGATCGATCGCAGTTTTCGATTCTTTCCAGCTGATCGTATAAAAAACCAGAAAACCAGAAAAAATGCAAAACCCTAAAAAATCAGAAAAAAATGCTGTTTTGCGAATTTTGTGTGAATTTTTCTATAACGAATCTTACAAAACTTTCTATACGAAAATTGATCAGCAAGTCGTGATCTAGCCGGATATAAATTTTAAAAAATGCACTGTGAAGACATATTGTGCGCTATTTGACAGTTTTTGTGCAAAGGGCAAAACTGGAAATAACTGTAATTAATGTTGTCATTTTCTTATAAAATTTAAGTAAAGAATCGTACCGCGCGCGAGCTGGACTGTGCGTGTGACACGTAAGCAAGGCTTTCAACCGGTTCATCCATTGGCGGCATTGGTTGGCTAAGGGCTTTTGGATGGTTGTCTGTGAAGTACAGCTTTGGCATCCCTCTCTTGTACAGCCATGTCTGGTAATATGCCTCGGCTCCTGGGGAAGAGTCGTACGGCCTATGTTCAATGATTGGAACAGGCGCCTGCTCAATGTAGTATTGATGAACTGTTGTCCAATCCTTTTTTTCATGGGCCCCACGACCTGAGCTGTGCACGGTTTTCCTCAACATCTTCAACTCTTCGTAGTCTATAGGATCCGGAGGGGGGGTTGTCTGGTACGACCCGAACTGGCGCATCACCCTATCAGGGTGATGATACTCGACAACCCACATGTGGACCAGGTATGTACGACACATCCAGCAACCGAAATCGTCATATACACACTGGGGGAGGAGACCATAATAAGGTTGGTATGGTGTCCAGTTCACATACATACCATCCAGCTTGTCAAGCTGCTCTCGGTAGTGCGCCACTCCACAGCCATGGGGGTTCTTGGTGAAATCATGTTCCCCTATCCACTTTATACCGAGGGGGGGTCTCCGCATAGGATCATCACCACCCATTTCCTCGTTACCGGCTGGTACTGGACGACCTACCGATATACGGTTCCATGACCAAAACTGCAAAAACACCAGCGAGCCACCTATCGACGCGACCTTCTTGATTGATGCCCTGGTCAAGTTACTATACAGGTAGGCAAGAACCGCCTCTCCCCAGTTCCACCGAGTTGGCTTCCGGAGCTCCTCCAAAAATTGCAAGAAAAATGCCGGTACCGATTTTTCGCTAAGATCCGGAAATAGCACTGACCCGAATAAATCTAGGCAAAATGCACGCGTGTACCGATCTATATCCGCTTGATCGGCATTTTCTTCATCAAATTCACTAAAAGTGTCGTGCAACCACTTCAGCCGAATTGCATACTTCGAGAAGTGCAAACGCTCCTCGGGTGTATTTCTCTTTTCCAGTCGCCTCGGCCATGGACACGAAGCAGGATCATCAAAATTCGGGTCTGCATCACCCCCCAGTAACAACTCTACCGTGCCGCTCCAGTCATCGTCACTCTCCCCGCATACTTTTTGCCCTACAATTAGATTTCAATGATTTCATTATTTAACACACAATTCTCTAAAATGGTGAAAAGTGCAAAAAAAATTAGTACATGTTTATTTACCGGTAATTGGTAAGCCGAGCAGGCAGCTGACATCCTCTAGCGTTGGAGTCATCTCCCCACAGGGTAGGTGGAACGTGTTCGTCTCGGGCCGCCACCTCTCAACGAGCGCGGTGATCAAGTATCTATCAACATTGCAGTTCCCGAGCTTCGCAGCCTGAAACAACCCCAACGCTAAGAGGTTATCTTCTATACAATCTCTTACTTTTAGTACGGTCCGGTGGGAGCAAACGCGCAAAGTGTTTTCAGGCTGCGAAAAAACCAAACAAAAGTTATTAGTACAAATAAACAGTTAAAAAAAAAAACATACTGTGGGCAGAGATTAATTTTTCAAATGCATGCATAGAGAAAATTACCTCGGTATGGGCAATCGACGATCGGTGGTAACGCTCAAACAATAGTGGCGGAAACTGCGGAAATTCGTCCATCTGCAGGGTACAAAATATCATGTTAATTTACAATAAATGCAATTTTTTAAAAAGATGTTAAAATCACAGCTCACATTTTGCTACACTCTATTTCGGTTCTTATTTCGGATTTTCAAATTTTGATTCAAACTACGACCATAATATCTATAAATTAAGCTAAATTATTTTATTTTTTTCCTAAATTTCGGTTTTTTTTTTTTAAATTCTGGTTTCGGTTTTTTTTTTATTTTGGTTTCGGTTTTTTTTTTAAATTCTGATTTCGGTTTTTTTTTTAAATTTTGGTTTTGTTTTTTTTTTTAATTTGGTTTCGTTTTTGTTTTTTGAATTTTGGTTTCGGTTTTTTTTTTAAATTCTGATTTCGGTTTTTTTTTAATTTTGGTTTCGTTTTTTTTTTATTTTGGTTTCGTTTTTATTTTTTCAATTTTGGTTTCGGTTTTTTTTATTTGGGATTCGGTTTTTTTTTTTATTTTGGTTTCATTTTTTTTTTTTTTGGGTTTCGGTTTTTTTTTTTTTTTTGGACAATACGACAAATCCGGTACCGAATCAAAATTTCGGTTATTTATACTACAAGGCCTTTTTTTTCGGTTTTACTATTACCAATCAACCAACAACCCATACAATAACATACAAATATACTCAAAATTTATTAAAAAAAAAAGGTACATTACAACTCTACAACACTAACAACAAATATCTTCTAAATTTCTTTACGATTACCATATCAACAAACAAAGTAAATTAAATTTCGGATTAAATAGGTCAAAAAAAAGATACCTTCAAATATTCGTCAAAATATAAGATCAGGGGGTGTTTCGGATTCTACTCTTCAAAATACGGAGCTTGGTGCAATCGGATCTAACAAATGAACAAGTTTGAGGGAGAAAAAAATTAAAACATGGTGTTCCAACAATGGAGGAAGGGAGAAGAGAAGAGAGAAGAGGCGCGGGTGGGGGGAGGAGAAGAAGAGAAGAAGAGAGGAGAAAGAAGAGAGGAGAAGAAGAGAGGGGGCCGGCCAAAAAAAAAAAAAATATTCCCTACCGAAGGGACCATTCGGTCCCTTCCAAAGGGACCGAAGCATCCCTTCGGTAGGGATTTTTTGTGGCCAAATTAGAGGGCACGGGTGATAAAAGAAAAAAAAAAAAAAAAAAAAAGCCTACCGAAGGGTTCCTTCGGTCCCTTAGGGAACGGACCGAAGGATCCCTTCGGTCCTATCTATTCGTGTAAAAAATGGGATCATCTTACTCTTTTCCGAAAAATAAACTTTCCATTTTCGATTTTTAAAAAAATTTGCAGACAGGGTCACAGCCAGGGAGCAGAGGTCAATGGTGGGTGGGTATGACTTATGAGGTCAATTGATTCTCGACCAGTGTCTGTGTCGTCCCCCTTTTCTCAAGTCAAACGGAAGAAGAGTACAAATTCCATATGTTTTCTTGTGCAAGAGTAAGACCTGGATGCATCATGCATTATGCATATATATGCATGGGACTTGTAATTCCAGAAGCAACCCAACTTTATTAAGGAAAAATATATATTTCCCCTGTCATTGTCCTGTGCACCCTATGATGCGCGGGCAGGGTGGGAAAAAATTGTAAAAAATGTATCCTTAAAAATTTACAAAAATATCTCATTTTTTCAGAAAATTTATAGAAATATACTTAATTTCTAAGGAAATTTACAAAATTGGTCATACTTTAAAAAATATTTATGCAAATGTACCTACAAAATTTTATAAAAATGACCCTCAGACCTACATGTCACCGCATTATAAGGTTGTGGGGTAAAGTCTGCGGTATAGTATCATTATCCCTTTATTAATTTTGTGGGAGTTAATTGGGACCATATCTTTAAATTATTCTGGTCTGACTTGTTAGGCTTAATTGCCTTCTCTTTATAATTTGATTATGCTTTGTCTGGTTTATATATCTTTTCGTTACCTCGACAAAGTAAAGGTTCTCCCATATATAATTTTCTTGATATTTTATTTCTGGTAAATTTGGAACCGGAGATGTACTTTTCCAAATAGATCTCGTTGTTCTGTTTACAGATCTTGAAACGATGTCAACGCCCAACATATATAGAACCAAAGCTGCAAACAATGGTCGGAGACTGGTACAAGAGGGGCCGATATGATTTAGGACTGGCATGTATGGATTATATATAGTATGCGTCCGATTCCGCTGTTATCCTAACCGAGGATAACAGGGTCCTGCTTTTCCGCTCGGCACCGTTGGATTAAAATGGACGGATGAGATCTGTTCGGGAAAACTCTTTTTAACTTTAAAAAGAACTGGCCTTTGGTTTAGTGGCTAAGGGCAACACTTTTCTTGTAGGAGGTCGCAGGTTTGAAACCCGGATGAGAAGTTTTTTATAGACATTTTAATTTGAGTGGCTTGACCCTCATCTTTATCTCAAAAAAAAAAAAAATAGTTATTATGTACATCTTTCAAAAACAGTGAGAAAAACAGAGCTGAAATCCAATAATTGGCTTTATATTTTTGTGAGGTTTTGATTAACTGTTCACATAATTATTTTTATGGGAAGGGATGTTGGCGTGGCAACCATCTATTTTGATAACTTGACAACCAATCTAAAAAAATGTTCTTAAAATAAATAGGAATACATGATTTTTTGGATGTCATTTGATATTCTATGAAGACTTGTTAAGTTTAGACAGTTGTAATTAGCACATCACTTTGATGCTTCTTGACGGAATATCAGTGACACTTATATCGAATAAAATTTAAAAAAACCAGCAATCTATAAGCAAAAACATGTTTGTAAAACGAAAATTTCTTTTTTAGAGCTTTTTATATATGAACTTATTTTAGATTGATTGTCAGGATGCCTTACCTTATTTAACATCAATTAACTTGAAATAAAAATCGATGTACGTATTGTAGAAAACACAATTAACTAATTACTGAGATTGATTGTGATAAGTTGATTAATTAGTTAAAGATTTAAAGTAGATGTGTATTGAGATTAAAAAATCGGAGGAACTGCTTGACGTAATTTCCTCGGAGAAGAATAAAGTTATATGAAACTAAACTTTATTACAATATCCTACCAATTCATTAATACTGTGTGAATGATAAGACGAACATATATAATGAGAGTTGCAATCATGATTCACGAGTGCATATGTGATGTAAAAGTAAGATGAAGCTTCTTCGGTAACCCATCACTTGTAAAGTGGTAATTGCCATTCAAACGCACGGTCAATAAAAAAAATAACAAAATGTAAAAAAGTTGGGTGTGAGTGTGAGTGTGAGTGAGATGAATTGATCCAATCAAAGATGAATAATAATAATAATCAGGGAGGGGACTAATTCAGCTAATTAATTAAGCACACCAACTAATCCCTTTATGCATATGTTTAACCTTTTTAAGTTTGTACTTGTTCCAAAGCGATGTATCAATATATCATACCATACATGGTCCTTGTTGTTGTATACATTATAGTGTGAACAATTAGTAGCTAACCCAAAAACCGGGAATTAAGTTGGTGTATTGTATGTGAGAAAAGAATTTGCAATTCGCATATATATAATAAAAGTCAAACATTTGTACCGAGTGGGTACGGATGTATATATCAAAGGAAAACACGTTGAGTCCACTGTATAGTTGGCCACCTATCCGCCACTCTTTCTCACAATCTGACACACCCGCATATGCCTATGTGTTTGTCACAATTGCATAAATGTTTACTGGAAACCGTAATGTATCTGTTTACTAGAAATTGATATATGTTGATCGAAAAGATATATAAATGTTTACTGAAAAATGATATTTTAAAAATATAGTGGACTGGTGGATAGATAAAAGAGTGTTCATTGGCTATTACAATATTACTATACTCCATATCAAATTATCAACTATATATGATTTATGATGATGAAGGCTTAGTTACAGCATGAAGGGCACAGGTGATCAGAAACAGTGAGAGAGTAGTTAAGTTGTTCCAAGTGCCAACTGCCGCGAATCCAGCCATGGGGAAGGAATTAGATCCGTTGGCCAGAGTACAATAATAATAATAATAATATTATCGAACCATCCTTTTCAATGGGGAATTTCATTTCATTTCCTTGCCTACCTTTTCCATACAACAAACAATATTATACTCATACAGAGAAACATCTCGCGTCCATAGAAAAATTGTCCATACATCCATAAAGGTGTACGAAATGTAATAGATATATTTCGAAATATAACAGATGCATCCCGAAATGTAACCTATATATAGACACTATAGACAGCTTTTCAATGGATGCTAAGTATTACTCTTATATATATATAATATATAGAGGAGGGATACATTGACAATGCTTATTTTGACAATTTTGACAATTGTAACTTTCAAAAATTTATAAAAATTCATAAGAAATCTTAAAAATAGAAAAAAGTTAATGGAAGTTATTCTTAACTTATAGATTGATTATGTTTCCGATTATATTCAATTTAAGCGATATTTGATAACTCTTTAAAGATCTTTTAAATTACAACCGTTAAAAAATGTACAAAATTTTGATAAGGCATCAAATGATGTTCAAATTGATTGAAAATTGAAATACTATCAATCTATAAGTTAAATAATGCATCCATAAAACTTTTTTCATTTTTAAGATTTTTTTATGAATTTTTATAAATTTTTAAAGATGACCATTGTCAAAATTGTCAAAATAAGTATTGTCAATGGATCCCTCCTCTAATATATATATATCTTTCCATCTCTCTCTCAGTGGCTGACTGCCTGGCCCATGGGCCAGGACAGGAGAAAAGAAGATAAAAGATAGAAAATGGAGGATGGAAGATGGAAGCAGGAGCAGCCCACTGGGGAATGAATGCATGAGTGAAAGAAAGAAAGAATGTGCATCGGCTCGGCGCACTGAGGAGGAGGGTGGGACGAGTGGCCATCCTCTGTAGCGCTGCATTGTGTGGTGCAGCATGTGAACCGTTGGATCATTGAAAGATTCGAGCCCGCACAGATCTCGAGATGATCTAACGGTTCATATTCTGCGCTACACAATGCAGCGCTACAGAGGATATGGAATCGGGTGGGACAGGGCCAGGCGTGCCTTAATTTCCTTTACGCGCCTGTCGGGACGAGCTAGGGAGGGGTCCCAGCTGCCTGGCGTCCACTCTCCCTCGCACGTGCCACTTATTAGCAATTACTAATTAGCCTCCTCATCTCCTCACACTCACACATGCCACCACCACCCACTTCCTCAACCTAATTCCCTTTCTTCTCTCTTTCTTTACATAATGGCCTGCTACCTTTTTTTTTTTTTTTTTTTTTCATACTAGCAAGATCTTTGTCTTGTGGACATTAAGATAGTTTATAGAGAAATATAACCCGATCTTGTGTCCATTGAAAACTGTCCTTACATCTATAGATGTGCATGGGCGGAACCAAGGACAGTGTCAGGCCGTGCCCGGGCAGTGCCTTGCTCCAAAAAAATTTTCCAACACCTATACATTCATACCATTAATTATATGTTAATTATACTATACATACATTCATATCATGGCAGTGCCATGATATGTTGATACGTTATCTAATAAAAAGTTTCCATTAATTATAATGGTTGTATATGTACCTGTTATTAAAAAGGAGGGATCCATTCACAATTTCTATATTGACAATCTTGACAATTTAATATTTAAAAAAATTGTAAAAAATCATATAAATTCTCAATAATAGAAAAAAATTTACGGAAGTATTTCTTAACTTATAGATTGATTATGTTTCCGATTATATTTAATTTAAGTTATATTTGATAGCTCTTCAAAGATCCGTTAAATTACAACAGTTAAAAATACAAAAAATTTTGATAAGCCATCAAACGATATTCAAATTGATCGAAATTTGAAACACTATCAATTTACGAGTTAAGTAATGCATTCATAAATCTTTTTTTATTTTTAAGATTTTTTATGAATTAAATTTTTGAAATGTTCCATTGTTAAGATTGTCAAAATAAGCATTGTCAATGGATCCCTCCTCATTATTAAATTGTTTCTTAAATTTTCTCTATGTAAGTTGTTTTGATATTTTTTTTGGCTCCAAGACATTGGAGAAGACTCATCGATTACTTATTTTATTGTTTAAATATATAGTTGGCTTTTAATATTATAGTTTTTATTTTTTTGGAATGCTCAATCTATTAATTGAATATGCATATTTTGAAAATTTGGATATTATGACAATTATATAATTTTTTTATTATTTGATCTTTATACATAATTGATTTGACATTCTAAAAAATTATATAGAGACTAAGGCATCGGGCTTCTCGGCACCCCCTTCAAATCATTCCTAGTTCCGCCACTGTAGACGTGTACGGAATGTACGTAGCAGATACATCCTGAAATGCAACGGATAAATGCTAGTGAATTATGTAGTGACCTATCTCATTATTTTGTATTTTGGTGCTAGCTAGTGATCGCACAGATCGACTATCATGCATGCTGCTGCTGCTGCTGATTTCCACATTAACTAATTGGATTATTCATTTATGCTTATCATGAATTAATTAGTGCAATATAACCGAGTCTTATTTCATGACATTGTTTGTTTGCAATAATACATGTAAATATATACATGAATCAGTAAAACTTCTTCTTTGACATAATGCAGACAGCACATCATATAAATTGACCACTACAAATTCAAGTTTGTACTAATAAACAAATTATATGTGTGTTTGACTTTTGTCAATGATCCAAATTAAAACTATATATCATCATTAACCAATGAATTAACCAATGAGAAATAATGTAAAGATTATTGTAAAACTTTGTTCAAAAATAATTCATCCAAACATCAGGTCACTGAGCTGATCATAATTAATCCAAACATGCGGTAATCCAAACTGACCTGTTCCTGATTACACATTGTCTTGTTCGACGGTATGGCCAGAATATTGAATTTAACAGTACAGGGCATACCGGGTCTGTATTTAGTCTTTTCTTTTTATCATTTTATTTTATCTTATATATAAACAAAAAGTTGAATGAAAGTACATGATCAAATGAATTCTCAAAAGAGTGCAATCTAGAGTTTACCCCTTTAATTTGCAGTATTAAAACTTTTTAAAGCTTAAGCATTTAGTACAATTGGTAACGATCAATTAATTATATATGTGTTTTTGATCTTTCAATTAACAACTACATAGTTAATGGTTAATATGTATTATTAGGAATAAATTAAATTGGATGAACATTATAGAGTAAAATTAAACTTGTCAAAAAGTGAGGGCAGGTTTGTGAAAAAGACCCAACTGTTCCACAATCTTAGAGAGCCCCTTCCGTTCCGTTCCGTGCCGTTCCGTTGATCTTGACCCTGTTCCCGTTCCTAATTAAAACCTGAAAAAAATAAACTAGAAAGAACCAGATAGATAAAAATATATACGCAGCCAAACAGCTATCAAACAAAGTACACACCTACAAGATATATTTATCAATAAAATACGGAATTAGGAAATAATAAAATATTGGGTTTTGAGAATCGACCATCAATTCATGAGTTGGAAGGGCAGGAAGGCTCTTCATCACTCCCTGCACAAGCACAAGAAAGAAAGAAAGAAAGCAGCAGGAAGAAGATATCTCAGATCAGGAGTAGAGATCATATCATATCAGATGATATCATCATAATTCCACTAGACAAAAATAATACAATTCATCACAACCCTAGAAGACATTCTTCCCTTAATTGCTTGCTTAGCACAGACGATTCCTTCATTTCTCTCCTTCTCCTTCTCCTTCTCTTCAAACAATTGATTCTATGGATACTGCCCTCTGGCCTCATCAGGTAACTAATTAACTAACCAATTCCTCAAGCAAGATATCGATCTTCCACAAAGTAGCTAGCTTTGATGTATATCTTTTGGTGGTTTTGTTGAATTGAGCAGCAGATCTTTTGATTTTTTTTTTTTTTGGTTTTTGGGTTTTTCCTGAAGAAGCTGCCATGGCTGCTTTGGAGCTAGCTAGCAAACTTGTAGATCTATGTTTGTTTGTTTGTTTGTTAGAACTTCGAAGAAGAGAGAAGTAATTATATAACTGTATATATCATCTATATGCATCTCTCTTTTATTATCTCTTTGCCTTTCTTTCTTTCACCTTTTCTTTTGCTTTAAGGCTTTAATTCCTGTCACTTATATGCCTCTCCACTCCTTTTAATCCTTGAAAGCAGCACACACACCACTTTACCTCCTATCTTTTCTTTTCTTTTCTCTTCTCCCTTTGCTTTGCTTTGCTTTTCTTGTCTTCCTTTAATCCCCCTAGCTCTCCCTCCTTCTACCTTTAATTCACTTTTCTTCTCTCCTTTTTATCTTCTCTTAAAAGCTCTCCTCTCTCAAAAGCAGAGAGGCATCAAAAGGTGCAACCTCAGCCCCATATAATTCTTTCTGATCAAGCATATCATATCATACATAACATACATAATAACAAACATAAGTAACAACAAGAGTTAACTTAATCTCTTCTCCTTTGGCTTCTCTCTTTCATCCTTTTTCTTTCACTTTTTTTTTTTTTTTTTTTTGTTTCCTCCACTTAATTATCCTTTTCCACACTTTAATTAATCCTCTTGTCCTTGTATCCTCCTGTTTGTTTCCATTCTGTTGTTTCAAGTTTCAAAATCCTACATATATACCTCTCTTTATCCCTTTTTCATTCCTCTATTTGTTGAGTGATCAATCTTAATTTTGTATAACTGAAAAAATGATGTATGTTTGTGTGATGAATTCTCTGTCAGGAGCTGGGACTTGTGAAGCCGATGGAAGACGGCGTGATGGCGCCTGCGAATGCAAACCCGGGCACGAACAATGCGCTTCCAGGAAGCGCACTTGGCCAAGCGAGGCCGCCGTCGATGGAGAGGAGAGCTCGGCCTCAGAAGGAGAAGGCACTCAATTGTCCCCGGTGCAACTCGACAAACACCAAGTTTTGCTACTACAACAACTACAGCCTCACGCAGCCACGATACTTCTGTAAGACTTGCAGGAGGTACTGGACCGAGGGCGGATCGCTCCGCAATGTCCCGGTCGGCGGCGGTTCCAGGAAAAACAAGAGGCCTTCCTCTTCTGCCGCTCCGACTCATCAAGTTACAGCAAGCCAAGCTGCTGCTGCATCTCTTACCTCTGCAGTGTCGCCTTCATCGGTTATATCGAGCCATGCAAGGAAGCTTATGCATGAGGCACAGGATCTCAACTTGGCTTTCAACCACCACACCGTGCCGGTGTCGGAGTTCAGCTTCCCGAGCTTGGAGAGTAGCACTGTCCGGGGAAATAACGGCGGTGCCAATGGCTCGGTTGGCGCGATTTCTGCCATGGAGTTGTTGAGGAGCGGTATCGGTTCAGGCAGCTTGGCTAATGGATTCGTACCGATGTCTTTACCAGAGTACACTGCCGGGTTTGTATTACAGCCCGATCAATTCAGGCCTCCACAGACACTTGCATTCACTCTCGATTCGAGTGGCGGTGTTGGTGCGGATGGTAGTGCAAGTGCAGTTCCCGGTGCTTTTGTGGGGATGCAGGATCAGGCAGGGAACGGAAGTCGATTGTTGTTCCCGTTCGGCGACTTGAAGCCGGCGATTTCGGGCGGTGCAAGCGAATATGGAAGCAATAACAAGGAACAAGGCTTCTTTTGGAATGCCATGTTAGGAGGTGGCGGCAATACTGCAGCCGGTGCCGGAGGCGGTGCAACCGGAGACGGCGTGAGCGGCAACGGCGCTTCTTGGTAATTCATGATCATGAATTGGATTGCTAGGTTCATGGAGGTGGAGGAAAGAATTAAAACTAACAGTTGATCATACGCTTTCACTTAATTTAGTTTATAATCGTGGCCTTTCTTAATTAATTTTGGTTTTTTTTTTTTTTTGGGGTGCATGCATATGTAGGTATTATTATTGTGAAGCTTTATTTTTAGGTTGGCTTCAAGATTTTAATGGCGTGTTTATTATTTATTTGATTACTGTCTAGTTTTTTAATTAACATAGTAGACTCTTGGTTATGCATGGTTTGTTTAAAAGCATGGAAATTTAAAGAAATATTTAGAATTTTCCAAGATCTTCCTTCTTTTTTTTCATTCGGTTTTATTTAATTACTTGAATATTTTGGTTAATTACCCTTTGGTTTGGATTCTATTAAGTATGGATTCTATTAATTTATCATAATAATTAATAAAAGATTTTGTACATCTCTAGTTAGGTAATTTATAATTAATGTGAATCATAGTTCCTTCATTTGATATATATAAGAGAATGAAATCCAGCAAAACATTAGTATATACTATATACAATATAGAGTAATACCTAGCGTCCATAGAAAAACCGTCTACAGTGTCCATAATTAAGTTACATTCCGAAATATATTTGTTATTTCAGGATGTATATGCTACATGTCTATGGACATATATACGGCCGGTTTTTCGATGAACGCGAGATGTTTCTCTACTATATATATATATACTAGTGTACTCGTTTATTCAGATATATTATATATATCATGAGAGAGCAAAGGACATGAGTTTAAGTAATCATGTTTAATATATATATAATAAGTTGCATGTGATTTTGGCTGTTTTGTTGGCATGTTCCATTCTCTTGTTTCACTGTGTGGTTGTGTGCAGATGCAGAGAGAGAGAGGTCATGTCCTCATCTCATCATGCATCCATTCCATTCCCTTCTAGCTAGCATAGCATAGCAAAGCAAAGCTAACCAGGCAGGCAGGCAGGCAGGCAATAAGATTCTTCCAGCCGTGCAAGCACTAGGAACTGAAAAACGAATTGAGTGAAGTGAGACTTTCATCAATGAATTCCCTCCCATCACATGATGCTGTTCTGTGTTGTGTTATCATTCTTGTTAGGAGCTGCCAGTGCCACTGCCAAGGAAGTGGGTATTGCTTGCAGGCACTCGTACCAGTGCAACTATATTATATTTTTAAAAGGTACCACCTCTTCTTTCCTACCCTCATCATGTCTTTCTGTACCTAAAACTAAAAGCATCGTGTATATATATATATATATAATGTAAGTCCATTCATTTGTCATATTTGTACCTTCACTCACGTAAAATTTTATGGAAACACCCTTAGTAATTATCAGAAGCTAGCCATCGAGAAATTAAGTAGGAATATTGTAAGTTTTCAGTGGAACTATATGTTTCCACAAACTGCATTTCTATAGAGGAGAACTACTGTGAAAATATTTGCATTTTGCTTCCAAATGCAAACTACTTAAATTATATTTTGTAATATCCGAAATTTCAATTTGTGGTTTCCAATAAGTACTAGGATATGCAAAAAAAAAATTATTTTTAGAGTTTTTTAAGTATTTGTTTTAGATTTTGCACAAATCGTGTACAAACAAGCATTATTTTGTTAATATATTAAGTTATTTTGAAATTTTCAAATTAAGTACTTAGAAAACTCTAAAAATAAAAGTTTTTTGTATCCTAGTATTTTCATTTGATAAATTATAATCAAAATTTTTGAACATAGACAATATAATTTGAGTTGTTTTTGTTTTCATATTAGTCTTGCTCATTTCTATATCATATATATCCTTGTGTAAATATATATGTGTGCATGCTTTCTTCGACATGCTAACAGATTTTATGATAAAAATATATATGGTATAATATTTATCAACAATGTCAATTTGCAAATTATATATATGATATCTTTACTGGAAAATAAATTTCTTTTCATGGCCCGTTAAGGAATTATAATAATTTAAGGGCACAGATATTTTTGTTAACTAATTGGTAAACACAACATTACTTTCAGAGAGCTTGGAATGACATAAATTTTAATGATGATACCTTTTAATATAATTAACTATGTAACTATCTATAGATCAACACTTATATACGTACCTGAGGAAAAGCTCCTTTTACTAGCTCGATTATTCGAAGATGATATAAAGAGACGTAGGAAAGAGTACGTATAGCTTTTCACCTTCCAGTTCTTTTTAATTGTTATATTATGTATTATATATACACATCCATTTGAAACTTATTAAATAATAGGGTGCGAGTGCGAATGATTAGGGTTAAAAAAAAAACCTCGACATACAAACCAAGAAAATATGGATGATATATATACAATTATACATTGTTAAACTTTTAATTAAGTTGATCAATATTATTATTTGATCATGTTTGCTGACAAAGATATATATATCGAACCAAGCATTGTCAGGACATTTATATATTGAATCAAGAATGGATATATAAAGTATAAACCATGAATTGTTCCCCCCTTTTCCATTATATTAATTTGAACTTTAAAATAATGAGGAGCTAGACATAGTTGCACCCTTAATTTACGCACTCAATGTTCTGTACGTATAGACAATTTTCCAAAAAACATATCTCAAAATCAAGTAAGTAGAAATATGCTTTTTAAAAAAAAAAAAAATTCTTATACTTACAGCAATGCTTATATTTCTATGAGCTAATTAAATTTTATATATGTTGCATGCTCTTTCTATCTCTTTATTATTTATTGATATATATATCATACAAAGAATTTTATTGAGATACACAGATTGATTCTTGAAGATGATTTGATATGTTTTTGGAAGTGCGCTCACGGTGTCTTACTCTATATTATATATGTACATTAATGTAAAGAATAATATTTTCATTTGAGACTAAATTTTATTGGCACAGATGTGCCATCACTGAATATAGTCAGTTGATTTCTCCCTTTCTTCTCGTGTACTTTCTATTAAATTCCATTCAGTATATAACAATAGCCAATTTATTATGTCCACAATGAAAACATTAGTGATCATATATAAGTTACCCTATATATAGACCCTTTCTTCTTTTTACTAGAAAAAAAAAAAACCCATTCTATTTAATTATAATCTACCAAGACCAGGAAAAAAAAAATTGAATACAAAACCCAAAATAACAGTTCTTCTATATGTTGCCAATCATATGCAGTTAGAGTCCGAAGATCAAATTTGAATCAATATTATCATGTTTTGGATATGATTTGGGTCATACTCGTACTTTAAATTTGTATTGCCTATCTATCATACATTTTCCTACAATTGGAATGAAAATGTAATACAGAATTATAATAAAATTTTCGATGTATAATGAAGAAAATTATTTATGTATTATATTACCTAGTACTTTACTGGATTGTAAGTTCACATGACATTGATTCTCGATTAATCCAAATAATATTCTTTTGCAATATAATTTTACACAACATTGAATCTAATTAACCAATCAAATGAAGGGGATGAGTAAATTTACAATGCTTAACTTGACAATCTTGACGATTTGACTTGTAGAAAAAATGAAACAAATATTTGGAAAAGTGTAAAGAAACTTTTAGATAAATGGTTGTGAAACTTGTGTAGATTGATTGTGTTTAAAATTTTAGTCAGTTTGAGTCTAGCGCATCAAAGATTGTTTAAATTAGAAAGTGTACACCTAAGTTTTGATAAGCTATCAAACAATATCCAATCTGAATGACATTTGAAGCGTGATCAATCTAGAAGTTTAGAAATGCATCTATAATTTATTTTTTGTTTGTATGATTTTATTTGAATTTCAATTGTCAAAATTGTTAAAATGTCATTTGATCCCTCCCACCAAATTATTATACTAAACAATAGTAAAAGAGTAAAACATAAAATATTTGTTAGATGTCATAAGAAATAACTGTTTGGTCTGTTGTAAACTTATTATTGAGGGGACTAAATATATAGCGGGGAAAAGGACGATAGTGTCAATAGAGATACATATACACACATATATAGAGAAATATGGATAATTAAATCGTTCTTATTGTTCTAAAATATAATGTAATACATAACATTCTATTTTGAGATGTAACATTATCTGCCTCCTCCTATTATGTATCTTTAGTCAAGAACCAGCTTTTAATCTAGTGATTAAGGGTGACGTTCTCCGTGGATCAAAAACTACATCACTCGACAATCAATATATAAGATAGATGGAATGCAAGAGTAAGAACTAAATAGTCCTAACCTAATTTTCTCATTACTACTTCGAATTTTCGATCACTCGCAAATGTCTAGTTTTAAAGCGTAGCATTTAGATAGTGCATGCGTGCGATCGATGCACATGGAAAAAGTTGGTCCTAATTTTCCCATCCACTGGCCTCTGTTAAAGGAGCTCAATTGTTCAACCAAAAGCTAAAGAACCCATGATTTGTTTACCAGCCCCATAATCTCAAACCATTTTTCTAAGAGAAACTTCTTGCGTCCACTAAAAAACCGTCCATACATCCATAGACATACAAAAAATATAACAGATACACTCCGAAATGTAATAGATACATCCTGAAATATAACTTATGGACACTATGAACAACCTCTCTGTGGACGCTAGGTATTACTCTTTTTATAAATTTCATGCTATTATTTTTTTAGATTTAAGTGGATATTTTCCACCATCTCCCATTTCTTTTTAGGAGATATTTGTGCTCACGGAGGATTGAACCCATGACCTCTTAAAAGTAATCTTAGTTAGCTACCACTTGAGCTACTAGCCCATTTGTAATTTCATACTATATATTATTATTTGTTTTCTTTGACATGCATATGATCTGAGTTTCTCCTACCTATCTTTCTATATTCCTATTTCCTAATAATAAACAATTAAACAGCCACCCTGGCCTCCCTCATCAAATGAGTTTAGGGTCCACAAAAACATTCCTCTAGGGATGCGAGACACTGAATTATTCCCCTGCTTTGTTCTCTTATTTGTCCTCTTTCTCTTCTTATTAAATTAACGGTTCTGCTCTCCCATGCATGCCTGATATATATAAACCAGTTGTTAATTGTTAATTAATTGGAGGAGCAGCAGTGCATCGCTCCCAACATCTTTTATTTTTATTTTTTGTATGTCAAATCTTCATTATTCAGTAAGACCTGCCGTTTATTGATAGAAGGTCCATATATAAAAGTAATAAATAGTATGACAAATGAACTCTATATAAACTTAGATATAACAGTTACACTCACAGTGAAATTGTTTATAATGTCCATAAGTTACTTGTTATTCATGATCAATATACATGGGAATATAACGGTCTCAGGATTCAGAAATAAAATAATCAATTGCTTTTGGATCCAACTGCTGCAGCTTTAGATGCCTGTGAATCCTTGTGCGAGCACGTCATTTCTTTTTGTGCTTTTAAGCCAGTCTCTTGTCAGATATATTATTGTCCTTCTTTCTTATCCTTTTATCAAAGGAATTATTCACTTCACCGGATCACCCTCTGCGACAAAAATAATAATAATAATAAAATAAAATAAAACAAAAGATGGCTTTGAAGCTCTGCATCCCAACCAGCATCAAAATTATTTTCTTTCTACAAATGATTTTGAAAGGTAAATCAACAAACGAGAATTTACAGAGTTGTTTCGAAGATTAGAGTAAATATAGGGTACTCTTAGAAGCACAGAGGTATCCGGTCTTTCTAACTCAAAAGTCATTCTTAACCGTCTCAAAATTTTGATTTACGATTTTTATTAAATTCTTTATATGAAATATCTTATGATACAAAAACTTTCCATTTTTTACTTTATTAAATATTTGTTTTGAATTTTATAAAGATAATATAGTTACATACATTATTATATTATTATTTTGAGGCTATCCTAGAAAAATTCTAAAACATACACTTAAAAACCTCAAAAATGGAAATATGTATCGTAAGATATTTTGATATAAAGAATTAATTGAGAACCATAAATCAAGATTTTGAGATAATTAAGTATAATTTTTTAGTGAGGAGCACGAGAAGTCTGCATGCTCTTACGAATACGGTAGATTCACTCCAAAGATTATATGTGACAGTCAAAATTGTAGAAATATATAATTTTGAATTTTATCGCCTGAATCAATTAATCGACCGAGCTTGTCCACTAAAGTTGTTTTGGTTATATTTTAATTTTACCAATAGTAGAACAAGATTGGACGATCCAAGTTGCTCAACACAATCTATCTGTTGGACGGGCCAAGCGCTCAACACAATCCATCTATTAATTGGAACCTTGTGGATTAATAATTGTGTCATTTTTAGACTTTTCTAGCTATTTTTTTTTTTAGATTTTATGCTTTATTCCATAATTAAGTTTTGGATATCAAGATTGATATTTTAATTTTTATTATAGAATTAATGATTCGAACAGTATCAAGATTCTATTAGAATATATATCCACAGTTGTCAGCTCTCATGCATGTGCCCGGTACAATTAACCATGGTGATGATGTGATAGCATTATTCTCAGGATGCTGTCACCCAAAAGTTAAACCATCAGAGGACCGGCCGAATTGGAGATCTACTTAATTATATCAGAAAGCCGATCAAATGGCTTCTAACTGGCCGATGATTATATTAGTTTTCACCAAAAATATTTGGTTTAGTGTACGTAGAGGTGGCAAACTGGATGGGCAGGTAGAGTTTGGGTTCGGGTCCGGCCAGTCTGATTTTCCTAAAGATATTGGGAAGGTAGGGTCAAGTAAGTTTGATTTTTTAAAAAATATCGGGTTAGGTCATCGGCAGGTCACATATTAATTTTTTGGGTTGGGTTAGGTTTTGTCACCTTTAACTTAATGGTAAGAAAATAATACTCTGTATATAGGAGGTTGCATATACATATTTGAAATCTAAATTAGAAGTTCTACATTTAAATTTGAATGACTTGGTCTTATTTTCACTAAAAGAATTTAAGACAAATTAAATTGAGACATTGCCAAAACATAAAATTTTTAGTCCAATTTCCTTTTGAGGTCGAAGGTTTGTTGTTGCTTTAATTTCCCCTTTTGTGGACAGGAAGCTAGCGTTTCAAACTTTCAAATTACTTGAATTCAATGAGTGCATTTTGAAAGTTCAGAAACTGTTTGGGGCTTTTTAGTCCATGCATGCATGGATCCTAATCCTATACATGTTGAAAGCAGGTCATATATGAATGGGTCATGGGCAGCTTTAATTGTTTGTGCACGCTCCAACTCACTTGTTTTTTATATCTATCAATCTAACTTAACCGCTTCCATATCCTCTGTAGCGCTTCACTGTGCAGCGCAGGATGTGAACCGTTAGATCTCTAACTGATGTCAAAGACGCCACTCCATATAAGGAAAATGTTACGAGGATACCGCAAAAGATACCATCGGGATACCATTAAACATTGACTGCCAATAAAAAATGTGATAAGTTGAATATTTAGGAGGTTAAGGTGAATAGTTAGGAGGATAAGCTGAATAGTTAGGAAGTGTAATGCTGCAAGTTAAATTAAGAGTAGTTTTTATTGGCTGTAAAGCAAAATGTGTTAAGTGTAATGCTGCAATTAGGTTTTTATTATGTGGAGTTTTTATTGGTTGTCAAGCAAAATGTGTTAAGTTGAATATTTAGGAGGTTAAGGTGAATATTTAGGTTTAGTTGAATTTGTCAAAGATCATAGTATCCCCGACGGTATCCTTAGTGGTATCCGAATATCTGGACTGTTTCAACAATAATATACAATGCTTCTGCGGCCAGCCGGCCCTTACAACTCGGCATGAGTAATGAGTTATATATGAGTTATGAACATGATCATTAATTATTCAATAAGACGTATTAGAGCTTGTTGGAAAAACTACTTGCAATCCCTACATGAACCGAAAATTCAGATCAAGGAATGGATATACCACAGCGGAAGCAAATTGATCGATCACAGCGGTTCCTTTCATGCACGTAAGATGATTCTTAAGCCTCTTCCTTAGTCCGTGAATTTGAATCCTGAAGCAAATCGCTTGGTGGAAGCAAATCACAGTATTAAACTGAGCATGCAACACTCTTTCATAACCTAAATGCTTCTTTACTCCTGATTCTCACTTTCTCGGTGATTCTCCCATTCTAATGGCCTTAGACAGTCTCAAACATGTCTCGTCTATCTAGTCTCACTTCTCTGAAGAAGACACATCAATGTATGAAGAGAGAAACGAACTGGACATGAAACAGTGCAAAAAAAGTAACGTCCTTTCGATTCATGTTACTATAAAATAGACTGCCCATATTTCGATCCGAAACAAACATTTCAGACTGAAATTATTGCACTGTTTTGTAACAGAAAGTTGCGCGCACAGATTTCGATCCTAACCAAAACATTTCGGGCCGAAATTATTCCAATGTTTTGCAACAGTAAGTTAAGTTGAACACAGAGATTTCGGTCCGAACCAAAATATTTCAATCCAAAATTTTGTCTATCAACTATTATTTCAACTGAGCTAATTAAGGATAATAAATCATCTTTAATACCTATTTTGTATTACCGTCAGAGCAATAATTTTCTGATGAATTTTTTTCTGATATATATATATATAGTTGGATCTTGTTGGGTTGCATTTTCCAAACCACAGTCAAATCCAAAGGGAAGGCGTGCTTATCCTCTTTTACTGCGCAACGAATCAACGATGCGGATTAGAGGAGGGGGCTTTTGAGATTGAGTTGCACGATTCTCAAAGCATATCCAACGGTGAGAGCGCTGCGCAGCAAATTGAGGATATGAATTGAAAGAGAAGGGGTATATCTCTGTCGATTCGGAGAAATACCCAAAAAGTACATAGGCAGGCAGGACAGGAACCTTCATTGCTTGGCCTCTTTAATTGCGTTGACAACAATGGACCATTCAGTCAATTAATGGAGTGTATGCGAGCACTGATTGATGCCTCCATTGGAGAAGAAAACAAAGCATGGAGCACCGGCGCCCACTCTCTTATATTCTCCGTAATTAAAGCCACTCAGATGAGAAACGGAAGGATATATGCTATGATCATTCTGACGTCCTCAGAGACCCGTCCAAAAGGGGAAATTAATGAAATAAAGGCCAGGCAAGAACCAAAATTATCTATTACATGTCCATAGCGTCTATAAGTTATATTTTTGGATGTATATATTTGTTACATTTTGTAATATATATATATAGCTATTACATTTCGTCACTCCATATCCATCTGTAGCGCTGCAAGGTGTAGCGCAGAACGTGGACCGTTAGATCATCTCGAGTGCTGGCACAAATGTACGAAATGGAGTGTTCATCCTCCGTAGCGCTGCAAATTAAGTGTAGCACAGAACTTGGGCCGTTAGATCATCTGGGGATCCGTGCCAGCACGGATCCCCAGATGATCTAACGGCCCAAGTTCTGTGCTACACTTAATTTGCAGCGCTAGCTACGGTGGATGAACACTCCATTTCGTACATTTATGTATGTATAGATGATTTTTTAATGGACGCTGCCTGTCAATTTTGCAAGTACCAGTACAATTTGATATATTGCACAGATATTATGATTGGGCTGCTGCTGGATTCATATGATCAGCTCTGAATCCTGATTGAGCTGCAATAACTCCGGACTTCTTGGACGTTTTCGGTCACTCAGAGAATGCATTTATAGGCCACCCTTTGCTCACTTTATAACGTTGTGTTTTGACAGATTGATATTTGGGGTAATTCATCTAATTCAGTTCTATTCGAGAAAATGTGCTCCCAAATTAGAGGAAAATAAAAGGAAGGAAAAGCATATGAAAGTATGAAGAGCGTGAATATCTGTCTAGTAGTCAATTGTTTTGATTGTTTTTCTCAGGGACTTGGATTTAAGATCTTAATAATTTTTTTGATTAAAATTTTAGTAAAAACTTGCGTGCATATTTTTAATTTTTTTTTCCAAAAAAGATAAGAAAATATTGCAACATTTATATGAGTCGTGTGGCCTAGTGTTGTGCTCATGCCCACCCGTGCTTCGCGCCCGCCCATGTCCTCCGGGCCCACGACCTGGGAAAACCCGTCCAGGGTCCCGGGGGCGGGTCTCACTAGGGCAGGGGTTTGATTTTTTGGTCTTGCCCCCTGAAACCCGCCTGCCCCTCGTCACCCTACCCGCCCGTGCCCTTCGCCCTCCCGTGCCCGCCCCTCGAACCCGTGCTTGCCCGCGCCCGCGCCCGCCCCAGCGCCCAATGTCTCCCTACTCTACCGACTATCCCCCACTGCTTGTCTTGGTTTTCTTATTCATTCTCAACTCTTCTACTTCATCTCCAGAGGTGGACCTCCTCAGAGGCCAACTAGGGCAATGCCCCCCGCCCCCCCGGATTCAAAATTTTACGAGTACTCCTGCAAATTTCGAGGTTAAATTGGTTGGGATTATTAAATTGGACCTCCTTACTCAATTTTTCTCTCTGTCACTTGAAATTTGGCGATGAGATTATATTATCGTGTGAAGAGGATGATATATTGATGTGGAATTTCATTTGGGCCATTTCTTTTAAGGCCCTTTTACCTATATTTTTTATAGTTTTATTTTAGTTGATTCTTTAGTTAGTTATTGGGTACATGTGTTAAAGACAACAACAAAATTTTTACAGGTACTAGTAAACAATCAACTTTTTATGCCCCCCTTCAATTGAAGGCTCGCTACTATTCATCTCTCTCCTTCTCCTCTGCCTCTCCTCTGTCTTTTCGGATTATATATATCCATTGACATCCTTGTATGTGTGTGTATGAGGAGAAAACACTTGGTCGATGCACACTAGACAAGCCGTCAGCGGTCTACCCTAACCCGCCGGCGGTCCGCCCTCCCCTCACCGCGATCCACGGCCACCCAACCTCAAACCCGTCGCCCGTCCATCGCCCGCATTTGCCTGCCCGTCCCAAGTAAGCCCAACGGGTATAGGGGCGGGCAAGGGCCTCCTCTCGGACAAAACTCCCCCTATCCCACCCGTCTGTACCCGCCATCGCCCGTCGCCCGTCGCCCGCCAGGACCCTTGCCCGCCCGGGGTCACAACACTAGTGGAGTCAAAAGGCATCAAGAAATTTTCACTCTGTTGACGTTTGAAATTATATTTTTTTCAACATCAACCAAGTAGCCGATGTAAACTTTTTTTTTTCTCTTTTGAAGTTCAACAGTACGAGTTTTTTTCTTTTCTAAATTGGGAACTTTCTTGTTCAAATGCATATGTAAGAAACCAATTAGTTTTCAAATAATTGAAGTTTACAAAATTAAAATTCACCGTCTCCTTTTTCGTTTGTTTTCACTTATATAATATGTTGCAAAAGATGCATTGATCAAATAAATAATATTAATAATATAAAATCACTATTTTTATGGGAGTATGTAGGAATATGTATTTTGATTTGTTTTTATTAATTTTTTAAAGATAGGTAGAGAAGTGCATGTTTACTTAATCTTTTCTTAACAAAATATGCCCGCGGATGAGAGTTTCAATTCTCATGCTATGAAAAGAGTAGATCTACTGTGAGCTCTCATGGAGTCTTTCCGTGAGTGCACCTCAAAAAAATATATCAAATCACTTCAAAATTTCAATTGATATAGCTAAATAAATTCTTTATATCAGAATCTCGTGGAATACAAGTTTTTTCCATTTTTAAATTATCGTACCATGCAGTTGATTATTATATTTATATTGTATAGTCACTTTTTCAATACTTATGGTCAGTGACATATTGACACCACCACTATTGTTAAGGTCATGGGTTCAATTCACGGTAAATATTGAGAGGGGATGTTGGTAGGGTAAATGTTGAGAGGGGATGTTGGTAGCTTAAAATAATTGGGTGTCAGACCTAGTCTCTAATAAAAAGAGGGCCTTCAATAAAAAAAATTTATTAATAAATTGTATATTAACTTTTAAAAAGAATCTCAAACAAATAATTAAAAATTATGAAAAATAGAAAAATTTTGTACGCCCATATAATTTTGATATAAAGAATTTATTGAATCGTATATAAATCGAAATTTTAAGGTAATTAGATATATTTTTCGTGGTGCGTCACGGAATTCACATAAAAAAACTTCTCGACCATGCACTTAATCTCCAATATTCACGTACTTCTTTTTCTCTCTTTTTGCTAGATTCATTTTGACAGCCATCAATATATCACAAACATGACCTAATTAAGTTTGGTGAAAAGTGAAAACTGAAATAAAAACAACATCAGAATAAAATGGGTCCAAAAAGTTTTGTGGCCTTCTTGCAAGTTGATAATATGAACAGCATTTTTCAAGCTTTGGGTCAACAAGTCATCATGAATCACATTAAAGTTACTACTATTAATTGCCAATTAGGATAGCACCGACGAAAGTCGATTGCCATCCATTTATCCGGAAATATGCAGGGAATTAAGTCTACATAGTAGGAACGTTAGGGTTAGACTGCTAATTTTGAGGGGCCACTTTATTTATATACTTGATTAAGTAATGCGGTTGTCAATTATGGATGCTCTTTCCATTACATTAATACATGTACACCCTTATCCTTACTCCTAATAAAAGAATATTGAATTTTTTGACATAAAAATTCTATCTTTCTCAAAGAAGAAATCTCAGCCATTGATTGTTTACTTATGTTGTCACTACTGTTGACGTACATTAATGTTTTAGCCCATTAAAATTTAAGGCTCATATCAGTTTACTCACAAGAGATGAGCTCTCGATCCTTTATTATTAAATATAATAATTTTAGTTTAAAGCAAAGCGTGGGTTCTTTACTGGTTTAGGATATGATATATCATCGTGGCTTATATATGAGACATGTAAAAGTGACCTAATTGCGATGTTTTCAGAAATGCTTGCAGTACCAAAATTGTCAACTATCATTGTCTGGTGATCGCACTATAAAATGCGATCCAAAGAATTTGTGGAACATGCAATTAAGTGAAGATACAATAGATTGAGAAGGTATAAATATTGGAATGTGATATTATCTAAAGTCATTTGGATAGTCTCCGTTTAAAGGATTAGAAGAGCCATACGATATAATTATTGCCAACTAATCAACGGTGATAGCGTGTGGCCTCATCACTCTAAATATAACCAAATCACCGTTGATCAATTGGCAATAGTTATATCTTACGCCTCTCCAAACCATTTGGACGGCTTTAGACAATATCCAATTCCATAAATATTACTCAGTTCTAGAAATCGGAACTAGTCAAAACAAGTTAACTGACTTCAACAAGAAGTCAGCAATCGAAGATAAGAAGAAGTAACAGTTCATGCACTCAAGTTTGCTTTTGTTGTAACTTGTAAATACGTACAGAGTCAGCAACCAGTCAAATGAAATGGTACATGGCATGCAGTTTCCAGTTTGCTGAAAGAGAAAAAAGAAATGAATCATTATCTGTTTGAGCTAGGCATGCACATGCGGACGATTATCTTCAGACCGGCTGCAACCGAGCCCGACAGAAAGAGAAAGAGAGAATAACTGAGGTGGGACTCTCGGTTCGGTGGGTCCCATCTCAGTTACTCTCTCTTTCTCTCTTTGCCGGACTCGGTTGTAGCACGGCCGAAGATATGCGCACATGCTGTCCACTGAAGAGTAATAAAGAGTGGTCGAAATTTGAGTTGTTGTTGCATGCTAATATTGACATGTATGTTGTTCCTGAACGTCCTTACCCTTGCTCCTAATAAAATGAGATTAGATTTTTTGATATAGTTCTATCTTCCCTAAAGAATAAATCTCAGTCGTTGATTGTTTACTTAGATTGATCACTACCGTTGACGTACTTTAATGTCTCAACCCATTAAAAACTAAGGCCCATATCAATTTTCTCAATTTAAAACCCATTACATGTTATCTTAAAAATTTATTATAAGAAATAACAATTTCAGCCGAACAAAGATATAGACTTTTTAATAGTAAGTTATATAATGAGTCAAACAGAATACAATTAGGAACCAAAATAAATTACCTAGCTAGTGTAGTGTCAAACTGTCAATCAGACTAGCATTCCTAGCTAGCAAGCATCAATAATCAATTACACAAATGCCGATCACACTAAAACAAATAAAAAGTTGGACTATACTTGGGCATGCAGAGATAGATGAAAAGGTGAAAATTAATTAAGTCACTTGTATTTCAGAAGAAGAGCAACTGTGAATCTATTACTTGTCTAAGCCATTTTGACAAATTATTATTCGGGCCTTTTTCAGCATATTTCTTGAAACAATTTATTTGTCTTAAAAGGCCTCCAACCCACCCAACGGCCCAAAATACAGATCTGACCCAAAATTCAAATACAGACCAAAATTCAAATCTGGCCCAATACTAAAATCTGGCCCAAAACTAATGAATGCACAATACGTTAATATCTAATCGAATGGTAAGAATAACTGAAACTCAGCTCCTGCTGCTGCAGTTACAGCAGAGGCGCCATTACCAGTCCTCACTCAGCCATGGCCATGGCCTTGGCAGCTCCAACAGCAGTTCCTCTTCACCCTCACAAACCCCAACCGAAACCCATCACCAGACCATTATCAAAGCGCAATACAGCTACCTCTCTACGTCTACCGGACTTCCCGTCACCGGCTAATTACGCCGCGGCGATTAATTCATGCCATAGCCCATCTCTGGCCCCACAGATTCATGCCCATGTCATCAAGCGGCGATTCACCGGCCACTCCGAGTTCTTGGAGACAAGACTTCTAGTTATGTACGGGAGATGCTGTTCTGTTGACATTGCCCGTTACCTGTTCGACAAAATGCCTCAGAGAACTGTTTACACCTGGGTGGCCATTCTTACTGTCTTAGTCAATCATGGGTTGTTTCGGGATGTTGTTGGGTTGTTTAGGCATATGTTGTTGGATGGGGTTGAGCTTAATTTCTATGTTTTCCCTGTTGTCCTCAAGGCTTGCTCCGGGCTTGATTTAGTTGAGTTGGGGAAGTATGTTCATGGTTTTGTTATTAAGACAGGTGCTGTTTCAAATGTGTACGTAGGAAATGCGTTAATTGACATGTATGGGAAATGTGGCGTGGTGGAGGATGCCATCAAGTTCTTTGATGGAATGGAGGAGAAGGATGGTGTTTCTTGGAATTCAATAATAACTGCTTGCTCAACTAATGCTATGGTGTACGAGGCATTAGAATTTCTTGAACAAATGAGGGATTTGGTTGAGGTTGAGCCTGATGTTGTTTCATGGAGTTCAGCTATTGGTGGATTTGCTCATAATGGTCATGACGAAGAGGCACTCAAGTTGTTTGCCAGAATGCTTAAGTCGGGCGTTCAACCTAATTCTCAGACTTTTAGCAGTCTCTTACCCAGTTGTGGTCGACTGGGGATACTCAACCTTGGTAAGGAGCTCCATGGTTATGTCACGAGGCATGACTTGATAACTAGTTCGTTTGTTGTCAACGGTTTGATGGATGTTTACTGGAGATGTGGAGATATAAGTTCTGCTGAAAGGCTTTTTTTGAGTTCTTCTCCTCGGAATATCGTCTCATACAACACATTGCTGATTGGTTATTTTGAGACTGGAAAATTGGATAAGGCCATGGAAATGTTTGAGAAAATTGAACTTGACGGGTTAGAAAGAGATGACATATCATGGAATTCTATTATATCTGGTTATGTTGATTATGAGAAGAATGATGAGGCTATAAGCATGTTTCGAAAAATGATAATAGATGAACGAATTATCCCTAACCAGTACCACTTGGGTAGCGTTCTATTAGCTTGTGCAGCTTCTGGTGCCTTTAAGCGAGGTAAAGAGCTGCACTCGCATGCAATTGTAAGAGGATTCGCTTCGGATTCATTTGTGGGCTCTCCATTGGTTGAACTCTATTGCAAATGCAAGGACTTAACAGCTGCGGAGTCGGCTTTTGCCGAAATACTGGAAAGAAGTGTTTGGAATTGGAATGTGCTCTCAATGGGGCATGCCCGTAATGGTAATTTTGTGAGGTCAATTGAATTAGTGGAAGAAATGAAGTTATGCGGGCTTGAACCTACCATACACACGTGGAATGGGTTGATTGCCGGATGTATGGAAAATGGAGAGAATAAATTGGCCTTTGAACTATTCCAAAAATTACCCAGCGAAGGCATAAGGCCTGATATCCATACGATAGGCATGGTGTTACCGATTTGTTCACGTGTCTTATCTATTGAACTAGGGAAGCAAGTGCATGCCCATGCAATTCGATGCGGGTACGAATCAGAAGTGCGAATTGGGGCACCTCTTGTGGATATGTATAGTAAATGTGGAAATATACGACTGGCGGTTCTTGCATTTGAGAGGATTAGAGAGCATAACTTGGTTTCATGGAATACCATGCTCGCTGGTTATGCCACACACGGCTTGGGAAAAGATGGAATTAAGGTTTTCAATAAGCTATTGAAAGACGGTATCATGCCTAATGAGATCACTTTTCTGTCTGTTTTATCATCCTGTGTCCACATTGGAGATGTTGAAAAAGGTAATTTGTACTTCAAACTGATGCAAAAATACGGTATAGAACCCGACTTGAAACACTATACATGCATGGTAGATCTTCTTAGCCGTACCGGACAGTTAAACGAGGCATTTGACTTGATTCATACCATGCCAATTCAACCAGACACATTCGTGTGGAGTGCATTGCTTAATGGGTGCATCACAAAACGTAACCTGGAAATAGGAGAGATTGCCGGCAGTAAACTGATCGAGTTGGAGGAAGATAACATGGCGAATTACGTTTTGTTAGCAAATTTGTACGCGAGTACTGAGAAATGGGACGATTTGGCAAGAATCAGGAGCGTGATCAGAGAGAAGCGCATGCATAAGAACCCCGGCTGCAGCTGGATTGAAATCCGAGACACGGTTCATATGTTTCTCGCAAGTGATACGTCGCACGAGGAGGCGGATAAGATTTATGATCTGTTGGATGGTTTGCATTTACACATGAGAAAATCTGATGAGGTTCTTTGTACTAACTAGTTTGGTAGATTCATTGTCAGTCTGTAAATGAATGCTTATTGGTATAAACTACATTTTTTAATACTAGTAAAAAGCCTACGCCTTGTCTTGGGCTGAAATTATTATATCTTATAATAAAGGGCCGAAAGCTCATCCCTTGTGAGAAAACTGATATGGGCCTTAAATTTTAATGGGCCGGAACATTAATGTATGTCAACAGTGGTGATCAATCTAAGAAAATGATCGACGACTGAGGTTTCTTCTTTGAGGAAGATAGAACTTTATGTCACAAAAATCCAATCTCCTTTTACTAGGAGTCAGGATAAAATAGTATATACTTCAGTTCGTTATTTATTGTCATTCCAACTTTTGGCACAAACTATTTTGTGTGTTGAATTGGTGTTGGAGGAAATTCGGCCCAAATGCTAAATATTAAGGCCCGTAATAATGAAAGCCCAACTATCAAAGTTCTCAATATTAAGGCCCGGAATATTGGATCTAAACAACAGCCTTAAAGTAGCACTTGTGAGTTGTGTAGAGCTTTGTGCATGCACTCAAATCAGAAAGCGTGAGAAGAAGAATCGTGCAGTCTTAACCGTCCGATTTGAAATGGGGATAGAACTTTGAAGAACGATCATCATGATTGACACTGACATCTCCAGATGCGAGATAGGCGGGAGATGTATAATAGTATAATACCCAAATACCTCTATTGCACATTTGCACATGACATTATTAGGCTTTACGTACTTACATGTAGAGGAGGGAATGTAGCATGTGATAGCCTGATACTGATAGAGTGATAGACTTGTGTAGCCATTTGAATGCCGCAGGCAGGGGAAATGATACAAAGGAACTGTTTGCCGATTTTTTTATTAATAAACAAAAAATATAAAAAATCACGAGTATATACGATTCAGTTCAAAAATCACGAAACTAAACATTCCACCTATAAAGAAGACGGACCGATTTCATCTTCTTTCTAGGCGGACCCATTCCACCTAGAAATTAGGTGGATCGGTTCATATTCGACACTGCCACCTTTCTTCTCTTCTCCCATTTAACTCGTCCCAACCACATTGTAGTTATCCAAGTCTTCGATATATCATAGTTCTAAAAACATGTATTTTCATTTCCCAAAAAGGAAAATTTTGAAGGATTATCATATTCGACACTATAAGATCCAGTTATAACATTGCTGCCAGCATACACGACAACTGGTATCATTATGATAATTTATAAAAAAAAAAAAAAAAAAAAAAAACACAATAACGATTTATATTATTAAACTAAATATTTAGATATTATATAAAATAATTCATAAATATTAAAAAATTGCTAACCTATAGGCAGTGTGAGAGAGCAGCAAACTGAATGGTTGTAGTTTGAAGTTTGCGTATTAAAATTTATATGAACTGATCCACCTAGAAATTAGGTGGAATGGGTCCGCCTAGAAAAAAGGTGGAATCGGTTCGCCTTCTTTCTAGGCGGAATTGGTCTGCTTTCTTTGTAGGTGGAATGTTCAGTTTCGTGATTTCTAAACCGAATCGTATGTACTCGTAATTTCTTATTTTATTTTGTTTATTAATAAAAAAAATCGGAACTGGGAGGCTTTGTCACGAAGCCCAGAAAAGCCCAAGCAAAGCGCAAACAAAAGTAGCCATGATTAGATTCGTGCCTAGCCTAGAACCAACGGCTCTGCTGCGCTCATCTGTTGTAGAGTGGAGCTCTGTGGAGCTGTGGAGGGCGAAGAAGAACAGTAGAACACTGAACAGTCAACAAAGCAAGGCCGAGTTGCTTGCTCTCCGGTACAAAAAGCGACAAAGGGAAAGGGAAAGAAAGGGAGGGGATTAATAATAGTAATAAAATCAAAAGGATGGGGACAGGGAATAGGGATTAACAAATGCGTTGGTGTGATTGGATTTTTATTTAATGCTTGGTGATTACGTTACCATCACATCATCACTGTTCCGTCCGTACGCCATCATTCCCACCCTCTCTTTTTTGTTTCCTTCTTTCTTCATTGGTCCTGCTCCTCTTGTTGTTTTACGGCCACCGTCACGGTCACGGTCACGGTCATATCATATCCTCCCTCTCCGTTAGGGAAACTGTAAAGTTGTAAAACCTTACTTGCTTGGACAATCTTGAATTCTCCAGAGAATCATTAAAAAAAATGGAAGAAAAACATACGTACAAAATTGTGGAGCTGAATTGATTATGTTCACAAAATTCAAGCACGTTTTATAATCCATACAAAAACTATTAAGGTTTGCACAAATTTTAAATTAACTATCAAATGGTATTGAAATTATCTGAATTAAAATAACTATATATGAACATATATATAAGTTCAAAAACTCATCTATAGTTCTTTCTTCTATTCTTAAGAACCATATATTTAATTTTTCATTGTCAACATGACAATTGTCAAGTGACTACTCATCCACTGTTTTTGTATTATTACTCAATACTTTTTTGAAGTAAATTTGCTTTGTCTATTTTTTTTTTTTTTTGAGGAAATTTGCTTTGTCTATTTGATTGTCTGCTAGAAAAAAGAGGGACAGGTGATTGACATGGGAACAAAACTATTCAATAACGTCAACACAATATATATGCTTTTTTTCGACTTTATTTACCTGATGATGAAAATGAAAAAGAATCATTAGAATTGTCAAATCAAGCCGCCGTGATTATGTGTTCTTTTTATTATGAATCATTTATATATTACACATTGCAGCTTCGAGAATTGAGATAGTTGAAATAATTTGAAGTATCAAGAAAGTTACTCTTAGTTAATTAACTATATATATATTATTGAATCCTTTACAATTATTATTCCAATCTGAAAATAGATGACATCTCGGAAACAATGCCGGAAATGACAGGTTTTTTAATATTTTTTTTACCATCTTTTAGCAGCAAATCTAGCTAGGCTTGTAAATAAAAATAAAACATAAAAAAATAAACCCATACAAAAGAAAGAAAGTTATAATCAATAGATTGGAGAAGAGTGACAGGCAGAGCAGCTGCTTAGCCTGCTTTTGCCGACTATTGAGCCGGCAGAGATCCGACAACCGCCGGTCTAATCAGACCGAGCCGCCCGGCTCCCAAGGCGCTGTTGCAAGAAAATTTGTGAAGACTAAATTAAGAGGATCTTTTTGAGTGGTGGTGGCGATGGCGACCGGCTTCTTGGGAGCTGGGATTTTTTTTGATTCACCGCCCGGTCGGTCGGTCTGACTGATGACTGATGAGTGATGAGTGATGAGTGATGAGCCATGTGATGTGTTCGATCTCACTTCTCGTCCGGGCAGGGCTCCATCACCGAGGAGAGCTTGAGTTTCAAAAATTAACATTCTTTGTATATGTTTTGGAGTAAATATACCGTGAGCTTAAGCTCACGGAGCTTTCCGTGAGCTTAACCTCCAAAAACCTATCAAATCACTTCCAAATTTTGATTTATATGGCTCAATAAATTCTTCATATCAAAATCTTATAGCACGCAAAAATTTTTCATTTTTGGAGATTTTTAAGTATTTGTTTGAGATTTTTTAAAAGTGACTATAGAATATTAATAAAATATTCAATGTTTTATGTATCATTTTAAAAAATCTAGAACAAATACTTAAAAATCTCCAAAAATAGAAAATTTTTGCGTGTTATAAGATTTTGATATGAAGAATTTATTGAGCCATATAAATTGAAATTTGGAAGTGATTTGATAGGTTTTTGGAGGTTAAGCTCACGGAAGGCTCCGTGAGCTTAAGCTCACGGTATATTTGCTCTATGTTTTGACACTAACATGATTGATTTTCAGTTGTTTTTGAAAAGAGAAATGGTGCATTTCAGCATTTGTATCAGCTACCCTTCTTTTTTTTGAGCAAAAAAAAAAAAAACGCTTATGTATCAGCTACCCTCAACCAAAAAAAAAAAAAAAAAAAAAACGCATATGTATCAGCTGATGCGCATACAAGCTGATCCGATTTTTTTAATAATAATTAAATTAAAAATCAGAATTAAATAAATAGATTTTGGAAAATTAGATTTTTGGAAAATAGGTAGTTCGGCATTCAATCCACCGTCCCACATCGGTGGGCCCACTAAAATCACGGGTTAACAGGAAAGAGGGTGGGACGGCACTCCCTTCGCCGTACCAACCCTGGTCGGACGGCACTCCCTTCACCGTACCAGAAAAAGCTCTGGTACGGCACTCCCTTCACCGTCCCAACTCGGTCCGTGAAGTGAGTACCGTCCACAATAATTGCACCACCATTTAAAAACCCTCTCGCGCACTCTTCACATAAGCACTCGCGCACTCTTCACATAAGCAGCAGCAGAGGCAGCAGATAGCAGACAGCAGAAGCAGCAGCAGAGGCAGCGGAGGCAGTAGCAGAGGCAGCGGTACACAATTAGTTAATGTCGTAGAAATAATTCAAGAGCAAATTATATATGATTCTGTAGTTGCTAAATTAGTTAATTATACATTTTTTTGAATAATTTTGGCAGCAGATAATCAAGGTCCGAAATGTCATCTGTGCCAGTCAGCGTATATCATGGGGGTGAAATATGTTATGGCCGATATGGAGCCGAATATAGCATTCCCCCTCGGTTGGCATTTTCTGTTAACGAGAATACTAGCTTTGAAAATTTAGTAAATGAACTGTGTACCGCAATGCAATTTTCAAAGGACCAGTATTCTATTGAGATTTATGGTAGAATTAATGCGGGAGTACCGGGATGTTGGTTTTTCAACATACTGCCGGTGCATGATGAGAGGTCATGGAAATCTTTTCATGATACCGTGACCATTCAGATGGGAATGATTGAATTGTACATCAATTTGAAACCTATTCAAGCCTTTTGGAGTGAGCCCCCCCCCCCCCCCCCCCCCCCCCCCCCCCCCCGCATACAATGTACGTGCGGTTGATAATTCCTCTGATGATGCCGGATCTTCGACGACACCGACAACACCGACCCATGTTGGCGTGTCGAGCGAACAAGGTGGAGGTGAGGACAGCGAGGAAGAGGATGAGGATGACTCCGATTACCAAATCAAGCCCGGTGAGGTAACAGATAGTGGATCCTCCGCAGAGGACGACGATGAGGATGACGAAGTGTCTGGTGAGGAAGAGGGGGTGGACTATGATGCAGAGTTACTACGTCGATGGCATCGGCACAATCCTTTTGTGGGTCGTGGACCACAACACCCGATTAGAATGTTAAATGATGTATCCGGATTTGAACCAAGCGATGTTGATTTCGGTGGGCCTAGTATCCCGGTGGAAGGATCTGTAGCGGAGGGCATGACATTTGCATCCAAACGGGCTCTCGTCCGGGCTATCAGGAAATTCCATATAGAGAAAAATAAGCGGATCCGTACCAAAGATAGCAGCCAATCTAAATATCGTGTCGAATGTAGAGACGAAAATTGCGCATGGGAGTTGTACGCAGTTCCGACGCGGTCCGATAATGCATGGGTTATTAAAAAATGTCGATTTCTCCACTCATGCACAAGCACAGCGGCGATGGTTGACCATGATCAGCTAACATCCCAACTAATAACGGATATCATCATGCCCGAATTGAAGGAAAACATGGGTTTGTCAATAATAGTAGTAATAATAATAATACTAGTAATAATAATAATAATAATAGTAATCCTAATAATAATAATAATAATAATAATAATAATAATAGTAGTAGTAGTAATAACAATAATTATAATAATAACAATAATAGCAATAATAAATAATAATAATATTAATAATAATAATAATAATAATAGTAATAATAAATGATAATAATAATAGTAATAGTAGTAATAATAATAATAGTAATAATAATAATAATAATAGTACTAATAAATGATAATAATAATAATAGTAATAGTAGTAGTAATAATAATAATAATATTATTATTATTAATAATAATACTAATAGTAATAATAATACTAATAATAATAATAATAATAGTAATAATAAATGATAATAATAATAATAGTAATAGTAGTAATAATAATAGTAGTAGTAATAATAATATTAATAATAATAGTAGTAGTAGTAGTAGTAGTAGTAATAATCACTACTGGTAGCAATAGTGTACTTATTTGAGGATCGAGTTACATTCCATGACTAATTAATGTACATATATATAAAAATGACAGCTACACATGCATATAAATGACAAAAATGCATTGTAATTCTTGATAGCTACACACACAAATATTCTTAATAGCTACTCATTTTTCTAACAATTAATTATTATGTTCTTGTAATATAAAAATGTAGATAATAACTTATTGTACCTAAAATAACAAATATTTATAAAAATTTTTAGGAAAACGTCAAATCGTCCGATAAAATCCGATTAATCGTCCGTATTATTCCCACTGATGATTGTTTAATTTGCTATCAGAGATTCCTACTGATGATTTTTTAATATTACCAGTTAACTAAAACAAGCCTATCTAATGTACCCTTAGATAAATTAATCTCATCCAGAATCTTTTAAAATAACAAACTAGACAACAATCTATATAACATTTCATTCAAAAAATTAAAAAAAAAAAGGCGGACCTGTCGGGGTCGGGGTGGGGGCTGCGCTGGGGTCTGCCGGGGCGGGGTGGGGCCTGTCGGGGCGGCTCTGTTGGCTGGTCGGCTGGGGCTGCGGATGAGCGCTGGGACGGGAGAGGAGAGGAAGGAGGGACGGGAAGAGGAGAGGAGAGGAAGGTGGGACGGAGAGGAAGAGGAGAGGAGAGGAAGTGGGACGGGAGAGGAAGAGGAGAGGAGAAGAAATAGGGGGAGTGGGACGGTGGTTGTAGCGCCGTACCAGCAAAAGTGCTGGTACGGTGAAGTGAAGACCGTCCCACCCCGTGTGGGACGGCTCTGCCAACGCCGACCCACCTAGATTCTGTGAACGCGTGATTTTAGTGGGCCCCACCGATGTGGGATGGTTCTTTGACCACAGAAGTACCTATTTTCATAAATCCATTTTCCCAAAATCTATTTATTTAATTCTGATTTTTAATTTAATTATTATTAAAAAAATCGGCAAGCTGATGCACAATACAGTGCAACATTTTAAAGAGTAACGTACTGCACCATTATGCATTGTGCATTTCACAATATCAGTTGGACGCGTTGACACGAATCTCAAGACAATCCAACGGTTGACATCGTGAAACGTCGTGAATAGCATAATGCAGTACGTTAGGTGGTATGAATTCCATTTTAACGTCCATTTGATGATCCGTATCACCTTAAGCTTTAAGGTGGTATGAATTCCATTTTAAAGTCCATTTTATATTACTCATGATCTTAAGCCTTAAGCTCCTCACGGAATGCTGCCTCCTTATTTCAGATTAATTTTAAGTCAACATTTGCTGTAGAACATATATAATAGTTTTTTGGTTCTTTTAGGAAAATTAATTAATATAAAATCTATTCAACCTTAGATAAATTCTAGGAAGATTATTTAACATAACATTCCATCAAAGTGGAATATTATTTCATATTTTGATACTATGACGGTTCTAAAAAATCTTAAATTTATGATGTAACATTATATGTCATTTAAATTGAAATCTAGAAAGATGATGATGTTGATATCAAATCAAGTGAATAGTAACTTCCACGATTCATAATTAATAGTCCATTAATCAAATCATGAAAAACCCTGTGTTCGTTGAGATTAGATTGTTACTGTTAATTAATTAATATACAGATATGCTCCTAATTAATTTTTTTATATATATATCTTAATTTTCTTGGTTAATAAATACTAAATATTTTTATTTATTTTTTTGAAATTAAGTAAAAATAAGAACCAAAAAGATGATATCATCACATACACAATGACAAAAAGGTGAGATTAGATTGTTACTGTTGAATTAATAAACAGATATGCTCATAATTAATTTTTGTTATGTATACACCATAATTTCTTTGGTTAATACTTAATATATACTAAATATTGTTTATTTATATTTCCAACTTAAGTGAAAAAAAAAAAATAAGAACAAAAAAGGTGATATCAGCACATACACAATGACAAAAATATCTATGTTATAATCCTTTCGATAGAAAGAAAAGAACGAAGGTATAAACAAATATTCCAAGTCGCGTGGTCCATAATAGCACGACTACCAATTTGTGGGCGACATCGACATCACATCGCTGTCCCCACTTATCCCTTCCTGGTTTCCCTGTGGCTGCTACTTCCCAGGCATCTCAGCAACTTACAAAAGCATTTCAGTTATTTTGGGGTTCCATAGAAAAGAAAAGAAACAAAAATGCATCAAGTTGTTCATCAATTGATTACAGTTTGAAAAATATAACATTTATATCAAAAAATAGAAATACACAATATAAATAAATTGTATGAAACTCAAAATTAAACAGTGAGATGGGTGTACCGTGTACGAGAAATTAAAATATAACTTGTTATATATATGTATATATTACTCTTTCAGTAAATGATGCAGAGACAGAGGCACAGAGGAGCCAGAAGAAGGCAATCAGACTATCACTGTGACATTGTCCGGTCGTAAAGTGGCACACAAATCGCAGTTCGGTCCCTAATCTCTCCTTCCATTATTTCCCACCACCACCAACAAATCTGAATCCCATCTCGATCTCGATCTCAATCTCAATCTCAGCAGTTCTTCTAGATTTACATAGACTAACAACTACTGCGACCATCGCTGTCGATCCACAAAGGAATAATCGGCTCGTTTTGGTAGTGAACAACTGGTGCGAGCTGATGGATCGATCGAGGTGCATGCATAGATAGATTGTTGTTTGTCAAGTGGCATGGCAAGTGCAACTGTATACAGTACTTGCATGTGGAAAATTAGATATCACATATATTCAGATGGACCATATATTTGATTCCCCGGATCTACACGGCATTCATTCACATCGATGGATTAATTTCCTCACGTTTTTCTGGAATTAATTAACAATGATCGATATGTTAATTGATATGGAATTCAAAGTGCTAATTCACAAGGATAAATTATATATTCACATGAAGTAAACATAATCGTCGATCTAAATATGCTGTTCTAACTTAAAATTGTTGTTTCATGCATGATGCATACTTAGGGAACTTAGTTACACATTAATTATGTTAGTACATCGTATAACATGTGGTCTTCATGAGATTAAGCAATGCTGTCAAAATAATATATATCAAGTTATCAATGGAGGTTAATTACATCAATCGATCTCAGCTACGGCTGTAGACAGCCAATTCCCTGCTTGACAAGGCACATTTTTTTCATCCAGTGTGCGTTTGCACGGTTACAGATTCTGCTACTTGATAGGTTAATTAATCTAGCTAGCTAGCTAATTCATCCCATGCCAGAAGAAGCCCTGTCAACTGTCAATTCTGATCAATCATTTTGGGTATGTCAAGTTTGGAGGGTTTTTCTTTTTCATTATTATTATCTTTTTCTTTTTTTTTTCAGGAAGAAAATAATATATACTAGCTCTTTTGCTAACCTAATTAAAAGCAAATCCTCAAAAAATTATCAAAATGTACAATTAATATGATTAAAACTGGACTTAATTATATATAGATCAATTAAAGACACCTACGTACATACGTACCACAGGTGCCGGTACTAGTTCAATATATATATAGTTCATGACTTCATGCTTGCTAATTTTTTCATTCTAACTCTCTGCTATTTATAAGATCGATATATATGTGAGGAGGGATCAAATGACATCCAAAAATTTGACACAACTCTTACACTAAATCATATAAATTTATAAAAAATCTTAAAAATAGAAAATCTTTTATAAACATATTCATTTACTTATAGATTGATTGTGTTTCAAATTTCATTCAATTTGAGTGTCATTTGATACTCCATCAACGATCATCAAGTTTATATAGTAATTAGAACGGTCTAAATTTAATAATTCTTAATGGAGTATCAAATGATACTCAAATTGAATGAAATTTGAAACAAAATCGATATATAAGTAAATGAATATGTTTATGAAAGATTTTCTATTTTTAAGAATTTTTATAAATTTATATGATTTAGTGTAAGTGTTGTGTCAAAATATAAGTGTGTCATTGGATCCCTCCTATATATATATATATATGGACACTCCACAGCATATACTTTTAATTTCCGTGATGCTCCTGACAAGGCCTGCTAGAAGAAAGAGACCGGCCAAGCACATCGTAGACATTTTCATTTTAGCCGGCTAAGATTGTGACATGAGCACTCACAAAATCCAAGCAGAATCGCACAACAAACTCCTTGGACTTTCAGACTGGATTGTATATATATATGAGCGCTTATCCTCTGCTGCGCAGTATTGTACTGGACAGCGAATCAACGATGTGGATTATAGGGGAGGTTTTTTTAGATTGACTTGCACGAATCTTAAGGGGAATCTAACGGTCAGTGTACTGCACTGTAATTTACTGTGCGGTAGAGGATATGAATTGGGATTATATGCATGGATGGATAGTTAATTTCTGCACCAAAGGCTGCCCTCTTCAAACTGCATGCAGACTTGTATATATAATTGCATTCTTTGCTTTGGCAGTTTGGCTTACTTAATAATGACATATATGCATGGGAAGATAAGGCATGAAATCAGCATTTGTCATGAGCGTAGATTGCCTTGTAGCTTTCAAGTTTCATCTTATTCCTTTTGGATTTTATATGTAGTGTGTGTAGTACCTACCAGCCCGTGCATGTCATTGCTGACAGCACTTCGAGCACTTCAAGTACACCAACCATATATTTAGGCTAAATTATTAGCATTAGTGTATATATACTACATTTTCTTTTTCTTTTTTAAGTTTCGTGACCAAGCCCTGCGCGCATAATACAAATTATATAAACAGATGGAGATTAAATATATATCTATTATCTAATATGGTATTTGACATGCTAGCTAGCTAGGTACGTACGTATGGAAGTAAGAATTAAAATTGTTTACTTTTTGATCCATGATGCTTGTGTGAAACACTGAAATTACATATGAATATTCAATCGAGATATATATAGGAAGTTAAGTACAGTATAATATTTCCCATACCAGAAGTGATCGTAACTAGCTAAATCAGATTATTTTATTATAATATTGGGTAGACATTTTTCTTAAAAAAAAAATTCCAAGATAAATACTTAATAAATTCCAAAATAATAATTTTGTTATTTCATATAATTTTGATATATATATATATATATATAACCGTGTAAATAAGTTATTGAGATATATATATAAGAGGAGGGATCCATTGATAATGCTTATAATGACAATCTTGACAATCAAGATTTTGAAAAATTTGTAATAATTCATAAAAAATCTTAAAAATAAAAAAAACTTTTATGGATGCATTATTTAACTTATAGATTAATAGTGTTTTAAATTTCAATCAATTTGAACATCGTTTGATGGTTTATCAAAATTTTATACATCTTTTAACGGTTGAAATTTAACGAGCTTTAAAGAGCTATCAAACGTCACTTAAATTGAATATAATTTAATACATAATCAATCTATAAGTTAAACAATACCTCTATAGACTTTTTTCTATTTTTAAGAATTTTTAACTATTTTTACAAATTTTTTAAAATCTTGATTGTCAAGATTGTCATTTTAAGCATTGTCAATGGATCCCTCCACTATATATAAAGTTACAGATACAAATTAATTTGCTACTTGGAGGACCATTTCAAAAAGTAAGCCAGCCTTTGTTAATTTGTTAAAAGAAGTTGGCACGTTTATACTGGTGATATGACATGCAAATTTTGTGGGCCAGGAAAATCTTGTGACGTACGTACGCACATACCACCTTAAAAAGATTGTTAAATTATATTTGTATTTGTATTTTGTATATAACTATTATTTCGGAAATAAAAAATATGATATAATACCTAATATAGGTCAGAGCCATAAGACAACAATATATATTATAATAAATATTTGTAATTTTGTATATATATAAGAGAAATGTGACTAACAAAATATAGCTTTTCCGTGAGTTCATCATCTCTAGATAAAAACATATCAAAACACCTACAAATTTGATTTATATAACTCAATTAATTATTTTCTTAAATGAAAATTATATGGGATATATATACACCAATTTTCTATTTTTTTTTAAAAAATAAATATTTGTTTGAGATCAGATAAAAGTGATTATATAATATATATTAGTAAAATAATCAATGTATTATGTTTCACCTTTAAGAAATCTTAAACAAATGCATAAAAATTTTCAAAATGAAAAATTTTATATTACTTGGTCTTTGATATAAAGAATTCATTGAATCATATAAATCAAAATTTTGGGTTGATTTAATATGTTGTTAAAGTGAAACTCACGGAAAATATTTTGAGCTGACCTTGTACTCATATTAATTATATATATACGGAGTCGAAATTAATGCAAAACAACATATATAAATTCCCCAACGTTTAGGAATTGCAAGATTCCCCGTATGTCTCCTTCTTGTTGGGCAGGCAGGAAACAAAGTCTCACTTTCGAATGATGAGAAGACATACGGTTAATGTTCTTCAATTACTAGTTGGTTATTATTCTTTCCCACGACTTTATTTTACCTTAATTGGCGAGCATGATTAAGTTTCTTTTCATTATTATGTTTTTTTTCCTATCGTGTAACACGTTTTATTCAATATATATGTATTGATTATATATAATTAAGAAGGCTTTAAATATCAAGTATCAACATATACAATTTTCACTCATATATGCACCATCTCGGGAAAAATTAGCAATGCATCTTAAAATGTGCATTGAGCACAGTTCATTAAAATTAAATGTGTGTGCGAATAGTACACTACCAAGAACTCGTCAAGAACTCCCACAAATAGAAGCTTAATGTCATTCTTTTTGTACACTACCAACCCAGCTTTAAAAAGAGATAGATGATTTGATAAAAGTTGGGGATGGAAAGAGAAAAGGAAAGGGGAAGGGCCTTTTGGTGTTAGAGATGCCATTGACCTTGCAGTGGATGGCTATGATGAAAGGGAGGACACATAAAAAAGCTTTTGGAGACAAAATTATTGGCATTAATGCCAAAAACAATGGGTATACACTGCTTTGTAGAAGGGCTGTAGTGGGGGACCCTACTCTCTCTTTTCTCACTACATAAAATTAAGATTAAGATTCATATATCATATATTATATATATATATAGTTATATACCAAGCTACAAGGTGCTAATGATGGTTGTGTTAGGGTTTCCCAGGGCCAGAGAGAAAAGAAAATAATTACAAGCAGCTAGCACTGCAGACAAGGGGAGGGAAGCCCTAGAAATATTCCTTTGGTAGTCTTTCAATCATGTGTGAGCAAATATGATTGGATTAGCTATTAAGAGCATAATAATCACTTGAGTGGTCCTTAATTTATATGGTTGTTAATATATATATTCAATATTTAAGAGGTTATATATATATTGATATATTCAGTATTTAAGAGGATATATATATATATTGGACACTTATATAATTCTAGGGTTAGTGTAGGGTTTATATATATATGGTCTTGGTGTGGGGCTCCAAAAAAAGTTCTGGTGTTTAATTAGGGACATCTAGCTAGGGCACCATATATGACACTTATGGGGCATGAATATTAATTTGCTTTAATCAGATGGTAAGACCATTTGTCTTAGTCAAGATTCCTGTAATGCATAGGTGATATATATGTGGGGTTTATATTTTTGGAGGAAGAGGAGTGCATCTAATCTAAGACTACCTTATCTTCTTCTGAGGTTTAAGGGAGGTGATCATGAGCAACAAATGCTCTAGACACCCATTATGTGGAATGATTGTGGATCCAATTGCTTTATAGATTGGACCTAGGATACCATATGCATATGAGTAATACCTAGTGTCCATGGAAAAACCGTCCATAGCATCTATATATTACATTTTGGAATATATTTGTTACATTTTGGGATGTATCTGTTACATTTCGTACACGTCTATGGATGTATGAGCGGGTTTTCAATGGACGCTAGGTGTTTCTCTATGCATATATAAGAAAAAACTAATTAAGTGGAACAAATAAACCCGGTCTAGCATTTCATATACCCAATCTGTGGCAACATGGATGTATCATATTGAACTAATTGAAGTTGTCATATGTATTGCTATGATATGATAATTTAATTATATGCAGATCGACCCAAAAAAACGTTTTTTTTTTTAATTTAAGGATTAATCTAGGACAAAGTTGTCAATGCATGTAATGATGAGTCATGTCTTCTGTTCATGTTCTTTTAAGTTACCAATTGTTTTGATATTGTATCAATTGATAAGCAAATTTATATATTTTCTTAATGCTTGGAAACAAAAGTAATTGTCAAAAATTTTCAAAAAAAAAAAATATATATATATACATACTTTTGTGAGTTATATATTGTGTGGTTTCCATTTAAAATTATGAAACAAATATCAAATGTAATTTTTTTGTATTCCACAACATTTTGATATATCTATAATTATATATTATAAAAATAATTTAATGGAAGACGTAAATCAAAATATTATAAAATATAACTATTCATCAGGTGTTCATATCCACCCGTTCGAAATTCTGATTAGAGCATCCAAATTTCGTGTTTTGGTAAATGATTTTTTACAGGACGCGTCCTATATTTCGGAACTGGTGAAATGATCATCTGGCGTTTATCTTAACTTGAGTGTTCGTACCAAAATTCTCTCGATATTTTCATATTTTTTTATATCAGGTTGTTAATACTTTATACAAGAGGGTATGTTAACAGAAAACATTTGAGGAGAATTTTTGTTTTTTTGTTAGGGATTAGCCTGCATGCCCTATTTTTAAAAATCGGACTCAATGCCTTATGGAAGATGGTATATATATATTACTCTTGTGATAATCAATAAAACATCGCCATGGGAAGCCAAAAATAAGGGCATGCATGCTCTTAATTAATGGCTGTTTTTTGTGTTCCATGTGGATTTATTGGATTGGATATCACTTGACTGTTGAGGGTTTGTGTTCCCATGGGGTTTTCAAGTTAGATATAATGCGTACGGTACCTTTTTGAAAGAGAGCGTATAATAATAATATATAAGCCTTTAAATTGATTTCCTTTCTTTAAGCTTTTTTCGTGTAGATGCGCTTCCATGAAAACCCTAGCTAGAGGTAAGCTTTTTGAGCATGAGCAATGAGCAGGCTCACATGGGTTGTTCTATACATCTTTATTAAAGACGAAATAAAAGTTTTAACTCTCGTAATTTCCCTCAGATTTGTCAGCCCCTAATTAGAAAACGGAAATATATATATACTTTGTAGCTGCATTATATGTAGCCTAACTTTAAATAGCCGATTATATATAACATATGTGAATCATTTTGTACCTGATGAAAAGGCAAAAAATAAGTATATATGGAGTGCGCTTTAATTATCTCATGTTGTGATAATATAAACAAGTACAATATATAAACAATTTAAGACGAGGTCATTCATCAGGCAAAAATGGCCGCTCTTGGTTTCTTTTTGTAATAATTGAAAATTAATTGCCACAATTATATATTATCATGACATAGATTTTTTTTTTACTTTAAAGATTGATATTATCTTAAATTTAAACAAATTTGGATGTTGTTCGATAGCTTATCAAAATTTTGTATATATACTATTCAACAGTTTTACACATATGAATATTTCATGGACTATTAAATCAATAACGCTAAAATTAAATGTAAGCATAGTCAATCTACAATGTTTAAAATACACATAAAGTTTTTCTATTTGTAAGATATTTTAAAAGAAAATTTAAAGCTTCATCGTCAAGATAATCATTGTTAACCAATTACATATACGTTAAAAATTAATAAATCTGTATATAAATATATAAAAAAAATTCAACTCCGTTTTTCACTCTGACATTTAAATAAACCTGTATATATATATATAACACCAAAATACACCAAGTCAATATATATAACAGATTTGGCATCATTCGTTATATATACCACTAATAATTAAATCCAATAACCTCAAAATTTAAATTAAAAGATACACAATTTAATAATTGGATTTTTTTTCGTACTTCTCTTCCTTCACTTGATTATTGTGCGTAATTAATAAGATGATCATTGTGCATATTACGTTATTTAAATTTAAGGATTGGGATTCTCAAAATTCTATATTTTATATTTATTAATTTGGAAAGTTCCAGATTTTTGTAATAATAAAATTTAATTTATCATAAATTCGAATTATACATTTGAAATTATTTTTTATAAATAATTTGCTTAGCGGGTCGAAAGTTTGTGGCGGGATGATCCATATATATATCCTTTCATTTGGAAGGTCCATATATTGATTATTACTTATTACTAGAACTGTAACTCGGGCTTCGCCCCGAAATATGATAACAACAAAATAATAAAGCTTATAAAATAAAAGTATTTATTTAAAAAATTAAACATAATTTTAAAATTTTTTATGTGAATAATGATGATGATGATGGTGTACGGTATAATTTATAAATAATAGCACATAAATGTTAGACCACTTTAAGAATTAAATTTTGTCTTAGGCATATTATATCATCTTATTAAATGGAGAGAGAAAATAAATATAAACCATTAGATCAAAGTAGATGAAGAGATTTAAATAAAATCAATGGTTAATAATATTGATAATGTGGCATAGTTGAGGTGCTTGGAGAGTTACCCCTCTTTCTAGTTTATAGATTATTAAGTGGAGGATTCACATTTTTTTTTTTTTTTTTTTGAGGAGAGAGGATTCACATTCGTTGCCATGGTTATTTAGGCCCTATACAAATGGAATTCACAATAAAAGCACACCCTCTATTTCAAAAATCCGGACCGTCCAAATCCATCTAATGGATGGTTTCGACTATGGCACACTCTTATCATAGTTCTTAATATATATCTAATTACAAAATTCAGAAATAGAATTTTAATTCGAGAATGTTACCCACCCATTTATTCACTTACCAGCCCACTTCAATATTGGTGGCTAAATTAAATGTAGGATATAAATGAGAGTCCTGACTGATTCTTTCTCTACTTATGCTCATGCTCACATAAACAACTTAAAAGTTTTGCTCTTCTTCCACAAAAATGAAATAGGAAGCGAGAGAAATCAACTTGGTGTAATAATCTAGCAGTGGCATTTGGCCCCATAATCTAGCAACCTACCACATATACATTTAATAACTAATAATACCAAAATAACTTTGTTGCCCCTTCAAGCTTATAAAATTTGTGCACATCTTAATCTCTAAATTATAACAAACTAAATTATGGATATATGTCATTTCTTTTCGAACGCTTTAAATTCATAAAAAATTGTCAAAGTAATAATTTAGGTTTGATTTCATATTGACGTATAATTAGTTTCATTAATATTATTAATTGCACTAATTTTTTTCTCCTTTACTTAAGTTCGGACTTCGTCACTGTTTATATTTCAACTTACATTTCTGAACACAACATATAGACATATACATTGGCCCGTTATTCTAGACGAAAATCAGGATTATATCATTCCAATCCATATTGTTACATGGAAACGAACATTCCACTTTAAGTTTTATTTTTTTTCCAAAAGAAATATATTAGATAACATCAGCTTCATAAATATACATATTGAACGCAGATATGAAGCTAGTAAGAGTGTGATATAGCACGACTAGACGAGTCATTATATTACCTTAATAAGTGATACCCAGTATCTATAGGTTGTGTGCTCGTACTTCATAATGTTCATTTATTACAAATTTGATGTATGAGTTATAAAATTTGATGTATGTACATATATATATATACCGACATATAAACAATTTTGCTATGGACATAAGGAGTGCTCATCTCATCCCCTGATTCACTGCATTGTGCAGTTCACAACGTCAGCCGTTGAATTGTCTCAAGATCCACATTGGCACGAATCTCGAGATAATCCAATGGCTGACATTGTGAACTGCGCAATGCTTGCAGTACAGCAGGCATATGTATGAACTAATTACTATTGTATAAGAAATTAAGAACTAATTTGCTTACAATAACCTCAATAACACGAAGTGTAGAAGTACAAGTAACAACAAAGTACACATGCAGGCGCGGTCTACAATACCATAATCGCCACAGAAAATTAGGTATGTAAAACTAAGATCTCATTCCCAAAGAGAAACCAACCAACAAAACCGTTGGATGCTCTCAGAGCAGCAACTCATTACATTACTCGGTATCCCCCCTAACTTACTGCATTGTGCAGTTCACAGCGTCAGCCGTTGGATCATCTCGAGATCCGATCTGGAACGAATCTCGAGGCTATCCAATGGCTGGCCCTGTGAACTGCAGAATGCAGTACAGCAGGGGATATGAATAGGGTATCCTATCCCCCCACTGAAAAGCGGCGCCCACACACACAGACTGAAAAGAAGCCCATGGTCCATCGAGTGCTCATCCTCTGTAGCGCTGCATTGTGTAGCGCGGAATGTGAACCGTTGGATCATTTCGAGATTTGAACTAGCACGGATCTTGATGATCTAACGGTTCACATCCTGCGCTACACAATGCAGCGCTACAGAGGATATGAAATCTGGTCGATTGGTCCCCCTTGAGAACGATACTATATTTGTGCAAAGACCCCCAGGCCAATTTAATGGCAAAAGATTAAAGATCTCTCTCTCTCTCTGCCTCGCCCGCCTAATTCTCATTCATTCCTCTCCTTTCCCTATTTGTCTTCACAGAGAAGAAGAAGAAGAAGATAGATTTTGTGTACGGCCAACCAACCCAATTAATCAGTTAGTTAACTGAAAAAACGGCACGTATATAATCAAGGAGTGAAGATTGAAGAAGGTCGACTTCGCTAGCTGCGTGGTTCAAGATTCGTGCGCGCTTGCAGTTGCGATGATGGGATCAGAGCTCGGACTGAGAGAGGCTCTGGCGGCGCTCTGCCGCGGCGGAGGCTGGTCGTATGCCGTCACCTGGTGCAGCCACCATAGTGACCCACGGTACGTACGTAGATTCAATTAACACTCGATCTCCTTGTTTCAATTAACACTCGCTCTGCCGCGGCGGAGGCTTTTCTTTATTTTTTTCTTATATTTCCTCGCTTTTTTAGTGGTATTTATTTCGTTTTATCAAGCACACATTGCACATTTCTGATAAGAGTACATTTGAGTAGTCAAAATGCACTGCTATTCAGTTGCCTTCTTTATTGTAAAATTATTTGAGAGTTGTTTTGTTTAATATATGTGCACCTCATTGTTTGTTTCTTTCTTTCTGCTGTTTATTTTTTGTGGAAAGTTTTTTCTTTTTGCGGTTGGAGGTTTTGGGGCGTTGGAGCAAAATAAGAACTTTAGTTAAAGCTCCAAAAACTTATTAACTGAAAAGGACGTTAATTTTCTTGCAAAAGATCTTGTAATGCATAATCTAATTCTTTTGGGTTATAATTTTTTTCTTTTTGCGAAAAAAGTTCAAATCTTTATTTAGATATTATAATTTTTAAAGTTAAAATTATTTCTTATGGGCATGTAGTTCAATTTCAAGCTTAAAATTATTGGTCAAGTATACTTCAAAAATGTAGCTCTTAATTAGTTTCTCTTTTCTTTTCCGACACAGTTTGGCATCAGTTTTTGTACAACTAATTTTGGAAATTTTAGCACCAAGTAGAAAAAGTTGAACTATATTTTTTCTCAAAGAATATTCCAGTAGATGGAAAAAAAAAAAAGCGTCCGGCTTTCTTGGGCAAGCACTGCTTTTGGAGACCTATTGACATTTCAACACATGACTTTATCTTGAATCTTTTACACTTTTCCTTTTTTTTTTTTCTCTTCCTTTTTTTCCACCTTTAATTAATCTAAACAATATTTTCTTTGTCTTAAGTAAAAACCAGACACTTCTTATAATGATTGGATTCAATAAATATTGTGCTTAATTAAGGTTGCTAGTGATGGAGGAGAGCTACTATGAGGAACATGCCAGAGGAACTGTAGGAAAGATGCTTAATCAGATACACATTGCTGGAGAAGGGTGAGTTTATTTGATTTCTGTTTTCAAATTATAGAATGCTTTTTTTTTTTTTTTTCAAATAAATGTTTTCATATTAACTTTAATTGCTGTTATTACAGAATAATTGGTGGGGTGGTTCTTACAAAGAAGTCGCAGTGGATCCATTCAGATTCTTTCGGTGTCAATTTGAGCAGCATTGATTTAGATATGATTCAGGTATGAAAATGGGAAAGATTTATAATTTATATGCAAAAGGCTTTAGTGATCATAAACTGTGGCAATTATGATGAAGTTAATGTCAAAATTTCGTGCTTTCAGGGATTTACTTGGTGGCAACATCAGTTCTTGGATGGAATAAAGGTGAACTTTCTTTATATATATGGTTATATAATTAGTAAAATCATGATTATATAATTATCTGTTTATCATTTCTTATTTAACTTGTGTTTATGCTTTTTGTGCATGCAGACCATAGCTATAATTCCCCTTCCATGGATTGGTGCAGTTCAATTTGGTTCCATGCAAAGGGTTAGTCTAAATTTTTGTAAAAGTAATAGCAAATTAAAAAATAATCTCTCCGAACAAAAATTGAATTGATTAGTTTGCTAAATTATTTGTCTTATTTTATTAATTAGGTAGCCGAAAATCTGGAGTTTGCCGACAAAGTCAAACATATGCTTGAGAAATCTAAATTCTTTGGCGGAGACGCAATAATCTACAATCAACATTCGACAAATAAGTTCATGCCAGTGCAAATGCCGCAAGCCACAGCATCAAATCTGCACTACGCTATCGCAACAGAACCCGATTTGTCGGGTCAATTAAGATCAAGCGGGTTTCCCCTCTCCACATTTGGTGAATTAGATAACGGCTCCATGCATTTCTCTCAGTATGAATCAAGTGAAAACTTCCTCACTGCAAGCTCTCAGCTCGGTTGTTCCACTTCTGCATCGGCACCTCCAGAGCAATTGTTGCTTCCAGAAAATGATTTGCTTGAAAGTATGATCACAGAACTCAGTTGCAGTAACTTTGCGAATGATTGGTGGGATGAGGCAACGTTACCTTCAGACACTAATTTGAATTTCAGCATTCCAAATTTGGGAAATTCGAAGCAAATCATCAGTCCAGAGCCGAATCTTGAGCAATTGCTTGGTGCATTGATCGCTGGTAGCGAAAATAAACCGTCTGTCTCCCGTTCAAAAAATCAAGTAAATCCTACTTCAGATAATAGCAACAGTAACAACAGTAGCAGCATAATGCAAGGCAGCTCCGTAGAGGTGGCCTTGGATGGTACAAATGGAAAATGTTTATCGGTTGACGATAGTTGTAGCATAAACAATGTGAAAAAATCTGAAGAAGGTTCGAAGATTGTTAAGAAAAGAGCAAGGCCCGGAGAGAGTACTCGACCTAGACCCAAAGACCGGCAACAGATTCAGGACCGTGTGAAAGAGTTACGTGAAATTGTCCCCAACAGTGGAAAGGTACTTTGTGATAAAAATTTTAAATCCAATTAATTACTTATTATTTCATAAGTTTGAATACTAACCAAAATTTTATCAACAAAGCAGTGTAGCATTGATGCTTTGTTGGATCGCACCATCAAACACATGTTGTTTTTGCAAAGTGTAACGAAATATGCCGAGAAAGTGAAACAAGCTGATGAGCCAAAGGTGAATTTTGTATCAATTATAGTTTCTTTTTTGCATTTTTATATATGTGATAACTTTTTCTAAATTCCATTACTGTTGTTCATCTTAGATGATTGGTGAAGAGAGCGGTGTAGTGTTAAAAGATAATTCCAGCAGTGGAAGCAGTGGTGGCGGTGCCACATGGGCATATGAGGTGGCAGGCCAGACTATGGTCTGTCCAATCATAGTCGAGGATCTCATGCCGCCAGGCCAGATGCTTGTTGAGGTATGTTGTGAATTATGCCCAGTCACACTCCTGCGATATCTACATTGTCAGTTTTTAAATACTCGTTGCCGTTTTCATTAAACAGATGCTTTGTGAAGAAAGGGGATTCTTTCTTGAAATAGCCGACATAATACGCGGTTTTGGTCTGACGATTCTCAAAGGTGTAATGGAACGACGCGATAGGAAAATTTGGGCAAGATTTCTTGTCGAGGTAAAGGCAACAGTCTGGAAATAAACTGTTTACATATCTCTTCATTCATTACTTGTTCAATGAAATGACATTCTGTTTCTTACAGGCTAATCGGGACGTAACGAGGATGGACATATTCCTTTCACTGGTTCAATTGTTGCAACAAACAAGCACCATTAGACCTAGCGATCAACTGGCAGAAGTTATCGAAAAGGGGCCTCGAGCCTTAAAATTCTACCAGCAGTCTCAGATCTGTAGCTGAAACTACGATTTTATTTAATGGCAGATTTGGAATTTTTAGTTGGAATCTGTAAATATGCCATATTGGTTTGAGAAACCGTAAACATGGCATTGATCGCTAATTTTTAGCGGATTGGCATCATGAAGTCTGAGTGTAAGAGTGTTGTAGTAGATGTGGTTGTCTTCATGTTCTGAGTTTGTGCCGACGATTGCGGTTTGCGTTTAGTTGTTACTGATGTGTTGATATGTAATGGCTTGTTAACTGATGCTTTCATTAATCATGTATCAATTGTTTCTGATATGACCTTCTCATTTTGTAACCCTTTTTTAAGCATCTTTAATTTCTTGTGCATATAATTCAGTGAACTGATAATAGTAACAAGAAAAATGAACTGATAACTATTTAATGAATTGTTTGATAAAATTTGCAGTCCTGCCCTTAATTCAGTGAACTGATAATAGTAAGGAAAGCGTTTTTATTTTTATCCTACCCTGTTTTTGAAAGTGTTCTAGTTTTTTTTTTTTTTTTTTTTTTTCCATTTTATTGCTTTCAAAATAGTAAATTCCTATGCGTCAAAAGGCAAGTCATTTGAAACAGGGACAGTTAAAAGATTATACATTCAAGGTCCATCGGTAATTAAAGCCCGTTACAATCTAAAGTATAAAACAGAAAACAATATGAAAACAATTTGGAAATGGGCTTACTGACTAACAGGCTTTACCCACAAAACCTTCTCTCAAATAGAGAAGGCCTAAGGGCCTATTCGGCAAACACAATTCCTATAGGTTTCAATAGGAATTGAGAGTCTATAGGAAATAATTTCTATTTACTATTCGGCGGACCATACTATCAATTCCTAATAGGAATTTATTCCTCTAAAATACTTGTTTTTAGAGGAAAATATTAATTAGGTTGGAGTAGATTATTTTTTTCCTATCAATGATGAGCTCTTTGTAGAATTTCACCAAATAGAATATGAAATCCTGTCCTAATAGAAAATTTTTTCTGTAGGATTAGTGACTACCAAACAGGCCCTAATTAGGCTTGAGTAGATTATTTTTTTTCTATCAATGATGAGCTCTTTGTAAAATTTCACCAAATATAATATGAAATCTTGTCCTAATAAAAATTTTTTCTATAGGATTAGTGACTACCGAACCGGCCCTTAATAGGCTTGTTATACTGGTATAAACTTCATTTTGCTTGTAGTTTATGGACAGAACATGTAGTTTATTTATGCACATCGCATCCCAATTCTGTATGTTACATGCATCGAACAGATGTTTCATTTTAATTATGCACATTTAAATTAAGTGGTAGATCAAGTTGCATGTGTTGTTGTAAAAATGTTCTAAGAGAATAGATAAATTTAGAGGCCAGGTTTATTTATTTTTATCAAAAACAATCAATCTATAAAACTATATCTTTCCGTTTTTAAGATTTGTTGTCATGATTAAAACTCAACAGTTATTTTATACGTATACATTTCGGCTGATTTTTTAATATAAAAAATAAAAAAATCTTATTTTTAATTTTCGAAAAAAAAACTTATTTTCAAAAATAGTAAATCCGTGTTCCCAGAACCCAGCCTTACTGTTGGTAGGCCGGTTTCTGGGAAAACGGCCTACTTTTATGAGGTCATTTTCCTAGGAACTGGCCTACTGTTGGTAGGCCTGTTCCTGGGAATCCGGCCTACTAATTTTTTTTTTTGATATTTTTTTCAAATAGATCTCGTTGTTAGCTTTCCGTAGCCGCGACGTTTGCTCCGATCGGAGTTTTCTATCAAAAGTTATGCCCGTTTGAATGTTGAGTGCCTGAAATATAGGATAATATTCAGTATAAAATTCAAAACAGAATTCAAAAATGTTTCCAATGAATAATATTATAAATAAATATTAAGTATCACAAATAATATTAGAAAAAAGATATAAAGAAATAATTTAAATTTATTGCATGATAATTATGGCCGTTTGAATGTTAAGTACCCAAAATTTAAGATACGACTTAGTATAAAATTCAGTACAAAATTTAGTACATGACTGTTATTTACACAATAAATTTTTAATAAATCCTAAAACTTTTTGCTCATTTCAAATAAAATAAAATTATTTCTTTATATCATTTTTCTAATATTATTTGTGATACTTAATATTTATTTATAATGTTATTCATTGGAAACATTTCTGAATTCCGTTCTGAATTTTATACTGAATCTTATCTTATATTTCGGGCACTCAACATTCACGATAGCAGTCATGTTTTAAATGAGCAAACGGTCATTTATTTGAAATGAGCAAAAAGTTCTATGATTTATTAAAAATTTATTGTGTAAATAACAGTCATGTATTAAATTTCGTACTGAATTTTATACTGAGTCGTATCTTAAATTTTGGGTACTCAACATTCAAACGGCCATAATTATCATGCAATAAATTTATATTATTTCTTTATATCATTTTTCTAATATTATTTGTGATACTTAATATTTATTTATAATATTATTCATTGGAAACATTTTTTAATTCCGTTCTGAATTTTATACTGAATCTTATCCTATATTTCGGGCACTCAACATTCAAATGGGCATCACTTTTGATAGAAAACTCCGATCGGAGCAAACTTCACGGCTACGGAAAGCTAACAACGAGATCTATCTGAAAAAAATATCAAAGAAAAAAAATGGTAGGCCGGATTCCTGAGAAAAGGCCTCATAAAAGTAGGCCGTTTTCTCAAAAACTAGCCTACCAACAGTAAGGCCGGGTTCTGGGAACACGGATTTACTATTTTTGAAAATAAGTTTTTTTTTTCGAAAATTAAAAAAAAGATTTTTTTATTTTTTATATTAAAAAATCAGCCATACATTTCTCATGTTGAAGAATTATAACTTCAATCAGTCGGGCCTAACATCGAATTTGTGTCAGTAAAAAATTATCCTAGCTAGGATATATAGAATTTAAACCATGATAAACCATATTTAAAATTTTGTATATTGCAATTTATGCTCTGATTGAAGAAAATGTTAAAGAGAATTGCATAAAACAGATTACAATTGAGTTAATTTTTTTCCTAAAAATTTCTTATAGAAGCAGAGGAGAGTTGAATTTTTGAGATCTAGAGAGATCACCATTAAAATATAAAATAAAATGAATAAATAAATAAATAAATAAATCTCTTGAAGGAACAATTAACAGCCTGTGATCTTTGATTAACTTAATGCAAGTTTAGTGGGCTATATATATTTAATTATTAGGATAATCGTGGCGTATATGTCATCAGACAACCCTAATCTAGTCGATTCTCGTTCGTCGAAAATTAATTGAGTGCAAATTTGTTATATCCATTTGCCTTTTTCTTTCTTTTTGTTAGCATCGTCACAATGACTTTTACCCCCAACATTTCTTTTGAGCAAATGATATTGAGATAACAATATCACACAACAATTAAATTACCCAAGCCATGATAAAATCCAGTTGGACAATCCATTGGAAACCTTTTTTTTTTTTTTTGTTACAAATCAAAATTCTTGGTATCCCAAATATTGGATATATACTCGAGTTAGTTGATAGCTACAAAAAATTTAGGGTTGTTTTTAGATAATAGTAAATATTTGAATTATATTAGGGTTGTTTTTATTTTTGTTTTTGTTTTTGCCAGAATTATAATAACGAACAATGTTTTAATTGTCTTATATTTAGGGTTGTTTTTATTTATTTTTTTTTTGTTTTTGTCAGAATTATAATAACGAACAATATGTTTCAATCAAACATTACTAGACTAAACCTCAACTTAATAACTATATAGATGACAGAAACACCCAGTCACTTAAAAAAAAAAGAAAAAAAAGACCCAGAACCCTTCATGTTATCTAATGGCCTCTTGCTCTATTTTTCATTGGAGAATTGGAGCATATATCTAGTCCGGATAAAAATCGGCTGCTTTTCCGAAGATACTTCAGTGTTTTCTGCACAGATCTCAATGTACTTCGGTGTTTCTTAACCTTAGGATCAAGAAAAGCAGGTGATCCCGATCCGATACTATAACCATATTCAAGGGCTAAATAATAACCTAAAGTGGCAGATGTGGAGCTGGAAAATCCAAAATCTGATGAGCCGATCTGAATCCAATGTGTACTAACTGAACGCGTGCTTATCGTTCCTCTGTTGCGCAGTATTGTATTGCGCAGCGAATCAACGATGTGGATTATAGAGAGGAAGGGTTTCTTGAGATTGAGTTGCACGGATCTCAAAGCAGATCTAACGATTGAAGTACTGCACAGTAGAGGATATGATGAATTGGTACTGAAACTGAACACATTAATTAAGATTGAAGTACTGAACACATTAAACTCATTCAATCTTATCGACCTTTTTTTTTTTTTTTTTGAACATTTAAGGTCCGTAGACAATTAATTTCAATCACTTAAACATGTCATGTCGCTAACAGTAACAGAGGCAAAATTAAATGGTTATGCATAAATTAAGTTTACTCTCAAGTCCTAACAGATTTTAAATTTTAACATTTATGGCATTTTAATTTCTTCAGTGTCGACGTGACTGAGTTTTGAGCCAAACAACGAGATATTTTGAGAGGCTGAAATAGTGAAATGATATTTTTTCAAATTCCACAAAAGGTTGATCTTTGATATTCTTTTATTTATTTTTTTTTCTTAATGTGAGATCAATGCATTTGCGGTTCTTCGTCTTTTCTAAGAAGCTCTATCCTCATTTTAGTGCATCACACAATATGTTCAACAAAACTTCTTTGTTCTTTGATCGTGATGGGCTTCGGGGTTCGGGTGCCGAACACTGAAGACCAACGATATTACAAGTCTGAAAGATCTATAGACCAGAGAGTATGTGTCTATCGTATCAGCTTAAGTCCCCCTTCTCTAAGCATACCAGAATCTCTTTTATAGACCAAAGTCCAAAGCTCCTCCTATGGCAAGAAATCCGTGATTGGAGGCAATCACGGAACTCTTTCCTTTCGGGACCTTGGCGTGTCGTCCGGGCTGACCTGTCTAAGGTCCAGAAAGCCTGTGCAAACCTTGGGCCCATAGACCAGACTATTGGGCCCTATCAGATCGCAAATAGAAAGTTTCGAGTAAAGATACCGTGAGCTTCGGAGCCATTCCGTGAGTGCATCTTCAAAAACATATCAAATCACCTCCAAATTTTGTTTTTATATGGCTCAATAAAATCGTTTTATCAAGAACTTATGGGGTACAAAAATTTTCTATTTTCGAAAATTTTTAATTATTTATTTGAAACTTTTTAAAAGTGATGCATAAAAAACATTGATTATTTTATTAATATTCTTATAGTCTTCTTAAAAAATATTAAACACATACTTAAGATTTTTTAAAAATATCCCATAAAATTTTGAAATAAAGAATAATTTTAATATAAAGAATATATTAAACCGTATAAAATCAAAATTTTGAGGTGGTTTAATATATTTTTAGAGGTGTACTCATAGAATGACTTCATGAGCTTTAGATTATTATCGAAAGTTACAAATTAAGGCGAGCAGAGAATTTCCTGGCAGTATTAATTATCGTTAAAACTGCTGATTAATTGTAGTAGGAAAATTCAATTCAGGGTGAAAAATTGGTGATGGATAAGGTATGTTCTTATGATATAAATTATTCAACATTCTTGTCTGATATGTGCGTTGGCTTTTCACAAAAAATAAAGCACTCAAGATGATGCAGATAAGTGCTCTCGTATATTGGCAGCTTGGCTGCTTGATGCTAAATAAAAAAGTTTCAAAAAGTTGGTCCTTAAGGTAATTAGGTTTTGGCTTTAGGTGTGACCTAATATTTCCAATTAGGCCTTTTATATATGCCATTGTGTGGAAAATGGAAAAGGTTGGTAAACAATATTCAAGGACCAAATGTTGGTGAGAATGCCATTTTCTACCTGATATATATATCATGCTTGATATATACAAAATTGTTATTATTTTTGTTTGTGATATTATTCATACTTAATTAATAAGTTGTTATTCTTATTTAGATTTTATTGTGCTGCTTACTTTCAATATATAGTTTTGTTATGCAACTTAATTGTTGGTATCATATTAGATAGGGGCAAAGCCAACATAGTCCAGGGATGGGCCAGTGTCCACCCATAAAAAAGATTTACAAAAATATACCCTTATTTTACAAAAATATCCACTTTTTGAGGAAAAAATTTACAAAAATCTACTTGACTTCTATAAAAATTTACAAAATTGGTCATACCCTGGTAAATGTTGACATAAATAAACCTTCAAAATTTTACAAAAATATACCTTAGTTCTTTAATAGTTTCAAAACTATGTTTTATCGAAAAAGTTGACCTACCCCTACATCGGAGTCTAGCTCCGCACTTGATATTAGAGGTATTCAATTACATAAGATACAAAATAAGTAGTACAATAAAGTCATTAACATAGACGGTACCGTCAAATTCATATTCATTACTTGTGTGGGCTCTTGTTTCATATACTGATTTATAATTCTATATCTAGAAAGAGGATTAAGTTTGAAATTTTCTCGCTGTCTTTCTTTTTTTTTATTTTCTTTTGTTTTTTTTTTTTTTGAACATTCAAGGTCCTAGGCAACTAATTTCATTCACTTAAAAGGTTACATCCACGAGAAAATAAAATAAAATTTTTCTCAATCTAAATCTAAAAAATACAAAATATCAACCAAAACCTTCTACAATAATTATAGAATTAATTTTGTCCCGATTAACTAACATAGAGAAAACAAATTTTGGAGAAGCACATGATCCATTTTTGAAGTTACCGTCTTGGTTGTGATGAATTCATCGTCTTTGGAAAGATTGAAAACTTGCTATGCACTACATAAATCTTCATTTCTTGAAACATCATTTTCCGTTTGTTGAAGCAGGAGCAAAATCCATTCTCGAGTGATTCTTGATATAACTCTTTCAAATGAAGAACAACGAAAGACCCTTCTTAGAACAAAAAGGGTGATGAAAAGACGGACAAAGAAACAGACAAAGCATTGACAAACCTACAAAACACTAGGGTTTTAGAAGACTTTCTTGCTATGTCACATCATCGTTGCTCTCTATCATTGATTTAGGCTCTCTCTCTTCATTCATCATAATCAGATAGTTCAAGTTGGTTTTCTTTTCTCATTGAAGTGATCATATGATTGTCTTTTTTTATATAAATTAAGATAAGATGTAGCTAACTATAATATCTATCCTTAAACATATTTTACAAAAAATAAATTCTCATTTAAAATTTTGCTTTATCATGAGATATATTTAGAGAATATATATTTTATTTTAAATACCTATTTTTGTATATAATATCATTTTCTCCAAACCCCGATGCATAACTCTACTTTGTAAAAAAAAAAAAAATCTACGTACGTCAATTGCAGTAATATTATTGTTCGGCGTCTTTTATCTATACACCAAAAATTAATTTAACACCAATTTAGTTTGGAAAACAAATATAAAAATATATGAGACAATGACATCCAATAAATTACCGATCAAAATTTTTGCAACACATGAGAATGAGATAGTACAAATCGTACAAGTAATTAATTTGGAATTGGGACGGTCGTTCCAAGCTTGTGCATGATGGCTTTTTTTTTTTTTTTTTTTGAATTTTTGCATTTTTTGCCTTTTTGTCTTCTCCATAATAACGAAGATTTGGAAAAGCACCCAAACAAGAGTAATCTCTATACTTAATATAAGATATGCATGTCGTTTTCACTTATCAATGTTGGGATTGGTTATTGGTGTGTGTTTGCCACTACTCCACCTATGACCTGTCTCTTTTTTTAATTTTATTAATTATATATTTGTTTAATTAATTTGGAGAGGAAAAACCGAAAAAGGAGATTTTTTTTTTTTTCTTTTGAGGAAAACGAAAGAGAAGATCTAGGTGAAATGAACTTGAAAGAAAAAAAAAAAAAAAAAATGTAAGCAGGGTTACAATTAAGTGTGTCAAAACTTGAATGTTATGAGCCTATAACCGAAAACCGTGAAAATGTTTTTACTGTAATTACAGTTGAAGTTACTAATGGTAGAGCCTTTGTACGTCCACAATGACTAATACCAAATATGTTATTTTCTCAGGAAAAACAGCTGCCCAAATTAAGTATTATTGACAGTTCCAGTAATGTATTTTATTAGGAAATTATCAATTGTCCTCACTTTAGTTATGCACATGTCCACAAATTTACAAATTTTATAACTCACTAGAAGTGTACCCGCGCATCGCGGCGGGTAAATTTCATTTTTTATTCAAGCTAATCCAAAAAAGTTCATATCATACAAAAAATGTGGATGGATCGGAAAATAAGAAAAATAAAATTCGGAAAATAAGAAAAATAAAATTATCTTGCCATTGACATCTGAATATTCATATTATCCGGAAGAGTGACTATTTGATCATGAGAGCGTGTAGTTCAAAGCGGTGACTATTCGAGTACTGAGAGGAAAATTTTCTCCATTTGATGAATTGTACCGTGACCAAATGAATAGATCCGGTCCTTACGTACTTTTTATAATAGTATAGATATCTCAAAAAAATATGTAACTTATACTTCAAATTATGTAACAATATGGACATGTATACATCAATGTTGAAGACACTAGATATAACCCATTTTATTAGTACTATTACACGAAGCTCGTGTCGGTTTTTATTTTTATTTCTAAAACTAGGTTAATTCAAAACTTTTTTTTTTTGATAAATTCAAAACTTTTTTATCAGTCTTAGAATTCTTAAATTAAAATGGACAAAACAGAAGAATTGACAGGCCTAAAGCTTGGTACGATATGAATTTTCTTAGTCTCGTGAATAAGAACATAATTATGCCGTCACCAATTAATTGTTGTCCATTCTTTTGTTTTTGATAAATTGCACTTATGTTTTACTAGCAAGAAGCCCGCACAACGTGTTTTAAATTATGATCTCATACCGCGTAATATATATAACGTGCTTTTTGTTTTTGACTAATTATTTACCATTTAAATTTCATCTTTACAATAAATTAACTTATTGAATGTTAGAATATAAAGCATTAATTTATCATCAGTGTAAATTGTAATCAACATTGATGTCTTCTATACCAAGATTAATATTTTTCCATTTTTGTAAAAACCGAAATGGAGAGGAAGTTGTTTAATTGGAGAACATCAACACCTTTGAATCAATGTATTTTGATCTGTACTGTTGATTAAGGGGTAGAATGAGAATTAAAGAAATTTGAAGAAGAAGAAAAAAAAAATGGAGACGACCAATACTTACGTACTTTTTAATATAGTATAGATTAAAGAAAATTATATAATTGTTAATTGGAAATTTTTCATCATTTTTTTATTTTAAACGTATAAATTTACATCTAAACTTTTATAGTCAATAGTTAATCTATATTTTTTTAGTTTACAAATTTATACTTATAAGGATAGATGAATGAACATTAACAAAAAAAACTTTTGTTATCAATTAATTTATATTCCTCTATTTTTTAAGTTATACAAAATATCATGTAATTTACTTGGGTCCTTTGTTTCCCGTATAATAAAACTATGGCATGAAAGAACCAGCCTTTAGTCTAGTGGCTAAGGGCAACGTCTTCGTGTTGGAGGTCGCGGCTTCGAAACTCAGATAGAGGGTCTTTTATAGACATTTAAATTTGATTGACTTGACTCTTATTTTTATCTCAAAAAAAAAAAAAAAAAACTATGGCATGGAAATAAAATTTGTAACAATGACATCCAATCCATTTAAAAAACTAAATTATCAACCGAATATATGGTACATGCCTTTACACTGGCTAGCATTAATTTTTCATTATAAAAATGGCTGACCAAGTACCTAATCTAATCCGGCTCATGATTTGTTAGATTATGCTGCCCACTTGGGGATTAAAATAGCAACTAATTACAATTATCAACTGATTGGAATGGGATGCAATATAGATGCAATATAAGTTATCTTGCAAGCAGATAATTACTTTAGGTCACAGTTTTTTTTTTATTAATTAGTCATGGTTACCAGGGCGCCAAGTCGATCCATCTGTAGTGACAAATGTGCTGATGTGTCATTTCCTTATTGATGTTTGTTGCATAGGTCAGCTGCAATTGAATTTGACGTGTCATTGTTTTGTTGGTCACTGTTAGATGAGTTGTGCAGCTCGGTTTTTGTATGAAAGTTTGGATAAAAAAAAAAATAAAAAAAAAATAAAACACAAAGGTAACGTTTTTGCTGAGAACCGTCAAACATGAAAACTGGTGATCGAGATAATAGAAATCTAATTGGGGACAAATTTATATACTATTAAAGATAGTGAAGCGGGGATGTCTTTTTTTCCCCGGATGAACAGTAAACGCTTCACTTGGGCCGTCTGATTATAATCTGATGCCTCTCATTGGGCTTGCTGATCTATGCAGGCGTGGGCAAATTTTTTTTTTACTATCTTTAGCTTTCCCTTCCCAGTTTGTACCCAGCTTTAATCAATCACAAAGGACTTCCCAGTTCCCAGTTAGTATATACATTGAAGATAGCAAAAAAATATTGCAGACTTCTTTTCATAAGCCTGTCAGAAATTCATCTCATACCAGTTAGGTGCCAGTAATCACAACTAAGCACCCATGCAAAGTAAATATAACCTCTGTCCATGAATAAATAAATTTAAAGAAAAGTCAAAGGAATTAGTGAAAAAGTGAAATTACTTTTATACCCTCAATTTGTAATCATTACATAATAATTGTTCCAATTAAATAATATAGATAAAAGGAAATTTAATTGGGGAGAGGGAAGGTTGTAATTGGGGACAACTAAGAGACTAATAGAAAAATAATATTGAATCGATAAAGTTCATTTAATTGGAGACAAGCTGTAAAGAGTATAAATTAATTTAATTGTGAACGGATGTTGTATTTTTTTTTGAGATAAAAGATGAGAGTCAAGTCACTCAAATTTAAATGACTATAAAAGACCCATCCGGGTTTCAAAATGCGACCTCCCACACAGAGAGCGCATGCAAAATAAATATTATGTGGCTGTGTACACTTTAAGAGGATTATAACTCATTTGTAGGAAGTAGGAACTCTAAAAAAATTTTTTCTTCAAATTGAACAGATGAGTTACGTGTCTGAATATATTGTTCAACTATGCAATATTTCACACCAAATATGTTTACGAAACCATTATTTAATTATTTCCAAATATGGTTGCTGCGAAGCAGCAACAACGAAGCATCTAGTTTTACATAAACTTGGGCAATTTATTTTGTAGGCGCTCTACAATTTTATCGTAAAACTTATTTGGTTGGACTGGACGACAATTACTAAAAAATCTATACTCCATAAAGAGGGATAGATTTCCAAGCACCTAAACTATGCCACATCATCACTTTTATTAACCATTGATTTTGTTTGAAACTCTTCATCTACTTTGATCTAATGGCTAATATTTTATTTTCTCTCCCCATTAAATAAGATGAATGTGATATGTTTAAAACAAATTTTAACCCTTAAAATGATCCAACATTTATATATACTAGAGCTGTAACTCGGGCTTCACCCCGAAAAGCGGTATCAAATAAATAACTAAGAATTTTATAAAATTTTAAATATTTATATTAAACAAAACCTCAACAATTTTTTTAAATTTTTAATGTAATTAAATAATAATAATAATAATAATAATGCAATAATTTATAAATAATAATATATAATTATATATAAATGTTGAATCATTTTAAGGGTTAAAATTTGTTTTAGACATATCACATTTATCTTATTTAATGAGGAGAGAAAAAAACATTAGCCATTGGATCAAATAGATGAAAAGTTTCAAACAAAATCAATGGTTAATAAAAGTGTTGATGTGGCATAATGAGGTGCTTGGAAATCTACCCCTCTTTATGGAGTATAGATTATTATTTCGAAATTATTTGCATTATTATTATTTAATTACATTAAAATTTTAAAAATTTTGTTCAAGTTTTGTTTAATATAAATATTTAAAATTTTATAAATTCATATTTATTTATTTAATACCACATTTCGGGGCGAAGCCCGAGTTACAGCTCTAGTACGAAGTAATTGTGCAAGACAAACCTAATTAATGGAGAAAAGATGTAAGGGATAAGCCAAGCAAAAAATAATTTTTTTTTTTTTTATCATTTCAGGTAGAAACAATATAGTCATAATTTTTGTCCCAACTAACAAAAATATTGAGAACATGATATCTAACTGATTTCAGGAAAAACAACAAGATAAAAGAATTGGTCCTAATACTATTTGAAAAAAAAAAAAAACAAAAAGAAAAAACTAAGATGGTCCCAGAATTTCAAATTAGTCTCCAAACTATTTGAGTTATTATTGGAACATGATGCAACTGAGAAAAACGAACTATATAATTTCGTGCAATGCAATATATATTAAGGTCATACTTTGAATCTATGATAATATTTAATGAGGTGAGTTGGATGTTTAGAATATATTTGATATCTAGTTAATTTTTTTGGGGTAAAAATGAGAGCTAAGCTTTAATTAATTAACAGTTTGGAAGGGTAATGTGCATGATATTATGAATTTATTAGAAAAATTACATAATTTTAAAATTTCTTAAAGGATACGAAATTTCTCCTAATTTAATTATCTTAATTTGACTATTCCACTAATAAATTTGGTGTTTCAAATTTATACTCCATAAAGAGTGGTAGCTCTCAAATTTAACTATGCCACATCATTAATATTTTTTACCATTGATTTTGTTTGAATCTTTTTATATTCTTTAATCCAATGGCTTGCATTTTTTTTTTCTCTTCTTATTAAATAAGATGAGTATGATAAGTCAAAAATAAAATTTAACACTTAAAATGATCCAACAACATTTATGGTTACTATTTATAAAACTATTATATTATTATTATCACATCAAAAGATTTTAAAAAATATATTCAAATTTTGTTTAATATAAATATAAAATTTGTGTTATTTAATTATTTGATACTATTTTTCGGAGCCAAGCCCGAATTACAGCTCTAGTTAACATAATGAACAAATAAATGTATCTTCCAAGCAAATGGCCTAGTAGCTCAAGTGGTAGCTAACTATGGTGACTTCTAAGAGGTCATGGGTTCAATCCTCCATGACACAAAATAAAAGGTTTCAATAAAACTGGCGAAGTATTCCACTCTCTTCAAAAAAAAAAAATGTATCTTCCAAGAAATTCGCATCCGCCGGCCAGTACTAGCTAGTAACACGGGACAGGATCCTACAAGTCCCGTATATGCATGCATGTACGAGGAGCCTGCCGTTCACACGCTAGATTCATGCATGTATATATGTTGTTAGAGGAAAAGGAAATAAACAGAAAATGAGTGTATTGCATGTAATGTATGTTGTATTGCACATATGAATATATATCATTGATATATATGAGTATTAATTATTAGTAGTTGTATATATGTGTGTAGATAATAATATATGGACTTGGATGTATACCGGATTAATTAACAGTATATATTTACACAACATTTTTTTATCTATGACAATAAAATATTAATAATAATGTCAATTTAAAATAGGGGAAGGATAAATTGACAATGCCATCTTGACTTAAAAAAATTTGAAAGAATCTTTAGAAGTTCTAAAAATTGAAAAAAGAAGTTTAAGATACATTATTAAACTTATAAATCGACCATGTTTTCATTGACATTGAATTTAAATACTTATTAATTATATTACAACCACTTAGAAGTGTATGAAATTTTGATAAACTATATATTAAATAATGTTTAAATTTATTGAAATTTGAAATACTATCGATCTATAAATCTATAAGAAAAATAATGTATCTATAAACTTTTATCCATTTATAATTTCTTTTAAAAATTTTTGCAAATTTGCTTAACATTCCCGTCTCCCCGAGCAAAAGACGAATTCATATCTTCTACTACGCCGTAAACTACTGTGCAGTACTCCAATCATTGGATCTGCTTTGAGATTTGTGCAACTCAATCTCAAAAATCCTCCTATAATCTACATCGTTGATTCGTTATGCAGTATAGTACTGCGCAGCAGAGGATAAGCACGCAAGCAAGGAGGGGTACGTTACATAACATGCTAGCTTGAAGAATTGTCAACTGTTAAGTGATGACATAATATGTTTGTTCCTTTCATTTTATTGGTCGCTCCTGATTTGCCAATGCCAGGGTGGTTTATTCAATCTGATAATGACGCACGTCCTTCGTGTTTTCTACCGCTAAAATTAGCTGAGATCCAAATCGGATCTTAGGACCCTGGGATCTCGATCCGACGGTTCTCAGGGATCCCGAGATCCGGACTCAGCAGATACGGGCTCTGAGAACCGTCGCATCGGAATCTCAGAGTCCTGAGATCCGATTTGGATCTCAGCAGATACGGACGCTTGTTTTCTATTGTACCTCTATAAATATATAGATATAATTTTTTTAAATATATTATGGAATCAAATTTTGTTCAGAACCATTTGGATGGAGACACTGTCCAAAGGATTTAGAGAGAATCATACAGTATAAATGTTGATTGTTGACAATTGATCAATTGTGATTTGATCATATAGGTGCTAAAAAGAGGAACAATCTACAGATACATAGCGTGCTGGTTATATTTAGAGTGGTGGGGTCACACGCTATCATCGTTGATAAATATATAAATTAAATCGAACTTTAAACAGGGACCGTCTAAATAGCTTTGGACAAAATTGGATTCCATTTATTTATACAGTACAGTTTCTATCTCTTGTACATTAAAAAAGTTACAATATATTCACATTTATTTATCATTTGAAAATTTGCCATGCATATATATATTGAGATTGCCAAAACAAATACAAGTAATTAATTCCATATTTTCCACGTGCTTTTGCAGCTACTTCACACGAGAATGAAGGCATGCCATGAATTTTTTTTCTACACTGGTGTGCTTATAAAATTAATTTTATTCCGACAGAATTTGTTTGTATTCTAAAGCAATTCAGCCAGAAAGCACCACAACACGGATTTGAATTTGTTTTGGTCGTTAAGGGTCAAAACTTTTGTCCGACAATGATTATTTTCTTTCCGTTCTTCAGGTGAACTGGATCTGCACCCAAATTAATTAATTAAAGATTAAAGATGTGGGATCTTTTGACAGTAATGAATTATCTATCTTCACAAATTAAGACTTCATCGTTAATTCAACTTTAACTAAAGTAAATTATTTGACTTACGATGCTATAAAATACTTAAGAGTAAGGTTACATTACTATTAATTATTAATAGTGCATATATATTAGCCAGTATTATGGCGGCTTCATATTGTAGTTTTTGAAGTTAAAATGGCCGATCCGAACCGTTTGGTCAACGTGATCTCCAGATATAATTAAGCTAGTATATATTCCTATAGACCAAATTTTATAATTATTGATACATTTTTTTGCTTTTTCTTTAGATAATTAGAAAATTATGAGTTAATCAGAACATCGTGGACCATTCAAAAATAAGTTAGTTTGTTTATCCATTTAGAAAAATAATTAAGCTAGGCCTTTACAACTCCATTATTGGTATAATTCCAACTCGCCGTTGTTAATCAATCCCCCTCTCGCCGCATAGATGACAGGTATCCTTTTGTCGCCCTCACTAATTATCATTTCTTCGCTCTTCAAGTGCACATAATCCGGACGGACTCGATCTCTCGATACAAAACCAATATTATCACTAGAGCTGTAACCCGGGCTTCGCCCTCGAAAAACAGTATCAAATAAATAATCAAGAACTTTATAAAATTTAATATTAAACGAAATTTGGAACATAATTTATAAATCTTTTGATATAAATTAAATAATATAATAATTATAAATAAGAACACATAAATGTTGGATCATTTTAAGGATTAAATTTTATTTTAGACAATATCATATTTTCATGTTATTAAATGTTAGGAGAAAAAAAATATAAGTCATTGGATCAAAGTAGATGAAGAGTTTCAAACAAAATCAATGGTACATAACATTGGTGATGTGGCATGGTTGAGGTGCTTGGAGACCTACCACTCTTTATGGAGTACTAGAGCTGTAACTCGGGCTTCGCCCCGAAATATGATAACAAAAAAATAATAAAACTTATAAAATAAAAATATTTATTTTTAAAAAATTAAACATAATTTTAAAATTTTTGATGTGAATAATGATGATGATGATGCATAATTTATAAATAATATCACATAAATGTTGGACCACTTTAAGAATTAAATTTTATTTTAGACATATCATATCATATTATTAAATGGGGAGATATAATAAATATAAACAATTGAATCAAAGTAGATGAAGAGATTTAAACAAAATCAATGGTTAATAATATTGATGATGTGACATAGTTGAGGTGCTTTGAGAGTTACCCTTCTTTCTTGTTTGTAGATTAGTAATTCATTATTAAGCATTCGATCTTATTTTTCTTAATTTGATACTCACCTACTGCTGAGCGGATGAAAAAATTAATGTTGGTTCACCCTTCTCAATTATCCAATTGTCTATCCACTCCTTTCTCATGAATGCATACAGCTCAACACTATATAGTAGTATTATTATTATGGGGAGGGATACAATGACACAACAAAAATTTGACACATATTAATTACACTAAAGCGTATGAATTTATAAAAAATCTTTTACAAACATATTCATTTTACTTATAAATCGATTGTGTTTTAAATTTCATTCAATATAGTTTGAGTGTCATCTGATACTGCAATAAGAATCATTAAATTTAGACGTTTCTAATTAATTACGTAAAAACTTGATGGTTGTTTGATAGAGTATTAAATCACACTCAAATTGAATGAAGTTTCAAACACAATCGATCTATAAGTAAACGAATATGTCTGTAAAAAAATTTTCATTTTTAAGATTTTTTATAAATTTATATGCTTTGGTATAATAATTATGTTAAATTTTATTGTGTTATTGGATCCCCTCAATATTATAACATATTTAAAAATATAAACACCAGTCTAAAAAATATAAACACTTGTTATCAAAATATAAAGACCTACAAATAAAATGCAAACAATTAAAAATCTGCTTTCAAAATATAAATAGATAGTACATAAAATATACTCCTTTCAAAATATAAATACCTGCTTTACAAGCATAAACACCCAAAAATCGGGATTGCAGGGATTGCAGGGGACAAAAATCGGGAGATTTTTGTGGGGGACTATACTAATCTAACCCAAAAAATTTTACAAAACTGTAAACTCACTTGTTGTAGTTTATAGGAATACATAAAAATTTTAAAAAATTTTGACGGTTTTAATTTTATACATTTATGGATCTAAAAAATTAGTACTCATAAAATTTTTGAACCATAAATCAATGTATAAATTGAAAATTATGTTTATGCACATTAATTTTCATTTTGTTTTGCGGCATGGAACTTGTAATTTTAAATAAACAAAAAAGAATCAAGTTTTTTGGGAAATAAATGCAATATAAAACTCAGTGATTAATTTTTTTCTCGTAACATCGCATTCGGTTGGGACGTCTACCTTTTACTTTTACATATCGTATTAATTACAACATCGAATTTAAAATGTCCGTTTTGGTAATTTGGTTGGTCATATTAATTATGTCATTTCGAACTATATATTAGTTTGAAATTGTAAGAGATATTTTGTAAAATTTTTTGGACGGCCTATATATCGTACGTTTTTTACCTTTTGTTACGTATAAAAATATAAAATTCTTCTTTAGTATGAACGTAAGTACGTTTTGCATTCATATTCCGGAATAATGACAATATTTCCACCTGAAAACACGCTTAAAATTTTCATAGGGGAGACCGCAAGGACATGATCTCAACGACCATGGATGACTGCAGCCATCGTCTTCTCCAGGCATACATACAATATCTTTGAATAGGGATTCATATTTCTTCTTCTTAGCCTTATAAAATATTGTTCATAGTTTTTAAATTCTTTGCTTTTCTTATTTTCATAGGTTTTTTTTTTTTTTTTTTTTTTTGGCACTTTCTACTTCCATTGTAAATATTTTTCAACTTTTATCAATGAAAAATCACAGTAGGTATATTGCCTACTGAATCAAAAAAAAAAAAGAAAACACGCTTAAAATTCTTCTTTAGTATGAAGTTAAGTACGTTTTGCATTCATATTCCGGAATAATGACAATTTCCACCTGAAAACACGCTAAGTACGGATATTAGGTTATTGAATTTATTTTTCTCGTGATATTTGTGAGCTTCTATAATTATTTAATGAAGTACATAACAGTACAACACTGTACGTACGTACTATGATTTAGGATATTTTATATCGAAAATTACTTGGTGTTTGTTTCGATCGGAGTAGGATTCACATTGTCACTTAAAATTAACATATACAATTAACGACTAGTAATTAAACGATTATATCAAAAATAAAACTATGAGTATTCATTCTGTACAATCTAAGCCAGAAATTACCAAATATCAATGTATACTTTTTTTGTATGTGTGTGCGTTAAATTTCTTAGTTGAAGAATTAGTAAATTTATTTATCCTCTCACCAAAAAGTAACAAAATATATTAATGAATTCCATTTTAGCTTTTAATTATTTTTTTTCTTACGTACAGAAGAACCACATTTTAGTCTAATGGCTAATTAAGGGCAACGCTTGGGAGGTCGCGGGTTTGAAACCCAGATCGATGGGGGTCTTTTATAGATATTTAAATTTAAGTGGCTTCGCTATCTCAAAAAAAAAAAAAAAAAAAAAAAAAAAAAAAAAAAAAAAAAAAAAATATATATATATATATATATATATATATATATATATTTTTCTTATATATAGCATGTAGATATATATATATATAGAGAGAGAGAGAGAGTCTGGCTACAATAATATGCATATCACGGTTTTACCATGCTATGCGGTCCGTATCTCCGTTTTCGGTGTCTAAATAGTCGATCCGAACTGCTCAATGTGATCTTTATATCAAAATATACTAGCAAACCAAATTTTATAATTTTTAGAATTTTTTTGCTATTTTTAATGATGGGGACAATATCACTATTTTTATATAAAACAGATCCCTTGGATGTAGTCATTTTCTCCTCATCACTAAAAATAGCAAACAAATTGTAAAAATTGTAAAATTTGGTTTCCTAGTATATTTTGATATAGAGATCACATTGAGCGGTTCGGATCGACTATTTGGACACCGAAAATGGAGATACGGACCGCATAGCATGGTAAAACCGTGATATGCATATTATTGTAGCCGGACTCTATATATATATATGAGGAGGGATCCATTGACAATGGATAACTTGACAGTGTCTCTTTTAAAAAATCATAAAAAATCATAAAAATGAAAAATGATTTATAGATGTATTACTTGACTTATATATTGATAGTGTTTCAAATTTCAATCAATTTGAACATTGTTTAATGACTTATCAGATTTTTGTACACTTTTCAACGGTTGTAATTTAACGGATCTTTAAAGAGCTATCAAACGTTGTTTAAATTGAATATAATCGGATACATATTATCAATCTATAAGTTAAGCAATACTTCCGTAAACTTTTTTCTATTTTTAAGATTTTTTATGATTTTTTATAAATTTTTAAAAAGTGGGATTGTCAAGTTATCCATTGTCAATGGATCCCTCCTGATCTGTGTATATATATATATATATATATATAGTACTTTTTTCTAATGAAATGGCATGCACTTGAAACCGATCGATATGATGGGTCTGTCTGTGTGTTATGACGACCATGGTTTGGTATAACTTGGTTTAATATATAATCTGAATTAGCCATCACATCATTTCTTAATTATATGTCATGTCATGTCCCGCGCGTCAACATGTAACTCTGACTCTTCCTCTCGGCTCCCTATATATATATAAACCTCACAAGCCTCCTCCATATCATCACAACACAGACATCAGACATCAAAGTATATATATATATCACTAGCTACTACCTTCAGTCACTTACTTACACAGCTAGCTAGCTAACAATATATATGGACCAATCTGTTGCCCGTTCATCCTGTCCGGTTGATTCGGTTCTTCGGGAAGAGGCGTCGAAGATGGCTGAGGATCAAAAGACGACGACTTCCGGTGTGGAATGGCGGGTGACGATGCCCGATAACTCATCTTCTAGAGCCGGAGAGTGTGTCGAATGGCAGGTGACGGTGCCCGAGGGCTCGACGGTGAAACTCGAGCACGAAGGCGGATTGCTTGCTAGAGCATTGGCTTGCTTGGTTCGGTTCTTGGTGACGAGGAAAGATAGGCTTGTCGGATTCTTGAAGAGCGTGTGGCGAATGGGGGTCGATGATCCGAGGAAAGCGATGCATGGCGTGAAAGTCGGCCTCGCTCTTGCCATGGTCTCGTTGTTTTATTATACGAGGCCGTTGTATGACGGCGTAGGAGGACAGGCGATGTGGGCGGTCATGACGGTCGTCGTGGTGTTCGAGTACACCGTCGGTAAGCTCACTGTTGCACATATGTATAAAATCTTCATTTCATTTGATTGTTTTTTCATAAAAACAACAAAAATATGAATTTTTTTAACTTATTTTTCAAACTACATTTAAAATTTGGAAAGAAATTAAGTTAACATACAATGTTCTACTTGTAGGTGGCTGCTTGTACAAAGGATTCAACCGGGCGACTGCGACGGCATCGGGCGGCGCCATTGCCTTGGGGGTGCACTGGATTGCACACCAATCTGGAAAACAGTTTGAGCCACTGATTCTGAGCTGCTCAGCTTTTCTTTTAGGTAATTATTTTTCTTAATTAAAATGGCAGGAAAACTTCTGATCAATGATTTTCATTACACAGATAAAAATGGTGTTTATATGTGACTGAAAACTGATTAAAGATTTAAAATTTTAAATGATGATTCAGCATCAGCAGCCACGTTCTCGCGTTTCATACCGAAAATCAAGGCCAAGTTCGACTATGGCATAACCATCTTCATCCTCACCTACAGCCTGGTTGCGGTATCGGGCTACCGTGTGGATGCATTGCTTCAGATGGCTCAACAACGTCTATCGACCATATTGATCGGAATTTTCATATGTCTCACCATCTGCATCATAGTTCGACCTGTCTGGGCCGGACAGGAGCTCCACTTACTCATCGTTCGCAACATGGAGAAGCTTGCGACATCCTTGGAAGGTACATTTAACAAACATATATATTTACAAGTTCGGCATTGGCTTTATTTATTGAACCGGTACTGACGGGGTAATTTTATATATCGAACAGGATGTCTTGAGGACTATTTTGAATTGGAATCGGACCCGGAAAAAAAGAAGCAATCACAAAAGTCGCAAGGTTACAAAGCGGTTCTTAACTCGAAAGCATCCGAGGAGTCGCAGGCGAATTTGGCGAGATGGGAGCCAAGACACGGTCGGTTTGGATTCAGGCACCCGTGGAGCGAGTACCTGAAAGTCGGAATCTCCATGCGATACACCGCATATTGCCTGGAAGCCTTGAATGGCTGCATCAATTCAGAGGTTCAGGTCAGTTGCAATTTTCAAATACATTTAAGAGGTCTTCAAATAATTAAATATATATAATTGACTCACAAAATCAGTTTTATTGAATTTAACATTTAACTCTGATTTTATCGAATTTTCAGGCTTCGAACGCTGTCAAGAAATGCCTAAGTGACGAATGCAAGAAACTCGGTACGCAATGTGCCCTGGTACTAAAGGAACTATCGAGTTCGATCAAGGAAATGGCGCACTCGAGCAGCATAGATTTGCTGGTGTGCGATATGAACATGGCAGTTCAGGATTTACAGGATGCGCTCAGATCGTTACCGAGTCAATTGCAAGAGCAAAAGGCGCCTTCTGTGTCATCAAGTGCCATTACCAGCAGTACTGTCAAAACACAGAACTTTGTGACCATGCCACTGATGGAGGTTCTACCAGTGATCACTGTGGCGTCTCTGTTGATCGACATATCCGTTCGGATCGAAGGCGTAGTGGATGCTGTCGATATCTTAGCCAATCGGTGCGGATTTACGCCCGTTAGCGATGACAAGCCTGCAGATGTCTCTTCTGTGGATGATGCAGAAGCCACTAGTACTGCTGCACAAGGAATTGAGACTGATCAGAAAACCATTGATCAAGTAGTCTAAATTAAAGAATTGCAAAATTTCAAAATATTGCATGAATTTTGAGATCTGTTGGATGCCCAGAAATTGACCCTGCCAGAAAATTAGATGCTGATATATATATATATATATTACTGTTGATAAAATAAAGGTTAATTACATTTATAGATTGAATTCTTTTGTAATTTTTTATCTTTTTTGTTCCAGACTAATTAATTAAACTTTATAAACTTCCTTTGATGTTTTCAGCAGCATTGTACAATACTATGTACCATTTACTGGCAAACTTGCTGAAGTTAGTTTTATCTTTTATGGAAATATTTAAACCACAACAAATAAAAAGCTGATTTGATGCTCCATCTTTAATGTAATATATATTGTAAACATTAAATTATAACTCAGTGCCGCAAAGAAATTAACTTTAATTAATTAGCAAGGATATATGTATGCCTTGTATATATATCTATATATAAATGCTTATTGCAGTACAGCACAAAAGGCACTTGACAAATTAAAATGTAGTCTGTCGTATGTGGCCACCATTTTTTTAGGTCTTGATTAGTGGAATCAGATTTGGTCAGTTGACATTAATTTGCTGGTTTAAAAAAATTGCAGCGGTTTGACTATATATATATGACAAGTCGAAGAAGCAATATTTTCTTTCGTTTTTGTGTTTAATTTCTAAATTCTAACTGTTTTTCTTTCCTGTTGATCGAAATCCACAGAAAGCTGCTTGCTTTATTCCGTAGGTAGCATATATATATACATTGCATAATTGTGTAGGTAGAAAATTAGATAAGAGTCACGCTGTGAAAGCAAAAGAAACTTTATTGAGAGAAAAAGTTGTTAACTTTCTTTATTCATGGAAGTAAAATGTTAATTTGCGATCGACCAAATAATAAAGTTGGTGCGTCACTAAAGATTAGACCTCAGGAATATCCTAACCTAAGACACTACTTATATGGGAAGTGCACGATATAAAAATTTAGAAATGGAATGTTTGAAGCCCCCAAATATATAAACAGCACGAGTGGAATCCATCGAATGAGAAATTCTAGAAGACATAGGTTAACAAAATTCAAAACAAATATTTAGAAATTTCCAAAAATAAAAAGAATTTTGTATATATACCAAAAAGATTTTGGTGCAAAGATTTTGGTTCACAGAAAGGAAAGAGTCCATAAACTTATTAAGCTCACCGTATATTTATATTTACTCGTATGTTTTTTTTTTTTTTTTAATTTTTCCTAAAAGATATAAAAGTATCAAAAGTTGAACGGACAATGAAAATATGGACTCTTGTCTATAAAGTCATGTTCAATGAATCATTGCTTCACGGTGCGTCTCAATTATGCTAAATGCCTCCTTAATTAGAGGTTTAGACTAATTAACAGTCTAACTGTGTTGCATACCTCTGCAGTGTATCAGTATCAGTATCAGAAGCCCAGACATGAGATATGCATATTGCCTGAGTACTGGACCCACTGCCAGAACAAAAAACCAGAATGCCAAAGTGGAGACGTCAGAATTATGTTCTGGTTTTTATTGAGATGTTAGACTAATAAAACTATTTTACCACAGTTAGAACTGATAATGAAATTACGGATTCTTATACTCTTATACATGCTTTAATTTGTTGTACTTTTGCAAGTGGTAAAACAATTAATCTAATCTAATGTGAACCAGCAAGTTTCTGATGTGCTCTAGTTCGCTACAATGCACCAACTTTTATTGGAAAATAGAAGGTTGGAGCATTTCAAGCTATATATATGATGGATAAAAGTATCTTATCTTATATATTTTTTGTTAAAATATTGGTACTAGATTATTGTTGGAGCTCATTTTCTATTTTTATTTTATCAGAATCATATGGTTAAAAATGTTTGAAAGTTTTTGTCAAAAAAAAAAAAAAAAATTGATGCATCGTAAACAATACTCTATTTATATCAACAACACTAACCAGCTCGGCCATGACAGAGACTTTTTTGGGCCCAAATGGAAGCATTTAAAACCTTTCTTTTCCGAGTTTTCCTTGTTGGGTCCGAATTTTGATTGATCGTACGAGAAATAATGTACAGATTTAAGTTGCTTAAATTAAATATCTGGTCGACCAAACTTTTGCTCCGTATTGTATTCATTTAAAAGTTTCTTAACGGCCCATTTAAAATCGTAAATTCGAGTTGGCTGTTGTATGGACCAAATTAACTCCGTATTTCAGGCCCGTTTTATTCCGAAATAAAAAGAAGGAACTGAACTGCGAAACAAAAGAATAGATTTATGGCGTCGCCCGGACTCGAACCGGAGACCTTCAGTGTGTTAGACTGACGTGATAACCAACTACACCACGACACCTCCATGCTCACATGACAATACAAACTATTTAAACGTGCTATTTGACCTTATGCTTTTATATCTAAAAATTGACTATTATTATTTATGGAGTTTTTCTGGTATATAGCAAAGTTTTGGTGTACGACATTCAATTTTTTTTATAAAAGAAATTAAAAAATACTTTTTACTGAAACTAAAAAGATTACCCCCAAAATTACACTCCATAAATAGAATCGGGTGCACAATTCGGAACCGAATTATACATTTGGTATTTTTTTTTTTTTTTTTTTGCATCCGGCCACGGATCCGAAAAATTCCCTATGGAATGTACATTTCGGTTCCTTAAATGTACAATTCAGTATGATTTTTTTTTCTTTTTTTTTCCTTTTTTCTTTCCGGTCCACGAGTCTACTATTTTGAAAAAAAAAAAAAAAATTTGTCTATCCTAAAAAACAAACAAATCTCAAAACTATTTCTATTTTCAAACAAATCTCAAAACTATCTCTATTTTACCGGCGGCCACGGTCACAAGTCAAAGCGAACGCAGCGGTCAACTCGGAATAGTTGTGTAAAAGTTGATTAGACATTTGTCTGACCGCTGCGGTCACTTTGAATTGTGACTGTGACCGCAGGTAAAATAGGGACAGTTTTGAGATTTATTTCAAAAGAGGGGTAGTATTAAGATTTGTTTTTTAAGGGATTGACACGTTTTTTCCCATTTTTCTTTCCAAGTCCCAAGGCAAAAAAAAATATGGCAGAGGGGATGAGCACCCGGAGAGAGGGACACGGGTACCAAAAAAAAAAAAATTCATACCGAACGTACAATTCGGTTCCTTCAAAAGAAACCGAACTGTATACTCGGTTTTGTCTATAGGGTGTAATTTTGGGGATAATCTTACTAGTTTTAGTAAAAAATATTTTTCAATTTCGTTTTATAAAAAAATTTGTACGACATTGAACTTGATACACGGCAAGCTATGATAGCCTTCAATTGAAATACCTTAGTATGTACAAAAATAAGGGTATACAAATAAATTCCTTAAAAAGAATTTGGAAAGAATTGGGTTGGGCACAGCGTTCCTTCTCCCCATTTCTCTCCTCCCGTCCCTTCTCTGCGCTCCACTTTCCATTTTGTCTCCTCTCTCCTCCCCCTTCAAATCCGAATTCAAATTGAACTCCACCTCCCACAGCCGAATGCGCGAATGCCCTGCCCGTCCTCTCCGAACTCTGAGCGGGGCCCCGAGCGCAGACACTCTTGAGGTGTTTGCACCGATTCAGTTCGATGTGCCCGGCGACACTTCTTGGGCCAAAATAAACCAAATGCATTTATAACATTGTTACTAAATGGCTCATTTTGTGTTTTAAATCAATATTAGTCTACTTTGTGTACATTATAGCGAATAAACAATTCTAAAATAATTTTGATTTTGCCTTTATATTGTTAAATTATTATAAAAGAAAGATAGGTATGTTTTGATGCCAGTTACGATAAAATAACCCCAAAATGTATTTATAACATCGTTATTAAATAGTTTCGTTTATGTTTTAAATCAATCTTAGTCTAATTTGTGCACATTATAGCGCAGAAACAATTCTAAAATGATTCCGGTTTCGTCTTTATCTTGTTGTTAAATTACTTATAAAAAAATATAAGTATGTTTTGAGGCCGGTTACGATAAAAATAACCTCAAAATTGTATTTATAACATCGTTATTAAATGGCTCCGTTTGTGTTTTAAATCAATCTTAGTTTAATTTGTGCGCATTATAGCGCAGAAACAATTCTAAAATAATTTCGGTTTCACCTTTATCTTGTTGTTAAATTACTTATAAAAGATAGATAAGTATGTTTTGATGCCAGTTACGATAAAAAAATAACCCCAAAATGTATTTATAACACCGTTATTGAATAGCTCCGTTTGTGTTTTAGATCAATCTTAGTCTAATTTGTGCACATTATAGCGCAGAAAACAAGTCTCAAATGATTTTGATTTTGTCTTTATCTTGTTGTTAAATTAAAAAGATTAGTATGTTTTGAGGAGGCAAGTCTGAAATGATTTCGATTGCCTTTATTTATGTTGTTAAATTACTTATAAAAGAAAGATAAATATGTTTTGTGGTCAGTTACGACAAAAATAACCCCAAAATGCATTTAAAATATCGTTATTAAATAGTTCCTTTTGTGTTTTAAATCAATATTAGTCTAATTTGTGCACATTATAGCGTAGAAACAAATCTAAAATGTTTCAGATTTCATCCGCAGCATGTTAAATTACTTATGAAAGAAAAATAAGTATGTTTTGAGGCCAGTTACGATAAAAATAACCCAAAAATGGATTTATAACATCGTTATTAAATGGCTCCTTTTATGTTTTAAATCAATCATAGTCTAGTTTGGGCACATTATAGCGCAGAAACAATTCTAAAATGATTTTGGTTTCGCCTTTATATTGTTGTTAAGTTACTTATAAAAAAAAAGTATGTTTCGAGGCCAGTTACGATAAATATAGCCTCAAAAATGTATTTATAATATCGTTATTAAATGGCTCCGTTTGGGTTTTAAATCAATATTAGTCTAATTTGTGCACATTATAGCGTGGAAACAGGTCTAAAATGATTTCGATTTTGCGTTTATCTTGTTGTTAAATTACTTATAAAAGAAAGATGCCAACTACGAAAAAAATAACCCCAAAATATATTTATTACATCGTTATTAAATGGCTCTGTTTGTGTTGTTTCTAAAATGTTTTAGATTCCATCCGCATCATGTTAAATTACTTATGAAAGAAAGATAAGTATGTTTTGAGGCAAGTTATGATAAAATTAAACCAAAAATACATTTATAACATCGTTATTGAATGACTCCTTTTGTGGTTTAAATCAATCTTAGTCTAATCTGTGCACATTACAGCCCAAAAGCATTTATAACACCGTTATTAAATGACTCCGTTTGTGTTTTAAATCAATCTTAGCGTAGAAACAAGTCTAAACATTTCAGATTTCATCCGCAACATGCTAAATTTCTTATGAAAGAAAAATAAGTATGTTTTGAGGCCAGTTATGATAATACCCCAAAAATGCATTATAACATCGTGTTATTAAAAAAACGACTTCTCTTGTGTTTTAAATCAATCTTCGTCTAATTTGTACACATTATAGCGTAGAAACAAGTTTAAAACTTTTTGATTTTATCCGCAGCATGTTAAATTACTTATGAAAGAAAGATAAGTATGTTTCGAGGCCAGCTATGATAAAAATAACCCAAAAATATCATCGTTATTAAATGACTCATTTTGGGTTTTCAATCAATCATATTCTAATTTGTGCATATTATAGAGCAGAAGTCTAAAACGTTTTAGATTTCATCCGCAGCACGTTAAATTACTTATAAAAGAAAGATAAGTATGTTTTGATACTAGTAATGATAAAAGTAACCCCAAAATGCATTTGTAACATCATTATTAGACGTCTCCTTTTGTGTTTTAAATCAATCTTAGTCTAATTTGTGCACATTATTGCGCAAAATCAAGTCTAAAATGTTTTAGATTTCATCCGCAACATGTTAAATTACTTATGAAAGAAAGCTAAGTATGTTTTGAGGCCAGGCATGATAAAAATAACCCAAAAATGTATTCATAACATCGTTATTAAATGGCTCATTTTTGTGTATTAAATTAATCTAAGTCTAATTTGTGCACATTATATCATAAAAACAAGTCTAAAACATTTTAGATTTCATCCGCAGCATGTTAGATTGCTTATAACAGAAAGATAAGTATGTTTTAATGCCAGTTACGATAAAAATAATCCAAAATGCGTTTATAACATCGTTATGAATGACTCCTTTTGTGTTTAAATCAATCTTAGTCTAATTTGTCTACAATATAGCGCAGAAACAATTCTAAAATGATTTCGGTTTCTCCTTTATCTTGTTGTTAAATTACTTATAAAAGAAAGATAAGTATGTTTTGAGGCCAGTTACGATGAAAATAACCCCAAAATGCATTTATAACATTGTTATTAAATGGCTCCGTTTGTGTTTTATATCAATATTATAATTTGTACATATTATAGCGTGGAAACAAGTCTAGAATGATTTCTATTTTGTCTTTATCTTGTTGTTAAATTAAAAGATAAGTATGTTTTGAGGCGGCAATTATGATAAACAAAGTAATCCCAAATATGTATTTATAATATCGTTATTAAATGGCTCCGTTTGTATTTTAAATCAATGTTACTCTAATTTGTGCACATTATAGCGTGGAAACAATTCTAAAATGATTTTGATTTTACCTTTATGTTGTTGTTAAATTACTTATAAAAGAAACATAATATTTTGAGGCCAGTTACGATAAAAATAACACCAAAATGCATTTGCAAAATCGTTACTAAATGGCTCTATTTGTGTTTTAAATCAATACGAGTCTAATTTGTGCACATTATAGCGTAGAAACAAGTCTAAAACGTTTCAGATTTTATCCGCAACATGTTAAATTACTTATGAAAGAAAGATAAGTATGTTTTGAGGTCAATTTTGTTAAAAATAACCCCAAAAATGCATTTATAACATCGTTATTAAATGACTCCTTTTGTGTTTTAAATCAATCTTAGTCTAATTTGTGCACATTATAGCGTAGAAACAAGTCTAAAACGTTTTAGATTTCATCCGCAGCATATTAAATTACTTATGAAAGAAAGATAACTATGTTTTGAGGCCAGCTATGATAAAATAACCCCAAAACTGCATTTATAACATCGTTATTAAATGACTCCTTTTGTGTTTTAAATCAATCATAGTCTAATTGTGCATATTATAGCGCAGAAGTTCTTAGATTTCATTTGCAGCATGTTAAATTACTTATAAAAGAAAGATAAGTATGTTTTGATTCCAGTTATGATAAAAGTAATCCCAAAATCCATTTACAACGTCGTTAATAGATGTCTCCTCTTGTGTTTTAAATCAATCTTAATCTAATTTACGCAGAAACAAGTCCAAAACGTTTTAGATTTTATCCGCAGCATGTTAAATTACTTATGAAAGAAAGTTAAGTATGTTTTGTGGCCAGGCATGTTAAAAATAACCCAAAAATGTATTTATAACATCGTTATTAAATTACTCTTTTTGTGTTTTAAATCAATCTTAGTCTAATTTGTGCATATTATAGCTTAGAAGTCTAAAACATTTTAGATTTCATCCGCAGCATGTTAGATTACTTATAAAAGAAAGATAAGTATGTTTTAATGTCGGTTACAATAAAAATAACCCAAAATGCATTTATAACATCGTTATTAGATGTCTCTGTTTGTGTTTTAAATCAATTTTAGTCTAATTTGTGCGCATTATAGCACAGAAACAATTCTAAAATGATTTCGGTTTCGCCTTTATGTTGTTGTTAAATTACTTATAAAAAAAGATAAGTATGTTTTGAGGCCAATTACGATAAAAATAACCCCGAAAATGCATTTATAACACTGTTTTTTAAATGGCTCCGTTTGTGTTTTAAATCAATATTAGTCTAATTTGTGTATATTATAGAGTAGAAACAAGTCTAAAATGATTTCTATTTTGTCTTTATCTTGTTGTTAAATTAAAAGATAAGTATGTTTTGAGGCGGCAATTATGATAAAACTAACCCCAAATATGCATTTATAATATCGTTATTAAATGGCTCCGTTTGTGTTTTAAATCAATATTACTCTAATTTGTGCACATTATAGCGTGGAAACAAGTCTAAAATTATTTTGATTTTGCCTTTATGTTGTTGTTAAATTACTTATAAAAGAAACATAAATATGTTTTGAGGCCAGTTACGATAAAAATAACTCCAAAATGCATTTATAACATGTTATTAAATGGCTCTGTTTGTGTTTTAAATCAATATTAGTCTAATTTGTGCACATTACAGCGTAGAAACAAGTCTAAAACATTTCAGATTTCATCCGCAGAATGTTAAATTACTTGTGAAAGAAAGATAAGTATGTTTTGAGGCCAGTTATGATAAAAATAACCACAAAATGCATTTATAACATCGTTATTAAATGGCTTCTTTTGTGTTTTAAGTCAATCTTAGTCTAATTTGTGCACATTATAGTGTAGAAACAAGTCTAAAATGTTTTGGATTTCATTCGCATCATGTTAAATTACTTATGAAAGAAAGATAAGTATATTTTGAGACCAGTTATGATACCCCAAAAATGCATTTATAAACATCGTTATTAAATGAATCCTTTTGTGGTTTAAATCAATCTTAGTCTAATTTGTGCACATTATAGCCCCAAAATTCATTTATAACATCATTATTAAATGACTTCCTTTGTGTTTTAAATCTATCTTAGCATAGAAACAAGTTTAAAACGTTTTAGATTTCATCCGCAGCATGTTAAATTACTTATGAAAGAAAGATAAGTATGTTTTGTGGCCAGCTATGATAAAAATAACCCCAAAAATGCATTTATAACATCATTATCAAATGACTCCTTTTGTGTTTTAAATCAATCATAATCTAATTTGTGCATATTATAGCGCAGAAGTCTAAAATGCATTTGTGTACATTATAGCGCGGAAACAAGTCTAAACGTTTTAGATTTCATCAGCAACATGTTAAATTACTTATGAAAGAAAGATAAGTATGTGTTTGAGGCCAGTTATGATAAAAATAACCCCAAAAATGTATTTGTAACATCGTTATTAAATGACTCATTTTGTGTTTTAAATTAATCCTAGTCTAATTTGTGCACATTATAGCGTAGAAACAGGTCTAAAACGTTTTAGCTTTCATCCGCAGCATGTTAATTTACTTATGAAATAAATATAAGTATGTTTTGAGGCCAGCTATGATAAAAACAACCCCAAAAATGCATTAATAACATCTTTATTAAATGACTCTTTTTGTTTTTTAAATCAATCTTAGTCTAATTTGTGCTTATTATAGCGCAGAAGTCTAAAACGTTTTAGATTTCATCCACATCATGTTAAATTACCTATAAAAGAAAGATAAGTATGTTTTGATGATATTTATGATAAAAATAACCCCAAAAATGCATTAATATCATCGTTATTAGATGGATCATTTTGTGTTTTAAATCAATCTTATCTAATTTGTGCGCATTATAGTGCAGAAACAATTCTAAAATGATTTCAGTTTCGCCTTTATCTTGTTGTTAAATTACTTATAAAAGAAAGATAAGTATGTTTTGAGGCCAATTACGATAAAAATAATCCCGAAAATGCATTTATAACACGGTTTTTAAATGGCTCCGTTTGTGTTTTAAATCAATATTAGTCTAATTTGTGTACATTATAGAGTAGAAACAAGTCTAAATCATATTTGTGTACATTATAGAGTAGAAACAAGTCTAAAATGATTTCGGTTTCGCGTTTATCTTGTTGTTAAATTACTTATAAAAGAAAGATAAGTTTTTGATGTCATTGTTAAATTACTTATAAAACAGGTATTTATTCAAAAGATGCGGGTTTGCAACTACATCTGCTCCTAAGCGTACTAACTACCATTACAAGAAAAGTGACGTCGTGCTGATTTTCTTTGGAAGATAAATTAGATTTTAGAGAAAAGATAAGAAGAAGAGGAGAAGAAGATGCTAAGAGAGAAAGAGAGACAATATAAACACTCAGAAACAAAATCTATTGTTCAAAATCTTTTTTACAAGGACAACATTTGACTTCTTATATAGCCTTACAAATAACATAGAAAACAACAAACAATAACTTTCTTTGACTCCTAAATTTACTAAATAATAACTATCCTAAAATATCACAAATATTAATTATAAAGTTCATGCATCTCCTTGTTCATGTATCATCTTGTTCATGCATCTCCTTGTTCATGCATATCCTTTGAATGCTTAATTAATGAAGAAGTTTATCCAATATAGAATTTCGTTCATCAGATACATGAATAAGTTTATCCAATGCACAATTTCGTTCATCTGTACCTGATTCCGAGATCGACGGTTCATCTGTATCTGGTTCCGAGATCGAACCGTCGTCAAAAAGTAAAAAAAACCATTGCAGAAATTAAAGAACATTACCCAACTTAAGTAATCAAACGTGCTGGATTAACAGAAAAAAGGAACCTAAATTTACCCCTAAGGAACCCCAATATACTGGTTATAAAACTTCAGTATCTCTCCCCTAGCAGTGCATGTTCTACTCCCGTTCCCAAGCGATTCGATCATGATCTCCAATTCCAGTTCTGCCATCAATGCGTGCCTGTGTACCACCGATTGTTCGTGTGCCAGGAGGAATTAATTAATGGCCAGAAATTACCTGAGGCTCTCCGATCTGATGAGAAATATCGATCGATCAGCTCGCGCGGTCGCTGTGCGCGGTCGCGTGGCCGGGCACTGGTTCTAAAACGGTTAGTGTTGGGCGAAATGGAAACGGAGAGAATTGAAGCGATGCGGCCCGAACCAGCGGCTCGAAGTCGACACTATGGACCGGAGGTTCGGGCCGAGGGGCTAGCGACCGTCGGATCCAGTATCTGATGAGATATTTGATTATCGGATTCCTTTGTCGAGTCGGATCTAGACCCTCTTTCTTGACGGCGCCCGCTCGTTCCGTTAAAGTTCACGGAGAGATGACGGCGATATGACGGAAATTCGCAGCTTTTTACTATTTTTGAGTTATTTGCCTCTCCGGTCTCCTCTTCTTCGCTTCAGTTCTTCGCTTCCTTTCTGCTGATGTAAATTTGATGGGCCGGCATTTTTTGATGGGCCTGCTTCTTGTAACTTCATTTCATATAGGAAATAATCATGCTTCTTGTACCATGTAAATTTGTTGGGCCGGCATTTTTTTTTTTTTGTTCGTTACCAAATAAATTAATGGACGCTACTTCCATGCTCACATCCAGATAATTTTATCGGTTACAGATGAATCTCATAATGAGTGATATTCATTTATAATTATTAGATCGAAAAGGAAATTTTTTTTGGTGGGAGTATTGGAGTAAAGTTTTAAATTAAAATGTTCGAGTTATATGATTAAACTAATTATTATACGAACAAAGTACTTAAAACTTCACTAGTTATATTTATATGCCAGCGTCATGCCATTTGCAACAGAAAAAAAATGGTGGGTTCAGATACTCTCAAGTCTCAACTATTATCACAATATCTATTACTTTCTTTCTTTTTTTTCCCAACAGAAAGCGAATAAATTCATGACAATCATATGGTTAATTTAATTACATGTGTGCTTTTGAATTTGGTATATTGAAGAATTAATGCTTAACTGATGTTACAATTTCCCCCTTAATCATATATAAAATACTAGCATTAGACCCGCACCTGCGCGGGATAATTATGTAGAAAGTATTATTCTATTTATATTTATTCATCCATTTATATATATATGTCAATCACCGTAGTTTTTTCTAGTTATCAATTTAAATTACATCCCTCAACAAAATTCTTTAATATTTCATATTTCTATGAGCAAATTGGCACAATATTCTTCTTCTTCGTTTTTTTTTTTTTCATGTGTAAATTTCTATCCATTGGGTTGAGTATTCTACTTTCCTTTTTCTTTTTTTATCAATGAAAAATTAAAACATCCTACTACCTCAAAAAAAAAAATATATATATATATATATTGGCACAATCTTCCCTTAAAGTAATGCCAAGAGAAATTAACATACAAAAATGGTTACTTCTGTTATGGATTCGAAGAATTATGGATAGGGGCGGATGTAAGGGGATGCCAGGGGGCGCCCCGAACCCCCCTCGTCCGGTAGAAATTATTGAACCCAGTTTTTCCGGTTTAACTCAAGTTTATATTTGGTGTAAATTTTTGTTAATATGATGCCAAAATTCATTTTTTGTTATATCAAATATGGACAATGATCAATAAATTAAATATTTTGTTACTTAAGTATACAATTAACTCTTAATTCAATAACTATTTTGTTGAATACATATGAAAATTATATATTATGATAATTATTTTTTTTTATTGTTTTAACCATGAACTGGCCCCTCTAACCCCCTTTCAAATTCAACCTTAGAACGTTGGAACCACAAATCGTCCTCCGGCCCCCCTTTTATATCAATCCTAGATCCGCCACTGATTATGGACTGTCCATCTTACTGAATCGGATGGTCGTGGTATATTTTTGGTCTTGGTCAGTTCATAATAGAACCCCTCAAGAAAAATAAATTATGGTATTAAGGACTAAATTTAAGACCACATGATAAAGCACATAGCCACATAATAATATAAAATAAACCAAACGGTTGCAATAATTACTGGATTTGATTTTCTGTAAACCACTTATTGTTTCTTTTCTTTTTTTTTTTTGTTAATGCATGTCCACTCATAAGATCTAATTTAGCATAAAAATCATATCATTTGGAAGTTATATAATCTTAATTTTTTTTTTCAGTGTATATACAGTTACAGAAAACTAAGGTTTGGGTATTTCATCTTATGCATGATTGAGAAGTACTATCAAAATATATCATAACGGTTAATGAAGTTTTCTGGGAGTTTAACATAGTATTGATCACTCATGTTTGCTCATTACGATTGATTTGGCATGAAAACCAAGATATTTAAGAACATTTTCTTTAAAGTATATCAAGTATATATTGTAATGCTCTACAAATTATTGTAATATCTTCTTAATTTCCATAGATTCTTTAAAATAACAATTTCATAGTTATTATCATTGCTAATTCCTTTGGGCCTCTGGATACTTAACCTTTAATTTATTATTTCTGCACATTGATTGAATTAGAACCACCATATAAATTAATCGGAAAAGTAGGTTTACTCAATAAAATAAATAATATGTTTTTGAATTCTACAGCTTGTATGTATACCAAGGGCCCAATTTTTAAATATAGGAAAAATTAATTAGATAGTTTGTACTTTTTACTGAGCACTACATGGATTATAAGAAGGGTGATACATCTAGTCTGAACTTTTAATATCTCCCAGAATGCTAGACCTGCATACTTCTCCACTGTCAAATTGTGTTTTGACAGTGGGATGGAGATGCTCTTATAGTTCACTATTCAGAGGCTTTTATGAAATTGATATCGTTTTTCAGTAAGGAGCTGTCTATTATATTTCTGGAAGCATCATATTGCCAAAATTAGAACTTTGATATGACAGTAGAATAATAGGACAAATTTGTAACCATTGGGTTAAAATAAAAGTAAAAATAGTGAAGGTGATGAGTAAACTATCATACACACTGTTATCAAAACCGGACCGGACCGGCCGGTTCGATTGTAAAAAACCGGAACCGGACCCTTTACGGTTTGGTTCAGCTAAAAGACCGTACATGCAAGTAAATCGATGATAAACGGTTTTTTGTCTGGTTTTTTTTTTTCTCAAAACTGTGGTCTTGGGTTTAGTGAAAATCCGGTTATATGCAAGTTCTGACTGTTGCTTCGTTTAATATACCCAATTAGGAGAGAGTGGGTCCCATACTTAAATATTATGTTATATATTTGAATTTATTTTAATTCGAGTTAGTATGTCCACTTTGTAATGCTATATAAAAAATATGATTATTTATAATATATTTGTTTTTAATTTTTTTTTAGAAAATATTTACTTATCATATTATATGACTATATGTATTGTACATATATGTACATAAAAAACTCAGCGGTTGAACTAGTTGACCCGACGGTTGAACCAATAAATCAGTGACCCAAAGCTTTTCCGGGTTGATCTCCGGTCCGGTTCTGATAACATTGATCATACAGCTATTTATAAAAGTTTGCAGTTCAGTTTCTTTTGCTTTAATTATGGTGAACAGATCAGTAGATAAAACATTGGTTCTCTAAACATATGGAATTAAACAAATTTAGCAGAGTGGAATTCTCACATCTGTTTTATTCAAAAGAAATCAAAATTGGAAGTACATTAATTGAAACATATTTTTCAAAACAAAACTGAGAACAAAGTACCTATTTCTGAAACTGTATGTCGCAATTATCTTATTTTATTCTGCAAAAAAATGGGCATAGCATATATCCTTACTACAAATATAATAAAGAACACAAATTATCACTAAGGAAACTGAAAGGGACAACAAAATAAGATCTAATAATTATATTTTTACTTTTCTCTCTATTTACATGATGATCTAATAAGATCAAAATTATTTTAGAATTGTTTCTGTGCTATAAGATACACAAAATAGACTAAAATTGATTTAAAACACAAAAGGATCAATTTAATAACAATGTTATAAATGCATTTTGGGGTTATTTTGGCCCAAGAAGTGTCGTCAGGCGCATCGAACTGAATCGGTCCAAACACCTCAAGAGTGTCTGTGCTCGGGGCCCCGCTCAGAGTTCGGAGAGGACGGGCAGGGCACTCGCGCATTCAGCTGTGGGAGGTGGAGTTCAATTTGAATTCGGATTTGAAGGGGAAGGAGAGAGGAGACGAAAAGTAAAGTGGAGCGGAGAGAAGGGACGGGAGGAGATAAATGGGGAGAAAGAACGTTGTGCCCAACCCAATTCTTTTCAAATTCTCTTCAAGGAAATTACTTGTATACCCTTATTTCTGTACATACTAAGGTATTTTAATTGAAGGCTGTCATAGTTTGCCGTATATCGAGTCTAATGTCGTACACCAAAACTTTGCCGTATACCAGAAAAACTCTTATTTAACGCGGTGAGAATAACAACTCGAGAGTATTTATTAGATTAATTTCAATCTTAGACAATTTTTTTTTTCTTTTTGACGAAATTTACAGATAATTTACTTTTTATGTATATATACAGTGAGTAAAACTACCTTTGCATTAATATTTCCGATTTGGAATTGATGTAAATAATAAAAATATAAGGTATATATGAACTTGTAGTTTTTGTATTGCACGTTGTCATTTCCATATGATTATGATGTATCCTGGAAAAATTTAGAGGTGGCAAATCGGGCGGGTGGTTTGGGTTCGGGTCAGGCGGGTCAGGCGGGTCCGGTCAGTTTGATTTGACTTTCTAGAAGATCTCGGGTCGGGTGATGAGCGGGTTAGGTCGGGTCAATTTTAATATCGACCTTTTTTTGGATCATATGTTGATTTGAGTTGGATTGCATGTTGTTTGATCTCGGGTCAGGTCGGGTTCGGGTCGGGTCGGGTCGGGTCGGGTCGGATCAGGTCGGGTTAGTTTGACTTTCTGAAAAATGCTAGGTCGGATCGGTTTTGAGTAGGATCAGGCAGATTTCTCGGTCGGGTCGGGTTAGTCGTACTTTCTAAAAAAATCATTGTTTTTTTTTTTTTTCTATTTTCCTATTAATATGCTTAGAAAAAGCTAAATCGATACGTATGATTACATACATACAATAGCAAATAATTTTATATTTAAAAGAAGAAGAGGAGGGGAATTAACATGATTCATCACACGATTACAATTTTATTTGGGTGAATTAGGAAAATTTATGTCATATATTATTAGAAAAAAAAAAAGTACCACTTTTTTGCTAACAAGAACACCGGCTTCAGATAGCAAATTCCCAAACTTTGCTTAAATTAAACAGCATGAAGTTTCGATAGCATCCACTCAATTACATTGAAGAACAGAGCAGCATATATTAATTTAGAGCTGTTACTTAATATAGCACAGACAGACACAATGTCCATGGAAGGCAAAAGCACTGAATAACCTCCAGCAAACAGCTGCGTTGGCTGCTGCCTCATTTTGCTCTCAGCCATCCCCTTTCATGCCTCACTATCATACTATCATTATCATATCATCCCCATTATATTCCAGAGTTTTGCTCTCTCCTCCTTTGGTTTTCCAGCCCAATTTTAACATCATCTAATTAAGTTTTATTATCTATATTTTTTGTTATTTTTTTTTTATCTTTTCGTCACCCGTTTTTCGTCGTGTAAAGAAAGGTGTATCTATGAGGATGCATTTGTTGTCTTCCTAGCTAGCAGGGCTCGGATCAAGGGATCCTCGACCCATTGCTCCACACCGTAGGAAGAGGTTATGAGCTTTTTTCTGCACTTGTGATCAGCACGTACCGACGTCATCGAGGGTTGTCGATCCAAATGACAACATCAAATTGGGTAATCCAGCATTTCTTATCAGACCGTGTTGTCTCACAAGTAGTATCGATGCACCTCTCAAGACATGATCCCTTTTCTGCTGCATCTGAAGCCTTCTCTGAGAATTTCAACATGATCATAACAACCTTTTTCAGTTTTACCCTCACAGTCGCAGCGTTCGAGTGATTTTTCACCTTTATTTTGTTTTCTTAGATTGTTGGAGTTTCATTTGTTCTGCTCATATTTCTTGCTTTTTTTTTTATATTTTTCCTTCAATAACTGTAAATAAATGGGAAAGAATGAAGGTCGGCATGCCAGTGATCAGGCAGGAAGCGACACCACTGCCTCGTCGCACGACACTTCTGTGCTGGGTATTCTCGAGCGGGACCCCACTAAACGGTACATGCGAGTATGTTCTTATTTTTTAGTACTTCTCTGATGTTGTAAAATACTCCATACTGTTTTACTCATTTTCTTACCTTTCCTAAATGAATCCGGTTATTGATATGTTTCAATGATTTACAGTTTGACGATCCTCTCGGAAAAGGAGCATATAAGAAAGTGTAAGATTTTCATTACCAGAAAAACAAATTAATTTACCATGTTATTTGTAATAGTTTTAATATAGCAGTACTTTGGAAACTACAATAAATAGCACATCATTCATATGAACTGAAGTTATTTTTCAATAATGAGGAAATCTGATATACATGTTTTTAATATCTAATTTGCAAATAGTTGGAAGGCATTTGATCAGATCGATGGCATTGAAGTTGCATGGAACCGAGTGAACATAGATCGGATGCTCACATCGCCAGAAAACCTCTCAAGATTATACTCCGAGGTGCATTTTCTGAAGACCCTTAAGCATGAAAACATTCTGAAGTACTACAATTCATGGGTTGATGATGAGAAGAGGACCATCAACATCATTACTGAGCTATTCACCTCTGGCAGCCTCAGAGAGTAAGTTATATCGAATTCTGACAAATTGGGTTATCTTAATTTTTAGATTTATTCGGTGATATAGTGAGGATGTTCGGATAGTTTTTTTCTCGGCATTCTAGATTTCAGGTTGTCATTATATATGTGAACTTTAATATCAAAAGCCTGTTACTGATTCATCTTATTTGAATCCCATATTTGGAGATATCGGTGTTCGTTTCTCCAACAAATTCAGATTTTAATCAGCTTGTTTGCCAATTGAGATTATGCATTTTCTAGAAATCACTGGTATCAATTAGTAAAATGGTACAATATATAGCTTGAAGGTCTCCAATTTGGTTGATGTAACTTAAATTTTATCTGTTATGATCGGGTGAAGCTGAGCAATGCCGATTATAAAATGTAGGTATCGTAAGAAGCATAATTATGTCGAATTGAAGGCCATAAAAAACTGGGCTCGACAGATACTGAGGGGCCTCGATTACCTCCACAGCCATCAGCCTCCTATAATTCACAGAGATCTCAAGTGTGACAACATATTTGTAAACGGGAATAACGGGGAGGTTAAAATTGGAGACCTCGGTCTGGCTACCATGATGTTGCACGAGAAGGCTCAGAGTGTCTTAGGTTTGATATACTTATCTTTTCGTGATTAACAAAATTTACAAGCCTTCAGAGAAAAATAAATGAACTTACGAGAAAATTATATATTTAGGAACTCCTGAATTCATGGCTCCCGAGCTCTATGAAGAGGATTACAATGAACTGGTCGACGTGTATTCATTCGGCATGTGCATGCTAGAAATGGTCACTCTCGACTATCCATACAGCGAGTGCCGCAATGCCGCTCAAATTTACAAACGTGTCACCATGGTACGTACAGATTATATAACAACACAAAAACACAAACTATTAGTATGATGTTGTTTAGTGATTACAATTTTTTATATCTACAGGGTGTTAAGCCAGCGGCACTGGAAAAGGTAACTAATCTGCAAGTGCGCGAGTTCATAGAGAAGTGCCTAGTTCCTGCGTCAGAGAGAAAGTCTGCGAGGGAACTTCTAAAGGATCCATTTCTTCATTACAATAACCCGCATGATCTGAAATACAGTAAGATTCCAGCACCTTTTCTACCTCCGAAATCGCAATGCAATGTGAGTGCCGAGGAGATTCTGTTGAACATTGAGGCTGAGTGCCAGTCAGGCTCCATCTGTGACAATGTTGAAGAAAACAATGCTGAACTGCAGCTTTCATATTTGGAGCTGGTACGAACCAATGGCGAGAATGAATTCTGGCTAAAGGGAGCGAGACAAGACGAGCACGCAGTCTATTTTTTCATGCAGATTAGCAGCTCAAATGGTATGAATGGTACATACTACTTGAGTTATTCTTCTATGAATCAGCTAAGCAACCTTTCATTTTAGATCGAGCGGTTCTTATCAAATATCTCCCTTTAACTATATCTAAAAGACATTTTGAGACCATCTGATTATAAAAAATGAACGGCCCATATTTCATCTGATCCATATCAAAATTAGCCTACTTTCTTAACCTTTTGGTACTTTCTCAAAAAAAAAAAAAAAATACATAATTTGGTTCATAAAGTTGGAGAAAATCCAAACCAAACTATATAGATACAATCTAAATGAGTACTTATATATACTCTTCTTTTTTGAATTTTGTTTAGTTCCGAAGAAAAACGTCGACTTTGTATTCTACTTGGACTCGGATACATCGCTGAGGGTGGCAGATGAAATGGTCGAGCAGCTCGAGTTAGCAGACTATGACGTACCCTTCATATCTGAATTCATAGATTATCTCATCATATGTCTTGTGCCTGACTGGAGGCCCCTCAATGAAGAATACTCGAGCACTGACAACGGCTCCACTGTGGAAAATGGCTCATCCATCTTGGAACATGAACTTTCCTTGGAAGATGAATTGATGCCGAAGAACAATGAAGATGATAGCGCGTATCAAAGAGAAGTCTGCGAAGACACACAACCAATCTTTGGATTGGCGCTTGCGCAACTTTTGGGAACCGGTGAGGAGAGGGAACTCAATTCTGGGGATTCATTGACATCCATAGAGCTGTTGGGCACCAGTGAGGAACCGAAATCTGACTCCGACAGTTCATGGACATTTGCTCAGCTTGTCGGGAATAGCATGGAAGTGAATAATGCCAACACTGACGCTTTATCGACATCGATGCATCTCGGAAAAACTAGCGAGGACGCAAAATCTGACCTTGGAGTTGATTTGCCATCAGAAACACAAACAGGAACCATAGTGCTGAGCCCAACAAGTGCACCTTCTACTGGCACAGAATGCAACTGTCAAATAGGGGAAATCAGCACAGTTCCGAATGGATGTTTGGTCGACGAGGAAATCGCGAAAAAGCTTCTGAACGACTGCGCCATTCAATCGTTCGAAGAAGATTACGAGGATGGCCTTCAGTCTGAGATCAATGACATACAGGAGCACTACAGACACTTGTTTCAAGAGATGACAAGAATGCGTGAAATGGCGCTCGAGAATGCTCGCAAGAGGTGGATGCGTAAGATGGGCAAAAGGCCTGCTTAATATACATTGTACTCTTTTATAAATCCTCTCTTTTATATGTTTTTATCAGAGTGATGAATTATCCTGACTGCCATTTATTTATTTGTGTCGTTTTTTTGTTTCGTTTTTTATGATCGAGCATGTTGAATTCTGTATAGAACTGTTAGTTTTGTGAGAGTGGCTAGGATTGTTTGTGTATATACCGTATTTTCGTTTCCTTTGTTGTCATCTCTGAGAAAAATTTTGGTTTTTACAATAAAAAGATGAATTAGGGACAAATGTATCACCACTCAGTATTGGGTCCTGGTTGCTTTTTGAAATTAATTTCTGTTTTGTACTGGTAAAACAGTTTGAATTCAACCAATTAAGTTTCTGAAACTATACTCAGATATTACTCATGTACATCCCTAATTTTGTGATGTCATGCCATTTGGGACATGCATATGGCTATGTTGAGTCAAGCATGGTATATAGAAGCTTTGATCGATTATCGGCCGCAACTAGTATGTATTCATACAGCAGAACCTACTGAAAAGGAAATGATTTTCATGAGCTTAAGGCTGTTAACTTTGGCAGTGATTTGTGTATGATAGCTATTCTGACTTCTGAGTAAAGTAGTAAACTAACTAAAGAATGTGTTAGGATATATCAGATGAGATACTGGTACGAGATCATTTTTGTTTGTGTAATGGCTGGGTAGGAAGTAGATTTATTTTTTTTTTTTTGGGTAAGTTCATTGCAGCTCCCATGAAGAGCACAGTCAAGTAATGGGCCAACACAATGTATTCGCACCTGGGCTGGCTATGCATCGCTCTCTCTTTTACATGAAAAGTTGTTACAATATTAGGGAGGGAAAATGGTGGAAAATCAATATACTGTTGAGCTCACGGAGCGTCCCATGAACTTAACACAAAAAACGTATCAAACGATATCCAAATTTTTATTTATATGGCTCAATAAATTCTTTATGTCAAAATCATGTTGCATGCAAAAATTTTCCATTTTTAGAGATTTTTAAGTATTTATTTCAGATTTTTCAAAAGTTACATATAAAACATTGATTATTTTATTAATATTGTATAGTTGCTATTAAAAAATCCGAAATAAATACTTAAAAATATCCAAAAATGGAAAATTTTTGCATGCCGCATGATTTTGATATAAAGAATTTATTGAGCCATATAAATAAAAATTTGGATATGGTTTGATACGTTTTTTGTGTTTGAGTCTAAGAGCACGCTAGTTTTACTCGAATATACATGCTACTAAGCTGAAAATTATTGTCTATTAAGTTTTCAGAAAATTAAGCTACATGAGAATAAAAATACCAGCACCAAATAAGAAGTCCTTACATACTTGTATTCTTTATTCTCATGAGAATATGAGATCGTTACACGTTTTTATCATTCGAAAAAAAGAAGCACAATAATATATATATATATATATATATATATATATTTTTTTTTTTTTTGACTGTTTGCTGATCTATATGCTTATTTTTCTTATAAAACTCTCCGAAAAAAAAATAGATAAAAAGGTAAATTAATTTTGTTGTTTGTTCAGGAGACTTGAACCGTCAACACTCAACACCGTCATTTCTAATATCTCAAACACCTTGCCCTTCTTCTTAATAATCTAAACCTTTAATCGTTGTCTTTGTTTGAAAATGATAAGCCCAAACTTTCAACGAGTCAATGTCTGGCTAGATGCATAAAAGTGGCAAATAATAATGGGAAAATAAATAGGAAAACATGAAGTTGGATGTACATGTACATCACTATTTATTGATGGGCAGCCTCAAGTCAAGGAACCTTCGACGAAGGAGCAACAGAGAGAATAAATAGCCCATTAATTTATGATTTTTTTATTTTGTCTATGCCTAAGAAAAAATATAAATTTGCAATCTATGTCTGCTTTTATAAGAATATCGGAAATATGCCTAAAAACTGGTGGCCGGCAGTTACAGTTCATTTCAACCATCAGCAGTCACTGTTTTTCAGAGCGGGACGTTCAGAATTCAGCGGTCAGGACGTGGCGGTCAGACTCTATATCGAATTTTTATTTTTGGTTCTCAATATCATGACCGCCCACGGTTGAAATGAACTTGACTGCTAGCCGCCAGCTTTTAAGCATATTCCTGATATTCTTTTAAAAGCAGACATAGATTGCAAATTCATATTTTTTTTGGGGGCATAGCCAAAAGAAATTTTCTTAATTCATTGAGATTTTTATCATCAGCTCAGCTGTGGAGCCAAACGCAATGAATGAATGAATGGGGTTTCTATTCCCATTCTTATTCTATTCTGTTATCCAACGGTCCCCACCATCTCTGACGAAGCTTCCAAAATTTATCTGTTTCATCTTTCTTTCACATCTTCTCCTTCACGGTTTCAATTTCCTAATTATTGTTGATTTTTCTTTTCTTTTTCCTTTTTTTGTGTAGCCCCCTGCTGAAGATATATATTACACACAAGTTGTAATGTAATGAAGCATAAAACGTAAGTTTGGATAGGGTCACATGTGTGTCGCATCCAGGGGTGTAATAAGTTAACGAGCCAAAAACACAAGCTTAAGATCGGCTTGTTTAATTAACGAGCTGACCGAGTTGGTTAGTTAAACTAGTATATTTTTAATAATAAAATTTTAAGTATGTTATATCAAAATTTATATAAAAATCAACAAAATGATTAATAAAAATATGTTCGTACACATTTCACATAACAATTTTATATATATTAGACCCTATGTTGTATAAGATATTAATAATCTACGATAAGAGCAGTATGAATTGCAGTTAATAATAATTTATCGAGCTAAATGAGTTTAACGGGTCAAGCCATGCTAAGCTCAAGCTCAGCTCATTAACTTAACAAGCGAGCCTAATTCGATCCGATCATGAGCGATCCACGAGGTCCGAGTTTTTTTTGCCAGCCCTAAACTCGCATCTAGCTTTATGTCAGTGAAGCTGTATTTAATTATTTGTTAAAAACTTAAAATAACCACAATTTGTATTTAAGTAGAGCCCATTAGGCTTGGTGTGCATCCACTATCCGAATATGATCATCACAATTACATAGATATATTATCATTCGGTCAACTTCAAGAAAATAAAGAACTGGGGGTGCCAATTGCCAAACCTCAATTGCAAAAATCTCAAGGGCTAGTTAAAATAAAAATTAAATAAATAGAATTTTACTTCAATACTTCCATCAAAAAATTTTTCTTTTTCGATTTGATGATTCCTGATTATAATAAAATTATTACTCATATGAGATTAATTTGTAACTGATAAAATTATTTGAGTGTGAACGTGAGACCAACGTCCAAATAAATATTGTAGTGTAGCAAGTAATAATAAGCACACAAGGATCACGCGAGAAGGAGACAAAACTCGTTAGCTGAGCTGACCTGCTAGCCAGACTTCTACTTCTAGACTAGTTCAGTACATCCACACCAAACCCCACATCAAGTCCAAATCCAACATTTGCTCCGAAATTCCCTTGCACTTGCCTTGCCTGTGTGATCGACAATCAGCCAGAACAATTCAATACACGCAGAAACCATGACAGATCAAGGCGTTATTCCGACGGCCGCAAGAGGAGAGGAGGAGGATAGAGAGTACGAGGACCTGATGTCTGTCATGGTCGAGAGGCTCGACTCGGACGACTTCATGCAGGAGCTATCGTCCGGATTCCGGCTATTATCGGACGAGCGCACGGGGCTGATCACGCCGTCGAGTCTCCTGAGAGGCGCCGCGGCCGCGCTGGGGCTGCACGGCATGACGGCGGAGGAGGCCGAGGCGATGGTCAGGGAGGGGGACATGGATGGAGACGGCGGACTCAATGAGGCCGAGTTTTGCGTGCTGATGGTGCGGCTGAGCCCCGGACTGATGGCGGATGCCGAGGCCCTGTTGGAGCGGGAAATCGACGTCGAGCTCGAGAGAGTTGCATCTCGCGCTTGAGGTTTGAATTTGGTTCATCATCAGATTGATAGCTGGGTTCTCTCTCTCAGCATAAATTGTATGTCAATGTCAATCAGTGCTTAGCAGTTAATTAATTAATCAATAATGATCAGTTCATTTTATGTGTATCGTTTATTCGTTTTTGTGGGATTTTGTTCGTATACCTGCAATAATTATTGTAAAGTTTCTAATTCTGGGAGTTTCATTTAGAAATTAAAGATAGAATTGGGATTCCATTAAGGACCAATTTAAGGCTGCTAAGCTAAGTAGTAAACTCGTAATTGTTCAAGTAAGTCTGAGACGGAGAAATCCACGATCCCTTTTTCCTTTGAGAATTGGTGGCTTAGTTTTTATTATTTTTCTCTTTTAAAGTTCTCAAAGAGACAAAAGTTCAAAGCCATCGTTGATTAATTCCAGAAGTCCGCAGAGTTTAGATCACTAAAACTGTTGCCCATGAAATATAATAATATATCAGATCACTGAACTAATTATCCCAAGGGGCAAGGGCGTTTAGCAAGGATCTCCCTGCTGTGACTTGCCATTGCATTTTAAACCTGATTAAACGCTTCATACTGGAAACACAGAATGTGGCAAAATTAAACCCAATCCCCATTTTAACTAAGACGTTCATCGGTCAGGGATAATTTTGCAAATTGCACATATGAGCAGATAGACAATAAAAACATCTTTAGAAATCATAACCCATGAATTACACATGCAGCACAAGTGCACAACTACAACAGTAGCTAACAAATCACGCAATATGCTACAAGACCTCTATTATAAAGTCACTACTCATCTAAAACATATCCAACCACCAACGAGGTAGAGACAGAAGCTAATGCTCAGAGAAGAAACATTGTCTTCAAGTCCTGGATCTTCTGACCGGGCTTCGGCTGAGTATCAGAGAGTAAGAATACATTAGTACACAAAAAACTAAAAGTACCATATTAGTACACAAAAACTATAATACTCCAATGATTTAGGGCAAAACATTATATAACATTTTTTACCTTCTGTAGCGACCATAACCAGCATTCTTGTAACCATAGTCAGGACTCCTGGGACGATCATATGCTGAGTCCCTTGCATAGCGATCATAGACAGGGCTCCTGCGCCTTCCATAATCGGGGCTGGCACGAGGCCGACGGTAATCTGGGCTAACTGAACGGCGGTATGGATCATCATACTGCCCCCCATATCCACCACCACCACCACCACCACCACCACCTCTTCTAGGGCTATCATATTTGTCACCTGGCTCACCATCATCTCTAAATGCATACTCCACTGAAACTATTCTGTCTAGCAGTTTGCTGTAAAAAGGAACAGCAATATATGCATATATTAACAACAAATTAAACAGAAGTGGGGGACTCAAGGCTCAGAACTCAACCTAACAAAAGGGTTGCTCATGATGGATTCACTCTACACTATCTACACTATAAATAAAAGGATGTATATCATGTATGTTATACTTAACAAAGAGGAATGACTACAAAACAGTTTTGATAATCAAAATGCCATCAAAAAGATGTTTATCTTTTTACAAACCTGTTGTGAGTGGCTTCCAGTGCTTTGGTGGCTTCCTCTTGATTTTCAAACTGAACAAAAGCAAAGTTTCTTCTGATTCGCACATTCAGAATCTTCCCATATGGCTCAAAATGCTTCTCAACATCCCGGACCCTTGTGTTAACCGGGTCAAAATGAATGACAAACAGGGTTTTGGTTGGCCTTGTGTTTGCTGGAGGCTTGTCACGGCCAGGGCCCCTTTCTCCTTGCTGATATATGTCAACAAAATTCAACAAGTGAGCAATCCATCATATGTTTTAAGCTTAACATTTCAGGGTTAAAAGGATAGTCGATAATTACCTTTGACCATTCCACCGTAAGTCTGCGCCTGCCATAGCCAAAAGGCGTGTTATCAAGTGCTCTTATAGCATCCTCTCCATCCCGTTCGTCAAAAAAGTAGACAAACGCATAGCCTGCAGAAGAAAATAGTTACAATCAACAAAGACACATTTGCATTACAAGAGAATGAGAAGTGCTAGTTAAATTGAGCAGAAAATTAACAAATACATAAAGTTTCTTTTGTTTCTCTTTTAATTCTGGAATATCAAAAAAAAAAAAAAAAGGTACTGCACCTGCACTTAATCAGTAAGAGCCTTGAGAACATATAAAAATCAATAGATGGAAGTCTCTCACTTTGGACCAGTGTGTTGTTTCAGGTAAAACCAAATTAAACAAGATGTTTCTGGACATGCTTCACCATTGATTGAGCAAACATAAGACACATTCTAGAAGAATTGAGACGTCGCGTTGATTTCAGCAAGTATGAAATGACGACAAGGTTGGGCAATGGATGGTACTGTAAACCTTGTTCATCAAACAATTCTGAAAATAGCATGGCATGATGGCAAGTTTGCATGAAAAGATTCGAGAAACCCTCATTTGTTACTCAAAATGTGTTCCTGAAAAGGTGGCATGCCAAAAATTGACTCATTGGCTTGAAAACAGCATGGCATTGCAGTTCAGGCATCATGACATGATGAACAAGTTGGCCCCAATTTCATGATAGACGAATTTGAATACTATAACAAGCAGAACAGGAAGTATCTTATGGCCTGTGGTGTCATTGTCTCACTAGGCATGGCATGATGAAGTTATTCATGGCATGAAGTGAGATGGCACAGTGCATGAAGACAAGGACCCTTTGGTCGACCAAGGAACTAGAATGGGCATTAGAGGAGACCATGAGAAGTATACAACCAAGGGCAAAATAGGAAGATGTGGCATTGGTTAACAGTTCAACCCATGTAAATTGTCTACCATAACAGTTGAGGAGCCCTGATTGAGCTCTTATTTACATGAATGATTCCTGCGCCATAGCAAACTTCTTAAATATAAACTGTCTACAAAAATTAATACTAGAAATTACAATGACATCACCTTGAATATTTTCAACCTTAAGCTAACCATGATAGTCTTACAATGCATTGACCAGAAAACTTCTACTTAAATCCAGGAAAGGAACCCCAGTATTGCCTGATTATGAGTTATCAACCCAGACAAGAAAACACAAACAAAAACCCTACTCAATTTTATGAACAGAACTGACAAGCAACCCTACCAAAACAACTCATATTTGAATCTATCAACTGAACTTATCAATGCAAACTGAGGTGACCAAAAGAAATTCACTAGCTATATAGCAATTTATTCAGAAAAAAAAAAAAAGATTACACAAAACGAAAAGATTAGGCATGAATAGAAGATGATGATCTGAACAACCACAAACCCACAATGAACTGACTACATACAACCACCAGAACTTGAACCTTACACCGAAATAGCCAACAAATTAAACAGGTGTTTCCAACTTAACATCAGATAAAGCCAGGGATAACTGGACATAAGAGTATGATTTCTTTTCTTTTTTTTTCATTTATTTGGTTGGAGAATAATTACAGCATATTTATGTACAAGCTGTAAATACAGTTCCACTGAAGCTTATTTACCTTCAAACAACCTCTCTAACCACAAACTGCAATGCACAGAGCCAGGCAAAACCGATACCAAAAAAAAAAACCCTAAAGTACTGGTAACAACGTGCAGAGGAGAAGGGGAAATTAGGCTTACCAGATTTCATATCGATGCGCTCAATCTTGCCGTATCTGGAGAAGGCACGCTCAATCTCGGAGTAGCGAACATCGTAATCCAAGTTCCCACAGAAAACCGGCTTCATCTCTCCCAAACCCCGAATCAACAAGGCCCCGAGATCGATCAGGAAGAAACCCTAAATGTCGGCGAAATCGCAACGACAACAACACCACCACCACCAAAAGTCCAAAACCCTAACCCTAGAAACCCTAACCCCTGTTCTCTCTTTCCTTCCTTTCTTTCGAGGTGCCAACTGAACTGAACTGAACTGAACTGAACTGGAAGCATCGGTGCGGTTTTCTTATAGAAGCGGTCATTGATTCAGTTTGTTATTTGGGCCTGAGAAATTCGGCCCAATAAAGCCCATTACAAATAAGGCCCAAGAAAGAAAGAAAAGCAGGTTGTGAACTGCATTACGCAGTTTAGAACGCCAGCCGTTGGATCATCTTCAGATCCGTTCTGGAATGAATCTCAAGACAATCCAACGGCTGACGTTGTGAACTGCGCAATGCACAGCAGGGGATATGAATTCGCTGTTCTTCAGTATTGCTCAGTTCAGTTGAGAGCAGGCGATTGTGGTGATGGAACAGCAGACAGCGATGGGCACCGCAGAGGGCAGCGGAGGCGACGAGATCTCCACCGTGAAGGAGCTCCGGAAGAAACTGGAGGAGTCCATTGCATCCCGGCGGGAGGCACAGATGGACCTCATCTCCTCTCTGCACCCGCTCTACCCCGACCTCATCCCCTCCCTCGACCTCTCCCTCCGCCTCATCTCCGCCTTCAACCGCCGTGCCTTCACTCCCACCCCGCCCCCAAACCCTAACCCTAGACCCTTCCCCACGAGGCCTCCCCCACTCTGCCCCTCTCCCTCCTCCAACCACCCCTCTGCCGTAAACCCTAACAAGGCGCTGCTGCCGCCGGCTCCATCCCCTTCTGCAGCCACTGACTGTCTATCTGTTGTCAGAACCATGGTGGCTGTGTGCCTCCTTGAGAGTGTGCCGTTCACTGAGATCGACTCCGCAGCCATTCTGCGGAGGCTGGAGAACGACCAGTCGTCGGTAGGTCCCGCCGAGAGAGCGGCGCTGACTGAGCTGGGTAACAGGGTGGGTGGCTCTGTGCAGGCAGTGGAGGTGGCTCTCAGGAGAATAGGAGAGGAGAATGGGAGTATTCAGTTTGAGGAACTCTCAATTGGAGGTGATCGTCCTGTTGTAATGGTATGGGGTATTGATAGAAGCAAGCTCTTGAAAGAGTTGCCGGAAACATCGAACCGTGCTGGTAACAATGAGGCGGGATCGGATGTAGGTAACTCAAACTCAAATTCAGGTCAAAATAGTACTGTGAGTGGAGTTGCAATGACCCCGAAACAATCACAGGGTGACATGTGGATGGGTTCTCAAGCCCCGCACATGATGTCGCCGATGTTCCAGGGTATGAACCCGAGAAGTAGTCCCAGGGTACCAGGGATAATGGGCATGCCTCCAACAATGGGTCTAACCCCGATTCCAAGACCAATTGGCGGGCCTGGCGCGGCAGCCGGTGGTGCGTCCAATAAACACAGATCCGAGGAAGAAGATTTGAAGGATCTGGAGATGCTTATTAACAAGAAGACGTACAAGGAGAAGCAGCAAAGTAAAACCGGGGAAGAACTTCTGGACCTCATTCACCGACCTACTGCCAAAGAGACCGCTGTTGCCGCAAAGGTTTGATTCTGCAGTGTTTCCGTGCTAGATTTAATTCGTCGGGTTGCTATTTGCATTAAGTTAGGATTGGAGTCTAATGTTGATTTTATCTATGTGCTCAGTTTAAGACCAAGGGTGGGTCGCAGCTCAAGGAATACTGCTCGAATCTGACAAAGGAGGATTGCCGGCGCCAAAGTGGTTCTTTTGTTGCATGTGACAAGGTTTCTATGATTACAATATTATACTAGAGATTGAATGTTTCTTCTAATATTCTGATCCAGTTACACTCTTAGAGTTAGTAGCCAATCTGTCATGCTAATCACATCGTACTGTCTGTCATATTGAATCTAGACTAGTTTGGTTGTAGAATGTAAAATTAACAAAATTACTCTTTACTTTCTGCACAGGTGCATTTTCGACGGATCATTGCTCCTCACACTGATACAAACTTAGGGGATTGTTCTTTTCTGGATACCTGCCGACACACAAAGGTTAAGCTTGTTTCTTAACCATTGATGTTTCTGTTGCTTTTGACATTTAATATGATTAAACAATATGTTCAAATTGTTGCAGACATGCAAGTATGTACATTACGAGCTTGACCAGACACCTGACATAACTCCGATTATAATGGGGTCGGGTAGTCTTGCACCTCCTCGGCCAATGAAGCAACAACGTGCGGAGTATTGCTCAGAGGTTGAGCTTGGTGAGCCACAGTGGATAAATTGTGACATAAGATCCTTCCGGATGGACATATTGGGTCAATTCGGGGTTATCATGGCAGACCCACCATGGGATATCCACATGGAACTGCCTTATGGTACCATGGCTGATGACGAGATGAGAAACCTCAATGTGCCGGCATTACAAACTGATGGTCTGATATTTCTCTGGGTCACTGGCCGTGCTATGGAACTTGGGCGTGAGTGGTGGGTGTGTTGTTTTACATGATGAATTATTATCTTTGTGTGCTTTCTCGTACTTATAATACTTTTTGCGGTGTTCAGTTTAGAGTTATGGGGCTACAAACGAGTAGAGGAAATCATCTGGGTGAAGACAAATCAGCTGCAGCGCATCATCCGAACAGGTCGGACCGGTCACTGGCTGAACCATAGCAAAGAGCACTGCCTTGTTGGAATTAAGGGCAATCCTGAGGTGAACAGGAATATTGACACTGATGTTATTGTGGCTGAAGTCCGTGAAACTAGCAGAAAACCTGATGAGGTAAGTTGTGTCTTTAATGAATGAAATTAAAAATTGTTCTTCTCGAGTAGATTTGCCTCGGCTTATTTCTTTTCTTAAGCACAATTCAGATGTACCCATTGCTGGAGAGGATAAGCCCAAGAACACGGAAGTTGGAATTATTTGCTAGGATGCACAACACGCAAGCAGGGTACGTAAGCTTTTTCTTATAATAATATGATTGTGTAGGAAGCATATATCTTTTATTCATTTTTATTCATAAGTCATTGTTTTCTTTTTAAATTATCTGTTCTTTGTGACCTCGTATTATGTAGGTGGCTTTCCCTTGGAAATCAGTTGAATGGTGTGAGGTTAGTGGATGAAGGTTTAAGGGCAAGGTTTAAAGCTGCATATCCAGATGTAGAGGTTCAGCCCTCGTCGCCTCCTAGAGCAAGTGTTCCTATGGATGTTGACCCGACAACATCATCCGGGTTTGCTGCATCGGATGCCAAGCCCATGGTAATGGAAGCTTAGGAACCTGCATTTGTAGATTACCTCTTGCTCCAAGATTTTGTAACATTAAAGATTTGTGCTTTCTTTTTCCCCTCTATTTTTTGGGGTTTTTTTTTCTGTTTGTTAGTGTTATGTAGGGCAAGTTTAGCTCGGAAATCAAATATATTAATTATAATTAGCTTTTAGTAGAGTGTGCTGCATTCTAGAATTTCTTTATCAGATTTTCCTTTCACTTATAAACCCTCACATCAATGCTTCCGTGTTAGCAAATATACGAAAAGAACATAAAACACAAGCATTATTCAGAACATTCTTGCTTCGTACTTAATTATCATATCATAGAGCATACACCAACAAGAATCATCATCTAGATTTATCCTTACCCAAATTTGATGTGGTGAGCTGTAACGTAATAATACGATCTCAAGAACTACGTATTATCTAAATGATAAATTATTATAGAAAAATATACCTTTCACTGTCCACCTACAACTACAAGTATCTCTCAACTTGAGGCACTATTCGGACTAACACACAACATGTGGGATATCTGCTGTTTGGTGGGAAAGAAACAAATTCACTCTCACATAATTTATTCTTTTCCATCGAAACAGTAACAATTCTGTGGGTTGGGTTGTGATCCGAACGGGGTCTAAGTATTTATTTGTTATGACATATATTTTAATATACTAGTAAAAAGCTCACTCCTTACTTTGGGCTGAAATTATTATTTCTTATAATAAACTTTTAAGATAATATGTAATGGGCCTTAATTTGAGATAATCTATATGGGCCTTAATTTTAATGGGCTGAGAACGTCAACGGGCATTAACGTACATTAACGATTCTGATCTATCGAAGAAAATTATCAACGGCTCAGATGTGAAGATAGTCATTTCATGTCATTTTTTCCAACATGCTTTTATTATTAGGAAGGATAATTTTTGTATATAGTATAATCACTTTCCAAATTTATGTAAATAAAATATTTTTATATAACCACTACTAAAATTTTGCGTATATATATTTGTACATTGATATACTCACAAATAATAATTAGTATAACCACTTTCAAGGTGTATATAGGGGAAGAGCAACCAAAATTTCGTAAAAATATTTTTATATCAGATATATTCACAAATAATATTTAATAATCACTTTTGGGAGCAGCGTGTGAGAATTTTTATGGAAGATTTGTAAAGAGAACTAATATCATGACTGTGTAAATTATACATTGTATAACGGAATTTCATTATAGAGGACTAATATCTCTGAGACAAATATCATATTTGTAAAGAGGACTAATATCTCTGAGACTTCATTATAGATAACGGAATTTCATATTTATTTGTCAAACGTCAAAAAAATAAATCTTTTTATATATATTTTTTTTTCCTTTCGTTAGAAATAGTTCCTTTGTTTGCATCACAGTTGTCTCAATCCTTTATATCACTTGCTGCGGAGTAACCCACTGTGCAACTTTCCATCCGTCCGATCTGTATTAAGATTCGTGCTCATCAATCTCAAAAAACCTCCGATAAGTCACATCCGTCGGATCATGCGCAGACGTATCTGCTCAAATAACCAGCTTTCTTATTTTGGCAGCAAAAAGAAAGAAAATATTTTCTTCCCGCGCCGTCTTTCTCTCCAGTCCAATATTTTACCTTCTCTCCTTTTCTCTCCCTCTCTCTCGAACCCTCCAAAAGTCAAACCCTCAAAACCCTAACCCCTCTTCCAAGCTGCGATCCCATCTCCTCCCATGGCGGCCGACGACAGCTCCAGCCACGGCCACGGCTACGGCGATCGCCGCCAGTACAACCCCTACCAGGATCTCAACATCCCCTACCGAACCCTCTACGACCTCCCCACCTCCCCGGAGTTCCTCTTCGAGGAGGAATCCCTCGCGCAGCGCCGATCCTGGGGCGAGAACCTCACCTACTACACTGGCCTCGGTTACCTCGCTGGCTCTATTGCCGGAGGTGCCGTGGGATTCCGGAAAGCCACCAGTGCGGCAGAGCCCGGGGACTCGTTCAAGATCCGCACGAACCGGATCCTGAACCAGTCGGGTCAGGATGGGAGGAAGCTTGGCAACAGGATGGGGGTGATCGGGTTGATGTTTGCCGGCATGGAGAGTGGCATGGTTGCAGTGAGAGATACTGATGATTGGGTCAACACTGTGGTTGCGGGGTTGGGTACGGGTGTGGCTTTTCGGGCGGCAGGCGGGGTCCGGTCGGCAGCAGTTGCCGGTGCCCTTGGTGGGCTGATGGCGGCTGGTGCGGTTGCTGGTCGTCAGGTCATGAAGAGATATGTGCCGATTTGAGATTCAGGTATCTGGTATTTGCCATGTTAGGGTTTCGGGTTTGGCCAGGAGACGGACAGTTATTGTACCTGTTGACTCTGAAATTGTTATAATGGGTAGCAAACAATTACTGTCAATTTTTATTATATTACATGTTTGTTTACGAGTAATAGGAAATTAGAGAATGAATGTTCTTATCGATGTTCCGAAAGGCAATCGGTTGTTTTGTGTGTTCTGTTCGTGTTTGCTGGGAGCTGCTCTTGGCTTACGCATAATTATTAGCTTTGTTTTGCTTGCAAGTAGTGTGACCCGATTAAAGAATTAGATTAAATATATACAGCTGAAAACATCAATTGCACTATAAAGATGGTACGATATGTTCTTTTTTGAAGTTGAGGGAAAACGGTGGGCTATGTTGTTTTGCATTTGTACTGACGCAACTGAACTGTCATGTTTTTTTATTATTCGAACCAAATACTCAGGATGATCTGTGATGTAGATTACCAGATTTGAAATGTAATGGAGATGTAATTCAGATCATCTGATGATTTGACTGTTAGAAATCATATGTGAATCTTAGAAGTTGGTTCAACAGTCTACCAGATTCCGATTCATCGAGATGAATACTAATATCATATGAACTTGGAAAGCAAAGCAATCTGTGTGCTTTAACCATATCATATAAGATCATTGCAAAACGAAGGGTGAATTCATAATGGACTTGTTTTGCTGATGTTGCAAAAATATGTTCTCAGTTAGGACTTAGGATCAATGACCAGTGGTATTGTGCATTTCGATTAGGTCAACAATATAGTGTTGTTTGTATAGATGTATCGCCGATCTGAAATCAAATGTATTTGGGTCAACTTTTCTACTCAGTTCGGATCCCAGGATCCCACTGATGGGGATCTTTGAATTTCTTTGTTTCTCAAAAGTAAATATTCTTATTCAGAAGTTATACTAAGAGACTGAAGTTACTGCAGTAATTGGATGAGTTTTTACTTTCATCATGTGATTGAAATTATATCACCTTCTGTATGAATGATCTCTAAATGAATCTCAAATTTGCATTTTGCTGGTAACTTTGGGCAGCTTGAGCAAATCGTTACAATGGAAAAGCTGAACCTCAGAATAATGTGTATGTGCATGGTGGAGATTTTTCTCTAATAAAAATAGAATATATGATTTTCATGCGGCTCTATATTTGAAACCTGGAAGAAGAACAGCAGTTGCAAATTTGCAATTCGAAAAAATGCTTTGTCATGTTTAGATGGATCATCACTTTAACAACGTATTGGGCTTCATTGGACTGTCAACGGAGAAATATTGGAAGAAATGGAAAGAAAGAGGGAATAGAAAATTCATACATTTATCTTGTTTGTTTATATAGCAGAAGATTAAGATTATGGAGGATCCTAGTTAGAAAAAATCTCCCCCGCAACATTCAAATGCTAAAGTTGTATTCTTTTTCGGTTGGACTGTCATGTAAAGAAAATAAAATAAAAGGTTTGTAGACAACTAAACAATAAGTTCTTTTTTAAAAAAAAAAAAATTAAGCTACTTAGTTTGTGAAATACGGCTACTAACATTTTCAACTCTATAAATTATTGTATATTCGGGCATAATCAACAACGGATTTTCATTGAAAAAATTTAAAATTTGATACATAAAGAGAGGTCTAAAAAATCTTGGTTCTAACCAATTTATTTTTCGACCAAATGAGAATGCAATTTTTTAATGAAGCTGTCATTGAAATTTCATTACAAGGTCCTGAGCATAATTCGTCTTGTACATTAATCCGGAGATACCTTTTCTTTTTTCTCAGAATTTATACGACTATTTTTTCTCAAAATTTACACGACTATTAACTCTCGATTTTTTATTTTTTGTCGATCTTTTGTATCGTGCCTTGCTGTAGAAGTATGGGTCGGGTATAGATTGTCTATATTCGTGACCCGGTTCGATGTTTCGTGTACGAGATGAGCTTCAGAAACTATTTTTAAGATTTTTTGTGATCGTTTTGCGTGAGGAAGTCCAAAATTAGTTGTTTATGTGTTTGTTATACGGATGGTAGCACGGAATAATCGTACTATGGATTTCGTCGTTTCTGTTTGTCAGGGAATCTTACAAATAAAAAAACGTATATAAAATATTTTTTTTCGTTTTATACGGCGGCCAAGTTCTTTGACTCGGCCGCGCGACATTGTTTATAAGAAGTTTGAAATTCCATTTTGATGAATTAGAAATCAAGAAAATTGATGAATTTTTATTTCTAATAAATAAAATAGTATTTACAAAAAGGGTAAATAAATTTAAAGTTTTATGTAAATTATAAACTAAAATCAAATAAATAAAACTCAAAATAAAAATTTAAACTAAATTTGTTGAAAAACATTATCGTATCGAGTTGTATATTAGGTTTAACAAAAGATTTTAAAATAAAATCTAGCGATGGAGTAAGTAAATAATTCGGCAGTTTCTATTATCTCAAAAAGTTTACGGTAGGTTATTATTTTCTAATTTTTCTTTATTAATTTCATATAAGTAAAAAACTATTATATGAAGGTATTGTTTATAGTAAATTTACACGGCTCTGACAATTGAAGGAAATAATGATTATTTAATAATTAATAATCAAGAATTCTTTAGAAAATGTTTACGGCCGCTTACTGTTTGTTTAATTTTTGAAGTATTGTATAGAAAATGCATAAAAATTTGTATATAAAATGTGTTAATTTTTTTTTAAATCTAAAAAAATAGTTAGAAAAATCTAAAAATAGAAAATTTTGGCACGCGACTAGGTTTCAATATTAAGATTATGGTGAGCAACTTGGATTGGTTATTCGAGCTACGAATTAGAAGATAAGAGGTCAAAACGCACCAGCACTGCGCTTTGCAAAGCGCAATAACATCATTCTTTATATATTACATACAATAACGTCAACTTTATTAAAAAGAAGTTTGATAAGATTAAGAAACAAAACTGAATCAATTTCATTTGGTGTTGATTTTACTATTAATATATAGGGAACTTAATTAAATATTCATAAAGTATTTTAAAAAATCCTCGATTATACTATATTTAATGACAAAATGGATTAAAAAATATGTAAACCGAAGCAACGCGAGGCCTCGACCTAGTTTTTTTTAAGATAAAAATTTGTAAAAGAAAAATTCTCAAAAAAATTATTTTTAATTTACTATCTTAGAAGGCCAAATTTTCAAATCCCTACATTTTAAACTCGGGATCGGCTGGCGCGCGTCCAGATCTGCAGCGCAGATCGGACGGTGCGCCAGACCCCGAGATCCATAAAAAGCACTGAGTTCAGATCCCGAGGTTTGGCGCACCGTCCAATCTGCGCTGCAGATCTGGACACGCGCCAGCAGATCCGGACTCTACATTTTAAGGGTGATCTTTCAAATCTCTAAATATAAGAGGAAAAAATATACATATGCAATGCCCCTAGTTTTGGTCCCTCATTTCTCCCACTTTGTTGAAGAAGTGGACCCTAAAAGGTCACTAATTTGATAATAAGAACTTAACTTTCATTTGGAATATTGTTATATATTTATTTTTGTTTTTATTTTTATCTGAAACTGAGAGTGAGTATGAACTGAATTTTATCTCGGTATTTACTAAATTTTAAAATTTGTTTACTACAAATTTCAGAAGCTTAATTTAAATTGTTATATTATATCATTAGCAGCCAAAAGGTTATAGTAAATAAACTGACCCAACATGCGCCTTATATTAGTAAATAAACTGACTTTCAAATCGGTCAAAATTTGAAACACAACTAATCTATAAATTCCACAACATATCCATACAAAATTTTCTATTTTAGCGATTTTATTTATATTTATTTGAGGATCGTAGTCGCAGTTGTCACCCAACCCACCCTACAGTAAAATAAACTGACCCAACATGCGCCGAGTGCTCATCCTCTGTAGCGCTGCATTGTATAGCACAGAATGTGAACCGTTAGATCATCTTGAGATTCGAGCCAGCACAGACCCGAGACGATCTAACGGTTCACATCCCGCGCTACACAATGCAGCGCTACAGAGGATATGAAATCACATGCGCCTTATATTATTACCAACTGCCACCCAACTAACAAACCCGGCAAAAAGGCAGCATTGTATTTGTGCCAGTTAAAACTACCAATGCAAACAAATAAACTCTATGTTCTGCTTCTGCAGGTAGATCTAAAATTTCAGAAGTCGTCAGATCCAAGTGCACATGTGCTCCAGCTACGCAAGCCACTCATCTTTCGCATTTTACAGCCATGTACATAGACAAACAAATGAAATAGAGAAACATCTCGCGTACATTAAAAATATATCCATACGTCCACAAACACTCAGAATATAACAAATACATCCGATTTTGTAATAGACATATCTTATTTTGTGACCTACGGGCGCTATGGACAAATATTCTATGGACGCCAGGTATTACTCAATGAAATAATAATCCTTAATCCCTTGTTCTGCACTCAACTTCCCTTCTTTGTTCTCCAGCAGTTCCCCCAATTAATCTGGGCTTAATTTAATTCTGTTGAAGGAGATGATGGAGGGCTTGCCAATTGAGATATCCATCAGGATCTTTCACCTCCTGGATTACCGAAGCCTTGCTGCTGCCAATCAAGGTTTGGATCTCTCTCTGTCTCTCACTTTCTTAGAGAAGACTGTAATGTAATGTAAGCCTTTTAGTTTCTCTAATTCCAGTCTGATCATGTCAATTCTGATTTGGTTAATTCTGCTATAAATGAACCTCATATTAATTTAAAGTCTTCTTTTTTAATTAAATCCCCATAGATAAAGACTTCTTCTTTGTTCATTGTTATTATAACAATTGTTTCTTAATAAACCCATTTTCTTCTTTAAAAAGTTTCCAGGAGATGGAGGGTTTTGACATCAGAAGATTCATTCTGGTACAACTTATTCAGGGAGAGATGGGGGCAAGCCTCAGCTGAGTTCTGTGCCCCGACAGAGCCGAAAACATGGAAGGACGTCTATGTAGTACAAGACCGGTGCGATCGCTACGGATTGTAAGTCATCAACATATCTTTACCTTGTCAGTATAGTACCAAGTTGTGCCCAAATTGGAACCCCCACATTACCACAACTCTTTTTCATTGAACTTCTTACTTGAACTATAACAGCATGATATGTAACAGGGTAATAGCCTAATAAATATATAAAAATAAAGGCTAATTTTGTTATGGATCAGATAAAATATGGGCCGGGCCGTTCAATTTCATAATTGGAAGGTCACGATATATCTTTATATACAATTAAAGAGATATATTTGATAAGAACCGCTCGATTCAAAATAAATATTGCTTATCCGATCCATAGCAGAACCACTCAAAAATAAATGGCCGGTAGGGGAATTCACAGTTTTATTTCAGGGGCTTGAAAATCATCAAAGAAGGCAATGACTATTTTCTTATCCACCAAGGCCAAATCGAACGGTACCTCGGATCATGCGAAAGCAAGACGGATAAACAGGTGTCCCAGCAGGAAGAAGGATCGGCCATTTCCGATCGGCTCCTGTTCTTTCTGGGCGATTTGGAGACGGCTTGTGCCAATGCTAAGCGCCTCAAGTTCTAAAGACTGAAAAGTGTGTAGCTTAAAATACATAGCATAATGTTATTTGATTACTTCTAACGTGATTATTATCTAGTTCATTGCTTACCATGCAGTAATCTCATACTGCGTACAGCCGTGTATCTAAACATTCATTTGATAGAATGATAAATTTACAATCATATTATTTACTGTAAATGAGTGTCACCAAATCTAGTTCATGTTACCAGCAGGAAGAATTATACCACGCCTTATCAGTTGATCTTGATTTTATTTAGTATCGTAAAAGGACCTTCAGGAGGCTTGAAGTTGACCGGTACAGTCGTACCATCATTAACACATACTTACAGTTGATATCAACTGAATTGAAATGCTGAGGTTACCATCAATTCGTTTAATTTAATTATAAATTGCTTTTTAACCCTTTAAAGTGACTTTTACTATTCACAAGTACCACAAATCGTGCCAGAAAATATAAAGAATAAAAAAAAGACACAAACATCTCGGTTAAAATAAGTAATTGGTTCCAATTTTCCGTTTTTAAGCTTTTAACTAATTTTATAACAGATACCCAGCAAAGAGATGAGCAATTCAGCATTCAGTATTTCAGTTTTTGTCGGAGTCCCTTGTGTTTCTTGTAGATGAAAAAAGGAATTATCTTGTAATTACGCACTTATAGCCATAAACCAATGATGCTTTGGTATTCAAAAGAACAGAACAAAAAATATATACAAAAATTACGCCTGTCATTTTTTTTAAAAAGAAATAGTAAGCCTTTAATCTATCATCCATGCTCTGGTACCTACAACTCTAATTTGCCTTAAAAAAGGGAAAAAAAAAGAGAGAAGAAAGTAGCTCACAAACGAACATTTGTAATATATGTAGAATGAATACTGTGCTGTCAGCAATAGCATCTCATTACATAGTGGAAAATTTAACAAGGCTAGAACAATATAGAACCAAATGAGGGGGAATGAATAAAAGAAAAGGGATGAGTAATACTATAGAAAGAATATAACCCTGGCTAGCTTGATAAGCCGGATGCGACAACCTCTCAAACATTCTATCAATACAAAACACAATGGTTTTCACTAGATACTATATTACCTACTAGCTCATAAATCAACTGCTGGATATATGAGACTGACATTGTTAGTCCAAAACTCGTGATTTCTTCACTTGCTAATTTAAGCAGTCAAAGGCTCCTCTTCACCTCCAACTTCTCGCATAGCAGACCAATCTTCTCCCTCTGCAAATCCAAAACATGCAATTTACCCATGAAATCGAAGAAAAATAGTATTATATCTTCAAACAAATTTAGCTTTTGGCATATGATATTATGACAGCAAGCTTACTTAATGCTTTGTGGCTCTCAGCAACTGACATTAGGCGCCTTTGCAAGATAGCCGCCATGAAGAGGAAAATAGAACACATTCCAAACATAACAGTAATTGGGAATGCATTTACCTACAAAGGAGCAAAAAGGAATGCATGATTCAGCTTTCAGTAACATCATTTAGACAAGCAATAAGCAAATGCCGTGTATAAATAAGAAAAAGTTAAGAGGTTCAAACTCACATTGTAAAGCACAACACAGACAAAGATATTCAAGGGAATCCTGAAGAAGTTCATAATAGTGCTCCTTGCCTCCTCTGGGATGTACTGTGATCTCATTTTCATGATGGATGGCCAAAATAGACCCACGCAAGCCTCAAATATGCAAAAGCCCAGCAACTGGATGCATCCGCCAAATGACATGCTGCCACCTTTCTCCCCAGATGATACAAAAAAGAACTGTTTCATACATCAAACGAAAAGAATAAGGTTTCAAATGCATCCATTTTTCATGTCCCTGCTTATTGGATCCTTAATAGGAAAAGTTTTATAACTCGAATAACAAAATGAAATAGCTCCATGTGATCTCTGGTACTTCCTCAACATGAACAAAATTCAAAATAAGGTGTTTCAACTTTGTGATAGAACATATAGAAAATTCAACGTCTAAAAATCGTATAACATCACCTCTAAACATTCAATTTTGATAATTGGGTTGTAGATGTAAGCTAGTAAAGTTTAGGAGTTCATTAGTTTTTCCTTGTTGGAAAAATGTCAATTGTAGGCGTTTGTTGGGGAAAAAATTTCCTGAAACTAATCTGGTACTGATTCAATCCATTTATCTAAACCACACTCTATCTTCAGCTAGAATACACCTTATACTGATTACAATGACAGGCAAACCAGATGTAGTGAAGGTGGGCCACTGCAACTCTATAATTTGTTAAAAGTAGCATAGAAATCATTCTAGTCAAGAAACAGGAACAGCCAATGGCAAAGTCACATGTCCCCAACAGGGAAGGACAAGAACAGCCAAGGGCGGAGCCATGTGTCCCCAACGTGTAGGCACTTGCCCATCCCCAATTCAGAACATTTTTGAGAATATATCTTAGTTTCTATGCTTCTTTCAGTAAAAATCATAGAGATCTGCTTAATATTCAAAATAATTATGGAATTATGCATCACGACTCACCCTATTATAAATTCTGGCTCCTTCCATGAGAACAGCCATATCTTTTACCATTATCATTTATAAAAAAGATAGAGCCCCTATCTCCGAGCCATAATTTCAGAATCAAACAAAAATTCTTATTTTTGATCTTCTTATGCGTGAAGCAAGAACACAAGTGCCTTACATTGGAGATGACAGGAAGGAGGAGAGTGAAGGCAGAGATGGCGAAGACAATTTGCATGTAACTCTCTACTTTAAGGGTCGGTCGCGCCATCAATCTGGATGCAATGGAGCTTCCCAGCATGGAAGAGAGCATAAAAGTAGCAAAGATGAAACCATGAGGGATATCTTCTTCATTAGGGCTCAGAGCTGGGGTCCACAGAAAGACAAAGGTGTACATGGAGCCCTCAAACAGTGACTGGATTGCGCCAAGAAGAGCAATCTTTTCATCTGAAAACATATCACATTAAATGAGTAATGATGGAGCTTAACTAGGAACCCATTGATGCTATGAGCTTATGTAGGGCATTTATCCATTTACAAATAATTGAGAGTTCATTTCATCCAATAAAATATTGGAAGGATTAAAGAAGATTCAAGTTTGGCAAAGGATAGCTAAAGAGAATGAAGGGAGATCTAATTGAAAAATGCTTGGTGTTTACCAGAAGCAATGGCTGTGGCAGCAGCCTTAAACTGAGTCATCAAGTCCTTGCTATCAGACGGATCTCCATAGTTCTCAGACCATGATGATAGAATGACAGCCAAACCTATGGCAAGAAAGCATGCCGCAGCATCAAATGGAGCAACTGGACCTAACCCTAGGTTGTCAGTTAGTAAATTCGCAAACAACCCAGAAACTATAGCAACAAGCCCATTGCCAAGGAATATGGCCTTGGAGAAAGTCAAGGACAGCCATTGTGGGTCAAAGCCTCTCTGTAAAAGAAAATAAACTCTGATTATTATCAATAAAGAATATGCATCAAGAATAATTAATTTAAAGTTTTATTTCAATGACAGAGTAAATAAATGTGTGATCAAACATCAAACAAAACAATTAATGTATTGTTAAAAGGAACAAGGCAAGGAGACAGGTAAGAATCTATATTGGAATTAAATATGAGAGAAGAATATTAGTGGAATATAATATAAATGTTTCCTGATAGAGGACCCAACAGAAGAAATAATAATAGCAATACCTACCAAGAACAACATTCCATCTTCTGGTCAATACAAATTCGTAGTCATATTATATGTGGTACCCATCTTTGATTGTTATATATAACAACTGGAAGTCAGAAACAAACAGATTGCCAATACTACCTTGTTATGTTCGGCAACCAGCCACGACTCAAAGGCGGAAAAGAGAAGAGAAGTCGCAATGCCACCCAAGATCCTGCCGAGCATGAGAACCTTGTACTGCGGCGAATGCTTGGTGATACAGCTGAGGATGTAGGTGATGCAGTAGGTGATGCAAGCCCTCTTTCGACCCCTGCATTTTAAAGATTCATAAGTCAATTTCGATACAAAGTAAACAGGTATAATAAATTGAAAAAAGGAAAGAGAGGGAAATGGTACTGTTTATCGGCGAGGGATCCGACGATGGTGCCGAAGAGCATGGAGGATCCGAATCCGGCGATGAAGAGGCGGCCAATGTCGCCCTTGTCGAAGCCGTACTGGCTGTAGAGGAAGTAGACGTAGGGGCCTTGCAGCCAGTCACCAGCTATAGTTGCAATTCAATTTACAACATCAGATCTCGATTAAAGCATATATAATTATTCGTAAGGGTATGAAAATGAAACTCCCCCCGCATTGCGGAAAATGAGAACGGGAATGTGAGATCCGAGCAATTGGAGGCGAGATCTGGGGGAGATCTGAGAGAGGGAGGAAGGGGGAAGGGGGGAAGGTATAGTTACCCATCATGAGGGAGTAGACGAGGAGGTAGTTGTTCTTGAAGGAAGAGAAGGCGGAGGAGGTGGAGACGCGGTCCTTGCTGGTCTTGCTGAGCTCGAGCGTGGCCACCACGGCCGACAGCGCGCCGAACACCAGGTAGTAGAACACCTCCATCGCTGTCCTAGGTTTGTCTCTCTGTCTTGCGGAGAGGAGGAGATGGAATGAAGGGCGGAGGGAGGGAGAGTGGAAGGGGAAGTGTGAGGAAATCCAGATTTATTTAGTGATAACTCGCCCGTGTCCGTCGCAATCAGGAATTCGGGATGCATTCGGATCTGCGTGCGTGACAGGCTGCTTCGGTCGGTGACAAAGATTGATAATAACAAAGTTTGGGGCTTCATTAACTATTTATTTTGATTTACTCTATGTATTATATTTATTCAATTTTATGCAATTTTTTATTGAGTCGTAGGTAGCAACCACTCATTTTATCTATTCACCGGTCCACCGTATTTTTTATTAAATATATATCATTTTTCAGTAAACATTTATATCTTCCCGATCAACATATATCATTTTCTAGTAAACAGATACACTACGGTTTTCAATAAATATTTATCCAATTGTGACAAGCATATAAGTGTACGTGGGTGTGTCATATTGTGAGAGGGGTGGATGGGTGGTTTACCTATGCTCTACATGTTTTCCTTTTTTATTACTCATATTAATCTTTTATTTATTTATTTTTTTGTTGATTAGTTTTATATAAGTAAATTGATGACGTTGTGTATTTGAAGAAGCTCAGAGATTCAATGTTCTTTGTTGTTTACATATTTTTAATATTGTAATATATTTGTTATTCGGAGATTACAATATTAGTTGCATTAATATTCTAATAATTGTTATTAAATAAAGACAAAGTACTATAATATTAGTTACATTAATATTTTAATTGCCATTTCCTTTAGGATCTTCTTTTATAACTTTTCTCATGTCCTCTCCAATCATTCCAACTTAGTTGCTGCAACACAACTCATTAAAAATTATATCATTTTTTATACTTATTTATTAATCCGAAAAGGTGCCTCATAATTAGAAACTTAGAATTAATGTTCACTCAGTTGGTCACTTTTATGCTTCTTTGAAAAATGCCAAGTGTACTTCTAGGTTTTCACTTCGTTTATACATTGATGATTTACAATTATCATTCTAAATATCTAATTATAAATAAAAATGTTAGCACATTGGACATCAATAAATATAGACATTTTATAACATTACTAATGTTAGCACGTTGGGCATCAACAATAATAGAAATTGTATAATATTACTCAATTACACACAATTCTTTCTTTCGGAATACCACACTGACAAGAAAAATAAAAATTGCATGGCATCTAGAAACATAAATTGCTGCCTAATTATACCCAAACAATTAAGCAACTTAGAAAAGCACTAGCTAGGGTTTATGATTATCCCTTATATAATTCGCTTCTACGCTTGGTTGGTAGTTAGGTAATATTTTATCTTCTGCTGGGGGAAGGTCTCAGGTCACTGAGATATTTTTGTTTTAAAATAAATACATGTTTGGACTATAAGCAACATGCTTCCTTCCAAACTCTCTTTTTTTAATTTCTTTATGGAGTGTCAACAAACCAATAATTCTTTAGCAAATATTTGTGCTGCTTGACCAAACCAAACATGCACCACCAGGAGGTCAACATAATTTGACGGAACGTTTGTTCCTCTTTTGGCTTTTAAAAAACCAAAGAAATATCAGATATCAATCCTTACTACTAATATAAAAGGAGATTAGATTTTTTTAATATAAAAGTTCTATCTTCCTTAAATAAAGAATTTCAGCCATTAATTGTTTACTTAGATTGATCACCACCGTTGAATGTACACTAATGTCTCGGCCATTAAAATTTAAGGCCCATATCAGTTTCCTCACAAGCGATGAGCTCTCGTCTCTCGACCCTTCATTAAAAGATATAAAAATTTTAATCCAAAATAATGTGCGGACTCTTTAGCACTAACAACGAATATTTGTGCTACTTGACCAAACCAAACATGCACCCGGAGAGGTCAACATAATTCGACGGAATATTTGTTCCTCTTCTGGCTTTTGAAAAACCAAAGAAATATCAAATATCAAATATGAATATTAGAATATGTACAGATTTTCTGGTATCGGCAGTTTCGGTTTCAGGAGGAGGTGCATCATGAAGCCATGGTCCACATGACCACATGTCGGATCTGGATCTGGTCTGTCTGATATGTTGAGTTGATTGCAGTTGCCTATGAATGATCCATGTTGCAATGTTGCTATGTATGCCTCCTTTAGAGTTAAGACTAGAGATTCTTTTATATGAGAAACATCTTGCGTCTATCGAAAAACCGTCCATACATCCATAATCATGTACGGAATATAACAGATACATCCTGAAATGTAATAAATACATCCCGAAATATAACCTATATACGCTATGTATAATTTTTCTATGAAGCTAGGTGTTACTCAATTTATTTATTTATGAATGAATGAATGAATAGCATAACAATTTAGATTCTCAAAAAATAAATTGGACTACTCAGTATGTTCTTAAATATTTAGCAAATGTAGCTCTTAGCAAACTATCTAAAGGACAAGGATAGCTCGACAATGTTTATTTGTTCTCACCTTATCCTTTTGTAGTTGAAATTGCGAAGTCTGATTTTGGTCTCTAAATTCTTGTATATGGTTTAAATTGGTTCCTAAACTATTTTTTTTTTTTTTCAAATTGATCTATGAATTATTGTGTTTAATTTAAATTACTTTATAAACTATTGCATTTGGTTCAAATTAATTCCTAAATTATTGTAATAATTCAGAACCAAAATCGGACTTTGTTCTCACCAAAGGCTCAATCTCATCTTTCCGAGAAATAATTAAAAAAAAAATCAAGCTTTTAACCGTTCTAAAATCTAAAAAATTACTTTTATATAGCGATGTGGCAAGATTTTTCTTAGAACAATTCACTCAAGTAGGTCTCCTGAGTAAATGCTCCGTCCAAGCCCAAAAAAAAAAAAAAAAAATGGTTGAACGTGCGGGCTGTACGATTCCTCTAAATTTCAATAAAATAACAGAAATAGAAAGTTTAATTTCTCTGAAGACCAGCAGCATGTCTCATTGTTTTTATGTTTTCTTTTCTTCAATATAGGTACGGCAACATTCAAACGCTTGAAAAGGACAAGAAAGAATGAACATGACCATTTTGAAGCAAAAATTAAATGCAATAGATACATTGAGAAAAAATTTCAGTTCAAATGTCAAATGCAAATATAAATATAGACTTATAATTTGAACAATAAGATCGACTATATTGCTTTTTTATGAGAAATTTTTTTTTTTCAAGAACATACCAACAATCAGACCATTAATAAGTCAGTAATATATAATATTTAAGCTTACGATAATCAGACAATACTACACAAAATGTTGAAGTTTAAAATTCACATACCTTATGAAATGAAAAATACAGTCTTAGCCAAAAAAGTCTGAAACTATATATTCTTCTACAGAACTAAGAAATGTTACTCTCCTACAGATCTACAATAATGTGCAGGGCAGCATTTGACAAGGTGAAGAAATATAAAGACCAACACAGCAGATAACAAGTTAATTTCATATTGTCTGCCATAAAATCCTCGCATCAAAATTTAGCAACAAAAAAGATTATTTATAGTACCAAAAGGCTGAACGAATTAATTTACCTGCAGTCTGCAATCTTTAAACAATTCGAAGTTCCTATAGCCTCTCTAAATATGCTAAGTAGGTAATTAAATAGTATAAATTTCATGGGAAAGCCAGAACGGCATTACCAGTGAGAATCATCTCAGGAAGAACATAAAAACCTTCCAACTAACACAACTAAACCTGATTGTTCTGTAATCATCCAATGCCATCAATAAGCATTAAATTAGAAACAGATAAACCTTGCATAGTTTGAAATGCCGATGCTTCATAAGCTGAGAGCAGATCTCGCCATAGCCAAGGCACCTTCAAGGGTCTTATTTCCACCGATGAAGCCGCTCATATGCACGAAAACACAGCCTGGAATGCCTGTTTCCTTTGACAGTTCATCATCTCGCAGCCCTCTCCATGCTGAAGGAAGTGCTTTTCGAGACTCAAAGCTTTCTGGTGATACAGCAACAGCTTGCACTCTCCATGTTTTGCTCCTCCCATCCTACAATGCACAAACAACTTATTAGAGCAAGATTTTGATAACCAATACGGTACTTGATGCTGATAGTACACAACAAGGTACACAAATATCATTATAAAAATTAAAAGCAAATCATAGTCCAGCAAATTTCTCAGCCATTAGTTGCAGAAGTTATGAATCTGCATTATTCCAATGCCCTTTTTCTCTTCGGTAATATGGGCCAAGATCCTAGTCAATGCTGATCAGGACATTCTGTTTTCACAGAGATTTTTTTAAATTAATTTTTACACTCTATTTGGATAGCTCAAAGCGAAGGGGAAGAGAAGTAATGAATAGAAGGGGAGGGAAAGGGAAAGGGACAGAAAGAAAAGATATTCTAATGGTTTTGTTTTGAAAAATGAGTTTTAAATTTTGAGTTATTTGAAATTTAAAAAATGGAGGCATGATGGAGGCACAAAAAATGGAGGCATTGGAACCCTCCTCATAATAAAATATTATATAGTTAAATGCACAAGGTAACACATTTATATTTTTGAATTACACTACAAAGCGTATAAAAAATGGATCTTAACGTACCCTTGTCAAATAATTTAACAAACTTTTCACGTATATATGCTCATAAAAATTTCTTACCCCATCTTACCATATACCATACAAATAAGGAAAGTGATAATGTACATTATTTAAATCCCTACACGGCATGTGCATGAAATGCAGATTTACTTTTGTGCAATGTCCTGATGATGCACACAACAACTACCAAATCAAATCATATAGAAGTTTTTCAATATGTTAATTGGCATAACGTATTGGAGAGCTACCTCATATATAGCATACTTGATTGGTGGATCAATCTTCAGTTCCTGTTCAAGCTCAAACAAATGCAGCTTCCACTGAAACAAACACAGGAACAGAGGGTAAATAATCGGACTAAAGGCAGTGTAAGTAATAAATCAAGAAGAATTTATTCAAAACACACTTACAGGGCAGTAATGATTAAGAACAAGAATTTCTCCACTTGCATCGATGTCCTTTCTTGATGATAAGCTATCGATTACAATGGATCTGGCAGGCAACCATGATCGGACATAAAAGCGCAAGCTCTGTCAAAAGAACAACAGATAAACATGCAAACAGCTTTAAAAAAACAATTCTATCTATTACCTGTAAGAATTAACTGAATGTAAACTACAAAACAAAGCAATACTATCATGCCCACCTCCAAGAATTCATTTCCTGTGAGACTCATTGCCTTGTGGAAAGCAGCATCTTCATTCTCAGACGACTGGTCAGGGTCATTCCAGTCTGGATTAAGCCGACCCACTCGTGAAGACAAACCTGTGTTATTTACATACTTTGGAGGCTGGTCGGTGTCATATTGATTGACCCCATTATCAATGGCATCAATAGCCTTCATCATAAGAATAAATTAAAATGTGTCAGATAGGTTGCTTTACAATATGGGTGACCAAGGTTCTAAATCGCGATTATAGCGTCATCGCGGCGGGTCTTCGGAAAAGCTATCGCCGCTATAGCGTGCTATAGCGAAAGCTATCGTACGTAGCGTGTCCATTAATTTTATGAATTATATTTTATTTTTGTATTAAATTTCAACATTACTAAGAATTCTATAGAGCAAATAATCAAAACAAAATAATTAACAAACTAATGTTTTTGCATTAAACTAGTACAAAGTCCGAGTTGCTATTCAAAATATCTGATATAAGATTGTTTTCTATACAAAATGATCTAAATTGTTACAAGTTGTGTCATTTTCTGCACAAAAAATGTCATTTCCTGGATTTCTGTGCAAAAGAGTCATTTCCTGCACAAAAGGTCACTAATCATATTATCAACCCTATACAAAATATCATATATATCAGGTTTTACTCTAATTTCAAGTCAAACTATATATTATTCTATAGATTCTTCAGACACTTCATTATCTGTTGGCTCAGTATCAGACTTAACTGGCGGCTCATTATCCTCATCTTCTGAAAAAATATGTTATGTAGCATAGCGCGCTATTTTGACGCTATCACGCTATGCGCTATAGCGCACGCTATTTACGCTATAGCGGAAATAGCGCAACTTGCGCAGTGTTGGCCAATAGCATCGCGTTTTGGGTCCAAAAAACGCTATAGCGCGCTATAGCGACGCTATAGCGCGCTATTTAGAACATTGTGGGTGACGATAAAAAACAATTACCAAGTACCTCAATGAAGCTTTTGTAAAGAGCAAGGTATAACCGCTGCACATCAGGATCCGACTCATCACGTTGTAGCTCCTTTGCTATTATCTCTTTACCATAATGCTACAAAAAAACAAATTGCAAATTATAAGATGCAAACATCTTCATCACGATGACAAGGTTTGCATTAGCATATGGAAGAACGATCAACCTGGTTACAACCATACATATCAGTTTCTCCTTTCTAGAATTTGTTAGTGCTTAAACATTGTTGGAGGTCAAAGTTGTAACAGTGTATGTTCATATCAGCGTAGTACTACCGGACCTAGCTTGCATAGTATCAACAATAACCAAACGGAGTTAAATTCACATTTTTAACTTAAACTAATAACTTGTGACCTAAACATAAAATATTTAAATGTTAAAACTGTTGAACTATGTTTTTAACAGTTTCTAGGACTTGGACAAGTATAATGGACACAGCCATTAACTAACCCAACATGAGTGATTAACACTTGTGAGAGAAGAGTGGAAAGCTACCTTATAAACTAACCCAGCACTACTGAGTTTAGTGTTGAAGCCGTGACCAAACACTTCGGCGAACCCTTTCTGATGATGGTCGTATCTATCTCGGCTGGGATCGTATACTCCACCTACATCAAGCACCGCATCCAATGAATCCAGCAGCTGGTCCAAGATAAAATTATTTAAGTACAGCACAATAAATAATATTATTATTAGAGTGGTTATGCGATGGATCGAGTAAGCAACCTTTCATTTTGAATCGAGTGGTTCTTATCAAACATGTCTCTTTAATAGCATCTAAAAGATATATCACAACCATCCGATTATGAAAAATGAACGATCCATATTTTATCCGATCCATAGCAGAATTAGCCTTATTATTAACATTACAGTAATTGCGGCAGATGTACAAAAAAGACAGAAACCTTCAAGCATCACAACAATGATAATTATAATTCAAAATTGAAAATTGAAAAAATCATATAATAAGAAATAATCAAGCTTAGCAACCTCCCAGACACAATGTTCTCAATTCAGTCTCAAGAAACTATCTATCAATTCCACAATGTGCTCATAGTCGGTTTTAGATGCCAAATGGAAGCAAACAATCATCTAATAAATTAAAAAAGAAACTAACTATCAATTGAGTTAGGGAATTTGGGTTTTTTATTTACAGTGGTGGCAGCAATTCGGCACACAGATTAAACCGTTTCGGCATATAAAGTTGCAATCTTTAAGTACCTGAGGATCTCTCGTGCGGACAACATCGGCGCCGGAGAACTTGGAGGTGAGGCGGATGAGGAAGCAGCCGAGGGCCTCGTCGCAGTGGAAGCTGCCGTTGTGCGTTCCCACTCGCTTCCTGGGGGCGGCTTCAGAAGCAGCGGAGAAGGCGCTGCAGACCTTGGGCTTCTTGGGGGAGAACGAGGCGACGGTGTCGGCCATGAGAGGCAGAGGAAGGGGAGGGAAGCGGGATCGGCGGCTGAGACTGAGAGCGAAAACCCTTTGCAAGTGAGAACAGGAGGCCGCCAACATTTATTTGATTCTTAATTCTGTGCGCTGAACAGTTAGAAATGGTGCTGCTGATTGCTCAGCTGCTGAGGCCTTGAAGAAGGTGGTGAGGACTGAGGACCGATGTAATCGAGTACATGGGCCCGATGATCAGGCCTTGGGCTGGGCTAGCTGAGCGCAATATCTTCCTATTTGGGCCTTTTTCTGAATTCAATGGAGCACTCCTCATGTAAAAGTAAAACCAAGGGCTTCTGTTAGTCCACCGTCCATTTTCTTATAGGGCCCGTTCGGACTCTGCCGCAATCGGTAGGATTGCTACCGTTATTTGGGCTTTTTCTATGTTAAATGGATCCCTTCTCCTCTTAGTCTCATGTAATACCCATTCAACCAATTAACCAAAGACGATAGGATTCATTCATCAAAACCTGAAACTGTGAGAAAGAAATTAATTTGGAAAAAAAGAAGAAGAAGAAAAGAAACATTCTGAGAATGAAATTTTGTGTTTTTCAAAATTATCACTTGTATTTGAGACAAAATCGTATTAATTGATGAAGGTAGAAGGTATGATGGTAGATGATTTGGTTTTGGGTTGGAGAATTTTATGTTATATTTTACTTCTCAAAAAAAAAAAAAATTATCCTATATTTTATGGATGTAATATTGTAATCACTTTTGTGTCGTTTACATTCTTTTGATGTTCACAAGAAAAAGGGCTTATGTTAGTTCCTTTATCCATTTTTCTTTGAAGTGTTTATTATCAATTAAACCAACATCTTCATCTAAGAAAGAAGACAGGCCAACTGCATAAGAATTTTATATTCACTTAATAAAAAAACAAGTATTTATACTTTAGGAATAATAGTTGGTAGAGCTTTACAAGCAACCAAAACAAATGTTACATCATCAATATTATTTATTATTGATTTTGTTTAATCGCGTCATCTACTTTTATATGGGGATTTGATGTCTCCAAAACATGCATACAATTTACCTGGTTTTGAACCTCCAAAATGACCAAAAATCATATGCATGCATTGCATTTTGTTAAGATTTGTTTGTTTTCCTTTTACTTTGTGTTTTGTTGATGTCTCAGGTGCTCAGAGCTGATTGGAGCATAATTTGGAGCATTTGGAGCTCAGGAGCACCTGCACTCAGATCGGCAGAGAATTGGCTCGGTCTGAGTGCCAACTTGAAGGCACCACTTGGGTCGGCAGAGGATTAGCTCGGCCCGAGTGTCCAGTTGAAGGCAAGAAGACCCACACTCGGACCGATCACACTACACTCGGTCTGAGTGCACATAATTGATTCCCAAGTTTGAACTGCACTCGGTCCGATTGTATCTCTACTCGAACCGAGTACAGTCTATTTCGGCAAGTTTCTGGGAATTGATTTCCATGGCGCTGATTTGGAAGTTCGATGGAATAGTTGCCCTATATAACCAGAAGGGTGTGCTGCGTTGAAAGTAGGATGGATTAGGGTTTTGAAGCCGACGGCTAGGAGTGCTTCGAGAGAAGACGTTTGGGCAGTGGAGTCGGAGGCCGAGATGTCGGTTTCATCAACAACTCCATTTTATCTCTTTATCTCTGTTTGTTGTTGATGTGTTGTATCGTTAATACTATGTCTTTGATATTATTCCAACTGTCTTTTGCTAGTGTTTTAGCTATGTCTGGCTAAGTTTCTTAGTTCTTAGGGGATGATGACGTTCTAAACTTAGTTTTTGGTACTATATGACTTTTTATTCGTTGCTTTGGTTTTTATGTGTTGAGTAGTAATTTTATCATTTGACTTGACTTGCTTTGTACTGTACCTTGTGACATGCTTAGATTTAACTCAAGTCCGGTGTACCGATGGTAGGGCGTTAGCTATCCGAAAGGAATCGCTAAACCTGTGTTGCTCGTGAGAGAACTTCGAGCGATCCGAGAGGAGACCTTGTATCTATAGGAAACCAACACTAGAACTTAGCGAGTTAGGATATGAAGTGAGAGTGACCTCCTAACGACCTTTGAATTGCGTAGAGTCCTGTTGGGCAGTTAGTGACAATAACCTTCCCTTCCGCAAGAATCTACCAATACCAAACTGTTTAAACCAGAAAGTCAGTTGTACCATATTTTCGTACTTTGCACAAGTTGTGCACGAGAGTGCAGGCTAGTTGTGGAAACACATAAGATGCATCAAATGAGCTAAGTGAAGAACCGAATCTAAACCCCTAAGAACGCTTCCCAACCTTGTTGTCCAACCTCATTACTTTCAGTTATTAATTCCTTTAAATTCAGATTTACAAACACAACCAAAACAAACACTAGTATAGTTAGTAAAGTAGGTAGAGTCTCGTTTACTAATCCGTCCTTGTGTTCGACCCTAGATATACTACAAGTAAGCCGTGCGCTTGCGGCTTGACAAGTGGTACCCTAGTAAAAGCGACCCTCTTTTGGGACGACAAGCTTTTTTTCTCCTTTCTCATTAAATAAGATGAGTGTGACACAAAATTTAAACCTTAACATGATCCAACATTTAAAGCTATAAAATTAACTCCTTCGATAGTGTTTATTTTTAAAATCTTAATATTAACACTTCTAATAAATCTACGAAAATCTGTAACAAATCTTAAGAGTAAAACTACCATCAACTTTTAATGTGCTTGATATTCCTATATAATATTCTTTGTAGTGATCCCTTGTTAGTATTTGGGAGAGATATGAAAATACGAAAGAGAGAAACAAAAAACAAGATGAGGAAGCTAAATTGTATTGCTTGACTTGATATTATATAGATACAAATGGCTTATTCATAACATAAATGAAATCTCTAAAAGAAATCATGACATTAATAAAAACTAATCTAAAATATCCCATACAATTATACGAAATATCTTTCTCCTTAACATAGCCTACAAAACAGCACCTGCTATACTTGGCAACCTGTTATATCAAACCTACTAAAATAGATGGTGAGATTAGACGCATACACAACATCCCTCTCCTTTTAAGATCCCAGTATAGGAGGCAGCATTCAATTGTGCTTGAGCTTTGAATGTCGCAATAATCACAGTTCATGATGATTTTCTCAGGATGCAAGTAATTGAGTTGTCTAAAGGGGCGCCATGACCAATACAAAAGGAAGCAGTTCAACTGAGGGGTCCCGACGATACCATTATTATTAGCCTTAACGGATCCAACCACCCCCGCATGCATAATGTAGTTTTTCTAATGAAACAATAAAAAAATAACTTAGATGTTTTTTTCTGACCCATTTCATCAAGTACATGAAATAATTAAAGTGACTAATTAATTAAATATATGGAATAGTATAATCTAATACTTTGACAAAAAGAAAGGTAGCAAATTTGATAGTAGAAGTGGATATATACCAATAATTGACACTTCTCTATTTTAAATTTTTAGCTCACCGTGCCCATAAATGTATGTCTCACCAATTGACATTATTGGCTGCACCTTCGGACCTTCAGCAGCACGGGTAGCCGTATATATCATCAAGAGAAGGATCCAATAACGTAACAAAATTTGACACGACTGTTACACCACAATATATATAAATTTATAAAAAATTTTAAAAATATAAAACCTTTTACAAACATATACATTTAGTTATATAGTTATAGATCGATTGTATTCCAAATTTTATTTAATTTGAGTTTCGTTTGATACTTCATCAAAAATCATTGAATTTAAGAATCATTGGATTTAGACCGTTCTAATTACCATATAAACTTGATGGCCGTTGATATCAAATGACACTCAAATTAAATAAAATTTGAAACACAATCGATCTATAAGTAAATGAAATAATGAATATATTTATAAAAAACATTTTATTTTTAAGATTTTTTATAAATTTATATGCTTTAGTGTAATAATTGTGTCAAAATTTTGTTGTGTCATTGTATCCCTCCTCATATATCAATTGATTTTTTTTTTTCAAGACGTGATAAAGCTGTTAATTATTATTCTTTATTTTCTACTTTTTTGGCTATACATTGGGTTATTGTATTAGTAATTTAGTAGTAAGTTATGAACTTATGATGAATTTTTCTGAAAAATTTTCATAACTCTAAAGATTTTGAAAAACAGAAAAAAATTATATATTGTCAAAACAATGATACCTTACCTTTCTCTCATTTCCCTAGCTAGTATATATACCAAAATAATGAATTGATGAAACTGATGCCACAGCAAGTCAGCGACAGAAAAGATAAGAAATTCAGGTCCAAGTTGTCAGGTAGATGTGGACTTGTTATCATACATTAATACATGACTTCAAAAAATATAGCAAAAAAAAAGGTCTCTCTTTTGTCCATATATGAATATTCTTATGCAAAACTCTCTTATGACCTCAACCTAAGAATTTATATAGCCATGTCGATAGTTGATAGTTGAATACCGAGCTAGACTAATATGAAAATGTTTGCATTTCGCTCTGAAATATTAACGGTCCAAATTATACTTTGTCACGTCCGAAATTTTGATTTATGGTTCCCATTAAATTCATCATATAAAAATACTAGGGGATACAAAAATTTTCCATTTTTAGAGATTTTTAAGTATTTATTTCGAATTTTTTAAAATCCATGTACAAACAAGCACTATTTTATTAATATTTTATAGTCGTTTTGAAAAATCCAAAACAAATACTTAAAAAACACCGAAAATGGAAAATTTTTGTATCTCCTAGTATTTTCATATGATAAATTTAATGGGAACCATAAATCAAAATTTCGGACGTAGCAAAGTATAATTTGGACCGTTAGCATTTCGGAGCGAAATGCAAACGTTTTCACAATAGTTATACTCTTGAATACTACTTATTAATGGTACAGACAACTAAGTTTTTAGTTTTAAACTAGTAAAGAGCCAACGCCTTGGTTTGAGCTAAAATTATTATATCTTATAATAAATGGCCAAAAGGTTATCCAAGAAATTAATATGTGCCTTAAATTTTAATGGGCCGGGATATTAGTGTACGTCAACAGTGGTGATCAATCTAAATAAACAATCAACGGTTGAGATTTATTACTTAGGAAATATAGAACTTTCAAGTCAAAAAATTTAATCTCCTGTTATTATTAGAAGTAAGGATTAATACATGGCTTCAAAAAAATATAGCAAAAGGTCTCTTTTTTGTCCGTATATGAATTTTGTTATGCAAAACTCCATATATGACCTCAACCTAAGAATTTATTCAGCAAGGTCGATAGATTTTTTTTTTTTTTCCTGATTCAGCAAGGTCGATAGTTGATAGAGCAACATCTCACGTCCATTCAGAATGCATCCACACGTGTATAGATATACTCAAAACTCAAAAAGTAACAAATACATTCTGATTTTATAATAAATAGATCAAATTCTGTAACCTATAAACGCTATGAACATATATTCTATAGATGCTAGGTATTACTCTGATTGAGTGATTGATATATACTACTTGTCAATGGTACGTACAGACAACCAGAGTTTTTAGTTTTAAATTGAATGAAGTGTTCTTCTCAAAAAAAAAAAAAAAAAAAGAAAATGAAGTGTACCAATAAAGGGCAATTTTACATTTTGTCCTTTCTCTACAAATTTTAAAACAAATTGCCCTCCCCTCCAAAAAGTTCAACAAAATGTCCTTGTTGTCACACTCGTTCCCCTCAATTAACCTTCCCTCATGTTAACTCTCTTTTATTCTCCCTAAATATATTGAAAATTGCAATTATTTTTTTTTATTTATTTTTTATGTAAGAAAATTTTGGTTACATATAAATTTCATAAAATAAATTGCATTATCATGTGATATTTCTTGGAACTTAATAAATGGTAATTTACAATTCTTATTGTTTGAGCTGAATGTAACATATTATGTCAAAAATAAGAAGTAATTTTTTAGAATGATAAATTTGATTGTGACATAAAAATATTACACAACGAAGATTCATGTATTGAAAATAATATAATCAAAATCTTATAAAAAAATTATGTTTTCTTCCAATTTACCAAAACAAAAGGAATATTTAATTTAATATAGTATGTAAGTAATATGAAGTATTTGAATATAATACGCATGTAAATATATTCAAATGATTGATTAATTTTCTTTTAGTCTCATTTAGTATTTAAAAGAATAAAAAATAAAAAATTGGTTATGGTCGTAAAAATTATGTTATTTGATTAATATTATATTATAACAAACTATAATTTTATGCTAAACTTTTTATTTTTTACCTAGGATATTGCATTGGTCTCAAAGAATTAATATTAGTAAATATTTGAAAGCATACCCATTAAAAAAAATGCTAAAACAATATTATTTGACATTTTGGAGAGAAAGTAAATAGAAGTAACAAGGATGAGGGGTAATAGAGAGGAATGGAGGTGACAACAAGGACATTTTGTTGATCTTTTTGGAGGGGAGGTCAATTTGTTTCAAAATTTGTAGAGGAAGGGCAAAATGTGAAATTGCCCCATATAAGATCCCACACACACGTATGCCATTTGCTAATCAAACCTAACTAAAACTTAATTAGGCTATAAAGGTAACCACCACTTTATTATAAGCCACATGCTTGAAAGAATATTAGAAATGAAACCAATTAAATTTCTTCTACTATTTCGGCTCTTCAAGTTTCAACGTAGATAATTCAATAAATGGACTTTTCTGTTTGAAAAATATGGTAGTGGAAATTGAAATTTCTTCAAACACGGTTTGGCAAGTCATTAATTAGGCCTTGGGCGTATAAATGCAGGAAATTTTTTATTAGAAGTCTCTCGTTCTGATTCTAATAAAGATATATATGACTTATAAGTATCTTTTGTCTGTCCTTAAATATATATATATAAATATTATATTAGAATTAAGGCTGTCAACAAATCGAACCGAATTTGATCCAAATCGAACTAGAACCGAATCGAGCTGGAGCTAAACCGAACTTGAGCTAAAATTGAACTGAGCTAAACCGAATCGAACTAGCTCGAACTCGAATCGAGCTCCGAGCTCCATACAAGCTCAATTATTACAATTTTATATTTATTTTTCGTATTACTATAGATAATTAGAGCTAAAATAAGTATATTGTTTTGTCCTTCTTCCATAATATAAACAAATTATCTCTATTTTTACTAATTTTATAATAAATTATGTTAAAAAAATATTTTATTAATTTAACATTAAAATAAGTATATTTTGTTAATTAAATAATAAAATAAGTATATTATTACAAACAATTTTGACAAAATAGTTCAAAAAATGTGCAAATTACTGTATATCGAACTATTACGAATCGAATCCGAATCAAATCAAGAAAAAATCGAGCCTAGCTCAGACCGAATCGAGCTGACAAAAAATCGAATCGAGCTTAGTCCGAATCGAGCTCAGACCGAATCGAACTCGAGCGAATTACGAGCTACGAACTTTTTTGCCAACCCTAATTGGAATACCATACAAATAACAAATTGTTATATAAAAGAATATGCATTTTAAATTCAGGTCGAAGATTTTGTTGAATATTTAATAAATAGTTTAGTCTCTCGCTTTTATTACAAAAAATAGAGTGTTTGTCACTTGTTGAGTTATTGTATCGTCACTTCTAATCAGAAATTTCTTTTAAACTGTAATTGAATTAATGGGCAACAATCTCGTATAACTAATCGCATTAATTACAAAAATGAAGCTAATAATTTCATTCAACTTAAATAAATACTGTCCATATTAACTAAATTCAAAATTGAACAATATAAGCATGTACAAAATAAAGCTGCCTAAAAGTTCAATTAACAAGACAATGACCTGAACAATAAAATTGGTACTAAATAAAAACCACATCAATGATTACATTTGACTATTTTATTCATTCATAATAATATTACATTTTTTTTTAATTATCGCAAACTGGCTACGTCGTCAGTCGTCACATTGCGATCCGTCCGAGCTTAACTATCCAACGTTCTAACTTTCCATGCCGTTTTGCTGCATACATCAATCATCAAACATTACTAATTACTAATTAGTAATTACTAATTTAAGAGTTACTTTATTGTTATAGTTTTTCTTTAAATTGATCGATTCGCTTAATATATAGGTCCTAGATTTAGTTATAAAGTTCTTTTATAATTTAATTAATATATTTATTTATTTTTTTGCCTAGTACCACTCATTATAGAAAACAAATATATAATATATTGGCCCGAAGTCTGAACTCAAAAGTCTAAAATTAAGTGCCTGAAAAGTGAAATCAAGAAAGAAATAAATAGAGCGGAGGAGCCTCCAAAACAAACTAAATAAACAAAGAGAAATTATCTTTGCCCCCCTTAACTACACCTCTTATCCATCTCCCAAACTAAATTGGTAATATTTTCTTTTTCTTTCTCATACTCTCATAAATTTTGAGTGAATTTTTTTTATTCTTGATCTTTCTATTGTATATATATAAGTGTTTTTTGTTCGATTGAGGATGTGAATTGCAACCGGTAAAAGTGATTTGTTGTATTCGAAAAATAATTTTTAACTAAAAATGTATTAAGGTGCGGTTAAGAGGTTTTTTAAGAGGTGCAGTTATCAACTCCCATAAATAAAACCACGCTTTCTTCAGTGGTCTACTTGCCTTGCGTGCCTTGCACACCCGACGCCAAGCGACACAAGACAAGAGACGCAAGACGCAAGCGACACGACCAGCCCAAGCCAAGCCAACCCCATTCATTCTTTGACCCATTCCTGCTCTTCTCTCTCTAGTTCTCTTCTGACTTCTGCTCTTCTGTTCGCCTCCCTCAGTTGCTCCCTCTCTCCTCTCTCTCGAGTCTTGACCATCCCCAACTCCCAACTCCCGTTTAAAACTTAAAAAACTCCTCACACGGTCACACGGTCAGCCTCCTCTCTCTCCTTCTTTCCAGAGAGAGGACGAACCATAACCATGCCAATTCCTCTCCACTGGCCGCCCTACCTTCTAACCGCCGCGGCGGGCCTCGTGCTCCTGCGCATAATCCTCTCCTACAAGTCCATCATCTTTCTCCTATCCCGCTGCTGGCGCTGGCTCGACGACAGGGCCCAGGTCTACCAGTTCTTCGAGATCCCGCAGTTCAGCCACACCCACTCCAACCAGGAATCCGAGAACCCTCTCTACCGCAAGGCCGTCGCGTACGTTTCTTCCCTGCCTTCGCTTGAGGACTCCGACTCCGCGTCGCTGCTGTTCTCCCCCGCCCGCAAGTCGAGCGATTTCTCTCTGTCCTTGCATCTCGGCCCCGGCCAGACCGTGCAGGACTCCTTCCAGGGCGCCCGCTTGTCCTGGCACAATCCGTGCGGCGGCGACGGAGGCCCGCCGCGGCTGGTGCTGCGTGTTAGGCGGCAGGATCGGATACGCGTGCTCCGTCCTTACTTGCAGTATCTCGAGTCGGTTTGTGATGAGACCGAGGCCAGGCGGCGTGATCTGAAACTGTTCACCAATTGTACAATTGGGGATGATCGCAGCCGCGGCCATGTCTGGACCTCGGTCGCCTTCACTCACCCCGCGTCGATCGACGCCCTCGCCATGGATCCGGAACTGAAGACCCGCATCCGCAACGACCTCGAGGCGTTCCTTAAAGGCCGGAATTATTACCATAATTTGGGTAGAGTATGGCGCCGGAGCTATTTGTTGTATGGTGCGCCTGGAACTGGCAAGTCGTCGTTTGCGGCCGCCATGGCGCGGTTTCTGGGGTACGACGTGTACGATGTGGATTTGACGCGTGTAGCCGGTAGTGAGCTGCAAACCCTCCTTGCGAGAGCCACTCCCAAATCTTTGATTCTCATGGAAGACCTTGACCGCCATTTGGCTGACGGCACGGTGCATCTGTCCGAGATTCTGAACTTCATGGATGGCATATTCTCGTGCTGCGGCGAGGAACGGATCATGGTTTTCACCATGAGCAGCGATGACAAGGAAGGAGGCATCGACCCGGCCGTGCTCCGACCGGGCCGACTCGATGTGCATATCCATTTCCCCATGTGTGATTTCACGGCATTCAAATACCTTGCCGGAAGTTATTTAGGGATAAAGGACCACAAATTGTATCCTCAAGTGGAAGAGGAATTTCAGAGCGGGGCTCGGCTCAGCCCGGCAGAAGTCGGTGAGATCATGATCACCAACCGCGGGTCCCCGAGCCGGGCAATTAAGACCGTGATCGGTGCTCTGCAGCACGCGTCACGGATCGCACCGGCGACCCATCATCGAGCGGAAGAGAACCGGGCTGCCGAGGAATCCGCTGGGCTGCAATTCGGAAAGGATTCCACGATCAAAGAATTCAAGAAACTGTATGGATTTATCAAGGTAAAGAGCCGGAGGGAAGGACATGCAATGTCCGAGGGCACTCCGGCCACGCCGCCGCTCGGTTCTCGGCTCGGAACCGACAAGGAGGGGTGATCAAATTAAGGAGAAAAATTTAGAAAGAATTAGCCATAATTAGGTCATTAAAATAAATCAATTGAAGGATTTCTTAATCCATTTTCAGAAGGTGCAAATGGGGGGTTTTCTTTCTTTTTTTAGATGGATTGCTCCAATAATTGGAGTTACAGTAGTTGTATTTTTATTTTTTATTTTTTTCCTTGTTATTAGTTTTAGTCCGTTTTTATTTTTTATTTTTTGTTGTTGTTCATAGGTAGAACTAGAAGACAAGCAGTAGATTGGAATTAAAATGTTAAAGATGACTGGGAAAAAAAAAAGAAGAAAAAATTAGGAAGAACAGAGAGATGCATGACTGGTCAAACTGTACATTTGTAAGACGTGCTGATATGAAATGCAAGGGATCCCTCATCCCTGTTCTCTCTTCTTTTTTTTTTTTTTCCCTTCCCCTTTCTTTAGAATACTATAATAAGTAATAAGTTTGGCAGTTTCTGACAATTCTGTTTTTTTTTTTTTTTTTTTTTTTATCTTGACAATTCTGGGTTACAAAGTTTTGGGGATCTATGAATGAGACTGCTGTAAAAAAGCACGGGTATCTTGTGGAGTAAGAATCAAACGTAAGGCTAGGAGTAGGGAATAGGGATCGTGCAGTCCGAAATTTAATGCAATCCAATCCAACAGAGTATTTTTCTATTTCATTTCAGTTCAGTGGATTTGAAATTTTGAACTCAGAACCATGCTAAAAAAAGAGCATAGTAGTTTGGGAAACATGGAAAGATGCAAAGAAAGAGTTGTTAACTTATTATATTTCCTTGCATAATAATTTGTTAGTTTCTAATTAAACTAACCAGCCATTCTTGCCTAATTGTATAATACAAGTGGGAGTCTTCCTTTTGGAAAATGAGATGATTTTCAATTTACCGTTCTTATATCTTAATCTTCATCTTAATCATACAACATATAAAATGTCCAATTGTAGCTGTAAACCAGTAAGTTTTCCCTGTCCCAAGGCAACTTTATATGCGGCGCCCCAGTTCAATAAAATTCAATAGCTGCCATGCATTGCGCTGGTTACAGTTTGCACTTGCACAGGACAGTTGCACCTCCTCTCAACTTATGAGGCTCAGGGCAAACGGGGTAGGTCAATTGGTCATGAGAGAAGTCTTAAGGTTGTTGTTTATCTAAAAGTTAGAGTTCGATACATCCCCATCCAACTTTGCAGCTGCTGTAAAAATTTCGAAAAAAAAAAAAATTATGAGGCTCAGCCTGAGTCCTGACTCACTTCCCCCCCATTTATTTTAATTTTAACATTTTATATGGTGAGAAGTTGGGTTAACTTAACTGGGCAGATAACATGTGAGTGAATATGTGATCTTCCATTCTCAAAAAAAAAAAAAAGAATATGTTATCTTCCTTCTGTTAGTCCATTTTTGTCTCTTTTTCTTCTTAGACCTTTCAGGATGAAAATCGTTTCTATTCCACAAATGGTGTGAGATATCAGATACCTGTGAATGTGATACCCTGAGACTTGGTGATGTATGTATGAAAGGGATTTTGAGCAAAGCATGGGTGCATCAGATTTTTCCTAACCGATAATAAAAGACAGAGTGCTAATCCTCTTGTAGCGCTTATTGTACAGCGCAGGATGTGAACCGTTAGATAATATTGAGATTCGAGCCAGCATAGATCTCGAGATGATCTAACGGTTCACATCCTGCGCTACACAATACAGCGCTACAGAGGATATGAAATCTAGAAGACATGACCCTTTTGTATAAAAAATATCTTTTATAGATGAACAAATTGATATTCGTATACCCATAAACTTGTTGGAATAATAAAGTTCCCCATAATCCCAACACAAAATTGGATTTATTTTGGATAAGAAACTTTACCCAAAAATGTATGCCTTGTCTTGTGCTGCTAAATTTGTGTTACTGTAACAAAATGTGGTAACTTTTTTTTTTTTAAAAAAAAGAAAACTAGACATAGCTTTTAGAGTGAGACCTACCGTTCATGGATGACGGTCCATCACACTCACAAGAGTGTGACACAGTGAACCCACTACGTAACTCTTTGTGAGTGTGATGGATATTTATTGGATGGACATAAGGTATTTCTCTTTAGTCAATCGTAGTAGATTTGTACTTTGGCAGAGCTCATTACTCATAGGTTTGGTCATGTCAATTGTTGCACTTCTGCCTGGCAGAGGCCATAAATTCTGACAGTAAAAATCATTTATGCCATCGTGGGGGCGTAAGAGTTGAGTTGAAAACACGTCCACTCAATACCTGTTTGGAAAAGATGGTACAAAATGATGGGACATGTCCTGATGCATATATATCTAGCTATCAATATCATATGAACATAATTTAATAAAGAGAAGCCCCTTGCGTCCATAGATGGATCATCCATCACAGACACAAGGGATAACCAGTGGGACCCACCACGTGGCAATCCTGTGTCTGTGACAGTGGCGGAACCAGAATGGTTTCGAAGAGGGTGCCGAGATTTAGAACGCTTTGCAAGTTGTAATACACATATATGCAGACTAGTACATAGTCATTCAATTAAACTATCAAAATTCAAAATATTTATTGAAAGATCGGTATTGGAGTCATCCATCTCATTTGCAACATGAAGAGTCTATTTGATACTTTATAATTTAATTAGCCTCATGACTTATTTATCTTGTCTCTTACTTGCTTCGTTTCATTTTATCTTGTCAAAAATTTTTCAGCAGAAGAAGGAAAGTACGAAAATTGTAACAACTATACTAATCTATTGTATGAGTTAGGCCCCAGCTATATATTTAACTCTTTAATTATAACCGTTAAAGAAGTTTGATTTTTCCATTATTTGTGTCATGCAATAAGGTTTTAAATTAAATTTATAGTAAGTTGCTACGTAAATACCGAAAGGATGCCAAAATCAATACCGCATGAGTTAATTAATATATATATTAAATAAACTAGAGATGTAACTCGGGCTTCACCCGAAATATGATAACAAAAAAAAAGCTTATAAAATAAAAATAATTTTTTGAAACAATTAAACATAATTTTAATTTTTTTGCTGTGAATAATGATGATAATGATGTATAATTTATAAACAATAGTACATAAATGTTGGACCACTTTAAATATTAAATTTTGTCTTAGACATATCATATCATTTTATTAAATGGGGAGAAAGAATAAATATAAACCATTAGATCAAAGCAAATGAAAATATTTAAACAAAATCAATGGTTAATAGCTTTGATGATATGGCATAGTTGAGGTGCTTGGAGAGTTAACTCTCTTTCTAGTTTATAGATTGATATTTGAATTAACTCATTTAACATACAATGTATTTTGTATAGTATATAAAATACACTGCACAAAATAATTAGCATAATAATACTATTGGTGCTAATAACAACTTATTTAATATGAATAGTTGTACAGTTAGTGTCAATTTATAATATTTTTTAAATGTATAAAGATCAAACTACCAAATCACTTCCACCGATCAACATAAAATAATTTTATAAGCTTTGGGGTTGTCAATTTTTTTTCGGCCAAGGTAGTGTCCGGGCACTACTGCCAGTTCTGCCCCCGGTGATGGATGATCCATCTATGGACGCTAGGTCTAACTCATAAAGAGATAAGAGAGGATCAAATAACCATATATTTTATGTGACTGAACGATAACCATAAAATTAAATATTAAATTACTACGTTTTAAATTCTTAAATAACAAAACTAATTGATAGAATATGTTGTATATATTATATTTTATGCGTATATAAAAAATTATATAATTTTGATTTTATTTACACGTGCATCAAGCATTAACAAAAATAAACGGTTCAAGTTTTATGATTTTTTCTCCTCTCTTGATAACTATCGAAACAATTTTAAAACTTTACTATTTTTTATGTATATGTTATTAAGATGATATAAAATACATCTAACGTTTTAGATTCAAATTATGCATAAATAAAAAAATAATCACCATGGATTTCACCAATGCTCATGGTTATTGGATCCCTCCTCATTTAACAAATGTGATGTTGGGCTCTTCAGCCCACTTCTTCTGTCACTTAATCCTTAATCCTATCTTTTCATCATCTTTAAGCTAAACATGATTATTTATTTAATCCATTTTTTAGAGTCCATCTAGATGAATTTGCTTTGATTGAAATCTCAGTAAAAGACAATCTTTTACTTCATCCGATAAAGTTTGCAATTTTTTTTTTCTCTTGATATGGTGGAATGTTATGTAATGTCAATCTGGGTAATGGTTTCATACGATACGTGAAATTGACAGGGTCATGCAGCCACGTTCATGCGTTCATGTATCTTAGATAAGATCAGAGCTTTAATCCTAAAAATTTTGCCAATTTGGGGACTTTTCTGAAAGATAAAAGCATAAAAAAGGGTCCTTTTTAGCGACAAGCACAAGTGAGATACAGAGTCAGAGGCACTTAAAGTGTATAATCCAGATGTTTAATGAAAAACTATTCACATTTGCTTACAATTATAAATAACTTACTGTATCATTAATCATTAAATAAAATTATATCGTTAACAGTTCTACAAATTTTCTCATAAATAAATTGTTTTATATAATAATATTCCGTTCATAAACTTTGGAACTTCTTACTTGTAGTTGTCGTCACATCCACATATATGTAGTGTATTATACAGTGACCTACTGTAGTGAGCACTATAATTGGCAAGCAATATTTTATAAGAATTAATAAGCATTTGCAAATAATAATAATAATAATATCGAGAGTTGCACTTTTTTTTTTTTTTTTTGAGTTGCACTTTTGTCAAAAGTTGTCATGTCACTGCAACCTGTTGGTTGGAGCATTGTATAGTGAATCATGAATATGACCTGAGAGTTGAGACTTCGAGAGAACAGAAACATCTCGCATCCATTGAAAAGGCATCCATACGTCCCTAGACGTATAAAGAATATAGCAGATATATTCCGAAATGTAACATATACACGATATAGACAACTTTTCTATGGATGCTAGGTATTACTGCTAAAAGAATGTCAAATTAGGAAAGTAAGCTAAGGCATTAGGTCACAACCCATGACAAAGAAACCCAACTAGCATTATAGCACTTGACATCATGCATGCTATGCACATATTATTATGCTATACTAATTAAAGAGGCATTAGTACATTACAGACAAGTGCAAGGAATCTGATTTACAAACCCAATTGAAGATCATATCCAATATTCTAAGATAAGCATACCATTTAGAATAAATTCCATTCCACCCAATTATTCTAAGTAACAAAAATTTAGTAAGGAATACAAACTTACCAGTTCTAACTTCTAACGGCACCTAATTTAGTTTGTTATCATCAACACTTTCATCTACCTGTGGCATCTCATCTCTTGGATTAATGTTGACTCCCCATTCTCGGAGTTTCTCTCTCGACTCATTGGATGAAGGTAATTTTCTATTTCTTTTCCCATGCCCCTAAAAAAAAACAGGAAAACAGGTGCTTCATTTGAGTCGAGTCCAGAATTTGTGGGTCCAAATTTGAGCAGAGTTCAGCCAAACAAACATGGGTTTGTATTGTAGCACCACAAATATTACTGAAATATCATATTTCAAACTAATAAGGATCTTACATTAACGTCAATACTCAAATGAGATCACGTGTATCACATATTGGTCTTGTTATAGCCTATAGGTTAGAACAATGAGATTATGTACCTTCATGGAGGTCCGGCGACTTTTGGTGTTGCTCTTGAGGAATGGAAATTGGAAACCCCCCTCAAAATCACCATTTTTAATACTGGTTTCCAACTGCATAAATTTTCATATGTTTCAAAGAATGAACGCGTATTGTACTGATCAAAACGTTCCAATAGTATCTTGTACAAACCTGTACATGCAGAATGCAGATCAGAATACTGGCAATAGGCAACCAGCTGTCTTCCGGCGAAAGGGACAAATTTGTCCTGAAAGATTAACACCCATCAAGATATAATGTTTAAGCATTGCTATTTTGTTACTTTTGTGTTTTCTGCTACTTAATTGTTCTTCCTTTACTCTTCAAAAGGATCATGCACAAATGTTTCTCATCTCCTCATCTCTTGTTTGCAAAATAATATCGTTCAGAGTTTCACTAAATATAATGTCTATTGTGAGATAAAAAGAACTTGCCCTAGACAATGGAACTCTGATTTGTTTTTCTTTGATTGGATTGCCAGACAGGATATGTATATAGTAATAAACACTAATAAGAAAGGCATGATACCAAAGGGTGAGATATGTTCATAATTTACCAAAGTTACATCATACATGATTATCCAAGAAGCACTTCCACTCAACTTTGGTTCCACATAAGTAACAATTTTAACACCGAAAGTGAAAGAAAGAATACACAACACAAAACCCTGGAGATTTCAGAACTTCTAACATATGGCTCGGTGCCATGCAACACGTGGACCGTTGGATCTCCTAGAGACTCATGCTGGTCCGAACTCGAGGCGATCCAACGGCCCATGTACTGCATGGCACCGTGCCATATGTTAGAGGATAAGCACAACTGGAATAGAACATGCTGACAGAAAAAAGCACCCCAATCCCAAATACAGCCAAAACTACAAGAACCACAGACAGATTCATGTCTTCTCACAATCCTTCACCACACAATCAAATTCATCAAACCCAACATATAAATCTCTGAATAATCAAGCAAGTACCTCAAGTAAGGAGCCAAATATACCAGTGAGTACACCAGGTATCTCTGCTTGCCGGTATCCATCCAGGCAAACACCCATCCCTGCAACACTACATAACCCCCAATCAGAGACACAATCTGAGAAAACCCAATTCCACCAATTGAGAAATTTTACCAGCCAATTGAAGTAAGGGATGAAGCTGATGACGGCCATCACGGCCAGTCTCGTGTCGGTGGAATCGATGGCGCCATCCTCATCCTCCTCCCCTGAACGGGTATCAACTGGTTCGGTCGGGAGCACGAGCGAGCTGAGCACGCTGGCGCCCAGAGCGAGCGCGAAGGGGGCGTCGTGAATGAGCTCGGCCCTGCACGCAATAATCTTCCTCCTCCTCTGAGGAGTAAAAGCGCGCGCCTTTGGGGACAAGCGCACTTGCAAGAGCACTGGGTTGGCCGGAACGGAGAGGATCATAGTGAATGAATGGATGAAGCAGAGAGCTTGGTTGGAGATGGAGAACTTCGCGCGGCGGCGGGTCTCGGTGGGCGTCCGGTACTGGAGGACTGATGGACTGATAGACTGAATAGTCCCAAGTTTACTACTGTTGGTTATTTCAGTTTACTGTTGGGCTTTTATGGGCCGTGGATTGGAATTGCTTTGATGCATTTCAGTTTCAGTTCGATGAGAATGGGCTAATGTTGTTATTATATGTTCATGTTGATTTTGAGAATTAAGTGGGAAGGGGACTATCAAAAATAATTTTGTTGAAATTAAAAAAAAAAAAAAAACTTAATTTTGTTGTGTTTTTCCTTGGCAATGCAAATTAAAGCATGGATTTTCTGGCCTTGGTATGTTTTGAGGATGTACAGCTTTTGTAGTCACTAAGTAGTGGAATGAATTTTGTCAAATGAGTAGTGAAGTATTTATGAAAGTACAATGTGTTTACTGTTTCCATGATCCGGTTACAAGTAGAAAATCTTCGTGGGGGCATCGAGCCTTGTTTCTTTCTAAAGAAAAGGGATAAAGTATTACGAGGAAAAAATGAATCTTAATAAACTTCAACCGGAAGTAGTATGAACGTTATCAACTAAGTAGGGAAATAATTATAACCACGACCCTATAAAAGAAAATTTTCATGTGACAAATACAAAGATGAAAAAAAAAAATTCATTAATGACTTCTGGCTAAATGCTTCTTGCAATTTTTTTTGGTATCAATTGATGAGAAAATGAATCACCACTTGCTTACACTCTACTAAAATTTACACTACACGCAAAATTCAAATTACATAACCGAATTCACACTTCATAAATTTTATCATGAACTATCATAAAACCTTGAAAGCCATGATGCAAAATCATGATTTGTCAAATTTCATGCAAATAGGCGGATGTACTTTTGCCAATGCAAGCAAGGCCGAAGGTAAAATCCAAAGTCCATCGCCGCATAACAAGCCAGAGGCAACAGCCGGCACCATCAGTTTTGCCTTGGCGCTATTAAGCTTGCTCCAAACGAAAACAATTAGACTACCCCCACACATGTCAATTGCAAAGTTAGCGCCAGAAATAAGTGGCACTGCCATGGCCACAGGAAGCGGCATCCACCGCCCGTACCTTGCTGGTAAAAGGTCTCTCAACACATTAATCATCACAGCAAAACCGAAGAAGCCCCAACAAAGTTTCAAGCAATTTTTCGGCAATGCTGAGAATCCTTCGACTCCCAAGATAGCCATGTTACGGTATACCAATGCATACGGTGCCTTCCATACAGTGTCGGGGTTGCCTATGTCGAAGGCTTTGTAGAAAAGAAAAAACGAGAGAGGAGCAATTACACATCCCATAGCTGTCCCAATTGCTTGGCTGACAATCATGGATCTAGGGGACGTCAGCGTGTGATAACCAGTTCTAAAGTCATGCATTAGATCTGCTGAGATGTAAACAAGAGATTTTACCAAACCGCACGCTATGAGGCCAGCAACAACACCTGAGTCTCTACCTGACCAGGCCGCGAAAATGAAAAGAGCTACTTTGCCGTAATTGTATGCCATGTTTATATCAGTAAGACCCGCACCGTATGCATTGGAAAAACCTAACACCGGTGCGAGGATATATGCTATGATGACATAGTACCATTTTATTTGATGAAACATCAAAGGTATGACTATGAGTGCTAAGACTGTGAAGCCAATGTAGCCTGCATAGGCTATCCATAGAGGGACAGATTCCTTAATGAAATATTCATCATGCTTTTCATCGCCTTGAATGATGGTGGAACCTTCATCTGCTACTGCAACATAATTTACACAATTTTTACATGTCATATACAAATATTTTGAAATGGACAATAAAATAGTAATTTGAAGTGTATAATTTTTTATTTAAACTTATTCAATTATATTAGTTTGTGAGGTTCATGTTGAAATAAATTACAAGGTAACTTTTTTTTTCAGTAATTGATTTTTTGCTGGAAATTATTTATGACTAACGTAAATTTTAGGTTATGTAGTGTTTAGAATTGATTTAATATGCAGGCAAACATCAGCAACTTGCTAGTAGCATTTGATACAAACAAATTAACATAATTTCGAGGAGGGTTCCGTTGCTTCCATAATGCCTCAGCTTTTTAGATTTAAAATAACTCAAAATTAAAAATTAATTGAAAATACCATTAGATATGATCAATGTGATATTATCTTAATGCACATAAGAAACTTTTTCACTTTTTTTATTATTTTATTTCATATGAATCTAAGTTTTTAAAAAATCAACGTCTAAAAATACTTATATTAGTGCATTTTTTGAAACTCTTGATGTCAAAGAATATTATATTTAAATTTGATAGTTCTTAGATATACATAATAAAGCGACACAGATTAAATCTAACGTTTTTTTTTAAAAAAAATAATTTTGAGTTATTTGAAATTAAAAAAGTTGAGGCATGATGGAGACACAAAAAATGGAAGAATTATAACCCTCATTAAAATTTATGTGAGAAAATAATTTTACCTCTCCTAATTTTTTTGGATTTTGATTTATCATACAAACTTATTGAAGTAAAGATGAGTATCTTTGCAAAATTGTAGAGACCATCTCCCAGAATTAGAGCAATGGTGAGGAAGGCCTGACAGAAAACAAAGTAAGGAACTTTCAAAGGGACCATATACTGATTTTATAATCAGAGAATAAGAATTTTTGAAACAAACCTTATAACCAGCCATGCTCCGCATACTACTTTGCGGAAGCTTTGCAGAGTACCATTCTCCTTTTAAATTAGTAAGCAATGGCCATGTTATGCCCCATGAGATGATGGCACCCAAAAGGAGAGAGAGATTCACTAAATGAGACACAATCATCCCTGCTCCCACATAGGTGAGACTAAAATCAAAGAAAAACCTGCAATTTACAAGATACAAAGCTTTGAAAATTCTATTGTAGCAACTAGAGAACATGAAATTGCATGACATAAAGAAAGACTTTTTGAGAGAATAGTAGACATTAATTACGTTTGATTCCTTGCTTGTAAACCAAAAGTAGGGAACTGAGCAAATCCACACATGTCACCATTTGTGAAGAACCACTGGAAAAAACTCCAAATAAAACTGATCCCAAAGTATCTCAAAAATCCACGGAGTTGCTTTCTGTTGCAAAAACATTTTCAATTCAATTAGAAATCGTATTTTGTATATTGTTATTTCAACATTTAAATGGATGTTGGACTACATACTTAGCTGCAATATCCCCCTGTGGGGTGTGAAAATTATTTATGAGGATTGCAGTTGCGATTCCACTTGGATAAGGCAATTTGTAGTCTAGGATCATGATCTGCATGAGCAATAAAAGGGATTAAAACAAGGAAAAAACAAAAATAGTAAAAGAACTTGAGATAATTCAATAACATACCACCATAAATTAACAACATATAACTATTTCACAATTAACAGTCTTTCTTTACAGGGCCTCGACTAGAACATGAGCAAAAAATGTCAGTAACAGTATGGGGCATATAATCCAAACAGTATTTTTGACTCTAGTATCAATTAAGATAATTCCATTTAAAGTTTTATGGTTCAAATAACTGCACACAAGGCTGGCCTCTTGTAACATAAACTAATTAGCAGAAGTTGACATATGATCATATTTTTAATATACTTCAAAGTCAAACAAGGATTTCAGAATCACATGAGCTTGCAAAGTTACCTTTCTGAGAGGAATCAGAGAGAAAAGCCCAACAAAGGAAACAGAGAATAAGAATCCAGTAAACCAGCCCATTGTGGGGTTCTTGTATCCAACATTTCCTGGTATATCCACCCCTGTGAGCTCATATGTCTTTCTGTTTAGACCCAGCATGTAGGACCCAAAACCGCCTGGTAATTAAATTATACAAATGAGAAATGGAATAAAAAAAAATTTGAATCAATCAGAGTTGATACTGATTTGATATATTATATCTTGTAGCATATTACACAAATGGCCCTTAAAGTTTATGCATATCAATACAGTTCTTAGAAGTTCTAATTGATATCAAACTGGTCCTACTGTTAAGAGCAATCTAAAAAACTGGATTAAGTCATCTCATCATTATTTTAGGATTGCAAATATATTGTAACAAATGTAGTTGAACAAGTTATTGATGTGGACGGTGGCTAGACCATTATCCACTTAATCATGGGTGAATAAGTAATAGCATGAACATTTGTGTCAACATAAATAAAATGAAATTTACTTTTTAATATTGCATCTGACCATATATGTATGTATGTATACCAATTATCATGCATCATGTCATGGTTGCTTAAATCAATATATATACATCAATTCTCTCTAATAATACAAAAAGGAGTGGGGACGAAAATCACAGAGAAAAACAATATTATTCTTCATGTCCATATTTTATATTTGTATGAACTAATATTATTATTCTTCATGGCAAACAAAACCACAGAAAAAGATTGAACAGAGATGTAATCTGTGCTGAATTTGTGGGGTTTAATTAGTCATTTGACTACAAAAAAAAAAAAAAAAATTAAACCAGTAGGATGAACAAGCAATTAATTGGTTCCACTTCACATTGTACCTCCATTAATTTGATGAAACAGCAAAGAAAAGTTTGAAACTTTACCAGAAACAGCAAGGCTGTAGCAAGCCACAGCGCAGGTCTGCACAACCGTGTTCTCCTGCTTCGTGAACGGCTTCGTGTGCCATCCGAGCTGCGCGAGGGCCTTGGTCCAGGCCTTGAGGAAGAAGAACGAGAGGAGCGCCGCCGAGACGTTGAGGGTAGGCGAGAGCCCGGTTGTCAGGTTTAGTTTCATGATTATGATGCTGTACATTGTCCCGATGACAAAACTCGCCACCAGGCCTCGGAAGGTTAACTGCTCCGTCCAGTGCGGTATCTGCTGCTCGGTCTTTCCGCCGTGCTTTGCCTCGGACTGCTGCGTCTCTTCCATCTTCTCTATCTCTTCTTCACCCCTTCTCTCACCCTCCATTGAGATACTTGCAAACTGCAATCAATTTAATATAAAAACTGTAAAAAAAAAAAAAAAAACACTTAGAATATGTCGACACTAAATCAAGACAACAACATATGCACAGAATATCTGCACAAAATTGAGAAATTTAGAAGCCGGAAATGGAAGAAATTAGGGTTTACTTGGATTAGGATTTACTTAGCAGCTAGCTAGCAGAGCATGTTGTCATAGCTAGTATACAAAAACCAAAGATAGGAGCAGCTTTGTGTATATATATATAAGACAATATCCGAGATGAAAGCAGTTATTGTTATTTTAAAAATCCTAAGGATATTGACTCTATTTTTTTCATATTATTTTTCCAGGTGAGCATGCCTTCTCTGGACTGGTACAGGTACAGGTACAGCCATGGAAATGTGCATCCAGCGCACATACAGTGGATTTGAGATATATATACAAGTAGTTTAATTTTAGGATATTTAATATTAGAGCCAACATGTGTGGGACTTTTTTGAGATAAATATTTTTTTTTTTTTTTTGAGATAAATGTGTGGGACTAATATTGTTATTTAGATCCGGTACTCAGCTCGCCGCAGTCTCCAATTATTTATTGGTTTTATCATCTTGGGCAGTGCTATTTTTGAGATAAATAAATATAGTAATATCAAATTTAATTTTTGCTCATTTAATACTCTCCTATATATAATTAAGGTCTATACCAAGTATATATGTATCATTTACTAATAAGTAATAATTTAATAAAAGAAAACTATTGAATACAAATTTAATTAAACGTTTTCTTTATAAAGCTATCCACATGAACACCTGTTCATACACTGTCCATTAATGTCTCAGTTTTGGGTCTTATTCAATGAGGTTAATAAGAGAAAGATCAAGTTAGACCTTACTACTGTTAAGCTTATGTGGGATAGTACACTGGTTTTAAACTACTCTGACAGGAATTATGCCTAATGCTTAATTTGTGTTATATTTTGGGTTTTTTGGAATTGTAGGAATAAAGCTATATTTGAGGGTAAATTGCTTCCAAATTTTAATTCCATTGTGATTAAAATTCTAACTCTCTTTAAATCTTGGACTGGGCAGGAGTGTGATTTGGATATGATGATTACTGGAAATCAAGCTATTATCATTGAAGAGGTTGAAGAATCTGACATAACAGCAGTGGCTTCAATCACAGCTGCTTAACATTTTCTTTAATTTCTTTATGTATTAGCTTGTTGACATATGGTAGGGTTAATAAGCTTTTAAATACTCTTTGTGTTTGCCAGTTGATCTGTCTGGCTGTCATTAAGTAGTAGTTTGGATTTATATCAGTCTCCTCTTAAAGGTTTCTGATTAATTGTAGGTTTTGTTTGTACTTTTGTTTTCTCCTTAAAAGAAATGGGAGAAGGTGGATAGTTTTCCACTTAGATCAAAAAAAAAAAATTAAACGTTTTCTTTTTTTTTTTTTTCCTGCTTGTCGATATTTTATGGAAATCAATATGCTACATATTAAATTCTAATGATGACAGAACACATTTTCAAGTAGCTATTTCAAAATTATTTATTAATTATATTTGAAGAGTCATGTCTTATTAAGTACAAACCAAATAATTATGCATAAAATAAACATGCATGCTTTATAATTTATTAGTAGCAGTATCATAATTTTTTCTATATTATTTTATCATTATTACTACTATTACTACTATTTTTATTGTATATTTTTTGGATTGTGTATGACTTGTAAAGTTGTAAGGGTATAAATTATGGTGGTGGTAGTAGTCTCTCTGTTTTTTTAGATAAAGATGAGGTTAAACCACTTAACTAAATTTAAATGTCTATAAAACACTTCCATCCGGGTTTTGAACATGTGACCTTCCACACATATAGCATTGCCCTTAGCCACTAGACCAAAGACTGGTAGTAGTCTCTTTTGGTGATGTAAGATTTTACTTGTGACTGAAAGCTATATAATCTGACTTGGTGCATGACTTTGCTTGTATTCAAACTTTAATTTAGATATTTAAGTCCGATCGTTTGGAAGTATTATATATTATGAGTAAATCAATATGTCAAGATGCCTATCTAGCTAGTCACTTTATGTTTGTCATACGTTCCTGTCGCCATATGTATGTGAAAGCCAAATATCTCATTATACTATAGTTAGCCGAGTCCATATCTGCTGTTATTCTCAAAGAAAAACAGGACTCTGTTATTTTAATTTGGGCTGTTAAATCGATACGGACGGATCTGTTCGGGTCACTTTAGATTTTAGAAGTCTTCTTAAATAGATTTGATCCGTTGATTTTGATCCGACGGTCCAAATTAGAATAACGGACTCTTGCTATTCTATATATATGGAATAACAACCGATATGAATTCATAGTTAGCCAATACAAATATATATAAGAGAAATATCTTGTGTCCATCCATGGACTTCCATCACACTCACAAAGAGTCATGTGATGGGGCCCACCACATCACACTTTGTGAGTGTGATGGACCGTCCATAGATGGACGGTAGGTCACACTCTATATATAAACAAACATATAGACGAGTCAAGATTCTCGTCTTGAATTTGTGACAAACGCTAATGTAGCAATGTCACCAATCATCAACAACGAGCCTACTCTATATGACTATATATAACTAGGATCGAGGCCTCGCATTGCTTCGGCAACATTTTGTTTGTTACGTTGTACTTTCAATGGTTACTACGTTCTAAATTATAAAAATATTAATGTATAAGACATATAAATTACCTATAAAGAAATAAAATAGAGATAAGTTATAGTTATTTTCGTGGAGGATCAGTTGACAATGCATATTTTTCTGATTTTTTACGAATTTTTATAAAATTTTGAAAAATATCATTGTCAAGATTGTCAAGATAACAATTGTTAATGGATCACTTCTCTTTAAATAATAACTTGAACCAATTCATATATCACTGAAACCGAAAATTTATTATTTATTGTAGAGAATATAAATCAGAACATTTTTACAATATACTTTACTAAGGACACTATATAGAATTTGATCACTATCTAATTATAACAATAATTAATATAAATAAAATGAAATGTCTAGCCAAAAACATAAAAAATCAAAAATCAAATTTTTGGTAAAAAACTAAAAAAAAGAAAGGAAGTAGCATTAACATAGTTAGTTACCTGAGAAGACTTTCAAGTTTTGATAATCTTGACTGTTCAATGGTTATTCTTTTTCTCGACTAAAATATGCATTTACTTAGTCATTAGATTATATTTTAGAAACTTTTATTACACAGTGTATACAACTCGATATGATGATGTTTTCAACAAATTTAGTATTAAATTTGATTTTGAGTTAGATATATTTCATTTTAATTTATAGTGTGTTTGAAAATAAAACTTTAAATTTATTTTTTTATTTTCATAAAAAAAATTTTGGTTTTCTATAAATTTGATTCACCAAATTTCTTGTGTTACTACTCTATTAAAAATTTTTTAATTTATTATAAACATAAATTCTAAAACTATTCCTTTAAAAAAAGAAAAAAAAAAGGCTGAGTAAGAGCCGTATAAAACAAAATGGAAATTTTTTTATTTTTTTTTAAAGTAAAGATTCCCAGACAAACAGAAAACGACGAAATCCACAGTACGATTCTTCCGTGCTATCATCCGTATAACAAACGCAGAAACAACTAATTTTAGATTTCTTCACGCAAAACACTCACAGAAAATCCGGAAATATATTTTTTGAAGTTTATCTCGTGCACGAAACATCGTACTGAGTTACAAAGATAGACAATCTATACCCGGCTCATAATTTTACAGCAAGGCGCGCAATACAGAGGATCAGATAAAACCCGTAAAATCGAGAGTTAATATTCGTGCAAATTCTGAAAAAATGGAAACGCGAACTCGAGAATAAAGTTCAGGGAAATTGTGTTTATCTTCACACAAAAATGTTCCTAAATTTGGCTTGGTGGCCCCACTCCCATATGTATAAAGAATTTAATATCGTATTAATGTATTATCGGATGTATATATGGTTTTTGGATGAAGCTGATTTTATAGAGTTTTTTTTTTTTTTTTTTTTTTTTTTTGAGCAAAAGATTAGGATCAAGCCCCCAATTTCATTGATTTAGAAATTTGATTTAAGTCATTTAACTGATTTTATATACAGAGTTGAGATCGAGCGTTTTATTTTTTAAAGAGGACATATATGCATGTGTTTTAATCCCTTGATGGTGAACAATGGAATTTTCATTAAATTCATCAAAAGAATCTTAAAAATAAAATTTATAGAGAAAGTCATAAACTGGTCATGTTACAAAAACCCATTTAATTTAAATTATCCTAAATTACAGTTGATATCTAAGTAACATGAAACTTTTTTTGATAGAATAAATTACATGAAATTTGAAATACTATCAATAATATTTCTATATTTTTTTTTCACTTTTTGATATGTCATTATTAAAATTGTCATATAATTAATCCCTCCCAATTTTGCATTGGATAGTATAGAAACGGTTGAGGCTGTTGGCTGTCCAAAGAAATTAAGTAATTCTATTCAGGGCTTGATTATATTTCCTGAGAGATATTTGTCAGGCTCACTCACATGTTACGCTGACTTATTAAAAAACTAATTATCCAAACAAGTTAGCAAAAACAGAGTGTGATCGATGTAATGCTTTAACTGTACAATAATATTATTTAGGAAGTCAACTCGATCAGCGTTCTAAGATAATCATCGGCCAATAAAGGAAATAAAATGTCGAATAAGCAACCAACTGACAACACTAATTAACTATTTTCAACTAATTACATAATTTAGTACTGAACAGAAATATAAGTATGTCAGTGTCACCGTGTACTTATCAATTTCTTTTTTGAGATATAAAATTATCGATTTCAATTTTCTGTATTTTAAGTGTTTTTAAAATTGACTATAACATTTTTGGTACTCGATAGATTTTTTTAGATAAGATGAGAGTCAAGCCACTCGAATTTACATGTCTATATATATAGGACCTCATCCAGGTTTCGAACCTGCAACTTTCCATACGGAGAGCGTTACCCTTAGCCACTATATCAAATGCTGGTTCTGGTACTTGATAGATATTTAACAATTTGTGATGGGTAATTAAAAACCAGAACAAAAGTACAAATACCATACTTTACAAAATACAAATACAAATTGCTGTATAAAAATATTAAATCAACATGTAACAAAAAATATTATACATGTACAGACGTGAAAGCCAGTAAGCACACATGGCCTGTTGTCGTGGCATGATATTTTTTATCCCGAAAATAATGCAGAGAAATATTATTTGTTTATTACAAACTATACAAAGAATTAATTAGAAGATAGATGATAGACCTATGAAATTGGATTTATAACTGCATGATGCTTTGCTTCCTCTTAATGTCCTAGATTTAATTCCAAATAATTAAGAGACAAATTATCAAATATGAGGTTTTTTTTTTTTTTTTTAAAAGCAACTGTATATGGTTGCTTCGTTAATTAACATGGCTGTAATTATACCCCACTCTAACCATGATTTATATTTGGAAAAGGGTTAAAATCACCAGTGGAAAAACAAAGTAACAAACTCATTCAAATTCACATTTGAAATGTCACAAGTTGTAACTAACTAACTGCAGTTCACATCTGAAAAATTGAAATTCGTAAAATATATTTATACTTGAAGGATCTAACCATATTATAATTGTAAAGAATGTCAAACCATTGTTCTTTCTAGGCAGCCAACCGCCCAACCCATAAAAAAATAAATAAAAACAAAACAAAACAAAAAAAATTTCATGAGTTTATTCGTTTCTTAATTATATGAGCTACTTGAATGATCGGAATGTGATAATTTATAAATATTCAACTTGCAAACAGTAGTACAAGATATCATATAAATATATATATAATAAGAGTAAAACTACCATGTTCTTAAACTGATAGAGGTATTTCGTGAGCTTAACACCAAAAACATATCAAACCGTATCCAAATTATGATTTATATGGCTCAATAAATTATTTATATCAAAATCTTATAGCATGTAATTTTTTTTTTCATTTTTAGAGATTTTTAAGTATTTATTTATTTTTTAGTAGCAACTATACAATATTAATAATCTCATTAAATTCTTTATATCAAAATCTCATAGGATACAAAAAATTTTCATTTTTTGAGTTTCTTAAGTATATGTTTTGGAATTTTTTAGAATGACCTCAAAATAATAATACAATAATGTATAAAACTATGTCATCTTTAAAAAATCCAAAACAAATACTTAAAAAACTAAAAAAAATGGAATTTTTTTGTATCCTAAGAGATTTTAATATAAAGAATTTAATGAGAACTATAAATCAAAATTTAGTAATGGTTTATTATGATTTTTGAGTTAGGAGCACGGGAGGCCTCTGTGCTCTTAGGAGCACGCTAGATTTACTCATAATATAAATATATAATCAATGTTCATATGTAACTTTTAAAAAATCCAAAACAAATACTTAAAAATCTTTAAAATGGAAAAATTGAAAAATTGAAAAATGCTTAGATGACACATGATTTTGACATAAAGAATTTATAAAGCCATATAAATTAAAATTTGGATATGGTTTGATATGTTTTTGGTGTTAAGAACATTGTAGTTTTACTCTTATATAATAAAGTCAAATGTATACAAATTAATTTTGAAACTTGAACGCCATAAACGAGATAACAGGTTACATTTGCTTTTTGTATCAGAACGAAAAAAAAAAAAAAAAGATATGTTTATAAATTATATGACAGATATTCATGCGTGGGTTTGCATAACTTAGCAAGTTATTAACTAAATAATAAATATTAAAGAAAAATTCTACACTCGTGCAGGAAGTTATCGATAAAAATTAAACTTCGTCATAGTTTATTTTATTTGACATAGTCACATAAATAAAAGATTAAAGATTAAAAAGAAAATAAAACCAATGTTGGATAACATTTTTTTTTCCCATTCCAAACTGGCTATGATAAAAAATGAATTAGATTGCTTCAAATATGATTGAATATGAATAAATCATAATTTGTAATTCCTAATACTTTATTTTCATCAATGCAGATTTTGATCATAACATTTACATACTTTGCCTTTTTTTTTTTTTTTATTATTGTAAGACAGTTTGTTTTTTTGGTCAAAAAGCTCATCAAATCCCTTAATGAGCTCAAGTCTCATCGTCGTGAAATTTTTATTTGTCCAAAATTTTACCAATTTTAATACGATACTAAAACTTCTACTATTTTATTTATCATATTTAAATACCAATTGAGCTGAGCCAACTACGACTAGAGGTGACAAATTGGGAAGGCGAGTTGAATTAAGGTCAAACGGTTTAGGTACGTAAGTTTGACCTTTTAAAAGATCTTGGGTCGGATCAATTTCGATATAAATTTTTTTTTGGATACTATGTTGGTTTGAGTTGTATTGCATACTGTTTGATCTTGGGTCGAGTCGGATTGGGTCAGGTCAATTTGACTTTCTAAAAGTGCCAGATCGGGTCGTGTCTTGCCACCTGTAACTACGAGTGATTATGCTATGGATCGGCTAAGCAACCTTTCATTTTAAATCGAACGGTTCTTATCAAACACGTCTCTTTAATTGTATCTAAAAGACATATCGTGACCACCCGATTATGAAAAATGAACGGTCCATATTTCATCTGATCCATAGCAAACATTTGCGGCTACTAGAAGTGGTCTGGCACAGTGAAACAGACCTCTTTGTGGGCTTCAGGTCCGTTCTACTTCCAGCCCAATGCATGTACAGTACACTATGCTCCTCTCTAATTTCCATGTTGCATATCATATTTATGCAATGTAAATTGATCAATTTGGATCAAAGAACATCCTTCGTTATTAATTAACTCTAGCAAAAAAAAAAAAAAAAACATGTCATAATATCATGTCCCTCTCGGTATATTCTACTTAATTATAGCATTAATTTAGCAGGCTCGTATACGTAGAATAATCGATCTCTACTAATCTTCTCGTCATAATATCATGTCCCTATAATTTATAAATAAACAATGTCGAATAGAACAAAATATTTTCACTTGTTTAAATTATTTGTGGTAACCAAAGGTTATATGATGACTCTTCAAGGAAATCTAATATTAATGTGACTCAAATTAATTATCCGCTAATATAAGTTTTAAAAATGATAACTATTATAATAGTGCTATTTAACAATTACTAAAAAGATCAATTGGTTGATAACATACATGATGTGGCAGTGCTTAAAGACTCAACTCTCTTCTATAATGTAAACAAAAGTATTGGAAAACAAATTAATAAAAAAAATAAACAAAAGTTATGACGCTAGTACAGAAAGGGGATTCAGTACGTACTGAAGGCACAAAAGTTATAATTCAATATCGTCCTTGTTAATTATTAATACCCAACACTAATGTTATGATTCCTTTTTTTTTGAGTATTAACCCGTAGGTCACGAATTCAAATCTGCTGTTATTCTCTTTAGAATAACAGGACCCTACTTTTCTACTGATGACCGTTGGATCAAAATCTATGGATGAGATTTTTTCAAAAAAGACCCCTATAATCTAAAGTAGGTCGATCCTATCCGTCCGTTTTGATCTAACGGCTAGAATGAGAATAACAGAGTCCTGTTATTGTCTAAGAATAACAGCAGATACGGACTCCGTACGTCACTAATGTTATGATTCAGTGACGGACTGACGGTCATCTTTAATTCAGTTACCTTTTATCCCACTTCAGTAATGGTAAGACCAGTGACAGTCACTAAGGACCTTAGGACCTTAAATGTCCATCATGGAATCACCTTTATGTACTAGTTTTAAAACATATCTCCTTTATCCAAATATGTATCACATGACACGTGATTAATGAGATTTTGTCCGGACAGTCTTTAACTATGATATATACTTCATATATAGACCGAATTATGAGCATCCAGGTCTAGTTAATTGATAACCATTAATTAATCAGTGCCTTTTGGTTGTGCTAAGTACTACTTAAAGTTGCAGCCAGCACCTTTGTCTTTGTCAATTGAGCTAGATATATATATAGAGACATATATAGTCTAGATTATAATGGAGGAATAATCAATACATGAATTGTGGCTAGAGTACGAATCTGCTGTTTTTTAAAGAAGAAAAACAGGATCGGTATCCGCTGCTTTTCTAAAAAGAAAAGCACATCCTGCTTTTCTAAAATCCGATGGTTGGGAAACACCGAGATACTTTGAGATCTGTGCAGTAAAAACCGAAGTACTTTGAGATTGGTGCAGCAGCTAATCCCGACCATCCGATTGGAAAAGCAGGGTGTGCTTTTCTTCTCAGAAAGGTAGCCAATACCGATCCAGAAAAACATGGTGTGTTTTTCCGATCGGATGGTCGTGATCGATTGTCGCACAAATTCCAAAGTATTTCTGTGTTTGGCGCACCGATCTCAAAGTATTTCCGTGTTTCTCAACTATCAGATCAAGAAAAACACAAATTCGTATCACGTGTTATCCGACATTTCGGATAACAGGACCCTGTTTTTCCACTCGGCACCGTCGGATTAAAATGAAGGGATGGGATCTGTTCGGCAAAACTCTCTTTAGCTTTAAAAACCGAACTTCGCACTGAATCTGAACCGTTCGATGTGATCCGACGAACCTGAACACAATAACAGGTTCGACCAGTTATCGTTGAGAATAACAGCAGATTCGGACTCAGAAAAGCAGGCCAGCTCCAGCCCCTTTCACCGAAAAGCAAAATTGTATTTGTGAGTGATTGCTGTAAAATGCTTTTCAAAGGCTATGAAAATATATTGTGCTGCTTATGCACCTTGTCTCTATCGTGCTTGGGAGAATCAAAACGCAAGGCCGTGGGGTGAAGGAATTGTTGATAAGATATATACTAAGCCTGACAGATGGCTGGCCAATTGTAAAATTCTCCGGCCGCTTTAGGAAAAAAAAGCGGAATAATGTGCTCAAGTAGCAATTTTATGTTTGTCACGCAGTTTCTAGTTATGCAATTATATGATACATATAGAGTAAATCTAGCATGTTCCTATGAGTACGGAGGCATCCCGTGCTTTTAACTTAAAAATCATACTAAATCATCATGAAATTTTGATTTATCATTCTCATTAAATTTCTTATATAAAAATCTCTTAGCATACAAAAATTTTACATTTTTTGAGTTTCTTAAGTATATGTTTTGGAATTTTTTAGAATGACATCAAAATAATAATAAAATAATGTATAAAACTATGTCATCTTTAAAAAATACAAACAAATCTCAAAAAATGGAAATTTTTTGTATCCTATGATATCTTGATATAAAGAATTTAATGAGACCCATAAACCAAAATTCGAAATGATTTAGTATGATTTTTGAGTTTGGAGCACGAGAGGCCTCTGTGCTCCTAGGAGCACCATAGTTTTACTCGATATATATATATAGAGTAAAACTATAGTGCTCTTAAGCTCACGGGGGCCTCCCGTGAGCTTAACACCGAAAACATATCAAATCATATCCAAATTTTGATTTATATGGACCCCGTGAGCTTAACACCGAAAACATATCAAATTATATCCAAATTTTGATTTATATGACTCAATAAATTCTTTATATCAAAATCATGCATGATGCAAAAAATTTTCATTTTTTAGAGATTTTTAAGTATTTATTTCAGATTTTTTAAAAGTTACCTGTGAAACATTGATTATTTTATTAATATTGTATAGTTGTTTTTAAAAAAATCCGAAATAAATACTTAAAAAAATTCAAAATAGAAAAAATTTGTATGCTATAAGATTTTGATATAAAATTTATTGAGCTATATAAATCAAAATTTGGATATAATTTGATATGTTTTTTGTGTTAAGCTCACGGGAGGTCCCCGTGAGTTAAGAGCACCATAGTTTTACTCTCTCTCTAGAGTAAAACCGTCCATATGTATAAAGAGAAACATCCTGCGTCCATTGAAAAACCGTCCATACATCCATAAATATGTATGGAAGGTAACAGATACATCCTGAAATGTTACAGATGCATCTCAAAATATAATTTATGGACACTATGAACGATTTTTCTATGACACTAGGTATTACTCATATATAAATAAGTTTCAATGCATCACACATCATGTACACGAAAATTTTACCATAATTATAGCATATACTTGTCAGGATGTTGACATATTAATTGTTGACATTAATTAATGTCAGTTAATTGAGTGGCGTCAATTAATTCAGGCACCTATATAGTAACAAATGCATTAAAGTCAACAGTATTATTCTATTAATTAATAAACAATGCCCACAATATGTCTTCTATCAATTTTTATTTCTTCAGAGGGAAATGGACCAAATGGTTGAGTGATCGATACATGTACTGATATATAGTTCAATGGCCAATTCTTCTATAGATTGGAAGAGATATAGATCGTTCATTTGCCTGAATCGGATGGTTATGATATATTTTTGGAGTACAAGCAAAGAAAGATGCTTGACTTGTGAAATTTGAATAACTCAATTAGAAATGGACGGTTGTCCATAGAAGAACAACTCTAGTTCAATACCGTCACTCGTCATACGCACTGCCTTTTTTGTGGTATACAATTTGTTTTTTACACGCAACATTTTTTGTACGTGGTATACAATTTTGGTTTTTGTTAATTTGGTTTTAGTACTTGATATGTAGCAAACGTTGGTTATAATTATGCACACTAATAATATTATTATGCTTATAAAATTAACTCGTCGAATATATATCTCTTTGACTCTTTCATATAGTGGTATATAGTTTCGTTTCAGTTGTTATGTTGCAAGTGTTGGTATAAAATTTGCCCTTCCCCAGTCCCCACGTGGGGAGCGGCACGTAGGGACTGGAGCGGGGACATAGGGATTGGAGTGGCAATATGTGTGGTTGCTCACTCCTTAATGTAACTATGGACAAACTTGAATAAGCAATTGGAAATTTTTTTTTTTTTTGAGAGGCTGACAGTTGCTGCAACAATTGAAAATTTTTGTGGAGTACTTTTGGAGCTATTATCAGATTCGATATATATAATTATTCTAGTCTCCTTAATCATTCTAAAAATTATTTGTCTATCATAATTACTTTTTTAAACTCGAGTAAACGAATATATATTGGTATATAAAACAACTACTAAAGTTTGGTGTAAGTACTTTTACATTTGATATACTCACAAATGACATTCAGAATAATCACTTTTTTACTGATGGTGTGGTACAATATGAGAAAATTTATTAGAGAATTTTTTTAAGGGGCTAGTCATGACTATTATATTTAATCTGCGACAATTAATGTCATTTAATGGAATACAGTTGTTATCATTTAATGTAGTACTAATTTTAATTTATAGGAGGAATTTATTGCGCTATATTTTGTGGATATAAAATAAAGAGTGAGGGTATTGTCAACTATTAATAGTACAAATTACCCTCTATTATTGGTTGTATCTCAAATTTTAAAAATATTAATAGTGGATCCAAATATTTCATTATGATATTTATATCCAATTTAACTTGTATACCAAATTTTAGAATTTTTCGTAACTTTTTACTATTTTTAAGATATTTTCAAAGGTCACTTGATTAAAACATTATGAACCATTTAAATAGGTGACATTTTAAAATATCTGAAAAAATACTAAACAAGTTTCAAAAAATATAAAATTTGGTTTACAAGTAAAACTGTATATGAAGACCATAATGAACAGTCTGGATTGGCAATAAATATTTTAAAATTAGAGATACGAGTCAATAATACAGAGCAACCCGTAATATTAATAATATAATAGCCTCACTCTAAAATAAAAACAAATTGACTATGACAGGGAATGTGAATTTCGTCACGATGGTGTCCGGGAAACAAATTACCTGATCTGGTGCGTCGAGTGATTGTCCTCTACTGCACAGTACGGTGCGGTGCGGTACAACGACCTTTAAATTATAGGGAGGGTTTTTGAGATTGGAGTTATCACGAATCTTAAAACAATCGGACGGCTCATCTACTGTGCCGTAAGGTACTGCGCAGTAGACGATAGCAATTGGTGTGCATCAAGCACATGCCAGGCAGTTTGGTGCAACAATTTCAATAGAAAGGATGTGATTGTGAAGCGGTTAAGCGATGAAAGCATGAAAGCCAGTAAGGCCACACCAGCTAGCTGATAAAAATGTTTTAGCTATTCTGTTGTTAAAAGCAACCACCCACCTCCACAAAAATGGCAGATTTTTATTTTATGTTATTTTCTTGGGGCAAGGAAAACAGGATGAATACCCCACCCGCAAGGGTCAAAATCTACCCCCTAAATTGCTTCCAGCGCGAACCTCAAAGCTGTCCGTAAAAAAATTTTACATTAAAAAATTGACCATGATAGGGCCCAATTAACCATTTCGGCCCACAGTAAGCTTAACTTGATCTGGGCCCGCCCAAGTATCATCTTGCACGCCCTGCCTACACACAGTCCTTGCCACAGAAGATCCCCAACATTTGCTGTACTTCAGCGTACTTGGGTCGAAGAACAGTATAAGGACAAATAAACTTTGGTCGGGATTTTAGCCTATATAAAGGACCCTAGACCTCAAGGCTAGGATTGTGACTTACACTCATAGGATAGCCATTTGCTTTAAGTTTAGAATTATGTATTAGGCTTTTAGCTCCTTTTGTCTTAGCTCGGTGTAGTTCGGCAAAGGACTATTAGACCACTCCAACTACTTCACAAATTGACCATTCTAGAGGATACACACTCGCGACATCAATCGATCAATTATGATATTCATTTAGAAATTAGAACTACAAGTCTACAATGATCCCAGTAATTTTACTTTTCATTTAGATATTAAGAAAAAAATGTAAGGAGAAAAAGATAAACAAAAAAAATTGAACCAAGAATCTAATTCATGCCTCATATTATCATATATATATCTAGAGCTAGCTGAGACTGAGAAACATGATCATTAATTGCTCTAATGTTCGAAGTTTATTCCACACTACAAAACACGAAAAACTATTTAGCGTATTGGACTCTTCACTCTTTAATTGGTACCTCTGAATATATATATAGATTGGTTAATGAGTAATGAACTATGAACTAAATGGGTATATATATATATTCCGGCTACAATTTATGCATAGCACACTTTGGTCATGCTATGCGGTCCATATCTCCGTTTTTGGTGTCCAAATAGTCGATCCGAACCGCTCAACTTAATCTTTATATCAAAATCTACTAGAAACCAAATTTTATAATTTTTAGAATTTTTTTGCTATTTTTAATGATAGGGAGAAAATGACTACATCCAAGGGATCTGGTTCATACAAAATAATGGTTTTCTCTCCCTCATTAAAAATAGCGAAGAAATTCTAAAAATAATAAAATTTGGTTTGCTAGCATATTTTGGTGTAAAGATTATATTGAGCGGTTCGGATCGATTATTTGGACACTGAAAATGGTGATACGGACCACATAGCACGGCCAAAGTGTGCTATGCATAGCACCATAGCTTAATTCTATATATGTAACTCTCATTAATTATTCCCCCAACAAGAGAATTTTCTTTTAGATAAAGGATTACCCCTATTCCTTCTCACATTAAGCACATTGTTTTGCTTTGATATACTGTTGACGAATATGATTCTTCTAATAATTCTCAGCTAATGCTATTCAATATAGTAACCTCACTTAACAATAGAAGAATTATAAAAAAAGGTCTCAATTTGTAAAAAGCAACAGATTTTATAATACTCGTTAAACTTGTTGTCATATACAAGCTTTGCTACCAATCACCATTTTTTTAATTTAACTTAATTATTACATATGAATAAACTAATATTTTCCATTCTCATAATATATGACACCGAATTAAGATCAATTGCATAGAGACAATATCATTGTGTCATCTTTTCATGGATAAAAGGAGGAAAGGGATGCATCATTTGAAACAAGAATGCATAGCCAATGATCGGAGACTCCATTATTTGGTCAACTAGATTAAAAGCCAGTTGGATAGAGACATGGCATATAGAGCCATATCTATAATTATGCCTCTTTTTGAAATCCACATGGGGGTGATGGCTGAGAGGCGTTATATAATTATGCTTCTCCAAAGAATGTTGCTTTGTTATTACAAGAGTAATAAAGCACTCCAAATTATACAGTAACATGCATGATAACTGATTTTAGTTTTGAAGTATAACTATAACCTTTCAAACAATAAAGGAAGAGAGAGAACCTAATAAATGAAGAGTTTTATATAGTTTTTGCTCACCAAAATCCGACCCGATCCGATCCATTGACACCCCTAACATATATAAATTTATTATTCCACTTAAGTGATGAAGTTATTAAATTGAATATAACTCATCTAACTTTGAAAAGGCTGGAGTTCTGAAATGTTAGCTGTATATGAGCTCCTATTATTTTCTTGTTTAGATTTAATTTGATTATAAAGTTAAGATGTTGTTATATAGTATATCCTTTGGGGCCCTTTATATCATTTATTGTTCTCAAATATAAGATCCTGAAATCTTATAGTTTGGATTAATCTCTTGTATAATATTACAAAAAAGAACAAAGTAGATGGATTTAAAGATATAACTAATATCTTGTGAGACTATGGGATTGATGATGAGGTGGTGGAAAATATAATTAGGGCTCCAAATGGAACACCGTTTTCCGTTATTTCGTTTCGTTTCGTTTGGACGAAATGATTTTTTGTTTCATTAAACGAAACAAAACTATTAATGAAACGACTAATTTAATTTTGTTTTCAAATTTGACAGAAAAATACTACTATAAAACGATTATTTTTATTCTTTCGTTTCGTTTCATTTCATCCCAAACGAAACGAAAACGCAACAATTTTTTATTTCGTTAAACTAAACGAAACTGTACATTTTCGTGGTTGTTTTCCATGTTATGCAGCACTAGATATAATCCAGTTTCATCAGAAAATGGTGCATGGCATGAGGGTGATCATGACTCAATGAGTATGAATTAATAATTCTCTGATCTTATACTCAAATGCGTTGAAATCAATTGCGATCATTTTGGATCGCAGGACCTGAGATCTCACTATGGACAGTTGAGATTATTTAAAAAAAACTCCTCTAAAAATCATATCCGTCGGTTGAGATTATATAAAAAAAACTCTTCTAAAAATCACATTCGTCGGATCGTAATTGCAGGGCCTGAGATCTATATATTTTGGATCGCAGCAGATACGGACTCATACTCAAATGACTTTTATAGATAAAAATATTGCATATTTTGTTTCTTCGATATATGTTTCACAGTTCACACACCCACAAATTAAACTTCATACTCCTTTTAGTTCATGGGTGAATTGTCCGAATGCAATAAATTAATAATCTAAATTCTAAATTGAATCAAAAGGAATTCAAAGGAATTCTACGTGACATCAGCCGAATTGAAATACTATTAGTCCAATTGTTTTAGATCAAACGTTCGAATACAAAAAACTAAAAAAAAAAAAGAATCTTTTTTAAACTTTAGACTAACAACAACGAATGGATTGAATAAAAAGAACAACTAGTTACCGATCATACCGAGTGCTTATCCTCTGCTGCGGCGCAGTATTGTACTGCGAAACGAATCAACGATGTGGATGATGGTGAAGGTCTTTTGAGCTCGAGTTACACGAATCTTGAAGTGAATCCAACGGCCAGAATACTGCGCACTACACGATCGATATGAATTGGATCATATCTCGGCGTAGCGGAGCAAAAGTGTGTTCGGCAAATAATAATCTCACGATCATATCTGAAGGTGCCTCTTCTCTTCTTTCTTACGTCTTGTCCATTTTCGATTCGAAAAAGGTGAACAAGAGGTCCAAAACGACAAAAAAGTATCATGATCGAGTTGATTTCTTATTAGTATTTTCTCATAGAAAAGTGCCAAAACATAATTTATTACGAAGAAATTGTGTAACTATGTTCCAAACAATAATTGATCTCATCAGCTAAAACAGTTGATAAAATTGTTGTAAAATGATTGCCACGACTCACCGAGCTCTTCAATAAGGTTAACTAAAAAAATATACTTAAGCATCTTTAAATTATAATTTATACGCTTCATTAAATTCTTTCTATGAAATACGGAGGGATACAACAATTTAAAATTTTAAAAATAGTTTTTAAGTATTTGTTTTGGATTTTTAAGATACTTTTCATATCAATTTACCATTATCATCATCATCATCATAACTAGTACTTATAGGAAAATACATAAAAATTATAAAAATGAAAAAAATTTTGTAATCTATGAGATTTTGGTATAAACAATTTAATGAAAGACATAATCACAACGAATGAAACCTTGTACCCAACGAATGGAACCTGTTCGCGTCAAAGGATGTTAAATCATTAAGTGTTTTTACTCCCATAATCCCAATATCATATGATTCATATCAAAATCAGTAAAAAAAAAAAGGAACTGATCAAAATATAGCAAATTAATCTCCAATAAATATTATTCCGGTATTTTTTTTTTTTAAATCCTTGCGTGCAAGACCAAACCGTGTGTAAATAATAAAGAACAAAGTATGAGCTTGTAGTACGGTCATGCATTGTAGATTTGTTGTGCGCGAAACAAACTCATCTCTTCATCTCTCCATCATTAATCAACTGATAATAATAAAAAGAAGAAAACATCGTGTTAAAGCCACGCGCCATTCTCTTTGGTCCATGCCCCTCTCTTTCTCCCTTCCCCTCTCGATCGCTCGCGCGTAGACGACTTTCTTCTTGTTTTCTTACCTTTGCGATTTCTCCAATCAATTCCCTTCCCTTTCTCCCCTTTCCTTTTCCCCTCCCTACTTCCAGCCGACCCACTTCGGCAAATTGTATTGCATTTGTGGCCTCTCTTTATGCGTGGCATTGTCACTCAAATAGATTATTGAAGATTAGACTTTGGAAGAAGAGAAGAGAGTAACCGAATACCAACCAACCCCCATTTAAACAATTCACTCACTTTTGTACTACCATCCAACTTTGGTTCGTAGCCTCGTACAATTACAAAACAACCAGTACTACTACATGCGCCAAGCCAATATATAATATATATATGAGATGAAACAAAACGAGCTTTTCATAGTGTGTGTGGGGAACTTCAAACTTGGGGATGATTGATTGATTGAGCTAGCAATTCAACAACAGAACCCATTTGATTTGGCCATTTCAGAGAGAAAGTTCTGAGCTTTAGGGAAAGGGAATCATCATAAGCAGGTGAGAATTTTCTTACTTTGCCACATAAAATTGTATTAGATTATGTTTTTGTTTTGATTTGATTGGTAAGTGCATGTGTTGAATGATTGAATTGCTCTGTTTCAGACTTTCAGTTCGATTAGCAGTATATTAAGCAAGGTTCTTCTTTTGATCAAGCAATTCTCAGACAAAGCTTGTTCATACTTCATATATAGTTCTCAATTTCTCATAATATCCGACCATTTTTCATTCTCTACAATTTAATCGCTTTTCAATTTTGAAATCGTAGCTATATAACTTGCATGTTTTTTTTTCGTGTGAAATCAGCATTGTTCTTGGCCAGTTTAGACCAGTCAAAGTCGTTGACTTTAGCCCTTCTATCCTACTGTTCTTAACAAAAACCATGTATTGTAAATTATTAATTTGATAGAATAGAATAACCCAAACCACATTCCCTGGTCCCAAATCTGAAAATGATACTGTGATCATCTCCCAAATGCAGACGGAAAAGAGAAGGAAGAAGAAGAGAAACCCTCAGTCGACCCAGCACAACGACCAAATCGAGCTGATGGAGGCAGATTCCTCGAAACACATTCCAAATAACGAGATAGAGAGGGCGTCGGCGGCGGCGTCGGCGTCGGACATTGAGTCGGAGCCGCTCGATGCAACCGAGTTCAAGCGGCTGCCGCCGTGGTCGAAACAGATCACGCTGCGCGGCGTCGTGGCGAGCCTCTTCATCGGAGTGATGTACAGCGTGATCGTCATGAAGCTGAACCTCACCACCGGCCTCGTGCCGACGCTGAACGTCTCGGCCGCGCTGCTGGCGTTCGTCTTCCTCAGAGCCTGGACCAAGCTCCTGCACAGGCTCGGCTTCGTCACGACGCCGTTCACCCGCCAGGAGAACACCGTCGTTCAGACCTGCGCCGTGGCTTGCTACAGCATCGCCGTTGGAGGTAGGTAAAGTAGTAATTTATTTAGGTGCATTTGGTGAGATTGGATATGAAAAGATTGGATTTTTTGTTGTTTTTGGCTGGTTTTATGTTAGGGGAGGGATCTGGACCATGTATATATTGACAATCTTGATAATAGTATATTTGATGAATTTTAAAAAAATATTTAAAAAATCTTAAAATTGAAAAAAAAAAATTATAGATGCGTTATTTACTGTATAGATTGATAGTCTCTTAAATTTTAATCAATTTGAATATTATTTGATCGCTCATCAAATTTTGAGCTCTTTTTAACGGTTATAATTTGACGGACTATTAAATAACTCTTATATTGAATATTATTAAAAATATAATTAATCTATAAGTTTGATAATGCAACTATAACTTTTTTCAAATTTTTTAAAAAAATTTCAAATTTATCAAATATGTCATTTTCAAGAGATCCTCCTCTTTATGTTACCTTTGCAATTTAATTTTAGGATATTTTTATTGAAGTAAATTTTACTGGGTTTAAGCATCTAAAAAAAAAGTTTTTTGGGCCAAGTCTGATACAAAGAAGGCCCAGAAATGAAAAAGGCCTAAGCAGAGTTTTATATCCCCTTAATTTTAACATTGAATGACCAGAAAGTATAAGAATGCTATGCATTATTTATGATCAAAATTTGTAGAAGTTTTATGAATTCAAAAGTGGCAACAAGATGAAGGGTAACGTTACACTCTTAAGAATTTTGAGTGACCTTGAATCTATTTTAGGTCCCTCCTTTTATGCTCTGTTTTTTTTTTTTAATACATGTAGTGATTCAATTTCAGGTGGTTTCGGGTCATATTTGCTGGCTCTAAACAGAAAGACGTACGAACAAGCCGGAGAAGACACGCCCGGTAATGTGCCAGGGAGTTATAAAGAACCCGGCATTGGATGGATGACAGGTTTTATGCTGAGTGTTAGTTTTGTTGGCCTTTTTGCTCTTGTGCCACTTAGGAAGGTGATTTCTTATACTTCATCTATTCAATTTACCATCTTCAACTTATTTGAAGTTTTACCTTAGAAGGTTCTGTATTTTGGTGTTGGTCTGTAACTTGCACAAACGCCACCGATGTTGTAGTGCAGCCGGTTATGGCATAAGTCCTCCATGGGGGAGGCAAGGGTTCGAACCTTGCTGGGGCGGGTTTGAGATGTGTGTGTGGATGTGGCCTACGGGCAGTGTTCAAAAAAAAAAAAAAAATTTGCACAAACAGTATTAGACTTGGATAAAATTTTATATTACAAAAAGTAATTCTAAAAACTCAAATAATAGAACCTTTTTGTATCTCATAAGATATTTTTGTATCTCATAAGATATTGATATATATTTTTTTATTGAACATCAAACTGGTAACTTGGAATTGATTTGATATATTTTTTGGTTAAGCTCAGTTTTAAAATATATTTTCATTCATTTATTCTTCGTACTTATTTATTTGCTTATTTTTCTTCTAAAAGTTTGATAGCACAGATAAACTATCCTCTATACTTCATTTTAGGAAAAAAAAAATGTTTCTATATACTACAAAACGTTAATATTCCCCACATGAACCCCCTCATTGTTTTATTAAACAATGACCAGTTGCTTTACCTATCAATTTAACATCGCTATTTGCATTCTTTTTAAGGGAGTATTTTGTTATTCTTTTTTCCAGATTATGATAATAGACTACAAGCTGACATATCCAAGTGGCACTGCAACTGCTGTACTGATAAATGGATTTCATACACCTCAAGGAGATGAGATGGCAAAGTATGGAATCATCATAAAACTGCATTTTACTAAATTCATGTCATTTTTAATATTCTAATACCTAAATCTCAAAATATGTTTTTTTTTTTTTTTTTTTTTAATTTGAAACAGAAATCAGGTGCGCGGGTTTGCTAAATACTTCACAATAAGTTTCCTGTGGAGCCTTTTCCAATGGTTTTATTCAGGAGGAGATGGATGTGGTTTCTCGCAGTTTCCAACTTTCGGTCTGCAAGCTTGGAAACAAACGTAATTTGTAACGATACTCCATTTTTTTCATGTCGATTGTAACATCTTAACGTTATTTGATGTTCATTTGAATATCACAACTACATGATATAGCCGATTATTGTTATTTTTAACAGTATCGATGCTATTTTGGATGTTGCAGGTTTTTCTTTGATTTCAGCCTGACATACGTGGGAGCGGGCATGATTTGCTCTCATCTAGTGAATCTCTCGCTCCTCCTCGGGGCGATTCTTTCCTGGGGTGTGATGTGGCCTCTCTTGGCCGATTTAAAAGGCGACTGGTATCCCACTAGCTTACCAGAAAGCAGCATGCGCAGTTTGCAAGGTTACAAGGTTTGTACCGGTACTTGCCAACAGTTTCATGTTCATCCTTCTTTTTAATTTTTGGGTCCTTAAATGGTGTATGGCAAATTCTTAATTTTGTACCAGTAGAAACATCAATTAGTCAGTTACCTTGTTCGATTCATTTTTCATTTTCATTTGCAATTTTTTTCTTTTTTTGTATCATGAAAATGATATGATACTGCGAGCATGCCTGTATTGCAAGATTGTCAGTACTGTCGGGATTCAAATCCTGGAGATCATACCACTATTACTTTGGACTGAATTTGGTTTTGTTTTTCTTAGGTTTTCATCGCTATAGCTTTAATCCTTGGGGATGGTCTCTACAATTTCGTCAAAATCATCAGCTTCACTGCGAAGAATATGCATCTTCGTACAAGAGGCAAGAACTTGAAGAAAGGTATGTATCTTTGTAGTAATCTCAAACATTGCATTTTCTATCTTTGCAGCAGTTCTTAACACATAAGCTATCAGATATCATTAATATGTGAAATAATAAGGTAAATATTGCTGGGGCTTGAAAAATTTCTTAAGGAATGAATATTTATTTTATAGGGGATTACACCTGCTCTTTTTTTTTTTTTGAGTAAAAATAAGGGCTAAATTTTATTATAAAAAAAAACTCTTTTCATAGGGTCTACACCTGCTAATTTGTTTTATATAAACCTTCTTTGTTGCGTGAAATCTAGCCCCACCCACCAAACCAGACCACACCCACCTACCTTTTTTTACTGAAGTACAATAAATACACAGGTTTGTAAATTGTACTACTTCTAAATTTGATAAGTACTTTGTTGGTTACATGGAATATAAAAATAAGTCATCTAAAAAGGGAAACTTATGGAATTATGATCTAACTGATCCATTGCAAAAATTCAACAATAGTGGCAGATGAAGACACTCCAGTGCTAGATGATCTCCGTCGAAATGAAGTTTTTACACGCGATCACATCCCGATTTGGCTGGCATACACAGGCTATGGAATAATGACCATTGTAGCACTTATTGCAATTCCGCTCATGTTCCCTCAAGTGAAGTGGTACTACGTAATAGTTGCCTACCTCCTTGCCCCTGCACTGGGGTTCTGCAACGCATACGGTGCAGGGCTCACTGACATAAACATGGCCTATAATTATGGAAAAGTGGCACTGTTTATTCTTGCTGCCTTAGCTGGAAAAGACTCTGGCGTAGTAGCCGGTTTGGTTGTATGCGGCTTGATAAAATCAGTTGTTTCCATTTCTGCTGATTTAATGCACGATTTGAAGACTGGTCATCTTACGATGACCTCTCCAAGGTCAATGCTTCTTAGCCAGACAATCGGTACAGCAATGGGATGCATCATTGCACCCTTGACGTTCTTTTTGTTTTACAATGCATTTGATATCGGCAATCCAGATGGCAATTGGAAGGCACCATATGCATTGATTTACAGAAACATGGCGATTCTTGGAGTTGAAGGTTTCTCTGCTTTGCCACACCATTGCCTGCAACTGTGTTATGGGTTCTTTGGATTCGCAGTTGTTGCCAACTTAATGAGGGATCTCTTCCCGGAGAAATATGGTAAGTGGGTGCCACTACCGATGGCCATGGCTGCCCCTTTTCTGATAGGTGCCAGTTTTGCAATTGATATGTGCTTGGGAACCCTGATAGTGTTTGTTTGGCACAAGATCAATTCGAGTCGGGCGACATTAATGGTTCCAGCTGTGGCATCGGGTTTGATCTGTGGAGATGGGTTGTGGATCTTCCCATCATCATTGCTAGCCATGGCAAAGATTAACCCACCAATCTGCATGAAGTTCATGGCTACACATTAGATACGACCAAACCGAAAGCCATGACCTTCGACCTAGAGAGATTGCCGCAACATATACAACTTTCAGTAGTTTGGCTGATGAAAATGGGAAATTAAAAATGTTTAGTTGTATGGGTCCTGATAAATTAAGATGAATTTATCATAGGTTCCTAATTTTGCAAAAAAAAGAAAAAATTGAAAGCACTTCATTAGGAGAAGTGATTCCTGTGATATAGCTATATCCGGTGTATTTTGTGTACGGCAAAGAGCTTATAAAGTATAGCAATAGAAGCTTAAAATTAATCTGTCTTCAAGCAGTAGTGTTTATATATTGGATCAATTGCACATCCTTTTGTATATACAAATAACCAACTCTTCACATCTATATTCTATTCCTGTCATTTTACAAGTTCTCTGGCATTTGTTTAGCTCAAGCTTCCAAGGTACAACGTAAACTCTAAATAAATCTGCTGCTAAAGAGAATTATTCCTTGCAGAGGATTAGTTTGCATTATAAAAATACACCTTAAATTAATTAAATCATTAGCATCCAAGTGCCAAATCTTGAAAAGGACAGATCACATCAAATATTATATATATATTGGCGCTAACTGCTGATGTATGTGATTGGCACTGCTATGCAATAAATTAGCATGAGCTGTCCCACTCCCAATTCATCTAACACAACATTAACAAACCATAGTACCATACCAGGGTATGCATAAACAGCAATAAAATATGCATCCACTGCACTGATACATGTGCAATTTGGCTGGACTTGTACAAATAAAGGCTCTGCGGACTATCAAAATAGACCGCTCAGTACACACCACCAAATGGCTTTTCTTAAAGCCATGCAATCAATTTCACATTTTGGGTGTCATTTCTGGTCCCCTTTTGGTACAAGAATGTACCAGCAAAAAATCGGACCATCCTGGGAGTCGATCCGGATTCAGTTAAATCAAAGAAATTCAAACCCAACAAAATTTGGTTGCTGCATTTGTATAATTACTGAATTTGAGGCACTTTTGCAGCTATTGAAGTCAAATTATTGAAAGTTCCATACACTGACTCAAAATCACACCGGTGAAGTTTAGTGCTGCTCTGCACAATTGAATTGCTTGCATCCTCTAAAACAGCAATCTTTGCTGCCTTCATATACAAAGTTGTGCTATGAGAGAGCAGATCTCAACAACATGGCTGCATGATATACTTGAATGATTGATTATAGACAAATTGAACCAGTTTGTATATTGTAATAATATAACATCACTCAACAAGAAGAGATTTCAACATTTACCTTAATTTCCATGTTTCCAACTTGCATAAACCCAAATTTGCTGCACCGGGTTGATGAGAGGTCAATGAGGCGCCTCGCCGGTGACAATAATTCATTCCAAATGATAAACCACAGAGGCACATTGCAGAGCACTCATTGGACAAACGATTTCCTTGAGTTAATTAAAGCCAGTTAGCCACTTGAGAGTATAATAATAATCAGCTACAAAATAAACAATACAGCGCTGATGTGATGAAATACAATGAGATCTCATAAAATAAGCACTATATATTGTTTGCGTACAGAGATTATTATAATGTAAAAGGAAGCCAATTATACGACGTCCCTTGTGTATAATATAATAGGACCAAACCAAACTAATCCTACATTCATTTGATTAGTTCTTTGCATCCAACAGCTAGTACTGTTATGTTATGTATGTATGGTTTTCATATTCATATGTGGCCATCATACACTGCACACCCAGCTAATTGAGAAAGGGCAATATATAATAATATAACCTTAAATAATTCTCTACATTTCTTCCAAAACTATATATGTTTCCTTCTCTGAATAGATAAGATGAGATAACACAAAGAATAGGTCCTCTCCATGTATTACAGGAGAAATTACATCTTATATATTAAATGCCCTCTTGATCATGTCCATATGATCCATATGAGCACAGGATTTGATCAGAAGCAGAGAGACAGTTCAGTCAAAAACAGATTCTCTTAACCTTAACAAGCACAGCTTAATTAGTTAATAGTTAAATACTTGGATATTATGCAATTCCTTCTGACAAAGTTCAAATCATGATTTCGATTTCATTTTTTTTTTTTTTTTTTTGAAGAAGAAATTAAGCATGGCTTGAGTGGCTAGCCATCTATCAGTGCTCTGCTTTCCTGATCATACTTTGTGAACAGTTACAGTGAGAATTGTATCCAAAGACATTCGCTTTGAATTTAGTAACACGGAGATTGCAAAGCTGCGAGACAAACTTTATTTGCATAATTGCATATAAATTAACTATGAGAGAGAGAATGAGCTACAACAAAACTGGAGAGGCAAATTTCTCACCAATTCAGCTTGATCGATCAAAACAACACCCACATATCAATTGGAAAGGGAAAAAGAAAAGAAGAGGAGAATTCAGAATCACAATACGATGCGATCGATCGGTCGGTTGATCAGGGGATGACAACAAAACTGTAGAGGGATTGCTGGTCGACCGGTTGCCCTCACACATCTAAGAATCCAGTCTTCTCCAAGACGGCGTTGCGGACGCGGCGCAGGTCGCGTCCCTTGAGCGTCCTCCCCGCTCCCTCCAGAACCGAAAAACTTGTCATGTGCGATCTTGCCACGATGACGTGCGGCGGCACCATCTCCTCCATGTCATCCTCGTCGATTCTCCCCATGATCTCTCCCTCCTCCTCGTCCTCCAACCCCCACACGCTGTCGACCCTCCCATTCCTTCCCTCCCCTGTCCTCCCCGGCCACACCGGCACCGCCACTGGCGCCGACTGATTGAACGCCTTACGCGGCGCGGGGGAACTCCGGGCTATCGGAACGGCCACGGAAGGCGTAATTGGTGACGATTGCCTTCTAATTGGACCTACACCCGATCCACCATCGTTACCGGATTCCAGCAGCGCCGAGAGACCGAAAGAGCCCAGGGCAAACGCACGGGCCGCACGCCGGCGTGCAGCGGGAAAATTCACAACGGGAGGAGAAGACACAGAACAGGGTGAAGAGGAGGAATTGTCCGAGGACCAGACGACGTCGGACTCGTCGAGCTCGGGGTCCAAGTCGGGTGCGTCGGCGGCAGCGCCGGGCTGCTTTAAGAGGCCGAGGAAGCGGAGCGAGAGGGCCGTGTGAGATTCCGATTCCGATTCCGATTCCGATGATCCTTCTCCCATCGGCCTCTCCTTCGCCCTTCTTCCCTCCCTCTCTTTCTTTGCGCCTCTTTCTTTCTTTCTTTCAATCAGTCTATCTATGACTCATTGATTGGTTTTATAGAGGGGGCTGCCGATGCGGGCGCTCGAATCGGCTGCGATCCGGAACAGATCGGAGGAACCTCCAATCCCACCTTGAACGGTTGGGATAATTTTGAAAAAATATCCTAAAATTGTAACCGTTGGATGGCGATCATTGGTTCCTCCGATCGGTTTCGGATCGCAGCAGGTACGGACTCGGTTGGCGATGCCCACGTATTCCGCCACGTTCTTTGTGTGCTCCGTGTGGCGACACCAAGAGAGATTCTCCGTGGCTCGTTTCGGAGCTGGTATATGGTTTTCTGCAGGGGAAGGTTACAGTGGATCTCAGGTGTCTGGGCAATTTCGGAATCTTTTCGTGGAGACGTCGTTTTCTTCCCATTCCGTGCAATGATAAATGAGTGGGACCCGGTTGTCGGTGAGAGTATGGGGATATACCGGGGGAGAGAGCGAGAGCGGGATGGGGATGGGAAAGGATTAAAGGATTGAGAAAATGAAGAGTGCGTGGAGATTGTGAATTCCTGAGATGAGGTCCGGGATCTGCTCAGTGTTCTTTCGGGGAGACGGGGACTGTTCTAGACAGAGATAGCAAATAGGGGATTTCATATCCTCTGTAGCGCTGCATTGTGTAGCGTAAGTTGTGAACCGTTAGATCATCTCGAGATCTGTTCTGACTCGAATCTTGATATGATCTAACGGTTCATATCATGCGCTACACAATGCAGCGCTACAGAGGACGAGCACTCCAAATCAGGTGGGCGGTTCGGATTCTGGTAAGACGGCTCGGTCAGTTTGATTGTTTAGAAGATTCCAGATTGGATCATGAGGGTGTCGGGTCGGATCAATTTAGATATCAATTTTTTTTTATCGTATGTTGATTTGAGTTGGATTGCATACTATTTGATCTTAAATCAGTTCGGGCCAGATTAGATTGACTTTATGAAAAATGTTGGGTCGGGTCGGACCGAATTTTTGCCACCTCTAATTCTAGATCATTGTCCAACCTCTTTTCTTCTGTTCTCTTGAAATAAAAATAATTGCAGTTTTATTATACATGAAAAGCAAATTATTTTTAGTCAATTTTTGCAACTGAATTATTGGGAATAATGTAAAAGTAGTTGTACGGATAAGCCATATGAGGCGAATATTGATATTTTTAGCGTATATTCGACTTCTATATTGCGCGTATTCGATATCTACAAAGGGAAGTTCCAACAGCACAACTGAAGAAATGGAGTGCTCATCCTCTGTAGCGCTGCATTGTGTAGCACAGGATCTAAACCGTTAGATCATCTCAAGATTCAAGCCAGCATAGATCCTGAGATAATCCAACGGTTCACATCCTGCGCTACACAATGCAGCGCTACAGAGGATATGAAATCGAAGAAATGTAGACCTGAACTTTATTTCTTTTAGATAAAACGGAATTATTTGGATATCTTGTAGAAAATGATTTACTTACGATCATTTTTCTTTTTTCAATTTTATGGTCAATTCAAAATCTTTTTGTTATGAATAATCGATTGAAATTCAAATCCACCCAAACTTGTTATTTATTTTTAATAAAATAATAAGGCCCTAAATTAACCCCAAAGTATTTGTTCTTGCTATCTAAAAAATAATTAATTACCCCCAACGGTCCCCAATGTGAGATCCATCCAAAAAATAATGAGCATAAGAATAAGTTATCCCAATATTTTTTTGTTGTTATCTCAATAATTTTGCTGTTATCACCCATCAACCATAAAATAAGATAAATGTTTTTTTTTTAATTTCTCTTACTTGTTATTCTAAAATTAACTTTACCAATGAGTTTAATTAACTGCACGTTGGACCATTTTGATTCTTTTTTTTAATTCTAGAATTAATTAACTTTAAGAATTCAGTTTAACGGATGCAGACCGATTTTTGCAAATCTTAAATTTAGTGAAAACTAAAAAAATTGCGAATCATAAATGTCATATATGATATTTAAAAAAAGAAAAAAAAAAGAGTGGAGTGATGTTAATATGTTATTGTTTCCATTATATGATCAAGACAAGTAGACAACAGAAGCAGCAGCCCAGTTGTTCTGTTTAAAAACAGTGAACTTCGATTGTGATTTATAGTGCACTAAAATTAATCTGATGTTAAATTGTGTTATCAAACGAAAGTTGTATATATACTACCATCTCATATATTATGATGCACTAATTAACCAAATTAATATACAATGAAGAAAAGTTGATCAATGCTGTCACTTTCCATGCGTGTGTGTGTGTGTGTATATATATATATATATATATGCCATGATCTTTTATTAATTTATACAACAAGTCTGATGGTCAGGACGCACATTTGCTGGACCAGAGAACCCATGACCTAATTTCCTAATCCGTTATCAAAGGCTCTAAAAAGATAGCTAATAATAATAATAGAGGAGGGATCCAATGACACAACTATTACAATAAATCATATAAATTTAAAAAAATCTTAAAAATAAAAAATCTTTATAAACATATTCATTTATTTATAGATCGATTGTGTTTCAAATTTTGTCGTGACATTGGATCCCTCCTCTTAATAATAAAGCCTCACTCTTAACTCATGGAGGGAAGGGGGGTTTGAGGGATCTGAATCCGAAAGCAGGCCCTATTTTTCCGATCAAATGGTCCGGATCGGTTGCCGTACTGATCTCAAAGTACTTTAGTATTTTCAGTACAGATCTCAAGGCACTTCGGTGTTTTTCAACCGTCGGATCAAGAAAAGTAGAGCCTGTTTTTCTTTTTAGAAAAGCAGTGGATTCAGATCCGGGTTTGAGGGGGTCATGACCCCCCTTGCCTCACCAATATTATGTTGTACATTATATTTTGTGATCCCTCCTTAATTTTTAATATGATTGGTCTAATTGATTTTTAAAATTTTAATTGGTAAAATATTTTGAAGACAATAAATAAGTCATGAAATAATATATTTCTGTCATATATAGGATGCTTCCACTTGTGATTATCATTATATAGTTCATTTATTATAATCCATTTAAGACAACACTTACTTGATATTCCAAAATTGTTAAGGAATTGAGAATAAAGACACAATAAAATATCAATTTTGTTAAAATAACATGCCAATTTCTATTTATAAGACACAACAACAAATTCAAATTCACATCTACATCACACGTATCAGATTTTTTTCTTAAGACAAAAGTATTTATTCAATAACAATATACAAAATTTGACACCTGCTTAAAATCGTGACGAAGCTAGAATTGTGTGCGGCTTCGTCACTGATTATTTAATCTCGCACTTTCAATGGTAAAAACTGAGCAACGCTTTATATAATGTTTCTGTTGAGATGACCTTTGCTTTGCTGAGCTTTGTTGAATTGATTCTCCATATCCCTATTCTGGACCACCGATCCCCTAAAACCCCAATTGCTGATCAGCAACTTAGCCACTTGTATACTAATAATTCCTGGCATTCAGTGCTATCAGAAACAAGGACATCATGGGCCTACTGCACATCTTCATCAGTTCATCTGATCTACTGTTCATTGTTTTCTTTTAAATTCTGAGAAAAGTCCGATTTTGATTCTGAACTATTGCATTTGATTCAAATTGGTCTTTAAACTCTTTTTTGGTTCAAACTGGTCATTGAACTATTGGATTTGGTTCAAATTGGTCTTTAAACTATTTTTTTTGTTCATTTTGGTCCCTGAGCTATATGGTTTAATTGATATTATTCCCCATTTACTTCCATTTATGCTAATTGATATAGTTTAGGAATGAATTTCAGTATCAATTAGTATAAACAAAAGTACCTGGGATGGATTATATGTACGAAACATATAAGTTTAATGATCAATTCGAACAAAAAAATAGTTCAAAAATCAATTTGAACGAAATGCAATAGCTTAGAGACCAATTTGAACAAAAAAATAGTTTAAAGACTAAAATCAGACTTTCCTCTTCAATTTTTATCGCCGGTTGATAAAAGAAGCTGCTGTTTGGAAAGTAGTAAAAAAAAAAAAATGTGAGTGACAGCATCTAGCCTAGATAATTTATTATACAGGAAGCAAAGAAAATGTCTACGGTCCTTAATGTCCAAATAAAAAAAGTAAGAATATAATACAAACAGAGAGCAGAGAAACTTTTCCAAGTTATGTACATGACAAGCCAAGGTGGCACCGAACAATGATTAAGTCACAGATTTGGCTTCTTCCCTAGAAACAAAGGCAGTGGTTTTTTAAATCATGCATGACATATTTCGAGTTCGACGCAGGGATCAGTAAATGATAGCGCAATTTCCTGATTGCAACATTTCATTTTTATTTATACAAGGAACTTTGATAGCTCACATTTCTGATTGAGAAAGGTGACACCGTATATCACGGTCCGGTTCGGTGGCTAAGGGTAACACTCTCTGTATGGGAGATCACAGATTCAAAATTTGGATAGGAGTATTTTATAGACATGTAAATTTGAGTGGCTTAACTTTCATCTTTTATCTCAAAAAAATAAATAAAAGATGCCACCATATATCTTGATAAAATAATTCAGAGCATGACTTATGTGAGGGAAGGGGTATCATGAATTGAAATCCCCTGGGGTATTCCATAGCAGAATAGTCAAAAAACCCCCTAAAAAACTACTGTATGCGTTTATCAAAGCTGCCCGTTATAATAGTACATACTATTTTCAACACAAATTATGACCATTCCATGATTTGAGGTAATCTGACCATTCCAGTGATGTGCACTCGGGTATCATTGGGTTGTTCTATGATTTGCAAAGAGTCTACCCATTATTCGCCATTCAATTATCATTTGTGTGTGTGCGTTTTTTTTTTTTATTTTCATATTCATATCAGCTCCAAATAGAATCAAAATTACCCATTATTTGTTTTGATTTAATTACTATACTAAAATTTATATTTCTATGCACTCAGTTTGCTTAAAATTATAAAAAATGTTTAAACGACATTAATTTTAAAGAAGTTGTCTTGAGTTTTCTTAATTTTTCGTGATCATATCTTCCACAAATGGAACTAAAAAAGATTCACTTGTCCGCATAGTACGTGTTAAACAGTGTGTGTTGATTACCATAACAAATTAATGCTGTTATGAAAATCATTTCGCAAATATTTATCGAAATTGCTCATAACTGTTAAGAGCCGTTAAACGTGTTTTAAAATCTTGATAAATTTAAATTGTTATATAACTAGTTTTTGTGAGATCCATCTGAATTGTTATAACCCTAGAAAGTGATCTAAATCTAATGGCTTCCTCTAGATTTAATCATAGTGAATTTCAATTTTATACCTCGTGTAAAATTATATTATATTTTTAGTCGTGCGTATATACGTGTGCATGTAACTTCTATATTATGCCAACCACGTAGATATCATTATAACTACATGGATTTCAATATTTTAACTAGATCTAATGAATTTAGCTATGACCCAATACTTATTTCTAAGTTTGCACGGAACTTACTCCACATAAAAGATAATTAACATAATACGCAATTAAGAATAATAGATCTAGCAAGTACCAAAACTAACTCATGGAGATCATACTAGCTAATCCACTATAATGTAACCATCATTATCAGAAAAAAATTCCAATCTTTTAATTTCAAATTTTTTCTTATATCTATCTCTTCTATTTATTATATTATATTCATGTTATTTAATTATCACAATGGTAATTATATATAGGGTTTAATATTTAGTTCCCCACAACACCTTCTTTCATTTCGCCAGAAGCTACTGATATAATATCTCTATGACTCTATTTATTTATGTCCATACTTTTATGACTGATGGTCCACTAACACAAATGAAAAAATGACACGGTCTGGACGTCTCTGGTGGATATCCTATCGGCAACAGATTCTAGGTTTCTAATCGCAGCACCTCCTTTTAAGCGACGGCTACACGGTGCATTTCATAAGGACCACAGATTTTGGAGGATCGGGATCACCTGCTTTTCTTAATTTGAGAAAAGCGGGCCTGCTTTTCTCGATCTGACGGTTGAGAAACACCGAAGTTTATTGAGATTCGTACAGAAAATATCGAAGTTAAAGAAATACTTTGAGATCAGTGTGACAACCGATCCCGACCTTCAGATTGGAAAAGCAGGCCTGCTTTTCTGTGAAGAAAAGCAGCAGATTTTTATCCGATTTTGGACACCGAAAATTCTGTTTTACTTTGTCTACCTGCACTTGCGAAGTTTGTCTTTTAACATATTCAAGGGTCGTATATATACAAGAATTCATATGCCCTGATGTACTGCATTATGCAGTTCACAGCTAGCGTCAGCCGTTGGCTTGTCTCCAGATGCGTGCCAGTGTAGATCTCGAGATGATCCAACGGTTGTCGCTGTGAACTGCACAATGCAGCAAGTTTGGGATGAGCACTCCATATACAAGGGCCGAGTGGACGTTGAAAGCTAGGGATCGAAAACAAATAATTTATAGAAAATGTTATAGAGATAACTAAAGTGACATAAAAATAGATAATAGCTGTGTTAGTATTTATATTAAATATGTATGTATTTAAATCATGTATCATACAAATAAGTTGAATATTTTAACTAGAAAATTTGAATATCAACACATTTAACATGAATACTAACACAGTCAATTTAAATAATGACTTTGAAGCCTGACTCAACCTATCCGTCATGCTGCACATTTTGTCATATTTAATTCAAAGATTTTGTAACTATTAATTTTGAAAAAGACCTTTTTATGTGTAAATATTATATTTTATTCTATTAATAATTAATCATTGGTCCACAAATTACTTTTTTTTTAAAAAAAATGTTCTCGAATATTTATTTGCTCCAATTTGATCCTTAAATTTAAAAAATAAATTAAATTAGTCCTTCAACTTTTTTAAAAAAACAAATTAGTTATTCAATATTTTTTCATAACATCGATTACATTTTTTGCTCCATAGTGTCATGCAAACTTTTGACGTGCCACAGAATCATCATTTATATCAGAATTAACCGTTATAATCCTTTTTATTTTATAATCCATGTGGCATGTTGGAATCCCATGACAAATGAATGTCATAATATTAAATATGTTGTTTTTTAAGGAGACTAAGAAACTAATTTGAGTGAGGCTATTGCGCTTTGCAAAGCGCAGTGAGGTACTCCGGCCTGCTATTGTAAAATTGTAGCTCAAATGACCAATCCAAGATGCTCAACACAATCTACATATTGAAATCTTGTGGATACAAAATTTTTCCATTTTTAAAATTTTCTAACTATTTTTTTGGATTTTTGAAAATTTGTATGGAAAATGCACCAAAATTTGTACATAAAAAGGATCATTTTTAAAAATCCAAAAAAATAGTTAGTAAATTCTAAAAATGAAAAAAAAAAACAGTAATCTACAATATTTCAATATGTAAATTGTGTTGAGAGACTTGGATTGACCATTTGAGCTATGGTTTTGCGATGGTGGGCCGAAGTGCACTACCTCACTGCACTTTACAACGTGCGATAGTCTCACTCAACTAATTTAATCTATTTTCAAAAGTTCGAGGACAATTTGAAGAAAATAAAAGTTTAAGAATCAATTTAATTTTTTGAAGATAGTTTGAGAACCAATAAATTTTTTTATTATTTAAGATTCATATTTCCATAATTTGCCCGATGAAAAATGACCTTTTTATTAATATAAATTTAATTTTGTTATTAGGGATTAGACGTTGCTATTAGTTTAGAATTTTGTATCTCAACAAAATCACTCATAAATATACTCCACCAGCATACCTCTAGTACATTAGAATATGAATCTCCTGATGCAACACATAAGAACACTAAACATCTAAATTAGGGCAGACGATTATTTATCAGAACATAGAATTAAGGACCCATACAATGTTGGTGCCCTATGAGAATATTGGATTAAAAAAATAATTTAAGAACACAAAATATATCGACTATAAACACCTCACTATCAAAAGTACAAACACCTTGGCGTATAAGCACGAGCACCAAATAATTACAAAGATAGTAACCATAACATAATGTAATGGATTTAATAATGGAGTCCGACTTATAAAATTATGAGACCTTTAAGACAATGGAAGAAGGAGACAGAAGATTTACTCATTAATTTAAGAGGAAAATCAGATTTTGGTCATTGAACTTTGCATTTAGTTCAAATTGGTCCTTAAACTATTGTATTTGGTTCAAATTGGTCATTTAACCTATTTTTTGGTTCAAATTGATTCATAAACTTATAAGTTTTGGTCCAAATACTTTGTGTATACTAATTGAGACAAAAATTAGTTCCTAAACTATATTAGTTAGCATAAATTGAAGTGAAGTGGGGACTAATACGAACCAAACCATATAGTTTAGGGATCAAATTGAACCAAAAAATAGTTCAAAGACTAATTTGAACCAAACATAATAGTTTATGGTCTAATTTGAACTGAAAAATAGTTTAGAGACCAATTTAAACCAAATGCAATAGTTCAGAGACTAAAATCAGACTTTTCTCTTAATTTAATAACTCATCAATTTAATATAAATGGGCTTGATTTATTTATTTTGTAGAAGTCGCACGGTGATGTGTGGTTGGGTCGTACCTTCTTTCTTCATCCAGCGTCATATTGACCTAAAGAAGCCAAACATAGATCTGGACCGTACATCTATGACTGAATATCCTTAGCAAAGTACTAAACAAACTATATTAGCCGTTCAATATTTTTGTAACGGTGTATAAAACACCTTCTTGACAAAATGTGCTACTAACATTGAATAAGATCTGATCATGTACTGCTGATTTGAGGTAGTGCCGTAATCTCATCTCAAAAAAAAAAAAAAAAAAAGTAGTGCCGTAATCTGTATTCTGTAGTCCGTAGACCGTAGTAGGTTGGGTTGGGAACTATGGTCCAACCCGGAACTGAATCCGCTCTTTCCTCAGGTCCCTGTTAGTCTTGCTCTCACCGATGGATCTAATCGCACGGATCATATTACCTTAAAATGAACCAATCCAGTCCGTCCACTTCAATCCAACAGATCAGATTGGAATAACAGGAAACTGTTCTCCAGTTAGAATAACAGCGGATCGGAGACCGGTCCAAGGTCCAAACCGCGTCGGATCGACTTCAAACCGGCTGTTATTCCAAACAGAAAATTCAGACCGTTGGATCAAAATCAACATGTCAGATGCATTTATAAAAGACCCCTTAAAATCTAAAGCGGACCGATCGGATCCGTCCGTTTCGATCTAACGGCCCAAATTGGAACAATAGGGTCCTGTTTTTCTTTGAAGATAACAGCAGATACGGCCTCGCATCGCATCGGATCTGAACATCTGAACATCTGATAAAGCGGAGTGTTGCTGTTGAGAGCAGACTCCAAGAGCATCGGAAGTGACGACGCCCCAAACAACACTTCAAAAGGTAATTCCTTTTATTCTCGATTCTTCTTTATTTATTCCTTTTCGCAGATCCGCGATCGCTTTTGCTTTTCTTTGTTGAAAGCTTTCTCTGATTTGCGTAGAGGGAGGAGGGTTTGGATCGGAGGAAGGAGATGGCGGAGGGGGAGGAGAAGAAGGTGCTCAAGTTCGACGAGGTCGTCAAGCACAACGTCGCCAAGGACTGCTGGCTCATCATCTCCGGCAAGGTCGTCTACTCTCCTCAGTCTCCTTACTTCTCAGATCTGTGAATTTCTTGCACTTGTACTTCAGTTTTGTTCTCTGGTCTATCGATCTAGTCGGTCTGCTTGTCCCCTTGTTTTGGTGTAGATTTGATTAGTACCAGTCTGTTGATCAGGGTTTTAGCAACGACAAAGGATCTGTATATCTTTTCCTAATTGTTTAGTTAGATTAGTTAGAGTGATTTCTAGATGTATCCAACTGCTGCATGTCAAAGTTTCACCATCAATTCAATCCTCCAAAAGCATGACGTTTGTGGCACATAAAAATGAAATTCTTTGTGCAAGGAGTAAGGGAATTTTGAAAGATAGAAACTTGAAATGATTTCTTATGAAATTGGATGCACCGAGGGATAAGATTTTAGCTGCTATGATGTAAATGTAAAAAAATATATATTTTTTTCCTTCCAATATACTCTCACTGGTATTCACCAGAGAATTACCAGTATTTTAAGTTCTTTTGAAAAAAAGAAAACACCTCTTTTGTTATTCTACCTTTATTACGGGCCAATTGCTTACTAACAAATAATAGCCGAATGATAGGACAACAGGATCCTAGGAGTAAGAGAACACTTTAGATTACTTAATGAGGGCGTAACACGTTTATTACTGTATCTATTCTGTGTATTATGCATATTGGTACTTGTAGTTTCCTTCAAATTTGAATTTGTGTCTTTGACATATAGTTTCCTTGAGTACGGAAATCGTAGTTGGGAAATTGGTGAAAGCATTCACCTTTTGTAGCTATGTTAAAAAAATTACGATGACTTGGGATATTTGTTCCACCTTTTACATGGATATTTGTTTACAAAAATTACAAATTCCCTCCACTTCTTCATCCTCGCTATATTATCTGGGCCATTGACATTTACTTTGCATGATATTCCAACTCCAGCCTTATGTCTTTGGCTCCAGGCTTGCTGTTTAAAGAATGCATACTTGCAGCAATCCAATTTTTTCAATTAACTTTAAGGTTGACAAAATATAAACATCTGTATAAAATTTTGGTACACGCAAACATCTATGTTGATTATGAATAGTCCTAAGTGTTGGAGAAGTATAATTTTGTAAGGATAATCAAAGCGCTCATATTTATTCTTTAGGCACCTGCTTGAAATTCTTGTTTACTATTTTGACCCTTAACCAAGGAAGTTTTAAAGTTCCCTTTTCTGTGTGTATGATGTATGTGGTTATGCCACTTCAATTACTAGAAAAAGTCTAGATTGCTTTCATATTTTCTTCTTTTATTGTTGATAACCATTGTACTGTGGTCCTTATTAAATAAGTTGTTTGCTTGACATAAACAAATCAGGTTTATGATTTGACTCCATTTATGGATGAGCATCCTGGCGGTGATGAGGTCCTACTAGCTGCTACTGGTAAAACATATTTCTCTGCTGTCCTTTTTATGCCTTATTTCTGTTCTTGTCCTTTTTTTTGTGGTTCTGTTTCCACTTAATGGATTCAACATCTCTCTATGATATGATAAATTTTTATCAGGAACCAAATTTACTTATTTATTTATGGTAAATAGAGTACGATTATGTTGTCTAATTGTTTCCTTTTCTTAAGGAAAGAAGTTAAGCACAGATAACATCTCATGTACATAAATTCCCAAAACTAATTGCCTTCACATAAATAAATTCAGGAAAAGACGCAACAAACGATTTTGAAGATGTCGGCCACAGCAATTCAGCGAGGGATATGATGGCCCAGTACTACATTGGAGATGTTGATGAGTCAACTGTCCCTGCTAAGAGGGCCTACATCCCCCCTGTACAAGGTGTTAAAAGGCCAGAACCTGGCTCTGACATATTGGTCAAAATACTACAGTTTCTTGTGCCGATCTTAATCCTTGGTTTGGCATTTGCTGTGAGGCACTTTACCAAATCCGAGGATCAGTAAAATTGCGCTGTTTTAAATTAGTTACAGTTATTTTATATTAATGGGGGCCAATAATTTGGGTCACTGGACATTGACTATGGTATTCTAATATGTGAAAGAATTGATAGTTCTGTGCTAGCACGAGGCTCTGGAAAGCTTATTGCAATGCGATAGTAATTTGTTGTTCTTTTAGCTGTAATGCGTACAATAATGAAATAATTTGGTATTCTGGAAGTCATCTCACATATGGATGGGTTTAGTGTTTTGAAATGCGGATTTCTTCATTCATTTAGAAGCCCGCTTTAATGCGTCTTTTTATGCGATTGTTGAAGTACATTAAGATGCTGGAGAAACATGTCTGTTATATACCTCTGAAGAAAATGCGGTTTGGTAATTGGTAGGTGTTTTGAGCCACTAGAGCGTTACAATACCAATATACATGTTTTTGTTTTTTAATTATTTTACTATTGTTGTTATGCTATGGATTTATATCGCATTTTACTTAAAAGAAATGCCTAATAACCATTACTACAATTTAAACACTTTTTTTGGATTGTACAATAAGTCGATAATGAATTATAACTGTGGATCTCAAATAACTTGACGAGCAAAGTTTTTCAGGTTCGTAATTTAAAACTTTAAGATGTTAAAAGTTAAAACTACCAAAAAAGGAAATGCCTCACAGCCTCAACATTCGGTCCCAGAAAAAGATTGGAGAAATATATTGTACTGTTAGACGTTATATTTGGTACCAGCTACTATCTGTTATTTTGTCATTCTGATGATACCTTAATCAAAGAACAGATTATTTAAACTTCTCAAATCTTCTCCTCTGGAGAGTCCCGGCCACAACAGAGATACGGGCACAAGGCCATCACAATTTTCACAAATAGCGGTATTCATGCGAGAAAATGACAAGGCCCATTTCAACAGTCATAGCCACCCTTCTATAGTTCTATTTGGTACTCGCATTCATCCATTTGTTAACTGCAGTTTTAAATTATTAACTATCCATTTATACTCTTTTGTTAGCAATTATTTGTTTTCACTTTTCAATTTATAAAGATAATTATGGTTCACAGACAGGGATGGACAGTTATAGTGGTGAACGTTGGTAGTTATCCTTTCAATAGTAATGGGGCCATGTCCATTGTTAGAGATTTTCCTTGCAATATAATGTTCACTAAATCTAGATAAAAGCCAAAACCAACAACAGGAATAGATGTACAAAAAGAAAAGTAAAAATTGACTGATAAGGCTGCCTTCTATTCAATATGAGGCAGGCAGGCAGTTGATATATACAGATAATGCAGACTAGTTTATTGATGTACCTTTTCTAAGACTTTTACAATTAGGTTTCTGAGATACAAAAAATAGCAGCTATTTCAATTTCAATTATTTGCAGATTGATTTAGGAAGGGCTTCTATCATGAACTTGTTTCCAGTTGAAGAAAGGTCTCCTGCTTTCCTCTTACGAATAAATCCAGCTCTGATGGGGTTACAACTAATTTTAGCCACTCTTGCAACTCCTCTCCTTCAACCTTCTCTTTCTCTGTATTTATAACGACAATCGAAATGTTAGGGTGCAGAAGACGACATGTTTAGTAATGTTTAGTAACATTTTTTGTTTCAATTTAAGATGGTTGCCCTTCAGCATAATTTTAACTTGCCTTCCAAATATGCACCAAGGCCTTCTAGAACGGTTGGATTTGCCTTTATCACGGAAAGAGCTACTTCAAGAGCTGATTGAAGCAATCCTTTTACCTCTCTTTGGACCATATCTACCAAATGACCCTGAATTTTGCAGAAGATAATTAATCAATAAATAATTATACTTTTACCATAGACATTTAAGTACCACAGTAAATCATACTGCCATAATAACTCGCAGAAACTCTTTGCGGTACTGCAGCAAAAGAACCAACTATCTCATGGAGAGTTAGCAACCAAACATAAGACAACAGAAAAAAAACCTGATCTCTTCCCCATCCGGCTCCTCCAGACTCATCAAGCCCACCGCCAGATAAAGTTGCCAGAGACAAAGGGCCGATATTCGGGTTCAGGCCATACTCAGCCACAGCTTTATAGGCCATGTCAGTTGCCCTCCTTATATCATCGAGTGCCCCAGTCGATACACGGCCAGAATATGACACCTCCTCGGCTGCCCGACCACCCAAAAGAGTCACCAACCGGCCACGCAACTCATCAATAAATAGCAAGTATCTGTCCTCTGTTGTGGGAGGGATGTAGGTGTACCCCAGCGCACCACCTGACCTGGGTAAAATGCTCAATTTCTGCAATAGAGTCAAGAACATTAAAGGTTAAATTTCAGTGATAAGTAGGAAGCAGGTAGCATTTTGTCTTTCATTTTTTTTCTAATGGAAATTAAGAATGATGTGGTATTTTATGGTTAAATAATTAACAGGGAACATAAAAAAAAGTTATTAAGAAAATTTTTTTATATTAGCTGTTCACTAGAAAAAGATATACTATAATGACAGTAATTTTTCCGATCAGTCTCAAGTTCACAGTTAAAATTAGAATAGAAATTATACTCTCAGGAGTTAGCTTCAGAGATGTAATTACTCAAATACATAAACAAGATAAAGAAAATTTGCTCCAGCAGTTACCAATTATGAGAAAAGCAAATTTATGGCATATATGTAAGATATTATACCTCAACACGAGGCTGCCCCGGTAGCAGTTTAGCGACCGCTGTCCCAACAACTGCGTGACCTACCTCATGCCGTGCAACAACTGCTTTCTCGCTGCCCTTCAGCTTTGCATGCTTTTTTTCTATACCCTGGAAAAAAAAAAAAAATAGCTTAAAATAAGTGCATGTCCATTAATAATTTGATAACTCTCAATACTACAAAAGACATCATTAGGAAAGGTTGGATGGGAAGGACTGGCCACAATCCATGCCATCATTGTCATTTTTCATCCACTTTTACTATTGAATTTTTTAATATCCATTCACATTAATGGTTGCATAAACTATCACTCCTACAGGATCACGAAATAAATGCCACTGATTCAATTACGCTAATGTGAAATTAAAATGTCTAGTATAACATAACAATTAAGAATTAAGGTACATAAATTATCTCTTTCTTCAATAGAAATCGGGAAAATGAAGGCTTTTAAAACCTTACTTAACAGTGCTAATTGCAAAATTCTGCTTATTAGAGTGTGATATTACTATTTAAGTTCCTTCCCCGACCAATATTGAAACCGTAACATGTCATTTTAAGACAGAGTTAACTAATTTGCACCATATAGTCAACAAATGGCTACATTTGCACCTAGATTAAGTAGGTATGTGTATAACAAGAGAGGTGACAACTGAAGCACAAAATGGTGTACTGTGTACAACTAAGGTGTCATTGACCACACTTGACATCTTGCAAATTCAGGACTTCACAAGAGTAGAAAAGGAAAGTGGCACATACAGCTATGGATCGCTCAACTGCATTGATAAAATCAATCTTCTCCACAACTTCTTTATCTGACCTTCCCGCTAACAAAGCTGCCTCATTTACCAGATTGGCCAAATCTGCTCTGCACCATTTTAAACCACCATTCACGAAGGAAAAATATGTCAGTTTTAACTTATACAGTGATTTACTTGAATGAGTCGTGTGAAAGTTGAAAATATTTCTTAGCTCTTACCCAGTGAAACCGGTTGTCATAGAGGCAATCTCACTCAGATCAACATCCTTTGCAAGTGGAAGCTCTTTTCTGTTCACATGCACTTTTAGGATAGATTCTCTGCCATATCTGTCAGGTGCTTCCACCTGTCATTCAATTTATGAACATTACTATCAGTATACTTACAGTACCAATAACTGGTGTTGCAAACCAACCTGCATGTTTGAATAAAAAAATAAAACAAAAACAACCTGCATGTAAATTGAACTGATCTTAGAAACTGAAAGCAGAATGGCGTACCATAACTACACGATCAAATCTGCCTGGCCGGCGCAAGGCAGAATCTAGGACGTCTGCACGATTAGTTGCTCCCAGTACTATAACAGCTGAATTGCTGTCAAATCCATCCATTTCCTGAATAAAATACAATAGTTATTTCAACTAGAGCTGTAATTCGGGCTTCGCCCTAAAAGTGATATCAAATTAATAACTAAGAATTTTATAAAATTTTAAATATTTATATTAAACAAAAATAAAAAAAAAATTAATTTTTTATGTAAGTAAATAGTAATAATAATAATAATAATACAATAATTTATAAATAAGAACATATATAAATGTTGGACATTTTAAGGGTAAAAATTTATTTTAGACATGTCACATTCATCTTATTTAATGAGGAGAGAAAAAAAAAAAAACATTGGATCAAAGTAGATGAAGTGTTTCAAACAAAATCAATGGTTGATAATAGTGATGATGTGGCATAGTTGAGGTGCTTTGAAATCTACCCCTCTTTATGGAGTATAGATTTCTTGAAGTTAATTTTTACATGAGAAATGTAGAAACTTGAAGGAAATGAAAAAACCAAAGAAGTTTCCTTACTGTAAGAAGCTGGTTGAGTGTCTGTTCACGCTCGTCATTGCTGACAATGCGAAATCTCCCATCTCGACTTTTTGCCACTGCGTCAATCTATCCACCACATCAAATAAACAGGAAAATTGGCAAAATATACAAAACTTCAGTAGGTAACAAGTCGAGAAATATCAAGCCAACAAGAAAAGAATCAGCTCTTAACCTCATCAATGAAAATGATAGAAGGCGCCTCCTTTTTGGCCCTGGAAAACAAATCACGAACCCTTGAAGCACCCATACCTACATATAATTCGACAAATTCACTAGCAGAACAGCTTATAAAGGGAACATCAGCCTCCCCCGCCACTGCCTTTGCAAGAAGTGTCTTTCCTGTACCAGGCATGCCCACCTATGGGAAAAAAAAATTAAATCGAAATTATGGAACTTGCTTATATTTGGTTAAATGTTTCATATAAGAAATTGCTTTGATAACTGAGAGATGCCTTTGGGTCTACAACTGTACACATTTGACTACAGTAGAAAGAAAAAATCATAAATAAACTAAGCTCACCAACAGAACGCCTCTAGGAGGGCGGGCACCAAGGCGAAGATATTTCTCTGGGTTCCTCAAAAATTCCTAAACAATATTGCAAGGAGTAAGATTAACTCTCCTCTATAAGTGAAAATTAATTAGTAGATATTCTATATATACAGCTCACTGCAATGATTAACATACAACAATTTCTTCTAACTCTTCTTTTGCTTCATCTACCCCTGCCACATCAGCAAATGTGACCAAATCAGATTGTTCTGATTCCTTCGAACCACCAGAACCCGAGTTCTTTCCTTTCCTCATTTGCCCTGTGGTATACTGTAATTAAGACCAAAAAAAAAGTATAAAACAAGTAGTATACCTAATTTAAGTTTTACACACAGCTTATTAAAAGAGAATGTTCATACCGATGAAAAGGATATGGGAAAGCGTTGAAGAACCCCAGCAATCAATACTAAATAGAAAACAACAACCTGTATTGGTAAACAGATTGCAATTAGAAATAGTCCATACGTTCCACAGATTAGATGTTACATGCAGTATGTTACACATGTTATTCCTGGTAAACTAGGTTTCATTTTAGGACATACAGATGCATAGTGTAGTCCAACTTTGTCTTCTTTTAAAAACTGGCTCCTTAATTTTACTGAAAGTCCTTTTTAATCTTAACTTTTTTGCTAAAGGTTCAGTTAACTAAAATTTACATCCAAGAGATATACTATCAGTTTTCATAGGTTTCACAGCAGATCATAATACAACGAACAATTTTATATTGTTACCAGCAATCACTGCATTAGTGAACTCGGTAATGTTCACATATAAGAATTGAACTAGTCATAGAAAATAAATGCTCCGATGCATTAATAGATACCCAACATAAGCAAATTTATGTGAAGAATATAGTCAAATTTGCATGGATCATAATTTGTAACAGGGGAGCATCAATGAACTTGACATCACTAAGAATAATGCATTTGGAAACCACAAAATTCTCAAATCAATTGACACTACATTGATTAAGAAGATTGTTTTCAGACTTTAAGAACTGGCACATCCAGCTAACATTTATCGAACGCACAGTCATTAATTTTGAACTCAGGTACCAACAGAGAGTTCTGAACTTGTCAAAGCTGAACCAATGTCAGATTCGTGATGTATGGTAGCAGCACAGTAAATTGCAAACTAGTTAACTTTGATATGCATAATGGACATATCTTTGACTGATCAGGTAGCTTAAATGGTCTACTAAATAAGTTAAGAATATACACACAACAAGTTTGCCAGGACAAAAATGTTGTTCTATCAATTTGAAGCTCATTTATAGAACACCGATTCCCGCATACAATACTTGCGACACTAACCCAAGTAATTAAAGAGAAGTACAAAAGTAAAGGAGAGAGAGAGCCCAAAAACCCACCAAAACGGAGTTCCAGAATCCGCCTGAACGTTTATCGGGCGACCCGAATTCTACATTGTTCTCAAGCATCTTTTCGTAAGGCGTCTTGATATCAACCGGTCGGGTAGTGGTGTATATGATCCGCCTAGTGGGTGCTGCATTTCTTATCGTCTCTTCCATCTCCTGTGATGGCCGATTCAAATCAGCCGTCAGCTGTGAGCTGAATCCAGAATATTCAGGCTTCAACTTGAACATGATGTGCACTCCATCCACCTCCACCTTTTGCACCTGATTGCTGTTTATCTTGCTGAGAAACTCACTATAGGGCACACTGATACTGGTAATGGGTTCTGTAGTGGGGAAGGAGTTACTGGGTCGGAGCAACCGGAAAGCCAAAATACAAACAGCTAACTGTACGAGGAGAAAGCCGATATCTTGATTTTCAGTTATGGGTTTCCACACCCAGCGGGTGCGGCTGTCTCTCAACCAATTCTTCCATTTCTTATCTCTTTTCGGAGGGTTCGAGGACGGCGTATTTGACGTGGAGGCCGAACTGGAGCTATTGCCCGGTTTCTGAACGCCCTCACTACTATTTGAACTAGTCTCGGTACCGACATCAGTACTTGTGGAACTCTCGGTGTCCTGTTCGCGCGAACTGTTCGCACAAATCCAGGTAAATTTGGTGCTGTTGGGGCTGGTGATAACCAGGTGCAGGGGGTCGAACCTGACCCGGTGATGGACCGGCACAGAGGTGAAAAAAGATTTGGACTTACAGCACAGGAGGAGGGGGTTGCCGGAGGAGCAACTCGGGAACCTGACAGCGGCGCGGGGCGGCTTGGAAAGCGACGGCGAAGGTACATAGAGCGCCTGGAAAGAATCCATGGTGGAGTGCATCGAATTAAAATAAAATTGATTGAAACCCTAACCCTAACCCTAACCTAGTCCAACAACCACCACCAGCAGCACCACCACCACCACCGGAAGCAGCAGAAAGTGAGTGTTAGAGCAAAGATAGCAGAAGAAGAAGAAGAAGAAGGTGAAGGAGAGTGAGAAGATGGATGAATCCTCTCGGATTGGATAAGATTAAGAGGAAGGAATTGGAGAAGAGGAGGATGAAAGCGAGGGCGGGGCGCTTTGAGGTTTTTTTGTGCGCCAGAAGAAAAAAAAAAAGGAAGAGAAACTGAAAAGAGGAGAAAAATTGGGAGGAAAGGAAAAATCAATGGAGCGGCCCAGAGAGAAAGAAGAGCGCTAGCACTGGTACTGCAATCCTTCGTATGGCCCCGGTTCATACTCTGACACCCGGATAACACGATATGATAACACGATAAGGTGTGATAAGATCATTTGATGAGATATGATAATGATATGTCTTGTTATGTACGGTACGCTCCGGGTGTTGGTGGCGTTTTGGAGTCCGCGATGTTTCCCCACAAGTTATCCAAACTCGGAAAGTTGTTTGCACACGGAACGCCGGATCTTTGGTTTGATTGTCTCACTGACAAGTGGGGCCTGGTGGGTTTTATCCTGAAAATTCTACGTAGACCGGTCACGCCGGAGAAATTCGGGCATGTGAAGGGAATTTGGGATGCGTGGGGCGACGAAGAGAAGTGGGTTTGTACACGTTACGAGATCTAGACCGTTGATTATATGATCGAACGGCTGAGATACCGATTGGTTGATCCGGAATCCGGATAGATATTTTTTGAGTATATCGATATCAGACTGATTGAACGGCCGCGATAAATCGAGTGATACCATCCACATAACCCGATCTTGCAACTCGGTGCTTGTTCTTTTGCTCGTCGTTTCAATGTTTTCACCGCCACTGTTTTGTTTGTTTTTTTTGGTTTCTTGGGGCCTGAATAAGTGAATATTGACGACATCGGCAGGGTGTTTGAATAATTGGGCTGGATTTATGATATTTGCAGATGTGAGGGGACCGGCAGTTGCAAACACACAGTGATATTTATTATTATTTCAATTGTACAGATATATTATGAATTAAATTTCTCTGTAATAAACAGGGGTACACAAGTTCTTACTTTTACAACTGCTTTCTGAGTTCTATCATTTATGGGATCATTGATTACTGCATAAAGTTTGCTTCCAATTACTATTATTATTATTGTTATTGTTATTGTTATTGTTATTGTTATTGTTATTGTTGTTGTTGTTCTTGTTCTTGTTCTTGTTGTTGTTGTTGTTGTTGTTGTTGTTGTTGTTGTTGTTGTTCTTGTTGTTGTTCTTCTTCTTCTTC